>OY757918.1:77785038-77932538 GCA_963585895.1 Sepioteuthis lessoniana
TTATGTTCACTTTCGGGCAAATACCCTTGGGAAAGGTATGAGCCCTCTTATCCTCCCAGCTATGGGTTAAATAGTACTGTTCTTCTAGGAGAATGGCTTTGGCATTAAATAACCTAAAAAGAGTTGATATGCCATTAAACAAAGAAACCAAACCAAACCAAACCGACTGGTCAACTTGATCAGGGAGAATCGTGAAATATCACAAACCAGTTTTGACATGTTCGATGATTTACAGTATCTTCTCTAGAAACTTTATAAACTTTTTTTTTAATATATTCTAGCTACAATATTGGGTTTCTTAAATAAAATAAAAGCACAATATATCGAAAATATAGCTTACTTTCATTTTCAATTTCAGAATAAATAGATCAATTAACAAATAAATACATAAATAAGTTTTGAAAATCTAAAAAAATTCACATTGATATGACAACGGTCACAATACAATAAAAAACGATTCTTACTGAAGTTTATTAAAACTAAACTTATATAATACCATTTACAGACAAATACAGAACGATATTTTGGACCAATTAAATAATATAAGAGCTCTTTCAGTGTGACCTTGGATGCTCCAAATGTAACTTATTTCACGGTCTCCTATGACTCTGAGTGGTACAACCTGTTAGGGACCTATCTTTGGGTCAAATAGATCTATTGGAGATAATGAAGTGTTTAGCTCTTTAAAATGATTTTATACACTGGCTCTTAAAACACTGATATTACAACTAAGTGTTTAGCATTTTAAAATAACTGCGAATTTTATTTATATTCTGACTCTAAAAACTTTTATGTTATAACTAAGCATGAAGTGTTTAGCTGTTTAGAATGACAGCAAATTTTATTCATATACTGATTCTAAAAACATTTATATCAAAATGAAGTGTGAAGTATTCAACTATTTAAAATTATTTTGAATTCATAAAACAATTGTGAAGATTCGTTTTTGTGCCGTATAGATATTTGTTTAATTGTTTAAATAATTATTTAAACTGGCCCTTGATATAAGATAATTCATGCCGTAAAAACAACCAACAAGTCGATTATATATATATATATATATATATATATATATATATAATGTCATCTCTTGATTAATGGGTACACTTATATTGAAGACACCAACTGTACGGCCACTTGCCTCCTATCACGAAAACTATTCAAGTTAGACGAACCAGACATGCAGGACACAGCTGGAGAAGCAGGGACGAACTCATAAGTGATGTACTCTTATGGCCGTGCAAAAGCGGGACGACCAGCACGAACATACATTCAGCAACTATGCGAGGATACGGGATGTTGTCCGGAAGACCTGCCTGAGGCGATGAACGATAGGGAAAAGTGGCGAGAGAGGGTTAGGGACATCCGTGCTACCAGCACGACATGATGATGATGATGATATTGGTTTTAGCATTGAAATCATTTCGATATATTTAATTTGGTTTTATTATTCCCTATCTTATCAACCTTCGTGGGTTATTCAATGCTAAAACAATCCTTGTTGAAGAATAGCAATAATATCATTTTACCCAAAGGCGAGAGATAGTGAGATCCATACCTTTCCCAAAGTTATTAATTCGAAAGTGAATGTGATAACTTTACTGAAGTTCGAACGTAATCCCTCTCAGCCCACAGCTCGGCACGTGAGACATTACACCACGAGGATTACCTGAAAAGGTCTAATTGATATATCGTTAAAATATGCACTGATAAAACCATATATTAGCTCTTTTGATTGATTGGTAATTCAACGTGATAAATTTAGGTATAATAATGTGTTTATCTGTCAGATATACTGTAGTCAAATATTTTGACGGAAAATACGATAACATCACAGTGACAGACAATGCTTATTTTGATCTGGTTTGGTTTGGTTTGGTTTGGTTTCTTTGTTTAATGGCATATCAACCTTTGTAGGTTAATTGGGTAAATTAAGAGTTAGGCTAAAAGCACCGGTTCCCGTCAGATCAGTAAAGTTGGGCTACAATGAGCCAGTTCAGTTCTAAGGTGGGTGACCATTTGGGAACAGCAGGTACCGTAAGCAACCTGAATTGTATCATGTCAACCGTTGTTGTTTTTTTATGCCAAAGTCAGTTTAACAATTATGGTCTCCAATCATATTTGGTTCACAATGTATCTTCACAATCATTTTAAAAAAATCAACACAAAATATCTTCACAATCATTTTAAAATAATCAACACAAAATATCTTCACAATCATTTTAAACAAATCAACACAATGTATCTTCACAATCATTTTAAACAATCTTGTTCGTACTGTAAGCAGCCTGTATGCCAAACTGAGAAAAGTTTCGTAAAAATAACACTAAGATGTATATCTTAGTTAAACAGCGATAAGCTCGTTTAGTTCTGATATGAGTAACCACTTTTGAACAGCAGGTACCGTAAGCAACCTTGAGACCTCTGAGCTATACGAAGTAATGCTTAGTAAATAACAATGGCCCAATAACTAATGAAATAAATAAGCCTAGTTTCAAGGGATCCCGTGCTCTCAGGTAGCACTTACCGCTTCGGCTAAAAGGGTTAAAATCCAGGTTTATCACATGATGAATGGGGTGCACTCACCTTTGCCATTGGGGTAATGCCGACTGAGCTAAACTAATTTTTGAACCACTACCAACCGTGCATTTGTGCGCGGGAGATAATCTGTTTAAAACTTGATCCTGTGTAGTACCCTTCCCGTGAGGGAGGAGGGGCTAGATAAATAAAAATAATACTTTATGAAAAATATAATTGGTAAATATATTTTTGTCAGGTGAATTTATCTTTTAGAGTACCAATTACCGGCTGTGCGAAGAGCCTTTACTGTACTTTGGTGCCCATTTAGGAACAACATGTGGTAGAAACAGTGTGCAGTCTATATGTCAAATCAAAGTTAAGTCCCATTGAGCCTGTTTAGTTCATAAATGGGTGACCAATTAGTAACAGCAGTAATCGTAAACAGCCTAAGACGTATATGATAAGCTAAGTAAAGCTCAGTAAATAGCCAAAGCTATACTAAGATTATAATCTCAGTTAAGTAACGCTGAGCCTGTTCACAGCATAAATTGGTAACCACTTAGTAATAGCAGGTAACGTTACAGTCACGTTACCCTTATAGTAGCCAACTGTCTTGTATATCCACTTAAGATGATGTAGCTGGCAACGAATTTAATGAGGTTAGCCTAATTTGGAACAGGGTTAGATGTCTGAGGTACCCAGTGAGAATCAAACTCACTAACGATGGTCCGCTAGCTTAGTGGGCTAGCCATTACACAACGTAGGGTTTCTGTTAACAAATTAGGTTTTTTGGTTCTTGCAAATTTCCTAATTTTAAATGTAGTTTTTTAAAAAATTTTATGTCATGTCAACACTTTTTTGGTAATTTTATGCCAAAGTCAATTTAACAATTATGCTCTCCAATTATATACTGTACAAAAATTTATCATGTCAGCCCTTGTTAGGTTATTTTATACCAAAGTCAGTTTAACAATTATGGTCTCCAATTATATTTAGTTCACAATGTATCTTCAAAATCATTTTAAACAAATCAACATTTCATACTTAGTTGTGTATCAATTTTTTTAAGAGCCAATCTATTAATAAAGTTCACATTCATTTTAAACAGGTAAATACTTCATACTTTGTTGAAATATCAATATTTTAAGAGCCAGTGTATAAATAAAGTTCACATTCATTTTAAACAGGTAAACATTTCATTTTTTTTTTTAATATTGTTTTAAGAGACAATGTTTTTATGTATTTTCACAATCGCTTTAAACTGACATACTCTCCGCTATCTCAAACAATTCTAATTTAAGCTACAAAGAGGTACTATCACTTCGGATTCGAGTGGACATGAGAGTAATAGTAGAAGTAGATAGCTCCACACTTCCCGAAGGTCCAGAACTGAAGCCTCACCATCAGGTACGGTTTAGTGTCATACTCATCACTTTTATTTCTAAATAGAAATTATTATTAATAATTTATTTTACGTTTTATCGATTAATATTGACAAATATTATGCAAAAGTTAATTTCAAACGATAAAGCGACGTTGAGGTTCACGAAAAAAATATAATATCCAGAAGAATGCACTTAAAAAGAAACGCACCTAAAAAGAAATGCATTTCTAGATTTAAATTATGTTCGTCAAACGCACACGATGTCATCATCATCATCATCATCCCAATTACGTCGATCTGACAGCGTGGAATTTCCTGACTCACTCTCTCTCTCTCTCTCTCTCTCTCTCAACCTCCATCCCTATCATCCGTCGTTTTTTGCAGATATTCTAAGCTGCATCCTATGTCTGCCCAAATGGTTATCGTCGTAGGAAATGGACACGGCGACACGAGTTCAAATCCTGGACGAGACTGATTCCATTTCGCATAGCACTAATACCCCTGGGAAAGGTATGAATCCAATTATTCTCCCTCCAGCTATGGGTAAATGGTAGGAAAGACTATGTTCTTCAGCCTTGGTGAGGCAACTAGTCTAGGAGAAGGAAAAACTCTGAATTCAAACCTGTTAAACTCCGCTTAAAAAATTGACCTTGTGTCATATCCTGTCCGAGCGGAGGGGTTGGGTAAATAGGATCCTATGTCTGCCCAAATCTTATATAAGTGCTTGCTAGTCGTCCACCCCTGGTATGTCTATGTGTAGGAGTCCATAAGAAAACGTCTCTTATGAGTTCGTCCTTGCTTCTCCAGCAGTATTTTGTATGTCTTGCTCGTCTTAATTAGATGGTTTCTGAGATGGGAGGAAGGTGGCCTTACAACTGCTGTTTTGTGGGGTATTGCTTCCAGGAATTATTCAAAGCAGCATGCAGCATTCTTGCACTGTTCCCTTCTAGTTTTTTGTCTATTTGTTTTGTTTGGGTTCATAACACTTCTTGTTAATACACCAACCCTCGCCTAAAGCAAGTAGAAAAAGGCATTGGCCTCAACATGAACGCAAATAAAACAGAGTACATGAGTTTTGAACCAAAAGAAACCATCTCCATTCTAAAGTGGCAAGCCTCTAAAATGAGTAGACCAGTTCAGATACCTCGATAACCATATCTTATCTACTGAAAGTGATGTCAACATACGTCGCGCGAAGGCTTGAAATGCTATTCACAGGTTAACGACCATAAAGAAATCAGATCAATCCGGTAAAATAAAACAAGATTTCTTCCAACGAGTAACTGCATCAGTACTACTCTATGGATGCACCACGCGGATGCTAACAAAAAAACATAGAGACGCATGATATGAATGTGCATAAAGTGCTTTAATTTTACGCATTTTATTACTTCTTGCGGGTTTATCACAATAGCTTTATCAAATGGTCTTTAACTGGAGTCTGAGTGATAGCAAATTCCCTCAGGTCTCCAGAACTCTTCTCAGTATTCTGGCTGTCGTCAGTAATGTTGCAGTCAGGATTGTCTCCGCTCGTCCACCGAATTCCGACTCCTCCAATTGTTATATATTGACCCTCGACGGAGCCGTCAATCAAGAGATGCACCAGTGTAAATAAGCGGAAGAACCGCGGAAGCAGGTGTACGTTAAACAATAATATAACCAGATGCCCGAGGCGGTTCGAGTCAGTCGGAGACAGGATGCCAGCAAAGTGAGACCAGCTGCAGACACAGGGCATTGGGCCCTCAGTGACCCACGGTTGAGCAACCCAACCAAGATGAGAAAGAAGTGCTGCTATGGTCGAAGAAGAACTTGGGGTCAATATAGCAGTCTGTCCCCGTCTCCAGCTAATCTCTCACACACAACAACCATCACCCTTTCGAGAATAAAGTGTGAGAGATATATTTTTATAAAGAAGTGTGTTCGTTCGTTCATTGAAGTTCGTAAATTATGTTTGATTATGTTTCCGCATATATTTGTATATGTATAAATAGCGTCTCATCAACCGAAAAAGACATCGACACACGACTGACGAAGGCATGGACGGCTATCGATAGGCTCTCGATCATATGGAAATCAGACCTGACCGATAAAATGAAACGCAGTTTCTTCCAGGCAGCGGTTGTGTCGATACTGCTATATGGATGCACTACATGGACGCTAACTAAACGGCTGGAGAAGAAACTAGACGGAAATTACACAAGAATGTTGAGAGCAGTATTGAACAAGTCCTGGCGACAACACCCAACGAGATACCAACTATACGGACACTTGCCCCCCATCACGAAAACTATACAAGTTAGACGAACCAGACACGCGGGACACTGCTGGAGAAGCAAGGACGAGCTCATAAGTGATGTACTCCTATGGACCCCCACATATGGCCGTGCAAAAGCAGGACGACAAGCTCGAACTTACATACAGCAACAATGTGAGGACACAGGATGTAACCCTGAAGACCTGCCGGAGGCGATGAATGATAGGGAGAAGTGGCGAGAGAGGGTCAGGGATATCCGTGCTGGCGGCACGACATGATGATGATGATGATGTGACTATACAAACACAGTCCTCTTACTCAAAACGACATTGAAATGAAATTACTATTCTAAATTTTGTCCAATTATCTTTCTAAATAAAGTGACGCCATTATGTCATCTAATTCATTAAATTATTAATTACATATTCACTAGTTTTTTTGTGTCGACAAAAATGACCGAACGTATATATCAAAGTAATTGTGCAATTATATTGCACTTATAAAATATTTTTTTAAAAAATTGTTGCTCTTTTTTCTTAGCTTTCGTTCAATGTTTTCTGAATATTTATAACTTTGGTTTATTATTTTAGTGGAATTTCAACCGTTGAGGGTTATCTAATACTAAACTTATCCTTGTAGAAAGACAGTACAGGTACTTTGTAGGTAATACTTTAAAAGAGCCTGAACTCATTAACTGGTTTCAAGTATTGGTATTTAATACTAACAATGCAATATAACATCAGTCATTTGTTCGCTCACAGTTAAATGGTTAAACAGTTCTATTAGAAGGGTCTCTACCTGGTAGTACCACTCCTGGTCAGAGTTGACTAGGGATTGATGGTAATAAAGAGGTATTCCACATTCCCCAAAGCTCCAGCATTACTAGCGTCTCACCATCAGACTGTTTCGTGCCATATCCAGGACACTCATTGAGATGCAGTCAATGTATTCCACAACCCCACTCCAGCTAACTGGGCTGAATAACTTACAGTAATGCATCAGATCAGTAAACTTTTCAGCAAATGCTCGATATCTGTTGATAGAGCTACTGGTAAAGCAAAGACCTATTAAAACACCGAAAACTTTTTTTAGCAATAATTATATTTGTTTGTGTATTAATGTAATATTGATATGCAATACTGGCACCGTGGCAAAACTAGTTGTGTATTACACATCAGTACCTGTGGTTGGTATTTAGTTGATAATAAAATGCTAGGATTTTCAGTACCAATTATAGAGTTGACAGAAAAAGCTTCTCTGGTTGGTATACTGGCGCGACATAATCTTCCTGCAACAAATTTTCGACTAAATAAAGTGACGCCATTATGTCATATGGCATAAAAATATGGCATAAAATAGCCAGAGAATTATACGAAACCATTTACGGGAGACCGGTGATGTAATAATTATCAGATTAGTTAAACATTGTATTAGAACTTGGTGATGATTTCGATTCTTATTGGGGATCACTTTTTAAAATAATTTGGCTTGGTTTTATGGCATATCAACCATTCTACATTATTCAATGCCAAATCCTATTTATACATATACATTGAATATACATGATTTGGTTTAGTTGGGTTTTATGGCATATCAACCATTGTTGGTTATTTAAAGCCAAATCCTATTTATACATATACATTGAATATACATGATTTGGTTTGATTGGGTTTTATGACATATCAACCATTGTAGGTTATTTAATGCCAAATCATGTTTATACATATACGTTGAGTATACATGATTTGGTTTGGTTGGGTTTTATGGCATATCAACCATTGTAGGTTATTCAATGCCAAATTAGTTTATACACATATTAAATAATTATGATTTGCTTAGGTTGGATTTTATGGCATATCAACCATTGTAGGTTATTTAATGCCAAATTCAATTTATACATATATATACAATATATATGATTTGGTTTGGTTGGCTTTTATGGCACATCAATCACTGTAGGTTATTTAATGCCAAATCCTGTTTATACATATTAATTAAACATATATGATTTGTAAACATAATTCAACAAAGTTAAATAATTCCAAGTATTGCAATGTATTAATAACAATTCAATTAAACACCAGTTTTTTGTTTACACACAGTTAAATCATCAAACAGTTCTATTTCAAACAATTCAATTTAGCATAAATCAATAAAGTTAAATATTTCCAACTATTGTTATGTATCACTAACAATTCAATTAAACATCAGTCATTTGTTTACACAAAGTTAAATAGTTAAACAGTTCTGTTTCAAACAATTCAATTTATCATTTGTCAATAAAGTTAGATGTTACCAAGTATTATTATGTATCACTAACAATTCAATTAGACATTACTGGTTTGTTTACACACAGTTAAATAATCAAACAGTTCTATATCAAGCAGTTCAATTTAGCATAAGTCATTAGTTTGCACTCACTTTATATGTCAAACAGTTCTATTTGACACCTTGATACGACCGTATCAGATGCTACCATTTCAGGCCAGTGTGGACCTAGGAGTAATGCAAATAAAGGATTACTCCGCAATTCCCCAAAGCTCCAAGACTAGAGCCCGTGGTGTAATTATTATCGTCGTAGGAAATGGACACGGCGACTCGAGTTCAAATCCTGGACGAGACTGATTGCATTTCACATAGCACTAATACCCTTGGGAAAGGTATGAATCCAATTATTCTCCCTCCAGCTATGGGTAAATAGTAGGACAGACTGAGTTCTTCAGCCTTGGTTAGGCAACTAGTCTAGGAGAAGAAAAACTCTGAATTCAAACCTGTTAAACTCTGCTTAAAAATTGACCTTGTGTCATATCCTGTCCGAGCGGAGGGGTTGGTAAATTGGAAGACTAGAGCCTCACTATCAGACAGTTTAATGTCATATACAGGACATTTGTTTGGAGAGTCTTACTTCTCTGTTGATTGCCCAGTCGGTGGGGCTGTAGAATACACTGACTGCACCTCTAACGAGTGTCCTGGATATGACATTAAACAATCTGATGGTGAGGTTCCAGCTATGCTGGAGCTTTGGGGAATGCGGAGTACCCCTTCATTACCATCGCTCCCAGGTCCACTCTGGCCCGGAGTGGTAGCACCTGATAAGGCCCTATCTATGGGTTAAATAGAACTAACAGCATTCTTATGCTAAACTGAATTGTTTGAGTAAACTGAATAGCTTGAAATAGGAACGTTTTTGACAATTGAACCGTACTTACATTTAAACTGCGTTCTTATGCTTAACTGAATTATTTCAAATAGAACTGTTTTTCGACATTAAAATTGTATTTACATTTAACTGAATTGTTACATATAACTTCTTCAATAGTTTGAAATAAATGTTTTTGACAATTAAACTGTGTACTTATGCTAAACTGAATTGTTTTAAATAGAATAGATTATTTACATAAAAATGGATTTAGCGTTAAATAACCTACAAAGGTTGATATGCCATAAAACCCACCAAACCAAACCAAACCTTTCTATTGAAATGAAATCGGTGTATTCTACAGCTTTCAGCTGACTTTGTTTAATCACATATATGTGAACTTCTAACTAACGTTGGTAAATAATTTCTGTTCATACCTTACGCGTTGCTATAAACCGTAATTCATTTACACATACACTTGAATATAATATCATCTAGTCGGTGAGGCATAGAATATACTGTGTCTCCTGCAAAGAAGTAAGAAACCCTGCCCCCATAAAACTAAGGGGTGTCCTGGGTATTACACAAAACTGAATCTGATGGTGAGGCTCCAGTTCTGGAGATCTGGGGAGTCTAGAGTACCCCTTTATAGACATTACTCCCAGGTTCACTCTGAGCTGAAGCGGTGGTGCCTGTAAGGATCCCATTTATGGGTCCAATAGATCTGTTTCAAGATTATTCGAATTCGATAGGACTGTGTGCAAAAAAAAGTCTATTTAAAAATTATTCATATTCTGTAGGACCAAATGCAAAAATAAGTCCGTTTAGAAATTATTTGTATTTGATAGGACCGTGTACAAAAATAAATCTGTTTCAAAACTATTCGTATTTGATTGGACCGCGAGCAAAAATAGTTGGACCCTGTGCAAAAAGAAAAAAAAGCCCTTAAGAAGCAACTAAAATTGGCCACCGTAGTCGAGAGCGACCAGAAAGCTCCCTTTTCAATATCTACTACACTGAGGTGTAGGGGAGGGCACTACTCCTTTCCCAGGTTTGATCCACTTTACCCTTGATACGTACCTTATATTGCTGAGTGTTAAGGAAGGAGGTATCATGTACCATTTTTAAAGTCTTTGGTGTGACTCGACCTGGGATTGAAGCCAGGTCTCCCAGACCATTAGCGAACACTCTACCCTCTAGTAAAAATTTATATAGATATGAATGAAAGCGATTACAGTGAAACCGATTCCCTTAGCTCAAGGTATAAAATAACCCCAGACGAGTTGATATGCCGTTAAAATCAATCAATTGAATACAACAGTGCATGAAGATTTTTTCAGACCTTTACTCTAAAGAGCATTTCATATTTACATATATCTATTTACTAACCCCTCCGCTCGGGCAGGATATGACACAAGGTCAATTTTTAAGCGGAGTTTAACAGGTTTGAATTCAGAGTTTTCTGTCTTCTAGACTAGTTGCCTCACCAAGGCTGAAGAACTCAGTCTGTCCTACTATTTCATATTTACATATAAGAAGTTCGAACTCGAGTCGAGCTATAACGGTCACTTTCGAACAAATACTTTTGGGAAAGGTAAGAACTACTTTATATGATTATTTCACTCATTTGTGAGTTTTTCACAGCAGCGTAAGCCAATGGTTTCTAACTGGAGTTTGAGTTATTGTAAGTCTCCTCAAGTCTCCAGGGCTCTTCTCAGTACTCCGACCGATCTCAATAATGCAGTAGTTGGAATGGTCTCCACTCTTCCTTATTTCCAAATCTTCTTGTCCTTTTAACTATCCTCTAATGACCATACCAAGTGCACCAATTAAAATTTGTATAATCGTCACTTTCATGTTTCATAGTTTGTTTGTTTTTTCCAACTCTCTGGCAAGGTCCAGGTACTTATCTTTCTTTTCGCTTTCTTTCAATTTTACTCTGCGGTCAGCTGGTACAGCAAAGTCCACAATTTTGCAAGTTCCTTTTTTTTTTTCTTTTTTTTTTTTTTTTGTTGTTGATTGTCATAAGGTCTGGTCGTCTGGCCAAGATTAGGTGATCCGTTTGTATCTCAAAACCCCAAAGGAGTTGGCGCTTCTCATTCTCCAGGACAGATTCTGGGTTGTGCATATACTATTTGTTCGTCTGGTCAAATTTCACTTTCTTTCACCATTCCTAGAAGATCAACTCAGTTTGTGTCTAGTCTTATACTCTTTCTGCGCTAGTTTATTATTATTTTTGTTGTTACTGTTATTATTATTATTATTATTATTATTATTATTTGAGGGTTTTTCACACCATCGTTAGCAGATAGTTTTTTACTGCAAGTTTCCAGGACTCTTCTAGTATAATTATTAGTATTGTTATTATTATTTAGTAGTAGCTTTATTTCAGAATTATATCATTCATTGAATTATTACTTATATATTTACTAGTTTCCAACAAAAATTACTTAAATAATTGTGTAATTATATCCCGAGAGAGTCCTTTTGGCGTTATGGCTAACGTGCTCGATTGTGATATCATAGTTTGTTTTGGTTTCGTTTGCTTTTACGGCATATCAACCATTGTAGGTCATTTAATGCCAAATAGTCTTTATACATATATATTAAATATATATGATTTGGTTAGGTTGGGTTTTATGGCATATCAACCTTTGTAGGTTATTCAATGCCAAATCCTCTTAATACATATATATTAAATATATACGATTTGGTTTGGTTGGATTTTATGGCATATCAACCATTTTAGGTTATTTAATACCAAATCCTCTTCATACAAATATATTAAATACATGATTTCTAAACACATTCTTAGCTAACATCTTTAACAGCTCATTTTTGGAACACAGTCATATGGTTTCACTTAAATCAAACAATTCAGTTTAGCATAAGTACATAGTATTTTTTTTTTGTTTACAGACAGTTAAATGTAAATACAGTTCTATTTCAAACAATTCAGTTTAGTATGTCAACAAAGTTAAATGGTTTCAAGTATTGCTATGTATCACAAACAATTCAATAAACATCAGTCATTTGTTTACACACAATTAAATGTAAAAATAGTTCTATTTCAAACGATTCAGTTTAGTATAAGTACGCAGATTAAATGCCAAACAGTTCTATTTGGCCCACAGATAAGACCATATCAATTGCTACCACTTTGGGCCAGACTGAACCCGGGAGTGACAGCAATAAAGGGGTACTCCGCATTCCCCCAAGCTCCAGCATTGCTTAAGCCTCACCATCAGATTGTTTTGTGTTATATCCAGGACACATGTTTGCTGAGGCTTACTCCTCTGCAAAGATGCAGTCAGTGTATTCTACAGCCCCAGCCAACTGGGCCAGACATCGTAGTGAGCGAGTTCGAAATATAGACGCGCATTTACGTTTAATCTTGGACTAATCCTTTTTGGAAAGGCATGAAGCCCTTATTTCCCTTGATATGAGTTAAACAGTACCATACTATCCTTATACTAGGATGGCTTTGGCATTAAATAACCCACGAAGGTTGAAATGCCATTAAACAAAGAAACTAATTATATCCCGCTCGAAAAAAAATTTAAAATTTTGTGTTTTCCAACATTTTACAAGCTTACGTTCCATGTCGGATACAATTTTTGAGATTCTGGAAATACTCAGGTATTATATACTGGGCCTCGAGTCTGTCGAGGCTACTCGCAAAAAATAATTATGAGAAAAGAAATGAAAACATATCTGACTGTTGTGTCCCCAAAACTTGTTTAAGTATTTAAAGAGCGGTAACTTGTCCCTTCAAGTTTAAAGCCCTGATATAGATGCCATATAGGTGAGATATAAATGATATAGATGAGATATATGAGATATAGAGGATATAGATGATATAGATGCCATAAAGGTGATATATAAATGATATAGATGAGATATATGAGATATAGAGGATATAGATGATATAGATGCCATAAAGGTGATATATAAATGATATAGATGAGATAGATGAGATATTGAGGATGTAGATGATATAGATGCCATATAGGTGAGATATAAATGATATAGATGAGATAGATGAGATATAGAGGATGTAGATGATATAGATGCCATATAGGTGAGATATAAATGATATAGATGAGATAGATGAGATATTGAGGATGTAGATGATATAGATGCCATATAGGTGAGATATAAATGATATAGATGAGATAGATGAGATATTGAGGATGTAGATGATATAGATGCCATATAGGTGAGATATAAATGATATAGATGAGATAGATGAGATATAGAGGATGTAGATGATATAGATGCCATATAGGTGAGATATAAATGATATAGATGAGATATATGAGATATAGAGGATGTAGATGATATAGATGCCATATAGGTGAGATATAAATGATATAGATGAGATATATGAGATATAGGGGATATAGGTGATATAGATGCCATATAGGTGAGATATAAATGATATAGATGAGATAAATGAGATATAGGGGATATAGATGATATAGATGCCATATAGGTGAGATATAAATGATATAGATGAGATATATGAGATATAGGGGATATAGATGATATAGATGCCATATAGGTGAGATATAAATGATATAGATGAGATATATGAGATATAGAGGATATAGATGATATAGATGCCATAAAGGTGATATATAAATGATATAGATGAGATAGATGAGATATTGAGGATGTAGATGATATAGATGCCATATAGGTGAGATATAAATGATATAGATGAGATATATGAGATATTGAGGATATAGATGAGGTATACGTCATCGATTATTATTCATTTAAAACCACAAAGTAAAGAAGAACCCAGTCACTCGCTTTAGAAAAACTTTTAGAAGGGCTAGGATCGTTAAAAGGTACCACGTGTTGAGCATTTCGTAAGTTTTTAAAAACATTTTTTAAAATTAAATTCTAAAACATCTTTCAAAAAATAAATTCTACGCTGATAAAAAAACGAAAATACTTTTTATACTCTCAATATGCTTATTTCTTCTAAGCTCATCTTTACCCTGGTACAAGGCCATGATAATGCAGCATCAAGGGAGGATTGATCTCATTGCGTTTGTGAATTAGGTTGTAAAGATTCTATCGGACTACAATAGGCACACAAATATAGTAAAGTTATTTACTAAGCTTAGCTTAGTTGTGGCACAAGGGTAAAAGTATGGAGCATTAAAAAAGATTGTCCCAACTGTAGTTTATTATCAAATTTAGATCTGTCCGACAGAAATCTATAAAGTTTAATCTAAGTTTATCTTAGCACTGACACAAGGCCATTTTACCGCTGCACCATGTGAAGATTTATGAATTGGATTGTGAAGACGTGATCGCTTCACGATTAGCGCCCGAATATAATATAGGGTAGTTATGCAGAAGACTATAAGCTTAGTTAAGGCACAAGGCTACAAGGATGGGGAATCAACCATTACTTCAAACGAAATAGTCTCGAATGTTGTCGATATTATGTTGTCAAGTTTAGATCAGTCTGACTAAAAGATTTAAAGTTTAAATTTCACTGAGTACACTGAAATCCACACGCTTGAGAGAGAGAGAGAGAGTTTGTATACATAATTTGTGGGTTTATTTATCACTATTTACAAAGTTTGTAAAATGTATATATTTTATTAGACGTATGAGAAAGGCACAGTTATGAAAAAATAAGAAAATGATGCGAAAAATACAATGAAAGATAAAAGTGAATAATACTGACTTACTTGGAGCTTGATTAAAAATTAAAGTGTATAGAACCAAATAGAAAGACATGGTAGATCTGTGTACAGTTGCATGTGATTTTCGTTAGCTTTTGTTTTGTTTTTGATCTTTTTTGCTTTTTTTTTTTTTTTTTTTTTGTTTTTTTTTTTTTGTTTTTGCGGAGTCTGTCTTCTACTTGTATCCACACCAATTGGGAGAAAAAGAGAGGGAAAGTTTTTTTGTTTTTTTTAAGTGAAGAAGAGAGAAGAGAGTTGTATTAGAAGGTGATTACTGGTGGTATTGTTACGGTAAGGCTTACTTGGTATGATGCGGGTAGGAGTCAATCAAAAGTACCTACCCAACATACTGTCTATGTGTACCCGTATATACATATGTATAAGGTGGGGACGGATAGAAGTAGAGAAAAAGAGAGAGAAAAAGAGAGAGAAAGAGAGAGAGAAAGAGACTGAGAGAGAGAGAGAGAGAGAGAGAAAGGGAGGTTAATACGGGTAGAAACGACTTTAAAAAATAGTCAAACGGCTAAGCTCGGCCTATTCACAGGTAATAATTTAGTTAGCTTGAGAAACAATTCAAGGACTGATCAGGTGGTACAGAAAACGGGTAGGGGTGTTGAGGCTGAGTCAGGGGGCGGGCAACATTGTTGGGGTGGTTGTGGAGGAAATGTGAAGGAAAGGAGAAAGCGGAGGGTGGTGGCTGTTTTCATTCTTGCTCCTTTTGGAAGTATGTTTGACAGAAAGAAGAAAAAAGCATGTCTCTCTCTCTCTCTCTCTCTCTCTCTCTCTCTCTCTCTCTGTATGTGTGTGTGTGTGTGTGTGCGGGCGCCAGTGAACAGGCATGTACATACAGGGATTGCATATTAGTTAAAGTATGGAACTGACGCCCAGCAATTCTGAGGTTGTTAATGGATTTAAGATTCTCTTCACGAAGAAACATTTTAATTTCATTTTTCGTAAGTCTCTTTGTGCAGCGGTATCATTAAAAGTAGAGTATTGAATTTATATATATATATATATATATATATATATATATATATATATATATATATCATTATATAATATAACTTGTTATATTTATAAAGAGTAATCAACTTCCACAATAACGCATATGTAAATCTAAATCAGGATAGCGTAGACACTACTTGGTGACTGTCAGTTTCTCACCTGTACGATCGTCAAACCAAACAGCTGCATTGGCGAAAAATTGTCTGTCGCCAGCCGCTGTTGACTCTTTGTATACGCTATCCGAACTTACATATGTGCTATATCACCAATATTAAGAACTCTTTATTTATTGATACAGCAAACTATATATATATATATATATATATATATATATCTTTTGTTTTTATGCGAAGTGCTCAATATGTGAAGATAAAGCAAGCGCACAAAATTCTTTAGGATTTTGATACACAAACGAATCACTTAATCACGGCCAGACGACCAAACCAAGGGATGGACTACAAAAAAAAGAGAAACTGCCGAATAGTGGACTTTGCCGTTCTGGCTGACCACAGAGTAAAATTGAAGGAAGACGAAAAGAGATAAGTACCTGGACCTTGCTAGAGAACTCAAAAAATATGAAACATGAAAGTGACAGTAATACCAATTGTTATCGGTACACTCGGTACAGTTGATAAAAGATTGGTAAAGAGATTGGAAGAATAGGAAATAAGAACACAACAGAGACCATCAAAACAACTGCACTGATAAGATCAGCCAGAATACTGAGAAGAGTTCTTAAGACTTGAGGGGACTTGCTATCGCTCAAACTTTAGGGAAGATCATCAGCTGATGTTGGTGTGAAAAAACTCTCAAAGGAGTAAAATAATGATAATAATTTAGCACGACTGAGTAAGGAAGATGATCCATTGGGAATTGTGCAAGAGATTGAAACTTGACCATATCAACAAACTGGCTTCGAGCTGACAAAGAAAAGAAGCAGAAGGTACCCCGCAAAAACAATTACCGACGCCGACTACGCCGATGACATAGCGTTACTGGCGAATACACCTAACCAAACCGAAACACTACTGGATAGTTTGGAACGGACCGCCGCAGGCATTGGCCTCCATGTCAATGAACACAAAACTGAATATATGTGCTACAACCAAACAGGCGACATTTCCACACTAGACGGAACCTCTCTGAATCTAGTAGACAAATTCACCTACCTAGGAAGCAGCGTCTCATCAATTGAAAAAGACATTGACACGCGACTAACGAAAGCATGGACAGCTATCGATAGACTCTCGATCATATGGAAATCAGACCTGACCGATAAAATGAAGCGCAGTTTCTTCCAGGCAGCGGTCGTATCGATATTGCTATATGGATGCACTACTTGGACGCTAACTAAACTGCTGAAGAAGAAGCTAGACGGCAATTACACAAGAATGTTGAGAGCAATGTTGAACAAGTCCCGGCGGCAACACCCCACAAGACACCAGCTGTACGGCCACTTGCCTCCCATCACGAAAACTATACAAGTTAGACACGCAGGACACTACTGGAGAAGCAAGAACGAACTCATCAGTGATATACTCCTATGGACCCCCGTATATGGCCAAGCAAAAGCAGGACGACCAGCTCGAACATACATACAGAAGCTATGTGAGGATACAGGATGTAGCCTTGAAGACCTGCCAAAAGCGATGAATGATAGGGAGGTGTGGCGAGAGAGGGTCAGGGATATCCGTGCTAGTGGCACGACATGATGATGATGATGATGAACAAATGGTACATGCGCAAACCAGAATCTGTCTTAGTGAATGAGATACGTAAAATTCTCTGGGGTTTTAAGATAGAAACGGATCACTTAATACTGGCCAATTATAAGGACCAATTATATCAAAGCGAATAATGATAATATTCTACAGAATATATTATGAGGAGAGACATATACAATATAATAAGCCAATAAAACAAACTGGCACAAAAAGAATACAAGACTAGGCTCGATTGTATAGGGAAGGTGATCCACTGGGAATTGTGCAAGAAGTAAAAATTTGACCATACTAAAAAAAAGTATTTGCACAAACCAGAATTCTTCCTTGAAAATGAGACGTATAAAATTCTCTGAGATGTTGAGGTACAAATGGATCACCAGAAGACTAGACCTTGTGTTGATTAACTAGAAAAAAGAAATTATTATCGAGTGTTTTGTGCTGATCCAGCGGAAAATAGAGGGAAAGTGAAAGAAAAAAGATAAACGAATACTTGGATCCTACCAGAGAGCTAAAAAAAAAAAAAGCTGTGGAATATGAAAGCGATGGTGAGACCAATAGTAGTTGGCGCTTGGAACATTCACCAAAGCTTCAAAAACAGACGATAAGAATTGGAAATCAGAAGAAAAATTAAGATTATACAGATCACAACATTGTGGAGATCGGCTAGAATACTCTGAAGGGTACTGAAGGGTACTGGAGAACTGAGGAGATTTACTGTCTCTCAGACTTTCGTGAAAGTCCACTAAAATGAAAAATTCATGAAATAATGATTGAGTGAAAATCAAAGAAAGTGAAAATATAAACAAAAACAAAAATGGAAATAAAACAACTTTATAGATACTTCAAGAGACAAACTAAGAAAATTTCACACGAGATGACACGGAAATATCTACGTTGAGGAAACCTCAAGAGAGAAACAGAATATATTTTGAGAGCAGCACAAAATAATGTCATAAAAACAAATTGAGTCAGAATAAAAATTAAAAAAAACAATATATATTGTTGTGTTCTGGTTAGTGAACACAAGTCGTAGTAATAATAAGACAAACCACGATATGTGAGGAAAATAGTTATATTTACAGGAAAGAGTATTTACAAGAGAGAGACTGTTAGTAATAAGAACATAGGATTAGTGATAGAGTAAGGATATACTTCAACAATAGGAACGGCTCTTCTGGTCTGACTTGTAGGCTTATTCGCAGACCTATCTCCTCTACTGCCATATATGGCAGATGGAACAGCTCATTATGCTGAAAAGGTAGGTGTTACCCAAAAAAACTACCAAGATGAGGACAAAAAGTCCGCAATAAATAAAAAAATTAATTCTCAGATTAAGAAGCCTCATCTCAAAATGATTCCAATTAAAGACAATTACTAAATTGATTTGTTTGAAATAGAACTGTTTGTAAACTGAGTGTAAACGAATGACTGATATTTAACTGAATTGTTAGTGATACATAGCAATACTTGCATCCATGTAACTGTGTGCAAATGAATGAATAAAGTTAATGAAAAATAGTGTCAGTAGCAATGATTGTAACCACTTCACGGTGTGCCAACAAATAAATAATAATTAATTGAATTATTCGTGTTGGATAGAAATGCAAGAAACCATTTAACTGTGTGCAAAAAAAAAGCTCAACTTTGTTTAGAAATGTGTTTAGAAATCTTTTATTTAATATATGTGTGTAAAGAGGATTTGGCATTAAATAACCTACAATCGTTGATTTGCAATAAACCCCAAACAAACCAAATTCTTTTATATTTAATATATGTAGAAAGAGGATTTAGCATTAAATAACCTACAATGGTTGATATTTCTTAAAACGAAACGAAACGAAACCAAATCATATATATCTAATATGTATTTATAAAGTGGATTTAGTATTAAATAATCAACAAATGTTGATTTACTTAAAAAACCAACCAAATCAAATTAAATATATTCAATATATATGTATAAAGACGACTTGACATTAAATAATCTACAATGGTTGATATGCCATAAAACCCAACCTAACCAAATCATATATATTCAATTTATATGTATAAACTGGATTTAGCATTAAATAACCCGCAATGGTTGATATACCATAAAACCCAATCAAACCAAATCATATATATTTAATAAGTATTTATAAAGAAGTTTTAGTTTTAAATATCCTACAAAAGTTGATTTGCTTAAAAATCCAACCAAATCAAATTATATATATTCAATAAATATGTATAAAGAAGACGAACAAGTGGCATGTGCACAAACCCCAGAACCAGTCCTGGAGAATGAGATGTGTTAAGTTCTCTGGGATTTTGAGATACAAACAGATCGCCTAATCTCGGCCAGACGACCAGACCGAGTGATAATCAAAAAAAAAAAAAAAAAAAAAAAAAAAAAAAAGAGAGAGAGAGAGACCCTGCTGAATAGTAGACTTTGCTGTCCCGGCAGGCCACGGTAAAAATAAAAGAAAGCGAAAAGAAAAATAAGTACTTTGACTTTGTCAGAGAATTAAGAAAACAAACTATGAAACGGTGATACCAATTGTAATCGGTGTGCTCGGAACAATCCCCAAAGAATTGATAAAGCGACTGGAAGACTTGGAAATAAGAAGATAAGTTGGGATCATCCACACTACAGCATTATTAAGATCAGCCAACATACTGTGAAGAGTCCTGAAGATGTGAGGAGACTTGCTGTCACTCAAACTCCAATGGAAAACCATCAACTATTGCTGGTGGGAAATACTGTCAAAGGAGAAATGAAAATAACAGCCATTAATTACATTATAAGCAAATGTAGCAAACAAGTACAAAGGGAGTATAAGACTTGACGCGATTGGGTGGGGAAGGTGATCCACTGGGAATTGTGCAAGAAACTGAAATTTGACCATACCACCAAATGATACATTCACCAACTAGAATCCATGCAGGAGAAGGAAATGCATAATATTAACTTGGATTTTGAGAAACAAACGATCACCTAATCTTGGCCAGAAGACCAGACCTGGTGATAATTAATAAAAGAAAAAAAGGGGGAGAACTTGCCGTATTGTGGACTTTGCTGTCTGAGTGGACCAGAGAGTGAAAATCAAAAAAATCGAAAAGTGAAATAATTATTTAGACCTTGCCAGAGAAAGCTATGAAATATGAGGGTGACGGTGATAAGAATTGTAATGGGCCCGCTCGGAACGGTCCCAAAAGGCTGTGAAATGGGTCTGGAAGAGTCAGAAATCGGAGGATGAATCAAGACCATCCAAACTACAGTCAGAACACAAAGAAGAGGATATTGAAATCGGCCAAAGTATTGAGAAGAGTCCTGGACGCCTTAGGTGAGACTTACTGTCACTTTAGACTCCGGTGAAACGCTTATGTGAAAAACTCGTAAGAAACAAAATAATAAAAATCATAGCAATGATAACTTGCAGAAAATAGTACAAGATTAGACACGATTGAGTGGGGAAAGTAATCCACTGGGACTGGTGCAAGAAACTGAAATTTAACTGTGATAACTAACAAAAAAAGAAAAAAAAAAAAGATAAATTGCCGAATAGTGAACTTTGCTGTCTCGGTGGGCCACAGAGTAAAAATCAAAGAAAACGAAAACGAGAGACAAGTACTTAGATTTAACCAGAGAACCTTAAAAGCAATGGAACATGAGGGTGACGGTGATACCAATTATAATTAGGACACTCGGAATGATCCACAAAGGCTTGGTAAGAGGACAGGAAGTGTTGGGAATCGGAGGACGAACTGAATCCATTCAAACTATAGCATTACGAAGATCGGCCAGAATACTGAGAAGAGTTCCGGAGGCATGAGGAGACTTGATGTCAGTAGGACCCCAGTGAAAGACATTCAGCTAAGGCTAGTGTGAAAAACTCGCGGGGAGTAATATAATAAATAATCTTTATCTAAGAGTCTTACTTAGCTGATTCATGTTTGATAAAATTATTTAAATGAATGTCTCATGATGCAGTATAGATATCTACTGAATCATACGAAAAATTATAAAGCGTTTCATTGAAAATTTTCTATCCCACTTAATGCAAAAGGAAATAAACGTTAGTTTTCTACAATTATTTTTCTTTATTTGATGAAGACATTGATTCCTAAGACTTTTGATGAGCACGTTTGTGTCTACAGACTCTCTCTCTCCTTCTCTAACACACACACACACACACATATATATATATATATATATATGTGTGTATGTATATATGACACTATAAACTCGGTCTCTCGGTTCACGTATCTAGGAGCAATTATACATGTCTATATGAGAATATATGCGTATGGACGTAGCGTATATGTAAGTATATGCGTGTGGGTGTCATTTACAGGTGCCTGTGGGCATAGCGTATATAGAGGTATATGCATGTGGGTGTCAGTTACAGGTGCCTGTGGGGATAGTTAGCGTATATAGAGGTATATGCATGTGGATGTCAGTTACAGGTGCCTGTGGGCATAGGTAGCGTATATAGAGGTATATGCATGTGGGTGTCAGTTACAGGTGCCTGTGGGGATAGTTAGCGTATATAGAGGTATATGCATGTGGATGTCAGTTACAGGTGCCTGTGGGCATAGGTAGCGTATATAGAGGTATATGCATGTGGGTGTCAGTTACAGGTGCCTGTGGGGATAGTTAGCGTATATAGAGGTATATGCATGTGGGTGTCAGTTACAGGTGCCTGTGGGGATAGTTAGCGTATATAGAGGTATATGCATGTGGGTGTCAGTTACAGGTGCATGTGGGGATAGTTAGCATATATAGAGGTATATGCATGTGGGTGTCAGTTACAGGTGCCTGTGGGGATAGTTAGCGTATATATAGGTATATGTATGTGGGTGTCAGTTACAGGTGCCTGTGGGCATAGGTAGCGTATATGTAAGTATATGCGAGTGAGTGTCTGTACAGGTGCCTGCGGGCATAGGTAGCGTATATGTATGTATATATATGAATGTGTGTATATATTAATATCAAAAGAATAGCTAGAACCAAGTTGGAAGTCAGGAAGATTTTAATAGATGATATAATAGAAAGAGAAGGATTTTTAAATGAGGAAAAAAGAGTTAATTTTTAATATTTGTGATTGTGCTAGTACTGTCAGATGTCAGCAGACAAGAGTATCACTTTTTATGTGCTTTAATTATAAGAGGTCTACGCGAGACGCGTGGGTTTTTTTTCCTGGAAGTGAGGGTTCCATATATTCAAGACCGAACGTAAGTCATATCTCGAATCCAAACTAATGAGCTTTAGGCCGTTACAGAAAAATATCCACTGGAATGTTTGTTCGTTTATAATTTTATTTCTCTTAATGTAGCTTCTATTTGACGCAAGCTTTTAAAATTGTTTTATGAAGATGTCTATGTGTTTGCTCGAAATAGTTTGTAAATTTTGTTCGAAGATATAATGTAAAGAATTTAAGTTCTCGTTGTAATCAATACGAACCGATAATAAGTTGAGCAAAGGTTAAATATAGGTTAAATTTTGTTGCTACAAATTTTTAAAAATCAGTCCGCATTATACACGGGAAATTTTTCAAGAATTTCCTAGGCAAAGTTAAGGATACGTGTCATATATAGGTTCATGTTATACGCAAATAATTAGGATATTAATTTATTCATCGATTGTTTTCAACTAGCTTCGACCTTAGGTCATCGTTAGAACAAAGTTTTGGTGAAAAAAAAAAAAGTTTTTTTCTAGAAAATCTTTAATATAGTTTTTAAAAGAGTTGATACGCAACAAAAGAAGTGCCCGTAGTGTATTGGTTATCATCGTAGGAAATGGACACGGCGACACGAGTTCAAATCCTGGACGAGACTGATTGCATTTCACATAGCACTAATACCCTTGGGAAATCCAATTATTCTCCCTCCAGCTATGGGTAAATACTAGGGCAGACTAGGTTCTTCAGCCTTGGTGAGGCAAAAAGTCTAGGAGAAGGAAAACTCTAAATTCAAACCTGTTAAACTTAGCTTAAAAATTGACCTTGTGTCATATCCTGCCTGAGCGGAGCGGTTGGGTAAATATGGATACGCTGCAAAAGATGCGGAGAAAAATGAACTAATAAAGTAGAATATCCATTCGTTGAAAGTTATTTATGGTATCCATGTGTCTTCAAGTGACCATTACATGATTTATGGGAGGTGCCCGTGTTGTAATGGTTATCGTCGTAGGAAATGGACACGGCGACATGAGTTCAAATCCTGGACGAGGCTGATAGCATTTCACATAGTACTAATACCCCTGGGAAAGGTATGAATCCGATTATTCTCCCTCCAGCTATGGGTAAATAGTAGGGCAGACTGGTTTCTTCAGCCTTGGTGAGGCAACTAGTCTAGGAGAAGGAAAATTCTGAATTCAAACCTGTTACACTCCGCTTAAAAATTGACCTTGTGTCAAATCCTGCCCGAGCGGAGGGGTTGGGTAAATATGATTACACGATTTCAACTATCGTAGACACCTGGGAATGAGTTACACACTTGCAGGATATTTGTTAAGCCTGAGCCGGATGTGTTTCAAATTAGCCGTAAAGGTCAAATATTGTTTGATATTTGTTTATTTAAGTGTTTATGTGACAACTCCTATCTATGACTCCTATTTTAAAGCGGTATTTTAAGGATGTTCTAGTTTGCTGTTAAAGCCATTTGAAGTCAGTATATTGAGATATTTTTTACCTATTTATCTTCATGCGTCTTTATTATCGTAGTGATATAGTCCAATGCAGTTTTTATTCTTTCTGTGAAGTTGAGCTTTGCATCTGTTAAAGCTGCGACCGTTTAAGCGGAAATTTTCTTCCACAAGAATTAGTTTGCTGTAATCCATAGTTTTGCTCTTGGATCTGTAATTACTTACTCCAAAGTGAAAGGGCCTTTCTGACTTTCCAATGTATTGTTTTAACAACGTGTACAGTCCAACAGATAAATTACATTTTTTCTTTTGCAATTAGATTCGTGGTAAATTTTACAAGTTCTTTTTTAATCGTGAATCAAGTGAATCAGTTGTTATATATATATATATATATATATATATATATATATACAATCAGAGCTGATGCAAATTAATCTTTGCTGGTGGGCCAATATTGGCGCGTCCATGCGTACGGGTCCATAGAAGAACGTCACTCATGAATTCGTCCTTGCTCAGCAAAATCGGCGTATAATAGCAAAACTTCTATTTGCGCAATACACTTAAAATGCTCAAAGAGAATAAACCAAATGCCAATACAATTTGTGAGTGAATTAATAATTCAAATGAAAGGTATGACAAGGATACCAACGAAATACTGATTAATATCATTAACTTCTTCCTAAATAGAAGTATCAATATAATCATGGACCACTGTTACAACGAGGAGTCAACAGGTTGTCTATACATTAAGTAAATGTCTTTTTCATAAAAAACACTCACATATATGATTATATATATATATATGTGTGTGTGTGTGTGTGTGTGTGTAGTTGGGCAATAGTCTTTCATTTAAGCATGTTTGATTAAATAATAAAGACACATTTTGTCTATATATATATATATATGTGTGTGTGTGTGTGTGTGTGTGTGTGCGTATGTGTGTGTGTGTGTGTGAGTAGTTGGACAACAGTCTTTCATTTAAGTATGTTTGATTAAATAATAAAGACACATTTTGTCTATCTAATTTTGTAAAGATCCTTTCAAATTTATATATATATATATATATATATATATATATAGAGAGAGAGAGAGAGAGAGAGAGAGAGAAATTGATCCAAGAGGAAGTTAAATGAGAAAGAAAGTTGACGTTATAACGTTTCGGTTCTAACGAACCATCATCAGGACTAAGAAGGATGATATATTTGGATGTTAAATCACTGATGGATGTTTAATAGAATACAAAAAACAAGTAGGAAATACAATATATACAGGGAAAGAGGTAACCGTTTAATCAATAAATCAGCGTTCGTTTCTTTAAAATGCCATATGACTGTTTAAGGATTTTCTGTAGAACTTATTTGTTCTATTTGTTCTCCAAGAAAGTGTTACTTCTTTCCCTGTATATATTGTATTACCTCCTTGTTTTTGCATTTTATTAAACATCCATCAATGATTTAACATCACTAGATATCATCCTTTCCTGATAATGGTACATTAGAGCCGAAACGTTATAACGTTGACTTTCTTCCTCGTTAAACTCTTCTTCTAGTATTACCTTGTTTATCAATTTTTCTCTGTACTGTCGGATTAACTTCCATTATTTACTTAAATATATATATATATATATATATATATAGTCTTTCACAGACAGACTGTTTCGTTGTATCACAACTTTTCAGTGTGGCTAGACACGTAGAACGCTTGAAGCTGGGATCGAAACCCGTCCAACTTTACGTTAGACTGAGTATCATACCGATCAGCCAACAAGTAAACCACGTCAGCTCGGGAATTATAAGGCATTATGTAGCAGCCTTCGTTTGTTTACATTTTTGCCTTACCGGATACCAGAGTGCTCAATTCATTCAAAGAGCTTTGCATTATGCGAGTGGCAACCGTAAATCCCTTCGCCAGAGTGCTCAACCCCCGTGGGGGAGCGTGTATATATATATATATGTATATATATAAATAAGTCATCGTTTGATAATACAATTTGTATTTCTACGAGTTGTGATCGAAATTTCATTGTATTCATTTCTTTGTTCACTTCTGGGTCATGTAGTATATATATATATATAATATTTATTTAAGCGGCAGATTTTCTTCTAGACATGTTTTATGGAAAATGACGGAAAAGAATTTAGAGTTTAGCTTTTTATTCAGCCATTCTTTATGACAAACGAGATGTCGCAACTGTCTCAGTTAGTGTCGTCTGAGTATGGGTACTTACGGCCATTTTCGGTCATTGTCAAGGAAAAGCCGCTATCCTACTACCAAATAATCAAGGTATATGAATATCGTAATATTTTAAAAGTTCAACCGTCGCGTGCAGTAAGATATTTCGCGAAGTGTAATGGTTAGTGAACTTAACTGTTATAGTAAGTTAGATTCACATTAGGTGCTCTAAGCTTCTGACCTTGTGCCAAACTAAGCCTAGCTTTGTAATTGGTTACCACTAATTTAACCCTATAAACAGAATTTTTTTATCTATCCAACCCATTTGTCATGGACAAGGTGCGACATAATTTTCAGCAGTATAGTGTCGGTTTGAATTCATAATTTTCCTTCGCCTAGATTAGTTGCCTAAGCAAGAACTAATTCGGCCCTGATATCTACTTATAGCTGGAGAGGAGAAGAGATGGATTAATGCCTTTCCCAAAGACATTCGCTCGAAGTGAAACACCAACAGTTTCGTTCAGGATTTGAACTCGGGTCGCCAATTCCATTTCTGAAAACGATAACCGTAACACTAGCGCATCTCTGTAATTGACTACTTTGTAACAGTTGGTACCATGAGCAGTCTGAGGACTGTCCACCAGACTAAGCAGATACCTTAATAGGTTATTACAGTTCTTGGTCTAAAGAACCCAGTCTTCCCTATGATTTACCCAAAGCTAAAAAAGCGAAGAGAAGTGTTTATTTATTTCTCAAGGGTATCAGCGCTAAACGAAGCGTAATAAACACTCGTCTAGAATTTGCATTTTTAAATATACAGGTAAGGCAGAAGTAGTTGGACAGTCAATAATATTGCATAATACAAACCATATACTATTACTTTTGCCTTACCTTGTATGTTGATAGAATGCAAGAGGACGTGTGTCAGCAATTTGAATGAGTTAATACGTTGTAAGCTGTATTTCTGTGCCTATGATGTTTAAATGACAACAGGGAGAGACATCTTAATTGTGCGTTTTGTTGGGGGCGTATGCAAACATGAAATTTTAGATTTGTATCTATCAATAAACAAATAAATAAATAAGACAAAATAGAATAAAACAAAGAAGAAAAAAGAAGAGAAAAAAAAAAACGAACATTAATCATGAGATGAAGAAAGTTGTCCGTCGTCAGAGCGCAATGACTTTCCTAACTGCGTAGTTTTAGAATCGAATATACATTTTGTACGTGCTTGTATTTATTCAATTACTCCCCCATGAGCAGTTGCCCAGTTGGCTGGGGCTGTAGAATACACAGTGCTTCTCTGCAGAGGGGTAAGTTCCCCCTCCCCAACAAGTGTCCTGAATGTGACAGTAAACAATCTTATGGTGAGGCTCCAGTAATACTGAAGCTTTGGAGAATTCGGAATACCCCTTCATTGCCATTGCTCCCAGGTCCACTCTGGCCCGGAGTGGTAGCACCTGATAGGGTCCTATCTAAGGGTCAAAGAGAACTAAACTGTGTATTTATGCTAAACTGAATTTCTTGAAATATAACTGTTTTGACATTTAAGCTATGTATTTATGCTCTACTGAATTGTTTGAAATGGAACTGCTTTTTGTAGGTTAAAGTGAATTGTTTGAAATGGAACTGTTTTTGACATTGAAACTGTACTTATGCTAAACTGAATTGTTAGAATTAGAACGGTTTGTCTTAACTGAATTGCTTGAAATAGAAATGTGTTTGACATTTAAACTGTGTACTTATGCTAAACTTAATTGGTTGAAATAGAACTGTCTTTTGTACAAAAATGGATTTGCCATTAAATAACCTACAAAGGTTGATATACCATAAAATACAAACAAATAAACAAACCCATGAGCAGGATGCGACATAAGGGCAATTTTTAAGTGAAGTAGAATTGGTTTGAATTCAGGGTTTTCATTCTCATGAACCGGATGTATCATTTCGTCTGCCTTTATCCACAATTTGGATGTTTGTAATTACCCAACCCCTCTGCACATACAGGATGTGACATAAGGTCAATTTTTAAGCGGAGTTCAAAAAGTTTGAATTTCGAGTTTTCCTTATCCTAAACTGGTTGCCTAATAAAAGCTAAAGAACATTGTCTGTCCTACTATTCACCCATGGCTAGAGGGAGAATAATTGGATTCATATCTTTCCCAAGAGTATTAGGGCTTTGTGAAATGCAATCAGCCTCGTCCTGGATTTGAACACGGTTCTCCATGTCCATTTCCTACCACGGGCACCTACACGATTTATATGTATGTGTGTAAATATATTGGATTGGAGTCTTTGTTTAATGGCATATCAACTATCGTGGGTTATTTAATGCCAAAGCCATCCTTGTAGAACAACAGTGATACTATTTAACCCATATCTGGGGGAAAAGAGGATTCGTGCCTTTCCCAAGAGTGTTAGTCTGAATCATTGCCTCTAGAAGCGGATGTGACACAAAGGGAGTATAAATTAAATTTGGATTTTTGGTTGGTTTGAATTAGGAGTTTTCTTTCTTCTAGACTGGTTGTCTTACCTAAGCAAAAAGCCAAGTCAAACTTTATCCATAACTTATCTATAATATATACGAGGGTCGTTCTAAGCCTCACCCTGAAGGTTTCGGAGAAACAAAAACAGTTTTTCATTGTTTTTAGTATAGTCCTCCTTGAAATCAATGCACTTCCGCCAATGATGCTCAACCATTGTAGTCCCATCGTAGGAGAAAGTGACATCCTGGTCTCTCCAAAACTCTTCCACGGGACATATAACCTCATCATTGTTTCCAAAATGGCGACTACTCAGATGGGATTTGAGTTTAAGAAACAGAAAGAAGTCAGATGGAGCTAAGTCTGGTTAGTAAAGGGAATGGGATTGCAATTCAAAACCTCAGTCGGTTGCTTCAGCTTCTTCCATCTGAGCAGTGGGAATAGACGTATTATCCTGGAACAAGTGCACATTTGTCCTCAGCTTCCTTCTGTGTTTCAACTTGATTGCTTCCTTCATTCTGATGCTTCCTACAGTCCATTAATATATTTTACCTTTTCCAAGTAGTCGATCATAATTACGCCTTCAGAATAAAAGTCATGGTTATCTCTCGATGGCTGTTTTTATTTTCATCAACAGAAGCCACCCTTATAGATGAGCAGCTGTAGTTCCCCGATCGAAATAATCGATCCTGGCCGTTGAACCGTAGGATTCATACGCCCAGGACCTGGTTAGGCACTGCGTTAAGTCGTCAGAGGGTTTATCCACTTGCTTTTACGTCCACCATGCTGCTTCCCATGGCTTTCGAAAAAAAAAAATTTTCTTCTGACTTTCCTATGTTTTTCATTATTCATTTTTAACTTAGTTAAAGTCTACGACTAGTCTTTTTTAAAATTCATTGAAGTATTTTTATGCGTCTTAGCATCCTTACAGGCATTTTATTTTACGTTTAGTTAGGTTTTTTTGGTTCTAATAAGTCCAATAGTGTTAGCTTCTTTTGATCTCGTTCAAATTTTAATTTGGATTTACAGTAAAATTTTCTTTGCATTTAAGACACAGATAGTATACAGCAGTGATTTTACAATGAAAAAATTAAATAAAATCATACATGCATTTTAAATGACAATATAGCAACCAGTTTTTGGACTCTTGTCTCGGAGTGGAAGCGCTTACTATTTCTTAAGTTACTTTAACATGGTCAGTAAAAACAGAAACCAACAGACCCAGCCAACTTGAACTTTTCTGAGGTTGAGAACCAGAGTATTTCAACTGTTTGTTTTAAATCTTTGATTCAGGTTCCAAGTGGTAAACCCAGGTTTCATAATCAAATTCTTTGGGTTATCCTGGAAGCGAGTAAAATATTTTCTGGATTTCTCAAACTTTACGTCTGTAGTAGTTTTTCTAGTTTTATACGAAATGTGTTGCCAACAAAATGTTCAGCTAGGGCTTTTTTTTCTTGGTGAGGCATAAAACTTTTTTAACGACTCTCGTATGTGAGTGAATCACTACTCTAAGAGCAGGATGCTACACACAAAAAAATTGAATTAGAGTTCCCTTTAACCTTGAACCAGACTTAAGGCTTAAGAGTTTGGTAGAACCTTCTATTGACCCATAAATAGTGCGGAGGATTTGTTCAAAATAGCTTGCAGCATTCTTGTGTTGTTTCCATTCAGCTTTTTCTCTTGGCGTTTCGTTAAAGTCCCAGTGGTGCAACCGTACAATAGCACTAAATCCTGTATTTTACTAAAACAATTTCGTTAAAAAATATTGAGACAAGCTTCCTAATCCTTTAAAATTCGGACGTCGGACGTCGAAACATCACTTTAACATATAAGTTACTTCGTTGTGCACACGTCTCTTAAAAATTTTAATTTTCCAAAATTTCCCGTTTCAGAGATGTGTGTGTGTGTGTGTGTGTGTGTGATTAAATAATAAAGACACATTATGTCTATATAATTTTATTAAGATCCTTTCAAGTTTCCTGATAGTGTTATATATAGATAACATAGGAATCCCGAAACACAAAAAACACTTACGACTTCTTAGTTCAGGTACAAAACTTTTTATTACCTTTGGGTCAAAGGTAATTCGACTCAAGGAGAGTGATACACAATCTTTCTATGCTGATTTTTCCATCTGCCTCCCCACCACCACCACGCGTGGTGCCCCGCTGCAAACTACTGGTTTGATCTCGGCGAGCCCGAGAAAGTCAACCGTCTTCCTCCCAGGCAAGAATGCTTTTTCTCAAATCTCAGCCCACGCTTCCGGTGCATGACGTCACATACATCTCTGGTCCCAATTCCTATATGGGCTTTTTATTTTGACATCTCTAAATGACACATCCTCCCCGCACGCGTGTGAACACATGCGTTCATGTTGCACCTAACTAACCCATGCGCTAAGCGAAAGGTTCTCAGCCTAACTAAATCGAAAGGCAAGATATATAAAACGAAATCCCTCGGCCTTTATATTACATTGGTTTCAGGTCGGAATTGGTTGATGAATGTACCAAAATTCGAAATTGGTTGATACGCCGTAAAACAAACCAACCAACCATTCTGGCTTCATTAAATAAACCTCAATTCAACTAGATTAGATCATCAAAATTAACGATATATCTTTTCAAGCCGTACAGAAGAAAATGTAATTGAATAATACAATACTGAAGAAAAAATTATGGAATGATCTTGTAATTTGTATTCTAAATACATTTGGCATCATTCTTACGTTCTCCAATATTTTTAACTCTCTGTCAAGGTCTAGTTATTTGTACAGTTTTTCATTTTCTTTTCATTTTCACTTTGCCCTCTGCTGGATCGGAAAAATTCAATAAATTACTTCTTTTCTTTTTATTAAAAGGTTTGTCTTCTGGCCGGGATTGGTTGATACGTTTGTATCTCAAAGTCCCAGAGAAATTTGTGTATCTCATTTTCTTGGACAGATTCTGGTTTGGTTTGGTTTAGTTTGGTTGGATTGAGTTTTATGGCATATCAACCATTGTAGGTTATTTAATGCCAAATCTATTTTTATACATATAAACAGATCAATTTCTAACAATTCAGTTGAGCTTAAGTACACAGTTTAAATGTAAAAAACAATTCTATTTCAAACAATTTAGTTTAGCTTAAGTACACAGTTTAAATGTCAAAACACTTCTACTTCTATATTTTGTAAAGCATGAGTGCAGTCTTTTGTTTACACACAGTAAACAGTCCTATTTCAAACAATTCAGTTTAGTTTAAGTACATTGTGTAAATGTAAAAACAGTTATATTTCAAATTATTCAGTTTAACATAAGAACACAGTTTAAAAGTCAAAATCAGTTCTATTTCAAACAACTCGGTTTAGCATAAGTACACTGTTTAGTTCTATTCAACACATAGATAAGACCCTATCAGGTGATACCACTCCGGGCCAGAGTGTACCTGGGAACAATGGCAAAGAAGAGTACACCGCATTCCCCAAAGCTCCAGCATTACTGGAACCTCACCATCAGATTGTTTAGTGTCATATCTAAGACACTCTTTTGGGGAGTCTTACCCCTCTGCAAAGATGTAGTCGGTGTATTCTGTAGCTCCAGCCGACTTGGAAAAAATTCTGATTTGTGTATGCACCACCAGTCAATATGTGTTTACCCAACGCCTCCGCCACGAGCAGGATGTGATACAATGTCAATTTTTAAAGCGGAGTAAAGCTGATTTGAATTCAGAGTTTTCCTCTTCCTATATTGGTTAGCAAACCAAGACTAAAGAACCCAGTCTACTCTATTATTTAGTCATAGCGGGAGTAGGGAAGAAAGAATAGACTAATTCAGATTGCACGTAAGAGTATTAGCGCAAATTGAAGAGGAAACAGTCTCGTCTAAGATTTGAACTCGTGTCTCTGATTCTGTTTTCTTACGACGATAGCCCTTACGCTAAGTGCACCTCTCAATTTGTCAGTAAGATCAAATTTCATTCTGATGCACAATAACCATCTCGGCTCAGTTGTGTCTGCTCTTGTAATATTTTGTGCCTGTCTGATGGATTTGTTTATGTTAGGGATCAGACATTACGAAAAAATATATAAAAGTTATCCTCCCAGAGGGATATAAAAGGTGTTGCCTTCCGTGGACAATGGCTTGTGAAATTTGTACAGACCGGAAGAATGGGTATACGTGACGCATAATAAAGAGAGACTTTAATCCGACCATGGTAGGTGGCGGACGTACATTTGACTGGTGCACACAAGGTTAAAACGGCTCTTTTCCTGGCCCAGTCGGCTGGGGCTTTAGAATACACCGACTGCACCTCTGCAGAAGAGTAAGACAACCCAAAAAGGTGTATGACACTAAGCAACTTGATGGTGAGGCTCCAGTAATGCTGGAGCTTTTGGGAATGTTGAGTACTCCCTTTAATGCCATCACTCCCAGGTTCACTCTGGCCTAGAGTGGTAGCACCTGATAGAGTCCTATCTATGGGTCAAGTAGAACTTAACTGTGTACTTATGAATTGTTTTAAATAGAACTGTTTTGACATTTAATTGTATGTCAACAAAAAACTTTACTTATGCTGAACTGAATTATTTTAAATAGACCTGTTTATATGTATGAAAATGGATTTGGCATTAAATAACTTATCATATTTACCAATATATAACAATACATAATAGTAGTAATCCTAGTCAAGTAAGAACATAAAGGTTATAATTCCCTAAAATTCACTCAAAACTGTCCAGCAGGACACGTAGCATAACGGTTATAGGCGTTGGTTCCCTAAGCTTCAAAGGAGACAATCATCTGGAGGTTGCAGGTTCAATCCTGACTGCAGGTGAGTGACAATACAGGAATACTTAAAACTTGTACCCGGTTATGGCTAACGGAAACAGAACTGGCTACCTCCGTGGATTCAATAAAGGATGTAGTTCGAAGTTCCGTGTAGGTTCCCGAGTTCGACAAAATTGATCAACGTCTATAATATAACAAACACGTATAATTCTTTGAATCCTTTACATTGTAATTTAGTCAGTTTTCTTTGCAATAATAACCAGTAATCAATTATCCATTGATTTTGTTCATTTTTTATGTTTTAGCAGGTATAATTTTTGACATGGTAGTTTTATTAGTTTCCCGTCGGTCTGCTTTGCCGTTATATTGTTTTCCACCTTCTTATAATTTCATCTTCACAATTGGCCATAGATTTTAAATCGGATTCAGATCAGGACTTGATGGTGGCCATTCCATTATCTTCTGTCCAGTAAATCTTTTATGCTCAAAGGATTCATGAGTAAGTTTAAATACATGAATAGGAGCAATGCAAAAATACACAGTTCACTGTGAAACTACGGGACTAGAACTTGTACCATGCAAAGAAAATCTAGTCTATGAAATTGCAGTTGTTAGCACTGTTCAGTTTAACTCCTTCATTGATTTTGAATGGTTCCATAATGGTTTGATTGATAATTCCAGTCTATATCATCATCACACTACCGCCGCTTGTCTTCTGTTAGTCACAGGCACGATTGAATTAGATAAAATCCATCGTTTGGTCCATCAAATGTCACTCGAGATTCTACCGTTAAATTTTTATTGTATTTCTTGGCCCAATTTTGACGCTTTAAAATATCTTCTTTAGTGTAAGGAGATTGCTAGAGGATTTTTTTTATCGATCCCAATTCACAAAGTATTTTACATCTTTTGTCTTTTTTGACTCCCTCAATTCCAGCTTTTTTTAAAGATCTGAACACTAGCCAAGTTAAATTTAGTTGTTTCGCAATAAATCGCTTTAATTTACGCCTTTTCCTTGGCTTCGAATTCCCAACTTAGTTATGTTTTCAACAACCTTCTTTATCGTTTGATGATCTCTACAAATCTTATTTGATATCTCCAAAGTGGACATTCCCTCACTTAAAACTTTGTTACTTTCTGTTTTTCCGGAGTCGTTAGATCCTTTCTTTTACCTATGTTTCAACATATATTATGGACAAAGAAAAAATAGTTTTTATTAGATTTCAGAAGTCTTAAGCTAATATCAGTTTAATCTGCATATTAACTTCAGTCCGTCCACTTTGGTAAATTCCAAATATCTTAAAAACTAACAATGAAAAATTTTGCTAAATATTTTATTATTTCTTTATTGAACAATTGTTTTACTTTTTCCTTTTTTTTTTTTTTTTTTGCATATTTTTCCGTTCCAAATTCTATATTATTATTATTGGAAATACTGAGTAGAGCCATAAATAATCTCCGCATAGCGCATTTCAAATTTCCAATGTTTTAAATCACCTTATTAAAGAGTGCCTTGATTGACCGACCCATTGGCTTAGTGTCCCGGAAGACGGGGGCTCAATCTCAAATCGAGTTATACCAAAGATTTTAAAAAGTAGTACTTGATATCTCCTTGCTTAACACTCAGCATTATAAGGTATGTTTCAAGGGTAAAGTGGAGCAAACCAGGGAAAGGAGTAGCTACCTCCCCTACACCTCGGTGTAGTAGCTATTGAAAAGGAGCTTTGGAGTAGCCCTCGACTAAAGGGAGACAACTTTACTTTACTTTCGTTGGTCATTCTAATTTCAATTGTTAAAGAATACGCATCATAATTTAATCGATGATCTCACACTCCTAGAATGGACGAACTAAAAAAGCATATTCCAGTTGTAATGTTGTGGGAGTTTAAGAATGACAAATACGCTACAGAAACAGCTATGATAATTTAAAATGTTTATGGCGAAGGTGTTATTATAACGTAATGGCCGAGGGATTTCGGTTCATGCCTTTGAGTTTAGTTAGGCTGAGAACCTTTCGGCTCAGCACATGGGTTAGTTTGGTGAAAACATTGATGCAGGTGTTAACGCGGGCGCGCGCGGACGGACGAAGGTGTCACTCGGATGAAACAATAGTCCGAGAAGAAACGGGTGACGGAGTGCGAGTGACGTCACGCACCGGAAGCGCGCAGAGATTTGTGGAGAATTGAAAGAAAGTTAGGGAGTTGGACACTAGACCCCAAACGAGGAGGATCGACTTATGGAGCTTGCAGACGCGAGGTGAACTTGCTCCCAATGGGGGCCGCTCGAGATGGGGGCCAAATGAATAAGACAGCATAGAAGATTGTGTCTCTCCTCCTTATGTCGAAATCTTTAACTCAAAGTTAGTAAAAAGGTTTTCGTACCTGAACAAGAAGTCGTTACATGTTTTCGAATTTCGAGATTCCTATGTTCTTTATATATTCTAAGTTTTCTATATGTGGTTATGAACATTATATGTATATTTACCAACCCCTCCGCTCGGGCAGGATATGACACAAGGTCAATTTTTATGCGGAGTTTAACAGGTTTCAATTCAGAGTTTTCCTTCTCCTAGACTAGTTTCCTCACCAAAGCTGAAGAACTCAGTCTGCCCTACTGTTTACCCTTAGCTGGAGGGAGAATAACTGGATTCATACCTTTCCCAAGGGTATTAGTGCAATGTGAAATGCAATCAGCCTGGTCCAGGATTTGAACTCGTATCGCTGTGTCCATTTCGTACGACGACAACCATTACACCACGGGCACCTCCATGAACATTATATGTCTATTTCACACATGGCGTTAATTGTGGCGATAGTACATTATTACTTATTACCAAGTCCGAAAGAGGTTTTCAAAGTTCCTTCTGACGATACTTCATTCAAATGAACCAAGACCTGGACTCTCAAATATCGTATTGAGGCTACTCTGTTCAACCTTAGCCATCATATTCATCAGACCTTACACTAAGTGATTTCTATCTTTTTCTTTCTCTACAAAACGTACTTAATTGTAACACTATGTGGGTGGTCCCCCAAGCAGACGATCCCTTTGTCTGTTTTGGCGCGAAACCAAACAAAAGCCTGAGCCCGCGATCTCGACGTGACTGGAAGTAGGAAGGGAACGCGAGTCAGAGGAGTTGGTCAAAGGAACTCAGAGGAAGCGGTTGGCGAAGGGTGACGCGAGTGGCCAGTCGACACCGGACAGCAGAAGTGGCTAGTCGGCATGAGAGAGGGTTCAGACCAGTGAATGATGACCGGTCAAGATAGGTTTGCATTCCTAGTAGCTTTGTAGAAATTTCGCTAGAAATCCACGCTAGCGTTAGTCTACATATGCACAAGGGAATGCAATGTTACATAACTCCTCTCTTGCACCTTGAGTTAACTCAAGTATTTTGTTCGTTTGTTCTCTTTCCTCCCATTCCCTTGATTGTATTTCTTGTAGCTATGAAGAAATGTGCAATGCCCTTATCGGAACCACTAGTTGATCACCGGCCAAGAAGTGAAATGGTTCGAAGAAATTGATGTATTCGGGGGTGGACGAGGGGTTATCGTCACATAATGAAAAAATATTTTCTCGAGATCAGGGGAAAATGTTTGTGGAAAACTTTTTGAGCTCGAAACCAGCTGAATTTTACATGAGAAGAATCAACCAGCGACCTGATAAATGGTTAGAGATGATTGAAAATAATGGCAAATACACTGTTATTTGAAATTAATTCATTGTTAGATTATTTATGAATTGATTATATCTTTCTAGGTCGAAAATTATTTATTTAACCCAATACATTACTTAAATCCATCTCAGACATTGAGAGGCAATACAAAGAAATAAGAAGTATTACTTTGTTAGAGAATCTCTCACAAAATAGCTGAACAAAATAAATAGCCACTCTTGCCGATGAAGTGGGAAAATAACTGCAAACTTTCCCTCTTCAGCGGTGTTATTGTGCTGCCTGTATCTGTTGTAATTTCCATGAAAATAAAGAGGAGGCATTACTTTCGAAGTGATCCTCTAATCTTGTAAATATGCTTACTTTTGAATTTCCGGATCAGTGTGACTTCCGTTTTTACTCTGCTAGATATTTCTGGCGACTCAGTTTTTTTCTTTCATTTTTTTAACCAGGCGGTTCCTGTGTCTATACATTCTCACCTGTATTGATTGTCAACCAGGTCGACAGTCCGGCTAGTTAAGCAGGTAAGGTGTCCTCAAGGATAAGTAACGATTCATAATCTCCTCACTTGTATCTACCAACTCCATCTCTCTTTCTTTCTTTCTTTCTTTCTTTGTGCCTGTCTCTCTGTCTCTGCCTCTCTCTCTCTAAAAATGAAAAAATATATATATACAAAAAAGGTATGGAATTCAAAATGTCGCCTTTCTTTTTCTGGAAACAGCACCCTACAAAACAGCAGCTGAACGGCCACTTACCTCTCATCTCACTAACTATCCAAGTAAGACGAATAAGACATGCCGAGTACTGCAGGAAAAATAAAGAGGAACTCATAGTTGACGTTCTCCTGTAGATGCCTACACTTGGACATACCAATATTGGCCGACTAGCAAAAAATTACGTTTATCAGGTCAGTGCGGACACTACTAACAACAAAAGAAAACAAAGACAGACAGACAAAGTTAGAGGCGGACCACTGAAACAACAAAAGAAAAAAAAAAAACAGAGAGAGACAGACAGACAGACTGACACAAAGAGACAGAAAGAGAAAGAGAATTTACCGTCTAGTGGATTATGCTGTTCGAGTGGACCACAGAATTAACAAAAGAAAAACAAAAAGAAAACAGAGAGAGAGAGAGAGAGAGAGAGAGAGAGAGAGAGAGAGAGAGAGAGAGAATTTTCCGTCTAGTGGATTTTGTCGTTCCGGCGGACCACTATAGAAAAATAAAAGCGAAAAGCAAAAAGACAAATACTTATACCTTGCCGGAGAACATGCAGATGATAGTATTACCAATTGTAATTGGTGCCCTTGGAACGGTTCACAAAGGCTTAGAAAAGGGAACTGGAAGAATTGAAAATCCGAGGAACAATCGAGACCATGGAGGAGATCGGCCAGAATACTCTGAAGATTGCAGGAAACCTGGGGAGACTTGTCACTCAGACTCGAGTTAAAAACCACCAACTAACACTGGTGTGAAAAACTTGCAAGGAATATAAAAATAATAATAATAAGTGGACCAGAGAAGAACTTAAGCAAATGGACCAAAGAACGAGAAGACTAATGACCATAAGTAAGGTATTACATCCCAGAGACGACGTTGACAGACTATATGTATCAAGAAAGGAGGGAAGAAGAGGACTTACCAGCATTGACGCATCGATACAACGATTCGAAGACTACGTGGTGCATTTAATAAGTTTCCAGACCTTTTTTTTGTACAGGCATTTAAAATTGTCGTAGACTCTTGAAAATTCAATATGTTATTGCTATACATCTTATGAGGTGACAGACCAATTTTTATGATTTCAGGTTCAAATCAACAGCTACAGCAGCGATTGGAATACGCCCTAATAAAACCTGATTGTCACAGTTGTGAATCTCAAAAATGCAATCTGGACGTGAGGACACTTTAAAAGAACGATATGCAATAAAATTCTGTTTTAAACTTGGAAAAAATGCCACAGAAACGTATGGAATGCTTCAGACTGCTTTTGGGGTATCTTGCATGAATCGAGCATGAGTTTTTGAGTGGTATAAGAGATTCAAGGAAGGCAGGGAGTCTGTGAGGGATGATGAGAGGTGTGGGAGGAGTAAGGGAGTCAATACACCAGAGTTGGTAGGCCAAAGGGTTGGGGTTAGGGTTACTATGTTGAGGTTGTAAGGGAGTTCAGGAAGAGATTTCGTCAGAAGAAGCCAGCACTTTTCAAATCGGGTCAGTGGCATTTCCACCGGGACAATGCACCAGTCCACAACTCCATCCTTGTCACAGACTATTTGACCAAGATAGGCATTAAGACAGTTGCTCACCCTCCCTATAGTCCAGACCTCGTTCCCTGTGACTTTTGGTTATTCCCTAAGCTCAAAGGCTGTCGTTATGAGACAAGTGAGGAGATGAAAGAGGCTGTGACGAAGGTCATTGACACGCTCATACAAGAGGACTCCATGGGGCCTTCCAGAAGTTGTTGGAACAGTACAACATGTACATTACAGCCGGAGAAGATTACTTCGAAGGGGACAAGGGTTTCATGAGTGTACTATCAATAAAAGTGCCCATACGAAAAAATCTAGAAACTTATTTAATGATCTTCGTACATAGAAAAGCACGAACGAGGACTGATTACAACCATCAGAAACGATACTGACAACACGGAGACCAACAGAATGACAATAACTATGAAACAAATATGCAAAGGAAAACAACTCTATGGGCGCTTTTAACGACTAATAAACAACATCTCACACGAGAAAACTTGGATGTGGCTAAGAAAAGGAAGCCTTAAGAGAGAAACAGAATCTCTCCTAATAGCAGCACAAAACAACGCCATAAGAACCAATCATATCAAAGCGAGAATAGATAAGACGTAACAAAATAGCAATTGTGGGTTATGTGGTGACAGAGACGAAACCATCAATCACATAATTGGCGAATGCAGCAAATTAGCACAGAAGGAGTATAAGACTAGACACGACTGGGTGGGCAAGTTACTCCACTGGGGGATGTGCAAGAAATTTAAAATTGACCATACGAACAAATGGTATATGCACAACCAAGCACCTGTCCTTGAGAATGACACACATAAACTACTACGGGACTTTGACATATAAACAGATCACCTAATCTCAGCCAGGAGACCAGGCATTATATAATAAACAAAAAAAAAAGAGAACTTGCAAAATTGTGGACTTTGTTATCCCGGCTGACCACAAACTAAAACGGAAAGAAAGTGAAAAGAAGGATAAGTACCTCGACCTTGCTAGGGAATAGAAAAAACTGTGGAACATGCAAGTGACAATTATACTAATCGTGATTGGTGCTTTTGGTATAGTCACCAAAGGATTATTAAAGGGACTAGGGGTCTTGGAGGTTGGAGGAGTTGTGGAAACCATCCAAACTACAGCATTATTGAGAACAGACAGAATACTAAGAAGAGTCCTGGAGACTTGAGGATACTTGCTGTCACTTAAACTCCTGTGAAAAACCATCAGCTAAAAGTGATGTGAAAAACTTTCAAGGAGTAAATGATAATTACTACCGAATAGTGAACTTTGCCGTCCCATCGGACCACAAAATAAAATAAAAGAAAGCAAAAAGGGAGATAAGTACCCAGACCTTGCCAGAGAACTAAAAAATACTATGGAACATGAAAGTGACGGTGAAACCAATTGTAATCGGTGCGCTCGCAATAATCCCCGAAGGCTTAGTAAAAGGACTAGAAGACTTAGAAGCTTAAGAGGAGACCATCTAGACTACAGCATTGTTAAAATCGGTCGGAATACTGAGAAGAGTCTTGGAGACTTGAGGAGACTTGCTGTCACTCAAACTCCTGTGAAAGACCTACGCTATTGTGAAAAACTCTCAAAGGAGTAAAATAATTATAATTGTTGTTAGAGGCTAGTAGTAACTCTGGAATAATTGCAACTGTTCGAATTGCACTGAATAAGATTTTTTGAATTTTATTTATAGTGTTGAAGAACAGACGGAATCACGCTCTTTTAGTCGGAACGATAAATGGTTTCCTTCATTTGTACACAGGTCAGATAGGTACACTTAATCAGTGCGAAGATAACAACCGAATATTTAGCGTCTTGCACTCGGGAATGGGTTAAAACAAAATCTAAACAAAACAAAACAAACAAAAAAAGACCAATTAAAAGACATTTTGAGTACAAAACTAATCTTTTCTTTTTTTATGTTGGTTGATAGTCGAGAGACAATAAACGACACAGAACAAAAGAAATGGAGAACGCTATCCAAAAAGTAAAGAAAATCAAAAAATCAAGTTACGGTAAACAAAAAAATAAACAAAAAAAAATGAAAAAAGAAAGAAAGAAAGAAAGAAAGAAAGAAAGAAAAATAAAGACATTTTTCTTCTCAACTCTGTAATTAAAAACCTAACGGAAACCGCAGAGACATTATCATTGTGGGGAAAGTAATTCAGGTAGGTGGGGGTCGGTTCCAGGAGTCGAGGGTGGACTTTGTAGCGTCGGACGCCAACACCTGGCCCAAAAATTGGCTCGACGTTGCCACAAACGTAGTACCACAAAAACAAGGTGATTGACGCAGGTGCTTCAGACAAGATAATTTTGTTTCTGTTATAGTTTGTTTTGTTTTTTTCTTTATTAAAATGTTACAGAAAATTTCATATATTGATTGGATTTCCCCCTTGTAGGAGCAAAAAGAGATTTATGGATCTTCTGGTGAAACGCAAACTTACTATCAATGGTTCATATAACAAAACATTACACCAGATATCGATCTCTCTATCTATCTCAATCTTTGCCTGTATATATTTCTGTGTTTTTTCACACACTTTCTTTATGTGGTTTAGTTTCTTTGTCAAAGGGCATATCAACCTATGTGGGTTATTTAATGTCAAAGCCCTCTTGTAGAAGATCAGCAGTGATACTATTTAACCCATAGCTTGCGCAACTGGAGTTCGAACTCGCTTACTACGATGTCGCAGTCCAGTACTAAGCCACGAAGACTCCCCCTTTCTCTTTATGCATAGATCTGTCGATTCATATCCATCAGTCGATTTATATCAATTTCAGTCTACTTATCTCTCTCTCTCTCTCTCTCTCTCTCTCTCTCTCTCTCTCTCTCTCTCTCTCTCTTGTTGGTATCAAGCTAGGTTATTTACTAAGCTTAGCACAAAGCCAAAAGTATAGGACACCGAGTGAGAATCAAATTCACGTACAATGGTCTGCTAATCTAGCTGGCTAACCACTACATCATATGACATACAGGGTATTCTTCTGTGGTCACTCCTTTTAGAATGAACAGGTTCAATACTAGTTCACACACACACACACATATATATATATATATATATATATGTGTGTGTGTGTGTGTGTGTGTGTGTGTGTGTGTGTGTGTGTGTAAAAGAGAAAGATGGTAAATTAATCCGACAGTATGTATATATAGAATATAAAAAAATAAAAAAAAGATTCAGACCATGTATTCTTGATATGGAAATTGTCAATGTTCCGGTCTTTACAACCATCTCAGGACAGTCATTTGAAAAAATTTTTTTTTCAGATAAAGCATTAAACACCAATTACATTGTCCTAGAGACAGTTGTAAAAATCGGAACGATGACAAATTTCATATAAAGAATATATCCGCTGATTATTTTGTTTTTCATATATATATATATATATATATATATATATATATACACAGTGGCGACCATAATGTTCAGAACGGCATAGTAGGTATAACTTTTTATCTAAGCTGTTTTAGAGATTCTACCATTTTCACAGACAATAAATACGATATTAATTGTTATTTTGTGAAATTTTGGTGTTATTTGAGATGATAATAAAAAAAGTACTGAATGATTTAGTGATTTACTGCAAAACCCCGGGCAGCCAAAATGATCAGAACGATTGAAAAAATGAACAAAATACTCAAATATTACATACAGAAATCATTCGGCTTCGAATGAAGGATAATCTAAGTATTGTGGCTATTGCAGAGATTGTAAACAAGTCAAAAAGTGTTGTTCACGATATTCTTAAGGTCTACAATGATTATGGTTCGTCTGAAGCAAGAAAGTCTACAGGTAGGCCAAGAATAACGACCAAGAAAGAAGATCGTGCTATGGTAAAGTTGGATAAAAAGGACCGATTTAAAACTGCTGCTGCTGTTTCTCGGGAAATTATCTTTTTTTTTTTTACAGATATCACCCGATAATCAAATTCATTAAAATGACAGATCAATCAGACTTTAAAAGAGATCAAGTTATTGGTGCTCGAATGGCAAGCGCTAGTGTAACAAAAACTGCTGGATTATTTGGTGTAGCAAGGAATACTGTCTTGAAAGTAATGACAGCATTTGAGAAGGAAGGAAACACCTCCTTACTGAAGCAAAACTCTTGATGAAAGCGAAAGCTGTCTGATCCAGACTGTCGGACTCTTATGTAGATTTTTAGGAAGGGTCGCAAGAAAACAGCTCTGAAATTTTACAGCAGAACTTAATGACCATCTCGAGAACCCAGTTTCCTCAAAAACTGTATGAAGGGAGCTGCACAAAGTCGTATTTCACGGGAGGTCAGCAATCAGAAAACCATATTAAAATAAATTTGTTTGAAATTTACAGGTTTTTCCATTATTTTGTCCAACGCCTGTGTCTCTCTCTAAATATATAAACAAACTCATAAAACGCTTATATATGTCTATAAATGTATATATACATTTATATATATATATATATATATATATATATATATGTCTATAAATGTATATATACATTCATATATAAAATGTATATATAAAATGTATATATACATTTATATATAAGATGTATATATATATATATATATATATTCATATATAAAGATATATTTGTATATGCATGCTTGTGTGTGTTTTTACCCAACCTCTCCGCACGGACAAAATGCGACACAAGGTCAATTTCAAGCGGAGTTTAAAATGTTTGAATCCAGAGTTTTCCTTCTTCTAGAGTGGTAGCCTAACCAAGGATAAAGAATTTAGTTTGCTCAACTATTTGCCCCTAACTGGAGGAAGAATAATTGGATTCATACCTTTTCCAAGGATATTAGCGCGATGTGAAATGCAATCAGCCTTGTCCAGGATTTGAACTCGTGTTGCCATATTTATTTCCTAACACGATAAGCATAAGGTTGTTTGGTAGGTAGGTGTGGTCGTGTTGTAAAATACTAAAAGCAACAAGTAACAACGAGAAATAAAAGGAATGTAATTTCTCAAAAGTTTTATACTAAATGGTAGTTCTCTGAAACTAGTGTACAAGTTCACCTACCTAGGAAGCAGTGTCTCATCAACCTAGTTAGACATCAACACGCGACTAGCAAAGGCATGGACAGCTACAATAGTCTATCGGTCATATGGAAGTCAGGCCTAACCGATAAAGTAAAACGCAGTTTTTTCCAATTAGCGGTCGTGTCGATACTGTTATATAGATGCACTACATGGACGCTAACTTAACGTATGGAGAAAAGGTTTGACAGCAATTACACAAGAATACTGCGAGCAATATTGAACAAGTCCTGGAGACAGCACCCCACAAAGCAGCAGCTGTACGGCCACCTACCGCCCATCACGAAAACTATCCAAGTTAGACGAGCCAGATATGCGGGACACTGCTGGGGAAGTAGGGACGAACTCATAAGCGAAATACTCCTACGGACCCCTTCACATGGACGAGCAAAGGTAAGACGATCAGCTAGAATCTATATACAACAGCTCTGTACCGATACAGGATGTAGCCTTGATGACCTACCGGGACGGGTCGCGGAAGAGGGTCAGGGAAATCCGTGCTGGTGGTACGACATGATGATGATGATGATGATGCAAAGATTTCGATCGTAATTTCTTTGGTTTTGTTTTTCTCATTTTTGTGTGTAATGTTTTTCTTTTTCTTTTTTTCTTCTTTTTCTTACAATCTTGTCCTTTTTACAGTGTTGTCAATAAGAAATTTACACCGGTCACAAACAGTAAATTTTATAAGAAAAAAAAACGAATCAGCACAAGTGAAAATCCATATATCAATCACACTTTTATATATATATATATATATATATATATATAGGTAGTGGTGAGTCGAATTTAACTTTTCTTAAGTGAGTAGCAAGAAGGTTGAGGCATTTTTGACGGGTTGTTTGTGTAGAGAGAAGTTATGTCTAAACTGTTCATAGTATTGTTTTGTATGTTTATGTCCTTGATTTTATCAAGCAAGTCTCCAGAGTTTTTGAAATGTGAGGGGCTGTTTGTGCTGAGTAGGGTGGGTAATATTTTAGCTTTGATCAAAAAATGCCTCCACCTTCTTGCTACTCACTTAAGGAAAAATTAAATTCAACTCACTACTACCCATAAACAACCTAGTCGATATCTGCACACACACACACACACACACACAATATATATATTCTTATGTGTGTGTGTGTTTGTGTGTGTGTGTGTGTGTGTGTTATCTTATTATTGCGCTGCGAAAACTTTCATGAACTTTTCTTGATAAATATTTTGAATTTGAGTATCACAGAAGAGATTAATCGATTTAAAAAAATCATTATCCTTTGTTCGAGGTGGACACACCAGTATTGGGTGACCAGCAACTTACATTCAGCGGCTCTCGGCTGACACTGAATGCCGTCTAGAGACATTACCGAGAGTGTTGACCGATCGGGGCGGAAAGCGAAAGAGAAAGAAAGAGAGGGAGAGGGAGAGAGAAGGGGATCCCTGTGGTTGGCACGCTTTCATAGTGACGATGATGATGATAATCTCAATCCAGTTGTAAGTAAAGTTGGTGACCTTAGTCGAGGGTGACCCGAAAACTCTCTTTTCGATAGTGTAGGGCGAGGCGCTACTCCATTCCCTGGATTGCTCCACTTTACCCTTGATCCTTACCTTATCATGCTGAGCGTTAAGCAAAGAGGCATCAAGTACCATTTTCTGAGTCTTTGGTATGTCTCGACCTGGGATTGAACCTCGGTCTCCCGGACCATTGGCGAACACTCTACTCATTAGATCAACGACCCGGTTAATACAGTTGTAATGATATAAAATCATTTCTATCAACAGTTTGAAGAGCTACCTATCAATCTAATTAGTAATATTTAATTACACTATTATCCTACCTATTGAACCGGGACATTGGCCCAGCGGTTAGAGTGTTCGCCAATGGCCCGGGAGACCTGGGTTCAATCCCAGGTCGAGTCATACCAAAGACTTTAAAAATGGAACTTGATACCACCTTGCTTAACACTCAGCATTATAAGGTACGGTTCAAGGGTAAAGTGGAGCAATCCAGGGAATGGAGTAGCGCCCTCCCCTACACCTTGGTGTAGTAGCTATCGAAAAGGGAGCCTTCGGGTCACCCTCGACTATGGTCGCTAACTTACTTAACTTTATTATCCTACCCATATGTGCTGAGGAGTAACACTTTGATATTGGACAAATCGTACAGATACTAAACCCTGATCTTTAGTTGAAATCTCGTCAGAAATATAGAGATATCAAGATTAAAACCGAAGTTGTTTGTCGGATGTTTCAGAGATCTGACTTTGTATCAGCTTTTGGCGAGAAAAAATGCTTTTCACTTAAATCCTCATTGGGTTTGTATGTATCTATCTAAACCATTTCCTCTAGAGTAGGATCAAATACATCGTTATTTTTAAGCGGAGTACAGCTGGTTTCAATCTCGAGTTTTCCTTCTCCTAGACTGGTTTCTCCTCACAGGACTAAATAACTTTGCCTACTCTATTCCTCTGTCCATAACTTGAGAGAAAAGAAATAGATTCATACCTTTCTCAAGGGCATTAGAGCGAAGTGAAAAGTAACAGCCTTGTCCGGGGTTTGAACACGAGTCACCGATTTCATTTCCCAAGATAATAAGGCTTGAATTTGAATGTAACTGTAATCCAGCAAAAAGGATACATCAAGGAAAGAGTTTTATTGGAGCAATGCACCAAAAATGCTCGAACTTAAGAATAAACCAATTTCCAGTCCAATTTGCAAATCAATGATAATGCTGTGGCGTCTGAATTTGAGCCATATTTCATTTTTTAAAAGATAATCCCAATTCCCGATATAACAAAGGTAACTATAAAGTGTTAGAATCCTTCACTCCTTCCTAAATAGAAGCATCAGTATCATCATGGACAGCAGTTAACAATAAAATGCTAATTAGAATCTTTCATTATTTCCTAAATAGAAGCCTTAAAATCATCATGGTCAGCTGTTAATAATAAAAAACTAAAAAACATCCTTCACTCTTTCCTAAATAGAAGCATCAATATCACCATGGATTACTGATATCTAAGAAATTCTTATTAGAATCCTACACACCTTAAAAAAAGAATTAATATCATCATGGACAGCTGTTCACAATGAAATTCTAATTAGAATCCTTCACACCTAAAATAGAAGCATGGACCACTGGTATAAAATTCTGATTAGAAGTCTTCACTCTTTCTTAAATAGAAGCATCAATATCGTCATGGATCACAGTTATGGATCAAGTATGGAATGAAAATTAGAATGCTTCGCTCCTTTCGAAATAGAAGCATCAACATAATTATCGACAGCTATCACAACGGGAACTCAATTGTCGAATATAATATTCTATGGTTCTTTAAAATTCAAACTGGATTGGGGGTGGTCGTCGTGGCATAGTGGCTAATGTGCTGAACTGCGACATTGTTGTAAACTTTACTTTATCTCGCAATACAGGCTTCGGGTTGCAGATAGTGCCTACTGTTCTTACGAGGTCACCCACCTCAAAACTGAACCGGCTAATCGCTGCTTAACTTTTGCGATCTTCTGTGAGGAAACGGCGCTTTCAGAGCGACATGATCGCAAGTCAATTGTGTTATATTAATATTTTCAAGTTTATTCATAGTTCTGAGGAAGATGTGAATAAACAATGCAATATTAACAAAATCAACCTGATTTTATTTTTAAAGGGTTCGGGAAGTCCCTCTGGCGTAGTGGCTAATGTGCTGGACTGTGAAATCGTAAAAACAGAGTTCGAATTCCAGTCGCGCTATCATGATCACTTTTGCACTAATACCCTTGGAAAAGGTATAAACCCTCTCATCAACCCCAGCCAAAGGTTAGATACTATCACTGCTGTTCTTCAAATATGGCTTTGGCATTAAATAACCCACGGGGGTTGATATGCCATTAAAGAAAGAAACCGAACCGAATCGAACCTAGTATGATTGAACATGATGGCTATATAAATCTCGTCTTTTAGCCTGGATATTTTTCTGTATTTTAATAAATAAAATAAAATAAAATAAACGAATGAAAAACTGATAGTTTAAAGTCTTATCAGACCTTGAATAAATATACATATATAAAAAAATAGTAACCTTCCTAATAAGAATATGAATAAAATTGTGTATCAATTATCATATCTGCTATTTGCTACGCATATTCAAAACATTCTTATCTAGTATTTATGTTCAGTTCTCATAGGTACGACGACATAATAGTATGACAAGTTGATGAAAAAGTTTCCAGTGCCATCTATTCCTCAAGATTAAGGAAATCTTTGAAGTGTCCTAATCTATTCAGTTCAATGGTCGTACAATTAGTCAAACGGAGTACGACGTTTACAATCCTTACTAAAAACTCAGAAGTTACGAAAAAATAGCTTCCTCATGAGGAAATAAATGATGGTCATTTATAACATTCGTCCGTCTCTTTTTTTATGGTTTACGATGATTGGCTGAAAAGTTCACAGGCTGACCAAGGTAAAATCATAGTATGTGACTAAATGAGGTTTATTTTCTAACATAGTTTCCCTTACGGTCCACAAATTTCTTTAATCGGTTTTGAAGTGCTTGGATCCCATCGGGTAAATAATCAATTGTAGATATGACGTCATCTTATGAACTTTTCAGCCTATAAACTTTACAGCCCCCCCTCGCAGAAAGATATTTTTTTCCTTCTAGACAGCTACTAATGATGAAAAATAGATGCACGACACACTAGACACCTAATGAACTTGTGGTTGTCGTTGGGTAGTTACCTAGGACTGCAATGTCGGTGAGGCTAATCGACGAATGTATGATTGGTTGAATCTAACGCCGTATCAATCCCTGTTGGATTATTCTATCCCTCGTGATTATCATGTACATTGTACGTTTATATTTACTGTTTGTGTAGTTTCTAACGAGCCTTTTGCACGCAGTCATATGATATCAAGTATTCCTATCATGCACAAATAATTTCCTCACTGTTGTAGGATTTCACGTATTTTTACCTAATGGTTTAGACACAATTATATGGTTTCACGTCATTATTTTTTATTCAATGATTTGTTTGCTGTTGAGTGATTTAAATTTACTATTTTTAATCGGTAATTATCATTTATTTGCAAACAGTTATATGGTTTTAAGTAACAATTTTTATTCGATAATAATCATTTGTCTGCTTTTATATGGTTTTAAGTAACAATTTTTATTCGATAATAATCATTTGTCTGCTTTTATATGGTTTTAAGTAACAATTTTTATTCGATAATAATCATTTGTCGGCTTTTATATGGTTTTAAGTAACAATTTTTATTCGATAATAATCATTTGTCTGCTTTTATATGGTTTTAAGTAACAATTTTTATTCGATAATAATCATTTGTCTGCTTTTATATGGTTTTAAGTAACAATTTTTATTCGATAATAATCATTTGTCTGCTTTTATATGGTTTTAAGTAACAATTTTTATTCGATAATAATCATTTGTCTGCTTTTATATGGTTTTAAGTAACAATTTTTATTCGATAATAATCATTTGTCTGCTTTTATATGGTTTTAAGTAACAATTTTTATTCATTAATAAATCCAGTTTCTGAGATTATGAAAGTCAGCTTGGTTAAGTTTTATGACATATCAACTCTGATAGGTTATTTTAGGCCAAATCCTGTTTATATATATATATATATATATATATATATATATATATATATATATATATATATATATATTGTAAGCAATCAGTTTGTAAGTGACATTACTTTTATACTAGCCTGAGCTCATTTGTCTGCACACAAGTAAATGGTTTCAAGTATTGCTATTAACACAAATAATTCTATTCAACATTTATCATTTGTTTGTTCACAGTTAAATGGTTTCAAGAATTACGATTTATTTTTTAAGCTCAGTTAAATGGTTTTAAGTATAGCTATTTATTGTTTGCACACAGTTAAATGGTTTTAAGTATTGCTATTTATTGTTTGCACACAGTTAAATGGTTTTAAGTATTGCTATTTATTGTTTGCACACAGTTGAATGATTCTAAGTATTGCTATTCATTGTTTGCACACAGTTAAATGGTTCTAAGTATTGCTATTTATTGTTTGCACACAGTTAAATGGTTCTAAGTATTGCTATTTATTGTTTGCACACAGTTAAATGGTTTTAAGTATTGCTATTTATTGTTTGCACACAGTTAAATGGTTTTAAGTATTGTCATTTATTGTTTGCACACAGTTAAATGGATTTGAGTATTGCTATTTAGCACTAATATTACAATTCAATATTCCTCATTTGTTTGCACATAGTTAAATGGTTTTAAGTATAGTTATTTATTGCTTATACACAATTAAATGGTTTCGAGCATTGCTATTTATTATTTGCACACAGTTAAATGGTTTTAAATATTGCTGTTTAATACTAAAAATACTATTGAATATTCCTGATTTGCTTGCTTTCAGTTAAATGGTTTCAAGTATTGCTATTTGTTGTTCGCACACAGTTAAATGGTTTCAAGTATTGCTATTTGTTATTTGAACGCGGTTAAATGGTTTTAAGTATTGTTATTTGTTGTTTGCACACAGTTAAATGGTTTCAAGTATTGCAATTTTTTGTCTGTACGCAGTTTCATGTATTTCTATCTAATACTAATCATTCGATTTAATATTAATCAGTTTTCAGATTCAAGTAAATGATTAAACAGTTTTATTTGACCCCTAGATGGCATCCTAACAGGTTCTTCTACTCGAGGTCAGAGTGGACCTCCATGTTATAGCTATGAAGAGTTATCCCCTGTTCCCCTAAGCTTCAGGATTAGAACCTCGCCATCAGATGCAGTTTAGTGTCATATCCAGAATATTTCTTTACGAGGTCTCTTATTCCTCTGTAGCGATGCAGTCGGTGTATTCTATAGCCCCAGCCGACTGGGCTGTGGAAGCTGTGGGAAATGGATAACGGTCACAGTGTGCAGAATGCCTTCTTAATTCGAGTGGGAACCAATTGAACCCGTATCTTTCAATGGTTCACTCGCTGTCCGTGCACGCAAACGCTTACTTCCCCGTATCCTAGGCACTAGAAAAGAGAAAAAATTGACAAATGATTTAAATTTAAATTCCATTGAGACTCCATGAGGGACATGGCAGATGTTACTAAATTTCCCAGAGCCACTCCTAACAGCATGATTAGATTATGAGGTGGATTGAAAAATACTTACATAGATAAACTCAGACAAAAACGCCAACATCATATAACCTCCACACTACGTAGTGTGGCCGCCGTTATTCAGACAAATGGAGGAACTACACATAATTATGTAACTGTTAATTCGGTGCTTTACTTTAGATAGATAGATAGATAGATAGATAGATAGATAGAGAGAAGGGGGGAAGGCTAAAAATGTTATAGTTATAAAGAAGTTCGTACTTAAAGTTTCATGTGTGCACGATCAGCAGACAGAAAAAGTGATAAAAGAGGCTAATCATGCATATTTTTTAGTATGGTGCATGAGTTTATAACCCACAATTATTATTAATAATCCACTTTTCTCACATTTCTGTCTGATGATTGTGCACGCCAGATGAAATTTCAAGTGTTCATAATTCATAATTCTAATATATTTCAGGTTTTATACCTGCTTTGCCATAACACCATCGAGCACATTTTCATTTGAACTTTCCATATTTGCCTTTATTTGCCTTTATATATATATATATATATATATATAAGATATGAAATATTTGCATTTGTTTGTATATATACATCTATATATAAAGGCAAATAAGAAAAGTTTGCATAAAGATATACTCGATGCTGTTATGTAGGTATAAAACCTGAAATATATATATATATATATATAAAGGCAAAAAAAGAGGAAAGTTTGTATATATATATATATATCCTGCCTGTGAGGGAGAGGTTACACATATATATATATATAAAAAGGGACTCCTTGACCAGTTGTTGTTCCAAGGCTAAAGATGCCAGCTTTCCCTACAATCTATTCATCGCTTGGAGAGGAAAATATGGATTCATGCCTTTCCCAAGGGCATTAACGCGAAGTGAGAGGCAAGCCGCTTCGTCCAGGATTATGTTGGTTACTGTGTTCGCCAAAAGTCTGGCAGACCAAGTTTCAATCCCTGGTCAAAAAATGGTACTTGATGCCTCCTTACTTAACACTCAGCATTATAAGGTACGGATTAAGGGTAAGTGGAGCAAACCAGGGAAAGGAATAGCGCCCTCCCTTACACCTCAGTGTAGTAGCTATTGAGTCGCCCTCTACTACGGTTGGCCAACATATATATATATATATATATATGCGCCTGAGGGTGTGTGTGTGTGTGAGAGAGAGAGAGAGAGAAGGGGAGAGAGAGAGAGAGAGAGTTACAAGGTAATGGTTTACAAGCAAGTCTGGTAAAGCAATTACTATTGAGAAATGAGCCTAGATGACTTTCCTAGAGTGATAGCCGATAGGGACTGATGGCTAGTGAGAGTCAACGGAATCCCTGCTGTCGGAACAACTTAATAATGATGATCATGATGTATGTGTGTGAAGCGCAGTTTCTTCCAGGCAGCGGTTGTATCGATACTGCTATATGGATGCACTACATGGACGCTAACTAAACGGCTGGAGAAGAAACTTGACGGCAACTACACAAGAATGTTGAGAGCAATATTGAACAAGTCCTGGCGACAACACCCCACGACACCAACTATACGGCCACTTGCCTCCCATCACGAAAACTATACAAGTTAGACGAACCAGACACGCAGGACACTGCTGGAGAAGCAAGGACGAGCTTATAAGTTATGTACTCCAGTGGACACCCACATATGGCCCAGCGAAGGCGGGACGACCAGCTCGAACTTACATACAGCAGCTATGTGAGGATACGGGATGTAACCCTGACGACCTGCCAGAGGCGATGAATGATAGGGAGAAGTGGCGAGAGAGGGTCAGGGATATCCGTGCTGGCGGCACGACATGATGATGATGATGATGATATATACATGAATATATATTTGATTACTACTACATCTTGACAGATGGTAACTGTTTTTATTACCTAAATTATAAAAATCCCGATTAATAACTAATTCAACTAGAGAAATAAATGCAAGATGCGTAATAGGATACGGTAGCAAGACATATATCTGTACATCGTTGGATTATAGTGACATCCACTTGTATGACCCTTACACCAACCCCTGGGTCTACATATCTACGGCCCAGTGACAAGTTAAGGAAGGTAACTGTTGACTATGCAAACTTCAGGGTTGTTGTTTTTTTAATAATTTTCTCATCAAAAGAATACCTTCAAGTCAACAGAGGTTTGATGCATAAGTTTGTACACAATAGTTGTCGTAGTCGAGGGTGACCTGAAAGCTCCCTTCTCGATAGCTACTACAACGAGGCGTAGGGGAGGGCGCTACTCCTTTCCCAGGATTGCTCCACTTCACCCTTGATCGCGTACCTTATAATGCTGAGTGTTAAGCAAGGAGGCATCAAGTACCATTTTTTTAGTCTTTGGTATGACCATGGGCGAACACTCTAACCGCTAGGCCAATACCAAAAATTATAAAATCTTATTTTTAAGATTAGAGCTTGGATTTTAAAACTTTAGCAAAATACTGTAATGTTACATTTTTCCATTATTTTCTTTTTACTGTAAGTAATGTCATATTTTTATTTTATTTTTAATGTAAATAATGACATTTTTTATTTTCTTTTTACTGTAGATAATGTATTTTTATTTTATTTTCATTGTAAATATTGAATTTTTAAATTTTCTTTTAACTGTAAGTAATATCGCATTTTTATATCCTTTTTACTGTAAATAATGTATTTTTATTTTATTTTCAATGTAAATAATGACATTTTCATTTTATTTCTACTGTAAAAAATGTATTTTCATTTTATTTTTGATCTGAATAATGCATCTTTTATTTTATTTTTACTATAAGTAATGTTATATTTTTGCATTATTGTATTTTATTTTTATTGTTGATAATGTATTCTTTATTTTATTTTTATTATAAGTAATGTCGTATTTTTCCATTATCTATTTCTTTATGCAACATACTGTAAATAATGTCATATTTTTCCATTATTTTCTTTTCTTTTGCACCATACTGTAAATAATGCCGTGTTTGGGGGGGGTGCTGAAAATAATGTCATATTTTCCATAATTCTATTTTATTTTGCAACATATTGTAAGTGATGTCGTACTTTCCATTATCCTATTTCTTTTTACATGTAGAAAATAATGTCATATTTTTCCATTATTTATTTTTATTTTGCAAAATACTGTAAATAATGCTGTTAATATGTTTCATTACCTTTATTGGCAAAGCTTTTTTTTTTATTTAAAATGTTTTATTGCTCTTCATATAAAAACTAGATATGAAAACTTGAAGCTTATTTACAAATTATCTATTCATTTTTTTTTTTTTTTTTTTTTTTACAGGCAGCCATTTTAACCTTCCTGTACCGTTTTCATGTGAACAGATTTCAAACGATAAAAAGATTATCAGCATATGTCTTTCTCCCATCACTGATAACCGAACGTTATATTAAAGAGTCATTTCTACGTTAGACAGAGTAAAAGAAACCTACTCTTTCGTCTCAGTTATGAAGGCCGTCTATCTTATTGCTGCCTGCTTTGTGGCAGGTAAGTCTACGTTTCGTCTCACTTTTTTTTAATTTTATTTCTCTGGATTTATTGGGTCACTGCTAAAATGAAACAGCCTTGTCTACAATTTCGAATTTAGCTTGTTGGGTCAATTTGCAACTGATGCATCACCCACGATCCCTTCTTTCCAAATAGGAGCATTTAAGGTTTTTATAAAGACATCAAATTTTGTTAATTATTATTATCCCTAGTAGTAGTAGTAGTAATAGTATTTTACTCCTTTGAGAGCTTTTCGCACTAGCGTTAACTAATGGTTTTTCACTGGAGTTTGAGTGGCAGCAAAGCTCCTCAAGTCTCCAGGACTTTTCTCGGTATTCCGGCCCATCTTAATGCTGTAGCCTGGATGGTCTCCACTTGTCCTTTGATTTCTAAGTCTTCCGATACCAGTACCAAACTTTTGGGAATTGTTCCGTGCGCACCAATTACTACTGGTATCACCGACACTTTCATGTTCTATAGTCTTTTTAGTTCTCAATATCATTATTATTATTATTATTCCTTGCAAGTTTTTCCTGATTCTTATCTGTATTCTAGCCGATCTTAACAATACTGTAGTCGGGATGGCCTCGATTTTTCCTCTGATTTCTATTTCTTCCAATCCGCTTTCCAAACCATTTAGGACCGTTCCAAGTGCTCCAACAACAATTGGTACCACCGTCAACCTTATGTTCCACAGCTGTTTTTTTTAGTTCTCTGGGAAAGTCCAAGTCTATCTTTAAGTAAAAGTAAAGTTGGCGACTGTGGTCGAGGGCGACCAGAAGGCTCTCTTTTCAATAGCTACTACACCGGGGTGTAGGGGAGGGCGCTACTCGTTTCCCTGGAATGCTCCACTTTACCCTTGATACGTACCTTATATTGCTGAGTGTTAAGCAAGGGGGTATCAAGTACCATTTTTAAAAGTCTTTGGTATGATGCGATCTGAGATTGAGCCCAGGTCTCCCGGACCATTGGCGAACACTCTTAGTTTTCTCTTATTTTCACTCTGTAGTCAACCGGAACGGCGAAATCCACTAGATCTGTCCTTTTGTTTTCTTGTTTATCAACACTAAATCTGGTCTTCTAGCAGGGATTTGGTGGTCTGTTTGTATCTCAAATCTTAGTGAATTCAATGCGTCTCATGCTCTCGGACGGATTCTGTCTTGTACATATACCATTCGGTAGTTGGGTCAAATTTCAATCTTCAAGCACAATTCCCACTGGATCCCCTTTCCCACCCAGTCCTGCCTACTCTTGTGTTCCTTTTGTGCCAGTTTGCTGCATTCACTTATTATATGATTAACCGTTTCATCTCTTTCCCTGCATCATCATCATCATGTCGTGCCGCTAGCACGGATATCCCTGACCCTCTCTCGCCACTTCTCCCAATCATTCATCGCTTTTGGCAGGTCTTCAGGGCTACATCCCGTATCCTCACATAGCTGCTGTATGTATGTTCGAGCTGGTCGTCCTGCTTTTGCTTGGCCATATGCGGGGGTCCATAGGAGTACATCACTTATGAGCTCGTCCTTGCTTCTCCAGCAGTGTCCTGCATGTCTGGTTTGTTTAACTTGGATAGTTTTCGTGATGGGAGGCAGGTGGCCGTATACTTTGTGCCTCGTGGGGTGTTGCCGCCAGGACTTGTTCAATATTGCTCGCAACATTCTTGTGTAATTGCCGTCAAGCTTCTTCTCCAGCCGTTTAGTTAGCATCCAAGTAGTGCATCCATATAGCAGTATCGACACGACCGCTGCCTGGAAGAAATTGCGTTTCATTTTATCGGTCAGGTCTGATTCGCTTTGATATAAGTAAAAGTAATCTTGACGACCGTAGTCGAGGGCGACCCGATGGCCCCCTTTTTATATAGTTACTACACCGATGTGTAGGGAAGGGCGCTACTCCTTTCCTTGGATTACTCCACTTTACCCTTAAGCCAAGCAATATCAAGTGTCATTTTTTGAGTCTTTTGGTATGACTCAACCTTGAATTGAACACCGGTCTCCCGGGCCATTGACGAACACTGTACCCAATAGACCAATATATTGTGCTATTATCAAAAGAGATTCAGTTTCTCTCTTGAGATTTCTCTTTCTTAATTATGTTGATGTCTTATGTGTGATTTCGCCAGTTTGTTGTTTAAAATATCCATGCAGTTGTTTTTCTTCTCATTCCTGTTCCTAGTTTTTATTGTTTTTCTGACTGTACTTATTTTTCCAGTATTGTCACTGGTTGCTGAAACTAATCTTTCTTTGCTTTTTTTTTTAACGTACTCCTCAACTCCTTATATTGATGCATCTACGCAATCTTCAATGCAGGCCAGTCCTCTTACTCCTCATTTTCTAAACTCATACAGTCTGTTAATGTAATCCTTTGGATGTAATGCCTTGAGCATAGTCATCAACTTTCTTGTCCTCTGGTCTATTTGTCCGAGTTCCTTCCTCGTTAATTTTAAAAATGGTCTCGAGTATCTTACATGGGAAACTGCCAGAGTGTTTATTCCTATGTTGAGATTTCTGCTGCTTAGGTTAGTTTCGAGAAGCTTTCTCGTTCTTCTGGGGTACTCTTTTCTTATTTTTTATTTTTTTTTTTCATCTTCGCTCGTTTGATGGTATCTGGTTCCAATATTCCCAAGTACTTGTAATTTTCCTTTTCACCAAATTTTCTAATGCTTTCCTGATTTGATAGTTCTATCCCTTTTGCTGTTTCTCTTTTCTCACTTTTCATGATCTGTGTTACACATTTTTCAATGCTAAATTCCATTCCTATACTTTGGCTGTATATTCTTATTGTTTATATCTGGATTTCAATTTCTTTTTCATTTTCGGCAAATAGCTTTATATCATACATGTAAATATGGAGGTAAATCTTTTCTGGCGATTTTGTAAATTTGTAGCTTCCTGTACATTCCTAATTACGTGCTTGACGGGCATCATTGCTACAACAAATAGCAATGGTGAGAGCTAGTCTCTCTGGAAGATACTTCTTTTGATTTTTACCTTTGCTAAGATTTTACTTCATGCAGTCAATTCCACTTACTAGTTATCCATGGCATTCGTCATGAAGTTTATGATTTTGTCGGCTATTTTGTACATTTTCAGACACTCTATTATCCTGGTTTGCGGAAACATATCGTAAGCATTTTTGTAATCAATCCATGCCATAGCTTCCTTTTCCATGCTGATTTAAAGATGTACTGGTCTGTATATAGTCGGTCTTTTGTTCCTCTTGTTCCTCAGCGAAATTCTTCTTGTTCTTCCGGAACTAGACTGCAGCATACAAGCCAGTAATAGATTTTTTCTCCCAACTGTGTGGTCAGGGTTTTCCACATCATTGGTAAACACGTTATCGGTCTATAATTACGGTGGATGGTCTTCTTTTTGTGTAGTTTTCCCCATTGTTATCCATTCGAGTACACTCGTTTCTTGTTGCCATCTACTCACTTGCAGAGCCAATGTGATGTGGATGAAAATTAATTTTAAAAACCAGAATCCCTGTATGCCATCATGGGCTGACGTTTTCTATTTGGTATTTTCTTTACTGTTGCTCTTAGTGAGTCCGGGTGTATGTTTGCTTCGGGGCCTTAACCACGTTCTTCTAACACTTTTTTCATATCATTTATCTGTTCAGCGTTTCTGTTGCGATTTTTCCGTGTCCATAATTTACTCCAAGTTGGGTTTTTTTTTCATCCGGTCGTTGATTTGTCTTTTGCACTCCTTACTAACTTGTTGGAAGTATTAATTATTTGCATATTACTCCTTTGAGAGTCTTTCACATCAGCGGTAGCTGATGGTCTTTTACAAGAATTTGAGCGACAGCAAGTCTCCAGGACTCTTCCCAGTATTCCGGCTAATCTTAGTAATGCCGCAGTATATATGGTCTCCATTTGTCCTTTTTATTATTATTATTATTATTATTATTATTATTATTATTATTATTATACTACCTTGAGAGTTTTTTTACACCAGAGATAGCCGATAGTTTCTCACTGGAGTGACAGCAAGTCTCCTCAAGTCTCCAGGATTCTTCACAGTATTCCGGGCGATCTTAATAATACTGTAATTTGGATGGCCTTTACACGTTCTCTTATTTCCAAGTCTTCTAGTCCCTGTACTAATCCTTTGGTGACTGTACCAAGAGCACCAATTACAAATGGTATCACCGTCACTTTCATGTTCAATAGTTTTTTTCAGTTCTCTAGCAATGTCACGGTGCTTAACTCTCGTTTCACCTTCTTTCAGTGGTTAGCCAACAAAGTCCACTATTCAACAGGTTCTTTTTTTTCTTTTTTTTCTTTTTTTGACAATCACAAGGTCTGGTCGTCTAGCCGAGATTAGGCGATCCTTTTGTATTTTACAATCTCAGAGAATTTTGTCGGTCTCATTTTCCAGGATGGGTTTTGAATTGTGCATATACCATTTGTTCGTATGGCTGAATTTAAACTTCTTACACAATTCCCAGTAGATCACCTTCCCTACCCAGTTGTGTCTAGTCTTATACTCTTTTGTGCAATAGTTTGCTTGATTCTCTTATGTGATTGATCGTTTCGTCTCCATCACTACATAACTTACATTTTCTATTTTGTTGCGCTTTATCAATTTGTGCTTTTGCATAGCTTGTCCTTATGGCGTTGTTTCGTGCTGCTGTTAGAAGAAATTCAATTTCTCTCTTATGTTTTCCCTTTCTTAGCCCATCCAAGTTTTCTCATGTGAAATTTCGCTTGCTTGTCGCTTGAAATATCTATACAGTCGTTTTTCTTCTCATTTTTGTTTTCTCGTTATTGTTTTAAAGATTGTGTTATTTGTATTGTTTCTGGTCACTGTGGTCTGTTTTTCTTTGCTCTTTTTTTAAAGTAGTCTTCAAGTTGCAGTATCGATTCATCGACCCTATTTTGAAAGCTGGCGAGTTGCTTCTTCTTTTTATGACACATATAGTCTGTTTTCTAAAATAAACAGGACACAGATGCTCCTGCGGGAGTGCTGTGTAAGCTGCGTGGGTGTCATAATAGAATATATACCTGTTTCCTAAACTAAACCGAACGCAGCTGTTCCTTCAGCGGAAGTGCCACGTAAATCTTATGGGTAATATGCTTGACAAGAGGCGTGTAAACATGCAATGTGGGCGCGGGAGGTATGATCACGAGGGTTGGGTAGGCTTCCGGAAAACTGCATAAACCAAGGGAGATTTCGACCCAAGAGAACGAAGCAGAAAGGCAGAAAGGTCTCACGGAAAACCGCCACCTCTGACTCTGTCTTACCCTACCTATTCGTACATTTGCATGGGCGTTTGGGATAGTATATAACTAGAAAGGTTTTGATCTAAACCAGAAGAGGTTTCACCGATGATTCGTACCTCAGCATCTGAGTGTGCAGCTCAGCCGTCTTCGATTCTCTCTCACTCTACACATACGTACATTTCGGGTAATAAAAGGAAAAGCAAAGAAGACGTTTATGTTTTTATACATCAGCGTTGTTGTGTTTCTCTGCTATAAAACAGTAGGTTGATATGCCACTAAAAAAAGAAACCAAACTATTTATCGTTGACCTTACTCTACTGATTAGATAAGTAATTAAACAGGGTCCAGATAATTTAGAATTTTGAACTAAATTCATATCATTGATAGATTCCTGTTGTATCACATAAATATAGAGGTCACCCGGGAGCAAGCTCCAGCAAGATCCACTTGCAATTTATGTATTTACCTAACTTTTCAATTAAAGACAGCATGTAACACAAGATCAATTTTTAAGTGGAGTAAATAATATAGACTTTTCCTTCTCCAAGATTAGTTGCCTGACCAAGTGTAAAGAACACAGTCAGCCCTACTATGTATCCATAGCTGATAGAAAAAAAAAATAGATTCATGCCTTTCCTAACGGTATTAGCGCAAAGTGTAAACGCGAATGCTTGCAATGTTACAATTGTTTGTTGTTGTTTTTTTTTTGTTTTGTTTTGTTTTTTGTTTTTTTTCAAATATGTTACAGAGAGCCAAGAAGGGTTCAGTCAGGGAGCAGTTAGTCAGGGAGGAGTCAATCAGGAAGGGACTCAATCAGACCTGATGAGACGAAGGGGTTCAATTCCATTATAGCATATTTGCTCTAACATAAAATACTTACAATTCTCCACTGAAGTCATAAGAGATTGAGAACTTAAACGTTTCCATCTTTTTTCAATAATCTCTTAAAGTATAAGGACATTTATAACAAAAAGTTACTGGCTTTACAGAAATATTTGTTGTTACCTATTCTCTTATCTTAAACCTCAATACGAAGAATCCACGTCCTTGATCATGTTATTTTATTACTTTGTGAGTATTTTGCAATATTTTATTGATTCTATTATGGTGTCTCAGTACAAGATGCAGTTTGATGCTGTACCGAGGATCTATTTTTTATTCGGTGAGACTTGGCATCCTATTGTTCACGTATTGTTCGCACCCGTTCAGTGGATTAAAGGTTGGTTTGCTTTCTTTATTTAATGGCATATCAACCGTTGTGGTTTATTAAATGCCAAAGTTATTCTTGTTGAAGAACACTACGGGTACTATTTATCCAGAGCTTAGGGAAAAGAAGGTTCATGCCTTTCTCAAGTGTATTTGTCCGAAAATGAACGTAATAACGCGACTAAAGATTGAACTCGCTTATTACGATGTCACAAGTCCAGTCTGCTGAGGCTGTGGAATATACTGATTGCATCTTTGCAGAGGGGTAAGACTCCCCACCCGAATGAGTGTCCTGGACATGACATTAAAACACCAGATGGCTATGCTCCAGTAATGTGCTGGAGCTTTGAGGAATGCGGAGTACCTCTTCATTGCCATTGTTCCCAGGTCCACTCTTGCCCGGAACGGTAGCACAGGATAGGATCCTATCCATGGGTCAAATAGAACTCTTTGACATTCAAACTGTGTGCAAATAAATGATTTATGACAAATTGAATTGTTAGAAATAGAACTGTTTTATCATTTAATTGTGTGTAAATAAATGATTGATGTTTAATTGCACATAGCAATACTTGGAAACATTTCATGTGTGCAAATGAATGAGTAATGTTGAATAGAATAATAGGTGTTGAATAGCCATGGTTGTAGCCTTTTTCGAGGTGTGCCAACAGATGATGACTTATATTACATAGTTAGTGTTACATAGCAATATATGGATCCATTTAACTGCGTACAAACAAATGATTAATATTAAAAAGAATTATTTGTATTTGATAAAAATACTTAAAACCATTTAAATGTGTACGAAAGAATGAGATCGTTTTAAAATGTATCAATAAAATATGTTTACAAATGATATATTTGATACAGATATGTAAAAACAGGATTTGGTATTAAATAACCTACAATGGTTGATATGCCATAAAAAAAACCAACCCAACCAAATCATCATTGGCCTAGAGGGTAGAGTGTTCGCCAATGGTCCGGGAGACCTGAGTTCAATCCCAGGTTGCGTCATACCAAAGACTTTAAAAATGGTACTTGGTACCTCCTTGCTTCACACTCAGCAATCAAGTGAAGCAATCCTGGGAAAGGAGTAGCGACTTCCCCTACACCTCGGTGTAGTAGCTACTAAAAAGGGAGCCTTTTGATCGCCCTCGACTACGGTCGCCAACTTTACTTATAAAGAGGATTTTGCATTAAATAACCTACAATGTTTCATATGTCATTAAAACAAACAAAAGCAAATCAAATATATCTAATATATGTATATAAAAAGGATTTGATATTAGATAACCTACAATGGTTGATATGCCATTAAACCCAACCAAACCACATCACACACACACACACACACATATATATATATATATATATATATATAGGTACCAACAATTAAGACCTGAGTAAACTTTTAAGACACTTCTATGATTTTCCTAACTTGTAAAATCTGGCTCAGTGCCGCAAGAAGCAAGGTTTTTAACTGGTTTGATTACATTTCTTTCACTTTCATTATTTGAACGTGTGCAGGGTTTGTTTGGGACGCAGCGATTATTTGGAGCGTTCTGTGAAAATTGAATTTTTAAGGGAAGGTTGGATGAATGGGGCTATTTTACCCCAATATCAACATGAACCAGACACGCAGGACACTGCTGGAGAAGCAAGGACGAGCTCATAAGCGATGTACTCCTGTGGACCCCCACTCATGGATGTGCAAGAGTGGGACGACCAGCACGAACTTACATACAGCAGCTGTGTGAGGACACGGGTTGTAGTCCTGAAGACCTGCCGGAGGCGATGAATGATAGGGAGAAATGGCGAGAGACGGTCAGGGATATCCGCGCAGGCAGTGCGACATGATGATGATGATGATCAACATGAACCCTCTTGTTACAGCTGAAATTTTAATTCCATGCATAGTTTCCTTCTTCCTCTTTATTGTCTAATCTTAACATTTTACTGAAATTGCGAGTCTAAAAAGGTCAGAGTCTCTTTATTATTTGAGGGTCTGGATTCCTAAAAACTCTCATTCTTTGTGGGTAAATTTGTAACCAGTTAGAGGGAATGGAATTTACTCGGCATAACAACCCGTCTGGGTTATTTTATGTCCAGAGGCAAGAGAATTGTGTTCATTATACGTTCATATTTATATTTTTTTGTTTATTGAGTGTTTTTTTTTCTTTTTTTTTATCGAACACGAATTTTCAAACAAATCAATTTGACTTATAGATGTATCTTAATTCGTGCGTGCCCTACCCTTCCCCTTACGATAAAATAACTTCATGTCAGACCTGACTTTGTGTGAAGTCGGATAAATTCATATCCATCTACCGGAAATATATTTGGATTCACTGTATATCAAGCAATGCTTGGTAAATTTTAAGTTGCCGAATAGTTTGGATGTTTGTTTTTTTTTGTTTTTGTTTTTTTTTTCAGATAAGTGACGTTTCATTTTAATAACTGTTGTATACCAGCTTATTAAAACACATTTTTTTCCTTGTTAAAGTATGCCGATACCTAGATCACTCGGTCTATCATACATACGAAGGGAGGTGCCTGTGGTGTAATAGTTATCGTCGTAGGAACTGGACACGGCGACACGAGTTCAAATCCTGGACGAGGCTGATTGCATTCCACATAGCACTAATACCCTTGGGAAAGGTATGAATCCAATTATTCTCCCTCCAGCTATGGGTAAATAGGAGGACAGACTAGTTTCTTCACCCTTGGTGAGGCAACTAGTCTAGGAGAAGGAAAACTCTGAATTCAAACCTGTTAAACTTCGCTTAAAAGTTGACCTTGTGTCATATCCTGCCCGAGCGGAGGGGTTGGTAAATAGGATCATACATACGAAGGTGAGCTGAAAAGTTCATAGAATGAAATCAGCTGATGAAGACTTTTTTGACTAATGAGATCCAAGCACGGAACACCAATGAAAGAGGTGTGTAGACCAAAGAGGGTGGGCTGAAAAGTTCATAGGCTGAATTTTTTTTTTTTTTAATGGATAATGTTACCAACCTTTTCAGAAGAAAAAGAATAAATCAACAGTCAATGTATGGTAATTTTCAATACGAAAAAATTGTTTGAATTTTTATTTTATCTATTTTTTTTTTTTTTTTTTGTGTATCATTTTTTTGTCTTTTTAAATATTTTTTCGTATTTATGCACTTATTGTACCATGCAGAAGTAATAACGTGTTAATTTAGAAATCCATTCTTACCATGGGGAGGGGGTGTTTTGTAACTATTCTGTACTTTCACCTAACAATTTAATTAATAAAAGATATCCTAACACTTGAATTTAACTTGAAAAATACTATTTAAAAATAGCCCGGTACAATAAGTGCATAAGCAGCATTTTTTTTTTCTTGACTGAGTTGTATCACCTTTTCCACAGATTGTAGTTTGTCGTTTAGCTGCGATAAATCCATGTTGTTTACAATTGTTTGTAACTTTGTGAGCAAATTGATTGAATTATTTTATCGTCTGCTTGCTTAAATTTGATCAGCAAGGCATTTCGGCATAATCCGATTCATTCCGGAAACGCTCAGGAAAGTTCGGCTTTTTCGCGGTAACATAGATGCATAAGCACCAACTTTTCAGCCGACCTTGTATATCTTAGCGCTGATCTGTTCGAGTGACATATCTCCAGCTGCTATTCGAATGTTTCGGTTGCCAGTCCGAAAGTAAGTGTAAGACAGTCATCAGTTCCTTGGAAGAGAGAGGTTTTTTTTTGAGCAGGGGGCATATAGTGACAACTGAAATTAGTAATACTGATGCCGTTTTGTGAAACCTTAAACTTACCCTTTGTTAGTGCTTTATATTCTCTTTTTCAGTGGCACATTGTATGTACCCTCCACCTCCTCCTCCACCTCAACCAGCTTCAAATATTCAAAAGGAACATCCAGAGTAAGCACTACTTTATTATATACTAGCAAGATCACTCAGTATTGTCTCGGTTTTTGGTAGCACCTAAACTGGTGGTTACAATATATAGTTGACCTGATTCAAGTACGAAAAAAAAAGAGTGTCCGGAGATCGGGGTTCCATCCCAGGTTGAGTCAAACCAAAGACTTAAAAAAATGGTACTTGATGCAGCCTTGTTTAACACTCAGCATTATAAGGTACGGATCAAGGGTAAAGTGGGGCAATCCAAGGAATGGGGTAGCACCTTTCCCTTCACCTCGGTGTAGTAGCTATTGAAAAAGGAGCTATTGACAAAAATTGCCAACTTTACTTTTAATTACAACTGCTATAAACCCCCAAAACCCTCATCTATGGGTTGAATTCTTTCACTGTTGTTTTTCTACAACGATGACATTGGCATTAAATAACCCACAAAGTTTGATATGCCATTAAACAAAGAAACGAAACAGCCCAGTCGTCAGGAGTTGTACAGTACACCGACTGCATCTCTGCAGAGGAGTAATACTACCCTCCAACGAGTGTCCTGGTTATGACAGTAAACAATCTGATGGCGAGGCTCTAGAAATGCTGGAGCTTTGGAGAATGCGAAGTACCTCTTCATTGCTATTGCTCTCAGATTTACCCTGGCCTGGGGTGGTAGCACCTGATAGGGTCCTATCTATGAGTCAAATAGAACTAAATTGAATTTTTTTAAATAGAACTGTTAGATCATTTAAACGTGCGTAAACAAATGACTGATGTTTAATAAAATTGTTAGTGATAGATACCAGTACTTGGAAATATTTAACTTTGTTGGCTTACAAACCACAAATATCTATATATATATATATATATATATATATATATATATATATATATATATATATATATATATATAGATGATTTGGCATTAAATAACCAACATTGGGTGCTATAAAACCAAGCCAAATCAAAGAAACGAAACGATTAGAGCAGTCAGTAACAACAATATCAACAGAATCAACCAAAAGGCAAACATTAAAAAAATTTATAGAAACACAATAAAAGGAAAACAAAAATATAGAAAAAAGACGAAAAAAATAACGACCGTATGAATGCTTCAAACCACAAACTAAGGAATTTACCCATATGACCTGTGACAATACACCGTCGGTCGACCCCCACTATTTCAACTTCCTAAACCACCCATGGCCATCAGATCAGATCGTCTAGTGGTTTCTCTCATCTCTGACCAGTGGTATTACACATTTCTCGACGGACACACAAAACATAACATACGCAACCGAGAGAGTGGAAGAAAAGAGAACAAACATGGACTTGGGTTAGCTCTAAGCGCCAGAAGGAAGAAGTATGTGACACTTTTGTGCAGCTCTCCATGCATCTGCTGGTTATCGCGCGAAATTCCCACAAAGCTGCAATGGAATGCTGACTCATCTTCCCACGTTATCCTACCACAGGTTCAAGCAGCCGCCTTTCTCGACGGTCAGCTTCCCCCGACTTCTGTCGACTGGTCTATTCTGTCTCCTTCTGCCGACTGACTCCTTTCACTTCAGTTCTGGCCCCTTCCTTCCCTCGTCGTCTTCCGGTCTTGTGGGAAATCTCACGTGCAAGCCCTTTGTGTGGGTTTCGCGCCAAAACAGACAAAGGGATCCTCTGACTGGCACCCACACCCAAAGAAACGAATGCCACCTATCGTGTCACGGACCTGGACATTGCTAAAAAAAGAAAAACTTGAAGAAACAGTAAACAATTATATGGTTTCAAGTAATTAATTATAATAACTTTTAGTAAAGACTTTGTAAATAATTTGTACGCACGAAATTTTGGTTGATTGGTTGATTTGATTTTTATAGCATATCAGCCATTGTAAGTTATTTAATGCCAAATCCTCTTTATATATATGTATCAAATATATGAGGTTTGGTTTGGTTGGGTTTTAGGGCATATCAACCAATGAAGGTTATTCAATGTCAAATCCTCTTCACATGTTTATATTAAATATATATGATTTGGTTTGACTTGGTTTGGTTAAGTTTTATGGCATATAAACCATTGTAGGTTATTCAATGCCAAATCCCCTTTATACGTTTATATTAAATATATATGATTTGGTTTGACTTGGTTTGGTTAAGTTTTATGGCATATCAACCATTGTAGGTTATTCAATGCCAAATCCCCTTTATACGTTTATATTAAATATATATGATATGGTTTGGTTTGGTTTTATGGCATATCAACCACTGTAGGTTATTTAATGCCTAATCCTTTTTATATATATATATTAAACATATTTTTTGTAAAAACATTTCGTTAAACGAGCCTGGGCAAATTTCTTTGTAACACAAATAATTCAATTTACTATTTACCATTTATTTGCACATTGTTTAATGGATATACAATTACATCCCAGAGACAACGTTGACAAACTACATGTATTAAGAAAGGAGGGAGGAAGAGGAATTATTAGTAGTGAAGACTGCGTTGACGCATCGATACAGCGACTCGAGGACTACATAGAAAAGCACGAAGGAGGACTAATTACAACCATCAGAAACGATACTGATAACACGAAGACCAACAGAATGACAATAACTAGAAAACAAAAATGGTAAGAAAAACAACTCTATGGGTGTTTTAAACGTCTAATAAGTAACATCTCATACGAGAAAACCTGGACATGGCTAAGAAAAGGAAGCCTTAAGAGAGAAACAGAATCTCTCCTAATAGCAGCACAAAACAACGCCATAAGAACCAATCATATCAAAGCGAGAATAGATAAGACGCAACAAAATAGCAAATGCAGGTTAAGAGGTGATAGAGACGAAACCATCAATCACATAATTAGCGAATGCAGCAAATTAGCACAGAAGGAGTATACGACTAGACACGACTGGGTGGGCAAGATGATCCACTGGGAGATATGCAAGAAATTTAAATTTAACCATACGAACAAATGGTATATACACAACCAAGCATCTGTCCTAGAGAATGACACACAGCTCCTATGGGACTTTGAAATACAAACAGATCACTTAATCTCAGACAGAAGACCAGACCTTCCAATAATCAACAAAAAAAGAAAACTTGCAAAATTGTGGACTTTGCTGTCGCAGCCTGGAACATAAAGGTGATAATCATACCAATCGTGATTGGTGCTCTTGGTACAGTCACTGAAGGATTATTAAAAGGACTGGACAACTTAAAAATGGGAGGACGAGTGGAGACTATTCAAACTACTACATTATTGAGAACGACCGGAATACTGAGAAGTGTCATGGAGACTTGCTGAGACTTGCGGAGACTTGCTGTCATTCAAACTCCAATGAAAGATCATCAGCTAAAACTGATGTGAGAAACTCTCATGGTATAATAATAATAATAATAATAGTATATGCACAACCCAGCACCTATCCTAGAAAATAACACACATAAACTCCTATGGGACTTTAACATACACAATAACTAAAGGATTATTAAAAAGCCTGGAAGACTTGGAAGTTGGCGGACGGGTAGAGACTATTCAAATAACAGCATTGCTGAGAACGGCCAGAATCCTGAGACGAGTCCTGGAAACTTGGGGAGAGTTGCTGTCACTCAAACTCCAGTGAAAAACCATCAGCTAACACTGATGTGGAAAAACTCTTAAGAAGTAAATAATAATAATAATAATAATAATAATAATAAGAAGAAGAAGAAGAAGAAGAAGAAGAAATTTAAATTTGGCCATACGAACAAATGGTATATGAACAACCCAAAATCTGTCCTGGAGAATGAAACACACAAACACCGATTTTAATATACAAACAGAGCACCTAATCTCGACCAGACGACCAGACCTTATAATAATCATCATCAACAACAACAACAAAAAAAAAAAAAGAACTTGCAAAATTGTGGTCTTTGCTGTCCCAGTTGACCACAGAGTAAAATTGAAAGAAAATGAAAAGAAGGATAAATACCAGGACCTTGCTAGGGAATTGAAAAAAATTTGAAAATAAGACGCACGAGTTTCTTTGAGATTTTGAGATAAAAAGGGATCATCTATCTCGGCCAGACGACCAGACCTAGTGATAGTAGATAAAACAAAATAGAACCTGTCGAATATTGGACTTTGCCGTTCGGCTGACCACAGGATAAAACTGAAGGAAAGCAAAAAGAGAGATAAGTTCCTAGACCTTGCCAGAGAACTGAAAAAACTATGGAACATGAAGGTGACGGGGATATGAATTGTAATTGGTACGCTTGGTACAGTCACTAAATGATTGGTACAAGGACTGGGGGCCTTGGAAATAAGAGGACGAATGGAGACCGTTCAAACTACAGCATTGTTGAGATCGGCCAGAATACTAAGAGTCCTGGAGACTTGAAGAAACTTGCCTTCACTCAGGCTCCAGTGAAAAATAATCAGCTAACGCTAGTGTGAAAAACTCTCAAATGAGTAAAATGATAATAATCCTTAGTAAATGACTGAAGAGTTCTATTTGACCCAAAGATGGGACTCTAGCATTTACAATCACACTGGATCAGAGTGGACTTGGGAGTAATAGCAATGAACGGATACTGCGCACTCCCCAGATCTCCCAAACTAGGAAGTGTGTAGTTTAATGTCATACCCTGGATAATCGAGTTTTTTGTTTGTTTGTTTTTTTTTTTTGTTTTTTTTTTTTGCGAATCTGGTGAGTTTTACCCTTCTGCAAGGGATCAATAGAATCAATATATTCTCAGCCTAGCCTATAAGGTGTGTTAAGAAATAGAGGTTTCTTCTTAAATTTTATCCAAAGAAATGCTATAAAAAAATGGATGGCCAAAACGTTGTAGCAACAATAGTAACAACAACCGAAAATTTAATAATTTTTGAACGTAAATACTCTCTCTTGTATCTATGAATCAACCTGGTTTTAGGCAAAGTCACAGCAGTTCTAATAAATGGTAAACGCACAGACTTATAGTGAAAATCGTTTGTTCTGGATATTTTAATGATTTGATGAATATTCAGTTATCGGGGAGTCCCTATGGCGTAATATCTAAAGTGATGGACTGCGGTTTCAAAGTAAACAAATTCAAACTCCAGTCGCTCAATAACGTTCTGTTTCGGATTAATACCATTTGGAATCTCCTTATCTTCCAAGCTATCAGTTAAATTGTATCACAGCTGTTCTTCTACAAGGATGGCTTTGACATTAAATAATCCGCGAAGGTTGATATGCCATGAAAATAAAGAAGCCAAAAGAAATAGTCTATTTATTGTTTATAATGTCGTTCTGGGGAAATGTCAACGAAACTCCGCTGGGTATTTTTTTTTTTCAGATTTCCTGAAATTCAGAAACGGGTAAATTTTCGCTATTATTACGTGACACATGATGGAAAGGCGTACAACTATAAACCATCTGCACCAAGCATACCAATTGCAGCCACGGATGATGTGCCCGATGAGGCAATGAGAAAGGTGAGTTTCCATCTATCTATCTATCTCATTCTGTTCATATCTACCTTGGGAAGAAAAATAAACCAGATACTATATCAATCTATCTACCTGCCTCAGTCGTCATATCTATTAATGTCAATCTGTTCATATGTGTGTGAGAGAGAGAGGGAGAGAGAGAGAGAGAAAGAGAGAGAGAGAAAGAGAGAGAGAGAGTTGTCATATCTGTTGATCTCTCTCTCTCTCTCTCTCTCTCCTCTCTCTCTCCGTATAAATATATATATATATATATTAGAGAAAAATGAAAATGCATCAAACAATATATAAAAATAAAATATAAAAAGCAAGATATTCAGAGTATTTATACATTTATAAATGTATAATATGCCAATGTTTAACATTTGATTTTTTAAAACCATCTTCGTTCGAAAAACAATTTTCAAACTGAAAAATGAAAAAAATTCTTATCGTTAATAGTGAACACATACATTTTGAAAGAAAAAACTATTAACGATTATAGAATGCTATGAATTTTTCATTTTAATGTTCATTTTTCATTTGAAATTAATTTTTCGAGGTAAACATAACATCACATGCTAACATCGCCCTAAAGATGGTTCAAAAGCATATTATACATATATTGATACATACATACTCTAGATATCTTAATTTATCACACACACACACACACACACACACACACACACACACATATATATATATATATATATATATATATATATATATTAGTTTTTATATATATCAAATAGCATGGAAGCTTATCTGCGACCACTGGTTTCATGCAGTGTTTATACAACAATCATCTGGCAGAAAAAGAAAGATTTTGGAGAAATCGAAAAAAAAATCGAAAAACACAGTCAAAAGGATGTTTACGTTAGAATTGCGTATAACTCTTCGTGCGTGTACGTGTGTGTGTGTCCGTGTGTGAGTGTGTGTGTGTGTGTAGATCATATTTGCGTATTGTTGTGTGAGGTCGTATATGGGATTGTATGTGTGTGAATGATGATACATGTATCACACGATTTGGGGTTGTCTCCTGAATATATGTGTGAGACAACCCCAAATTTGTCACGCGGCGCATATATCATCATACATACACATGTATCATCAGACATACGTACGCATGTATTATCATACATACACACATAATAGCAATCACACACATATATATAAACTAATATAGTAGTCGAGGGCAACCCGAAGGCTCCCTTTTTTGATAGCCACTACACCAAGATGTAGTGGCAGGATTTCCCTGGGTTGCTCCACTTACCGTTCATCCGGGGTTTTTTATGAAAAACAAACCAAAAATGTTACTTAAAGAACATTAAATCCCAATAAAATGGCATGACTTAGTATTCAAATAATAAAAAGGACATTTTCGGAGGAAAATCAGGAAATTTCTTCTTCTTCTTCTTCTTCTTCTTCTTCTTCTTCTTCTTCTTCTTCTTCTTCTTCTTCTTCAATGAAAAATATGGCAAAATTAGTCAAAATAACAAGAAACTTCTATACAATATTCTCCATCGGGTGAAAAATACAGCCCAATATGAAATTCGACAATTACCGCACACAGCAACGAAAGAGTTAATGAAGATAGCATTATACTGGGGATATTGTTTTATTGATTTTAACTGGTGATCAGTGGGTTTGCTTATTTCTTTACCAGGCTGCCGATATTGTGTCTCACATGACCAAGAATTCTCCCGACGAGGTTTTCTCAGCTTTGACCGGCTTTTTGGGTGTGGGTCTTTTTGGCGCTGAGGAAGGGCTAAGCGTCTACCCTGAACATGCGCGCTATGCAGACAGACCCGAATGTTATGGCAAGTATCTCTGTTATAATTATTCGATTTGTGTATTGAGTTCTGGGCTCAATCAAAAAGACAAATTCCTCTTCTTATAACCCGATATTAAGCAAATTAGTCAAGTCAGCCTTTTTCCCCCATTTTTGTACCCCTTTTATATACTGCTTGTTTATTTCTATCAGTTGAGACACGTACGCGGTGCCTTCAATAAGTTCCCAGACTTTTTGTACAGGCATTTAAAATTGTCGTAGACTCTTGAAAATTCACTATGTTATTGCTATACATCGTATGAGATGACTGACCAATTTTTATGATTTCAGGTTCAAATCAACAGCTACAACAGGAATTTGAATAAACCCTTGATTGTCACAGCTGGCGAATTTCAAAAATGCAATCTGGACGTGAGGATACTTTCGAAGAACGATATACAATAAAATTGTGGTTTAAACTTGGAAAAAATGCCACAGAAACGTATAGAATGCTTCAGACTGCTTTTGGGGCATCTTGCATGAATCAAGCATCAGTTTTTGAGTGGTATAAGAGATTCAAGGAAGGCAGGGAGTCTGTGAGGGATGATGAGAGGTTTGGGAGGAGTAAGGAAGTCAATACACCAGAGTTGATTGGCCAAAGGGTTAGGGTTAGGGTTACTATGTTGAGGTTGTAAGGGAGTTCAGGAAGAGATTTCATCGGAAGAGGCCAGCACTCTTCAAATCGGGTCAGTGGCATTTCCACCAGGACAATACACCAGTCCATAACTCCATCCTTGCCACAGACTATTTGAGCAAGATGGGTATCAAGACAGTTCCTCACTGTCCCTATAGTCCAGACCTTGCTCCCTGTGACTTTTGGTTATTCCCTAAGCCCACGGGCTGTCGTTATGAGACATTTGAGGAGATGAAAGAGGCTGTGACGAAGATCATTGACACGCTCACACAAGAGGACTTCGATGGGGCTTTCTAGAAGTTGTTGGAACAGTACAACAAGTGCATTGCAGCCGGAGGAGATTACTTCGAAGGGGACTAGAATTTCATTTGAGTACTATCAATAAAAGTGCCCATACGAAAAAGTCTGGAAATTATCTAAAGATCCTCGTGCGCGTATTTTTTAAATACTGGTATGTAGATTAAATAGATTAAATGTGAAAGCTTCTTGTGTGTGTAAATGAGTTTATGTTGACTTTCTTTCAGTTGTATAATATATTTACCAATATAATATGATATAATATATTCACAAATATCATATAATATAGAATAATATATTTACTAATATAATATAATATAATATAATTACCAATGTCATAATATAATAAAATAAATATAATATAATATATTTACCAATATAATATAACATATTTACCAATATAATATAATATATTTACCAATATAATATAATATATTTACCTATATAAAATAATATATTTACCAATATGATATGAGAGGATATATTTACCAATATAATATAATATAATATAATATAATATATTTACCAATATAACATATTTACCAATATAATATAATATAATATATTTACCAAACCTCCGCACGGGCAGGATGTGATACAAGGTCAATATTTGAGAAGAGTTTAACAGACTTGAATTGAGAATTTAAACTCCTTCTCCTCGACTAGTTGCCAAACCAATACCAACGAACACAGTCTGCCCTATTATTGACCCATTGCTGGAGAGAGAATAGTTAGATTCATAGCTTTCCTTACAAAAATTAGTCCTATGTGAAATGTAATCAGTCTCGTCCAGAATTTGAACTCGTATCCCCGTGTCCATTTTCTACGACGATAACCATTACACTACGGGGACCTCCACAATATGATGCAATAATGTGCTGGATGCCGAGCCATAAAGGCGTCGAAGAAAATGAAAAAGCCGACAAAAGGGCAAAATAACTCCCTAAACACGACCTCTTCAAACACGAAAATTTCATTCACAGACTTTCGATCAACATGCAATAAAACAATCAAAAACAAATAACAGTAGTCACAGAACAGCTGTCAAAACAACAAACTACGCAGCACATTGAGTCATGGCAACCAGAATATAGAAAAGAAAAGAAGAAAAGAGAAAAAGTCGTACTAGCTAGACTCCATATACGACATTTGCATACCACACACAAACACTTATTTACAAATAACGAAGAGCCCCGTCAACCGATACATATATACCATATCAAGAATCGTATACACCAAAACATATAGTGATTGATAGGCGTGAACGCCAACAAGTTAGAATCAGGCACCAAAGGGCAGATAACCTGAAGTATCTCTTCCGGAGGTATACTGAATTTAATCAAGATATTTGACTGGGAAAAAAATGAACCAATGAAATAAAATAAGATGGAAGACGTAACAAAAGCAAAAGTATTTACCGGCATAACAATCCATATAAAAATTATATATATATATATAGTGAAGTTTGCGACCGTTGTTAAGGATCATCCGAAGGGTCCCTTTTCATTAGTCATTACACCAAGGTGTTGGGGAGGGTACTATTCCTTTCCCTGGATTGCTCCACCTACATTTGATTCGTACTTTATTATGCTGAGTGTTAAGCAAGGAGGCATTAAGTACCATTTCTGAGTCTTTGATATGACATGACCTGGGATTGAACTCCGGTCTCCGAGCCATTGCTCTCTCTCTCTCTTTCTCTCTCTCTCTCTCTCTCTCTCTCTATATATATATATATATATATATATATATATATATATATATATAACATAATATAACATAACATAACATAAAAAGAAGATTTGCCATTAATTAACCCACAAGGGCTGATTTGCCATGAAACAGCTAACCAACCAAATTTTCCGTTTTGTTCAGTTTTAGTATATCACAGGCATACTAATGCAAATATTGGTCCTTGGTTAGTGGGGTCTCAACAGAATATCTTCCCTGGAACCAAGTATACCAATATACTCTTCAATTTTACTGTAATATAGTATCAAGCTTTCTAATTCGAGTAATCTGCAAACAGATTTATTTTGACCCATAGATGGGACCTTAACAGGTACTATCACTCTGGATCAAAGTGAACCTGTGAGTCATGAGATTAAAGAGGAACTCTACCTTCATCAGAGCACCAGAACTAGAGTCACACATCAGATACAGTTTTGTGTCATACTTAGGACAACCCTTTATTTGGTAGGGGTATTACTCCCTTTACGAGGGATGCTGTCAGCATGTTCTAAGTTTTGCTGACATGCCGTCTTCCCCAGCGTGAAGAAGACCAATACAATCTTCAACTTTGGAAAAAAAACGAAAAAATCTATAAACAAAAAACTGAACAAACACACATATTACACAAAGAATTTTATTATAGAATTTTATTATAGAATTTTATCTTATACATAGAATTTTATAACGAATAAGCGTCTGATGTAAAACTTTAATAGAGAGAGGATATAGAGAGGAGAAGAAGGAAGAGAGACGGGGAGAGAGAGAAAGAAGGGGATAGAGATGGAAAGAGAGAGAAAGGAAGAGGGGAGATTGAGAGAAAAGAGAATAGAGAGAAAGAGCGAGATAGAGAGAGGAGGGGAGGGAGAGAGAGGAATAGAGAGGAGATGAGAGAAAAGGAGGAGATTGAGAGACGACAAAGGAAGATAGACTGCGAGGAAGAGAAAGAGGGAGACAGAGAAGGAGAGAAGGAGAAAGGGAGAGGGGAGATTGAGAGAAAGGAGGATAGAGAGAAAGAGCTAAATAGAGAGACGGGGAGAGAGGGGAATAGATGAGAGAAAAGACGTAGATAGAGAGAGAAGAAGAAAGAAGAGAAACGGGGAGAGAGAGAAAGAGGGAGATAGATAAAAGAAGGAGAGAAAAAGGAGATAGAGAAGGAGAGAGGGAGAAAGAGAGAGGGGAGATAGCAAGAAAGGGGAATAGAGAGTAAGAGCAAGAGAGAGGAGGAGAGAGAGTGTATGTGTGTGTGTGTGTGTGTGAGAGAGAGAGAGAGAGAGAGAAGGGGGGAAAGAGGGAAGTGAGTGGAAAGAGATAGAGAGGGAGAAAGAAAAAGAAAGTTGAGGACAAAACTTATGCTGGAAGATTCCAATCAATTTATAATTGATCGTATTTTTTTATTGCAAATAAATAATTACTTTTTTCTGTTATTTTAAGGTCGATGCGATGGTGCATGTGCAAGTACCTGTATGGGCAACGGTCAGAAATGGAATAAAATGGCTGGAATGACCCTTACACGAACAGTGGTGTTGGATGACAATGTCATGTGCAATGCAGAAGACCCTTATTTTCATGGAGAGAATATTCTCAGCCATGAATTTGCCCATCTTATAGAACAAGCTCTACCAAAAGAATGGCACGATAAGGTGGGTTGAATTTTTCTTTTTACAATTAACATTTCGTTTCTGTCAAATTTGACGCTCTGCTACCCTGAAAGGTCATCGTTACTCACATTCAAAACTTAAAGAATGGTTGAACTCAAGCGACATTCACTTGGTAGAGGATTTTAGTTTATTGAATTCACTCTTATGATAGGGAAAACAAAAATTAAAAACTATCATAAACCCAACACACACACACACACACACACGCACAAGGATTGCTCAAAAAGTTCTCAGCTTCACCAAGATTTTATCTTTTGTGCGTTGCCACAACAAAAATGTTCAGATATGACTTTTCTTTTTGAGTGAAGCTTAAAACTCTTTGAACCACTCTCATGCATATATATATATATTTCCCGCCAATTCTTCTCCCCACTGTCCTCATTACTCATGTAAAAAATTTAATCAGGCATAATTCGCTTACACAAGAAGATGGCTCCAATACTCAGGAAACGTACTGCACCTTCTAAAATTCATTCCATAGCAAAGTCAAAGGACCTATTCAGTGACTTGACCGGCTCGAGGACTGAATAGCAGACGTGAAGTATCTGTCTAATTTAACCAATCAAGTTTAAATGAAAAAAATCGTCATCATCATCATCAAGTCGTGCCGCTAGCACGGATATCCCTGACCCTCTCTCGCCACTTCTCCCTATCGTTCATCGCCTCCGGCAGGTCTTCAAGGCTACATCCCGTATCCTCACATAGCTGTTGTATGTATGTTCGAGCTGGTCGTCCTGCTTTTGCCCGTCCATATGTGGGGGTCCATTGGAGTACATCACTTATGAGCTCGTCCCTGCTCCTCCAGCAGTGTCCTGCATGTCTGGTTCGTCTAGCTTGGATAGTTTTCGTGATGGGAGGTAGGTGGCCGTATAGTTGGTGCTTTGTGGGGTGTTGCCACCAGGACTTGTTCAATATTGCTCGCAGTATTCTTGTATAATTGCCGTTTAGCTTCTTCTCCAGCCATTTAGTTAGCGTCCAAGTAGTGCATCCATACAGCAGTATCGATATGACCGCTGCCTGGAAGAAACTGCGTTTCATTTTATCGGTCAGGTCTGATTTCCATATGATCGATAGCCTATCGATAGCTGTCCATAATACTACCCCAATATGTATATGTATAAATATATATATTAAAAGACTGAGATTTTTGGCTTTGTATAATAACATCCCCGACTACATAAAGAGGTGTAGTAATTACTTACCTATAATATCAAACGGTGTTCGTTGCGAGCGTGTATCCTTCAACGTATTAGACCTAAGAAGAGAAAATGACGCAAGTCGTTTCTCATTGGTTACTTTCAGCTTAAATATCACCAATTGCACTTTTTTTTTGTTGTTGCTGTCTTTTTTCTTTTTAAATATGCTGGACGTTATTGTGTGCTTCGTAGACATTTGCTTCAAGATCGCCTGCCGGAATATTTAGTATTCCGGTGGGGTTGCTTGGTTGAAGAAGTATGATGGTGGAAGACCGGAAATTTGTCATGACTCCCAAGTAAACGCATACCTTTGGGGTGTATCGTAACACGGACACACACACACACGCATATATATATATATATATATATATATCAATGTTGATAATGTAGTTTGCAATATATATAATTAAAGAAGGTTCTGTATCATTGATAGAGCGTTTATATTCAAATTAGGATAGTGTAGAGACAGAGTCAACCGTTCTTAACAACTGTCAGTTTATCACCAATGCCTTCATCAGGCCAAGTGATTTTAGTTTGTGGTCGGGGCCTTTTTATACGTTGTGTACTAGAGACAGTGAGGCTGGACTAGTTTGTGGGTCATTCCGGATAGGGCTTGCTTTTCTATGCGGCTACATCGTCTTACCATTGCGATTTATTAATCCATACGCTTATGTTTGGTTTATGGCCTTCCGGTTTTTATAATATTATGATAGGTGAATGAGAAGCGAAAGTTCCTCAGAGAAGCAAAATATTTCACCGAAACATGGAGGAAACGGAAGTAGAATGACAAAGGTGGAAGGAGAAAAAAACATGTTAGATCTGTCAAAAACATGGTTTTGGCTATATTTTTCATTTAATGGCATATCAACCCTTGATGCTTATTTAATGCCAAATCCAGTTGGCACACTGTTCAATTGTTCGTATCAAATGGAAATATTTGATCATTTTTATTTAATAAGAACAATTCTATCTAATATTATTCATTTGTTTGCTCACAGTTAAATGTTTGAACAGTTCGATTTGACCCATAGATGTGTCCATAACAGTTACTACCACTTCAGGTCAGAGTGGACCCTGGAGTAATGGCAATGATTGGGTACTCCACATTCTCCAAAGTTTTAGAACTGGAGCTTCACCTTCAGATTGTTCAGTATCATATCCAGGACACTCGCAGTGTGCAGGCTATCTTACATTTGGTGTAATCAATTGTACCTGCCGACTCTTATATATATATATATATATATATATATATATATATATATATATATATATATATATATATATATATATATATATGAGGTGCCCGTGGTGTAATGGTTATCGTCGTAGGAAATTGACACGAGTTCAAATCCTGGACGAGGCTGATTGCGTTTCACATAGCACTAATACCCTTGGGAAGGGTATGAATCCAATTATTCTCTCTCCAGCTATGGGTAAATAGTAGGACAGACTAGGTTCTTCAGCCTTGGTGAGGCAACTAGTCTAGGAGAAGGGAAACTCCGAATTCAAACCTGTTGAACTCCGCTTGAAAATTGACCTTGTGTCCTATCCTGCCCGAGCGGAAGGGTTGGTATATATATATATATATATATATATATATATATATATATATATATATTCATCGACAGACGGACTGTTTCGTTGTATCACAACTCTTCAGTGTGGCTAGACACGCTAGATTCTCGAAGCTGGGATGGAAACCCGGTTGACTTGAATGCCAATCCCAGATTCTACTAGTCAGCCACGAGTAAACTAGCGTAAGCGAAGGAAATTTAAACGCTTATGTATCACATTTGTTTTGTTTACACATATCCGCTTAACGGCTACCGAGAGCTCAATTCATTCGAAGAGCCTTGCTTTACGCTTGTGACAACCATAACTTCCTTTGCTAGAGAGCTCAACCCCACAGGGGTTGGTGAGCATATATATTGCCATCCACAGACAAACTGTTTCGTTGTTTCACAACTCTTCAGTGTGGCTAGACACGCTAGGTTCTCAAAGCTGGGATCGAAACCCGGCTGACTTAAACGCCAATATATATATTTACTAACCCCTCAACACAGACTGAATGTAACACAAGGTCAATTTTAAGCTGAGTTAAACAGGTTTGAGTTGAGAATTTTCTTTCTCTTAGACTGGTCGCCTAACCAGCGCGAAAGAATCCAGTCTGCCTTACTATTTACCTATAGCTGGATGGGGAATAGTTGGGTTCCTACCTTTCCCAAGGGTATTAGCGCTATGTGAAATGTGAAATCTCGTCCAGAATTTGAACTCAGGTTGCCGTATCCATTTCCAATAACGAAACCATTATACCATGAGCACATCCAGCGAGCGAGCGTACACATACACACAATCACTCACTCATCATATCAAGTTTTTTGTTTTGTTTATGGTGTAAATATGAGGAAGTTGATTATATTATCTGACTAAACTCGCTTTCTTTGATTTGACTATTATTAACACCTTTAGAGTTTTTCACATCAGTGTTAGCCGATGGTTTTTCACTGGAGTTTGAGTGACAACAAGTCTCCTCAAGTCTCCAGGACTCTTCTCAGTATTCTGGCCATTCTTAGTAATGCTGTCGTTTGGATAGTCTCTACCCGTCCGCCAACTTCCAAATCCTCCAAGCCTTTTAGTCATCCTTAATTATTGTGCCTAATGCACCAATCACAATTGGCACAATCGTTACTTTCATGTTTCAATTCTCTAGCAAGGTCGAGGTACTTATCCTTCTTTTCACTTTCCTTTAAGTTTATTCTGTGGTCCGCCGGGACAGCAACGTCTACATTATTATTATTATTATTATTATTATTATTATTATTATTATTATTAAATTTGAGAATTTGTTCACTTATCTACAGTTGGAAGCTGCCTTCACTAACGCTTACCAGAAAGGTTTGTGGACACGAGGAACTTACGCAATGCAAATGGCTCGTGAATATTTCGGAGAGGCGACAGAGGCTTGGTTCTACTCTTCTTTGAGGACTGACGTGACCGGCGGCCTTAACATGTAAGTATATGATCAATATTGTGTTAAAAGAAGTCTGAAAATGCTGATTAACTCAATAGATTAAGAAACAATGTTCTTCAAGTGCACAATCCACGCGAAAGAGAAGTTCTGTAATTTTGAAACAAGTCATTATCATTCCAAAACTTTCTTTTCTTCTTGTTAATCTCATTTGTATTATTGAAGAAAGCGAAACAATGCATGTCTGGCCAGATGTTATTGATTGACAAGAAAAGAATGATAGAGAATCAGTAGTATATATATTTGTGAGCATGTTTTTTTATGGAATCTTTTGTGTTACGCCAGTTGACGAGAATGGAATTGACAGATCACTATATTTGCCACTCTTTTCTCGAGAAAACAGTCCTGGAGAAGCCTATAGAATGGTTTAGTCAAGATGTGGAAACAATATATGCAACTTCATATACTTAAAACATTGTATATTTGTATAGATAGATATATCATGCCATATGATTGTTCTTTTTACTTTCAGTCCTTTGTCAGCATTAGGTTAATTTAATTCACTCACTAGTGCTGTAACTTAGTTTAGTTTAGTTGTGGTAAGCTACTAAAGTACCGTGTCTTGGACAGGAATAACCTAGCGGGGCCCATCTATCTCCCGATCTACTAGTGTTTTCCTTCTCCTAGACCAGTTGCCACACAAAGATTTAAAAAAAGCACAGTCTGACCAACTATTCACACACAGCTAGAGAGAAAATAGTTGAATGCATACCTTTCTCAATGGTATTAGCGCTATGTGAAATTCAAACAGACTCGTTCAAGTTTTGAACTCAGAAAGCTGAATTCAAATTCAACGACGATAACTGTTATGCCACGCACTCCTCCATAGTTTAATACAATACTGTAAATACAGAGCACCCAGTGAGAATTGAATTCGCTACCAATGGGTACCTGCTTGTCTATCTTGCTAACTGTTTCGCCATGTGTGCATCCAAAGTACCCACATGTGCATTTGTAAACGTATGTATAGAATTGTGTGGTTCATCTAGGAACTGAAAAAAGAAATTAAAAAAATGAACTATGGAACAGGAATCAAAGTCGTGCCAGTAATAATTGCTCTACTTGGATATATGAAGAAAAAAAAGAATGAATCGAGACTGACTTAATTAGAAATATAAAGAAAAATTGAGACGAACATGACTATGGTAGCTGCAAGAGATAGGAGTTTTCTGCTCAAGTACTGAGAAAAGTCCTGGTGATCCGAAGAAACTCGTGGTCACTTCATTTCTGGTGACGACCACCAAACATCTGATATGAATATGGACAGACTAGATATATCATACATTATTTTGAATAAGACCCACAAATTCCTTTGGGACTGAGATTTAAAGAAAACAGATCTCGGCCAGATGACAAAACCTCGTTGCAATAAAAAAAAAAATAAGATAAAAAATTAATAAAAAAAAAAAGAAACGAACATGTTAGTTTGCAGACTTTACCGTTCCAACAGATTCCAAAGTTAAGGCGCCTCTGGTGGTGTAATGGTTAGCAAGCTTGACTAGCAAACCTACACGAGTCTCATTGGGTGCCCCTTTCATATGGCCTTGTGCCACATCTAAGCAAAAAAAAACTTAATAAATTTCCAACAGATTCCAAAGTTAAAATAAAGGAAAGTGACATGGCTAAAAAATCTTAATTTTTTGTGCCGGCATCGGCTCGAGAAACTGTGATTTTCGTATATGTAATTTTGTATTTATTGACCAATCGATGTTTTACGTGCTGTTCTTAGAACTACTTTAAGATTTCCGAGAGGAGAATATTCAACTTGACGCACAAAATTTAAATGATCAAAACTAAAAATAATTCAAGAAATCTTTTCCTGTCGAAATTGTTTTAAATACATTTTTAACCAATTAGAATCATCAGGAAATCATCAACATCTTCATCCAACTTAGATTCTCCGCTTCTCTCCAGTTTTCAGTAAATATCACAGAGACATGCGTATTTATTGATTGCTCATTTCTTTCGTCCAGGATATCTTGAATGAATTTTTTTAATCACCAACATTCAAAAGAAGTCAGTCCATCGAAACAAGTAAACATTTAATATCACAAAATTAATTTGACAAACAAAAAAAAAGATATTGAAGTTTTGTTAGTTTATACTCTTTGAAGTCTGTTGGAAATATTCATACTTATATTTAAAAAAATCTTTGCCGAGTCCGAACCATTTAGCGTAGAGAAATACATTATCATATTAAAGTCTTTCTCACTCTACGTAATAATACATACAAAGGAAGATCACATACACACACAAAACAATAATATTTTGTCTCTTGAAAGCTAGGATTACATAACCTGTAACAACTTTTTTTTTTTTTTTTGCAATATCTACTATCAATCTAATATCATCTAAGTTGTCTGAATTTTCGAGACAAAGCTTGATGAAATAAAAAAAAGTTTGAAAACAAAATCAATCGGAATATGATCTTGGGTAAAAAAAAAAAAAAAAAAAAAAAAAAGCATACATAGTAAGAGTAATCATGGTGATGTGAGAACATTAAGTCCCAAAAATTCACTCTGAACTGTTCAGCAGGACACAGCGTCTAAAAGAGACAATCATCTAGAGGTTGCAGGTTCAATCCTGACTGCAGACGCGTAACAATACAAGAATACTTAGCTCTTATACCCAGTTATGGTTAACAGAATCAGAACAAGCAACCTTAAATAAAGGGCGGGATTCGAAGTTCCATGCAGGCCCCCGAGTTCGACAAACACCTGAAGAAGGCCGTAGAACATATCGGCCGAAACGTTGTGAATGTAATCATAAAGATGAAAACAACAATAGTCTGAAAACCCTAAACGATATAGTTTCATATATTCTTTCAAGAGAGGATTTTGTAACTTCTTTTTTTTTTTTTTTTTTTTTTTTTTTTTTTTTTTTTTGTAAATTTTAACCCAGAGGATTTTAGCGAAACTTAAAAATCAGATTCTACTTTTTTTTGGCGAATACATGTAAAACAGCATGAAAAAAATATCATCTCTGGTCGTCAGTAATGCTTGCTGTATTCGCCACAAAAAAAAGTAGAATCGGATTTTTAGTTTTACCTAAAATCCGATGAGGTACTATTTACCAACCCCTCCGCTCGGGCAGGATATGACACAAGGTCAATTTTTAAGCGGAGTTTAACAGGTTTGAATTCAGAGTTTTCCTTCTCCTAGACTAGTTGCCTCAACAAGGCTGAAGAACCTAGTCCGTCCTACTATTTACCCATAGCTGGAGGGAGAATAAGGGGGTTCATACCTTTCCCAAGGGTATTTGCCCAAAAGTGAACATAATAGCACGACTGGAGTACGAACTCGCGTACTACGATTCCGCAGTTCATCGATTTAACCATTACACCACGAGGACACCCACGAAAAATCCGATGAGGTAAAGGGTAAAAAAAATTCCCTTTTTTTTTTCAACAAACTTTTCTCTCAATTCTAAAATATGAAAATTATTAATTTGTAGATTCGCGAGTTATTCAATCCTTGATACATTTATCCACAACATAAGTAAGAATGTATATATATATAACCATTAAATTTCACTGCAGGTGTGGAACCAGAAATGTCTGCAAGAACGAAAAGGCCGTTCGTGATTATATCAAACAGCACGACCCTCAACTCTTTGATGTTCTCTCCTATGCCTATACGAATAACCGACCCGAACTGGAGGGAGGAATTGGACCTTGTGCCAAGGAATTGTATGTAGTATAAAAACCAGAAAATTAATATAAGATTATTATGCAAATTTATGAATAAATTATTGCTTTTTAATTCTTATATATGTTTGTCTTTTATTCTTACTTCTTACATTACCAAAATAAAAAAGCAGAAAAGTTGATTTGAAAACATTGGTTTGGTTGTGTTTTATGGCTTATCAATCTTTGTGGGTTATCTAATGCCAAATCCTGTTTATACACACACACACACACACACACACACACATGATTTTTTAGTGAATAGTTGGTACATAACTTTACACACACACACACACACACACACACACACACACACACACACACGTATGATTTTTAAGTTAATAGTTTGTACATAACTTTACTCTCCAACGAACAAAAGCTCATTTGTTTGCACACAGTTAAATGGTTTCAAGTCTAGTAAATTATTAAACAGTTCTATTTATCTCATAGATGAGACGCAGACAGGTACTGCCACTCAGGATTACAATCAACCTGGGGGTAATTGCAATAAAGGAGTACTCCACATTCCCCAAAGCTCCAGGACAGGAGCCTCACCATGAGATAATTTAGCGTCATTTAAAGGACATTCGTTAAGAGTGGGTTCATACCTATGTGCAGTGGTGCAGTCGGCGTATCTAAAGTTCCCAGCCAACAGGGTTCCAAATCACCTCTCTAGGTAATCCTACGGTTGAGAACCTTTAACCGAATTGGTGTGTACTAATACGTCAAAATCGACGGATGAATCCATTATATATATATATATATATATATATATATATATATATGTGTGTGTGTGTGCGTGTATGTGTGTGTGTGTGCCTGTATGTGTATACATGTTTTTCTTTCTCCCTTTCTCTCTCTCTCTCTCTCTCTCTCTCTCAATATATATATATATATATATGTATATATAAAGTAAACTTGGCGACTCTAGTCGAGGGTGACTCGAAAGTTCCTTTTTCAATTGCTACTACATCGAGGTGAAGGGGAGGGCGCTACTCTATTCCCTGGATTGCTCCACTTTATCCTTGATCAGTACCTAATAAGTATGTGTGTTAAGCAAGACAGAATCAAGTACCATTTTTTTTAAGTCTTTGGTATGACTCGACCTGGGATTGAACCCTGGTCTCCTGGACCATTGGCGAACATTCTACACATTAGACCAATGACGAGGGTCGTCTGAAAAATCCATAGACTAACCAAGATACTTTTATTAAATGTGACCAACTGAGGTTCATTTTTTTTTTAAACATAGTCCCTCTTGTGTCCACACACTTATAACAGCAGTGTTGCACTGCTTGGATCTAATTGATGAAAAAAAAGTCATCAACAGCAGATATGACACCATCATATCTTTTCCGCAAATTAACGTTTCAGCCTCATATACTTAGTCAGAGTGACAGAAAGACAAAGTTGACAGCCAATAATAAATCCAATATAAAAGGCAATTATAACTTTTATTTTGTAATCTCATTGATTGTTCTATTTCTTCTGTCCGCCCATTTACTTATGAATATTATACTTTATTGTTAGAATATATTTTTGAAAACGGAGACACACACACACTCAGAAACGCGTGGATACACACACACACACACACACACACATGTGCACGCGCAGACACACACGCACACAAACATCCATACATAAAATGAATGATCCAAGGGAGATAACTTTCAATTTCTATTCTCACGTATACTTCGAATAGTGATGAATCCGTTCTAAATAAAATCTAAAAAAAATAAGAAAATAAAATAAATAAATAAATAAATAATAATAATATCATTACGATGTACGAAATACTTTATCTACTTAGACAAAGAACACAATAGAAATATATATATATATATATATATATATATATATATATATATATAATGCAATTAGAAGGAAACTCAAACCTGGTTATATTGTCATTATAAATTTATTTCGGCGAAAAATATCATTATACTCTACCTCTCATCAGAGACTCCACCCATTTAATTTGAGTTTGAAAAATAGCAAATATAGATTACAGTCTATATATGTGTGTGAAAAAAAAAAAGAGGAAAGAAAAAACCATATAAATTTGAATTCTCAGGACGTCAAAACAATAAAGTATTAGAAAAATTGAGGAACCAGAAGAGTGTTCCTGTAAATTAACCCATCCTCATTTGAACTTATACTAGATTTTTCGTGGCAGGTGGAATTTCCAGAATAATGTAAGATTGTAAACTAAACGATTATCTTCATATATTTTTCGTTTACTTCTTATACATATATTAATTCCCTCAGTTAATGTGGTCTTAGACTGCCGCCTTGAAAAAAAAAACCTTTCGGCAGCCATCAGGTGCCTTTAATTGACAAAAAAAGGGTAAAAAGGAATTAACTACTCCATAAATTAAAACCCCTAATTTTGAATTAATATCTAAATTTCCAAGAATCTTCTCCTCTTCTACATAAATCTCCATGTCATATAATACTAGTAACTACTGAAATAAATGTTATTTCCAATAAAAATCATCCAGCGTCACTATCCCAGCTATTGTCTAGAGTAGAAACCTCGATAGCTCCCAATCAGGATAATTTAAATTTACTTTTATGTGTACATTTAAACACAAGCTCGTTGCGTCCATTTAACAATAGTCTGCTATCTTTAGAATAATTTACACTAATTTTTTCATCAATACACAAGTTGCATCTACCATTGAAGCTATTCGCGGTTAAAGACTGACTATTTTCCACTTTATTTGTGGGATTAACCCCTGATCCTTAAGGTTCCAAAAATATTTAGATAGAGCGGTTCGGTTTCCAAGTCGCAGATTGGAGAAAGAATGTCTGTAGTTATCCTTTGTTTCCAATTCCCAGCAGAGATACCTATATAGACCCTCTCCCCATCATTATTATGTTCCATGGGGGAAATGCACGCCTGGTATACGACGTTCTTCGAGTTGCATTGTTCGCCTAAGGGGCATTCCCATTTACTTCAACTGTTACAATACGCCACATATAGTCCCTCACTATTTCTATTTAATTCGTCTAGTAATCTCCGGTTGTGATTATTTAAGATACTATGTATACTGTTTCTACAAGAGTAACTAATTTTTACTGTATTCCTATTAAAAAGATTTCTTTATGGATTGTCCCTATTAAAGTGCCTATCCAAGAAGTTTAGGAAGTATTTACCTATGTTAATGTTGGTAAGTTTGGAAAATGGCGGGTTAAACCAGATTACTCTTCTATTTCTATTTCTATTTTTCCTCGTCTATTTAAGCGATTATTTTTGGTGTCACCTACCTTGACGAGTGCGCGAGTCCCACAACTATTACTTCTACCATTAGAGCCGGAGTTCAATAGGTTCTCATACTTCCATCTTCCTTGGAATCTGCTGCTTTTGAGGGATTTATCATATATACTTTTGCTCTCCAAAAAAGTTCTTTTACTGGAAGATAGTCTGTTAATCCTCTGGTTCACAGCATTAGGGATCTGCTTCAAAAACGAACTTGGGTGGTTAGAGTCAATATTTATGTAGGTGGGGGCGGAATTGCTCTTAGTAAAAGGTTTGAAGGTGCCGTTATTTAAATTGAGTGTGACATCAAGAAAGTGAACTATCTTTAAGTTTGAAGCTATTTCAATTCGTAGGCCTAGTAATTTAAATGCCCTAATAATATTCTGTATTTTAGAGGTCTTGCGGCCGTTACTGTCCAGGAAGAAGATAATTCCGTCATCTCAGTAAAGCCCCACCTGCTTTAAGTTGACAATACGACCCAACGTGTCCAAGATATAAATCCTTATTAAGTCAGCTACCTGAGCTGAGTCGTAAGTGCCCATGGGTACGTTGAAGTTGTCCACGTGGCTTTTCATCCAAGTTTTACGATTATCGGATAGAATTGATTTTCTTCACGCTAGAATAATTTCTATTTCCTCGTCAGTGATGTCCGTATATTCCCTAGCGTGGTTCAGGCTTTTTAGTAACAATTCTCAAGTAATGGACGGGTAAAACTCTATGATATTGGATGAATGTAGACCTCTTTTTATTCTTAACGTTTTTAAACCAATTGATAGCATCAAGAGAGTTTTTCAACTGGTAATATTTCGGGCTACTTAGTAACCTAGACGTAATTCTCTGAATTAAATCCTTTTAATTGCACATACACTCACATGTACATTTACACACACACACACACACACAAACATATATATATATATATATAAAAATTAAACTTGTGGAGTCATCTGATGACACGAAGAGGATAATAATATTCTTCGCCGAAATAAGTTTATATTGACAATTTAACCAGATTTGGGTTTTCTTCTAATTACATTATATATATATATATATATATCAGATAACCCTTTTATGTAAATCGTTTTCTTCTTTTATCCTTGCGTCTTCAATATTCTCAGCTTCACTTTGTATACTTTTTTAGTCTTTTCGACTAATTCACTCTTCGCTCTCTTCAGAGGTCTTTCTTTCTTTCTTTCTTTCTTTTCCTTCCATCCACGAACTTTTTTTCTTTCTTTCTTTCTTGATTCTTTTCATTTCTTCCTCGTTCTTTCTTTCTTTCTTTCTTTCTTTCACTGCCTTCTTCATTCTTTTCCTTCCTTCCACGTTCTTTTTCTTTCTTTTTTCAACTTCCTTCTTCATATGGAAGGTGAGTAACAACAAAATCTGTTACCCTCATTAGCAACCTTGAAACAACCCAATTAAACATATATTTTCAATGAAGCATTACTCCTACAGATATATCGTTCATAAAATTATCAACAAAATATCCGTAAGAGGTGTAGTTATTTTTAACTCCTTCATATGCATATATTTAGTGACAACGTTCTGTAGTGATCGGTAATAAAGAATACCAAATAACATAATTTTTTTTTTTTTTTTTTTTTTTGCTGTTTCAAAAGAAAACCGGGCATCTTTAGTTCAGAAGAAAATTAAGTTTTTCTATTAAATTATTTGAGGTTCAAGGGGGATACTATATATATATATATATATATATATGGTCTTGCCAAAAAAAAAAAAGAACAATTAATGAAACCTTAATTTTCTTCAAAATAATACCGTTGGCATTCTAGGTCTTTATTCCAGTGAGTTAATCATGAGTCGAAGCACCTCTGGAAAATTTATTTTTTAATGGCATATCAACCTTCGTGGGTTATTTAACGCTAAAGCCATCCCTGTAGAAGATAAGCAGTGAAACTATTTAGCTCATAGCTGGGGAGGATAAAGAGGTTCATACCTTTCCTCAGGGTCTTAGTCTGAAAGAATGTCTAAACGCGACAGGAGTTCGAACACGCTTACTACGATATCGCAGTTCAGCATGTTAGCCTCTATCGCGAAACTCTTCTTTTAATATTGTATGAAGCTGTGTTGTTGTATTTCTTCTAAAGTCCTCCACGTCCTCAAATCTTACGTTTTCAGTTTACCAAAGGGGAAAAAAGTCTCTCGGTGCTCATTTTGAAGAGTGAGGGTGTTACACTCGCAAAATCTCGTATTTCGTAAAAAAAAAAAAAAAAAGCATTTCGTTTAAAAAAGTATTGTGACTGGCGATCAAAAAAAGTATCTTGAATTTACTCATCTTGAAGTCTAAACGTCTAGACATCAGACTAGACATCTAAACGTTATCCTTTCTCTATCAACGTTTCTCAGCTGCGCACAAGTCTTCATTTGAAATTGAAAGTGTAAATATGAAAATTAAGTCTCAAAGCTTTTCGATCAAACCTCGCACAAACACACACACGCACACATCCGTCCATCCATTCACATAGACAGGCACACATATTCCCGCCCAGACACTCACACACACTCACACACATTCATAGTCACAGATACACACACATATCTATATACACATATACACATAAAAATATACGAATGTACATTTACACATAAACACATGCAAACACATACAAACACATAAAAAGACACACACACATATATATATATATATATGTATATACTCAAATATGCACACATATACACGCATGTACATTTACGCACACACATATACACACACATGAATAATTATACACATACACATACATATAAGCGTGTGTTTATATGTGTGTGAATGAATACGATACGTATACACATATTGGTTATTGATATCTATAAAATTTATTCAAATAAAAAACATGAATGAATTATAAAAGCATGTGATATATATATATATATATATATATATAGGAGCGACCGTTGTATAATGCTTACCGTCGTAGGAAATAGACACGGTCACATGAGTTCAAATCCTGGAGGTGGCTGTTTGGCTTTCACATAATGCTAATACCCTTGGAAAAGGTATGAATCCAGTTATGGATAAATATTAGGGCAGACTGGGCTCTTTAACCTCGGTATGGCAATCTTTCAAAGAGGAGGAGAAGCAAAACTCTGATTTCAAACTTGTTAAACTCCGCTTAAAAATTGACATTGTGTTGCATCCTGTCCGTACGTAGGTGTTGATATATATATATATATATATATATATATATATATACGACTCTAAATCAAGATTTGGTTGGTTGGTTTTATATATCATCTCCTTTTGAATTATTTTATGCCGAAGTCACATTTTTCTTCAAGCAGTTATATGGTTTCAAGAATGTATTTACCCAACCCCTCTGCTCCCGGCAGGATGTGACAGAAAATCAATACTTTAAGCGGTTTGAACTCAGAGATTTCTTTCTCCTAGACAGGTTGCTGCATCAAAGCTAAAGAGCTCCGTTTGCTCTACTATTTACCTATGGCTGGGGTGGGGAAGAAGGGATGGATTTTTATCTTTCCAACTGCATTAACGCAAAAGTGAAACGCAAATAGCCACGTCCAGGACTTGAACTCGAGACACCGTTTCCATTTCCTAAGACGATAACCGTCCGGCCACCAACCTCCAGAGTAATGATAATGATAGAAATAATGAAATTAATAATAATAATAATGTGTGTGTGTGTGTGTGTGTGTATGTATGTTTTAGTGTGGTTAGTAGTCTTCTCTGAATAGGCGTATAAACCCTGATAGTGGAAAAGTGTTCGATTTCTCATCGATCAATCATCCAATTGGTTATCTTCGCGTATCGATTTCATTGTCTTCATTTCAGTTTCGGGTTTCGAGTCCTCGATGGCCTCATAGTCTTTGCCAATGCCCCATTTCTGAACCTCTCCTCTACCAAACATGAGGAAGACGGCCAACCCGACGAGCTGAACGCCTGTAGAGACGTAGAAAACCTGCTGCCAAGACGACCAAGATTCCTGTATAATAAATAGATGAATTAATAAATAAAGATGAAACAAAGAAAAAAAATTAAAAAGGAAAAAGTTTGCAATTTGAAATCATCTGAATCGGATGGTGACATATCAAGGGAGACAACCTGTTTATTATTATCAAATTTACCAATCCTTGTTATTTTTCTTGGGTGAATGGTCGTCTTCAGAAACAAAATGGCTAGGCAATCAGAAAACCGAGAGATCTCGTTATATAAAAATTCAATAGTTTACTGAAGAACAATAGGTTTGGTTTGGTTTATTTGTTTAATGGCATATCAACACATTTTAGGTTATTTAATGCCAAAGCCATTCTCCTCGAAGACCTATTTAACCCATAGCTGGGAGGATAAGGGGGTTCATACCTTTCCCAAGGGTATTTGCCCGAAAGTGAACGTAATAGCGCGACTGGAGTACGAACTCGCGTACTACGATTCCGCAGTCCATCGCTTTAACCATTACACCACGAGGACACCCCCTGAAGAACAATAGCAACTATAATAATAATAATAATAATAATATCTGTCCAAGAGAATGAGACGCACAATCTCCTCTGAGATTTTGAGATACAAACGGATCACCAAATCTCGGCCAGACGACCAGATCTCATAATAATCAATAAAAAAGAAGAGAACTCGCAGAATTGTAGGCTTTGCTGTCCCGGCGGACCACAGAGTGAAACTGAAAGAATGTGAAACGAAAGATAAGTACCTCGACCTTGCAAGGTAATCAAAAAAGCTAAGAAACATGAAAGAGACGATTATACCGATTGTAATTGATGCTCTTGGTACAGCCACCAAAGGATTAGTTCAAGGACTGGAGGAGTTGGTAATAAGAGGACGAGTGGAGACCATCCAAACTACTGCATTACTGAAATAGGCCAGAATACTGAGAAGAGTCCTAGAGACTTGATGAGACTTGTCACTCAAACTCTAGCGAGAAACCATCCGCCAACACTTGTATGAAAAACTTTTAAAAGAAAACAAATAATAATCCTCGTCATGTGATGAAATGCTCAATATCGACGATAGACTGCATATATCTAAGTAAGAATAGCGTAGCCACAGAGTCATCTGCGTTTGGTGACCGTCAGTTTCTCGCCTTTGCGTTCATCAGACCAAGTATATATATATATATATATATATGTGTGGTGAACACATATTGCATGGATAGAGAGGTAATGCCACAGAGTGACTGTCAATTTCTCGCAATCGGCATCATCTGACCTTAAAGTTCCAATGCGGTGAGTATCTCTTTATATGCTGTTGTCTGGGCGTGATGGGAAGGGTGATCTAGTTTGTTGGTATTCTGGGAAAGGCGATCTAGTTTATACTACGCTCTTTTGCGATTTGTTTATTTACTGTTTGATTAAAAAATTTCTTGTGTTTTCACATATTATTATTATTATTTTACTTTTATTTTATTATTATCACTGTATTATTATCATTATTATTATTTTATCATTATTATTATTATTATTGTATAATTAATATCATTATTATTATTATCGTATTATTAATTCTATTATTATTATTGTTAATACTATTATTATTATTATTATCAATTAATTAATTCCTTCGTTTATTTCAAATATTTATTTGCTTGCCACCCTGCCCCCTCACAACAGTATACAAAGTGATACCCATCACGTGGGAGCCACTTGGCCTGATGACCACATATGCGAGAAACTGACTGTCGCCAAGTATCGTTGACTTTTTTTAATGCTATCCTTAATTATATATATATATATATATAGGGGGTGCACGTGTGAGCGTGTGTATGTGCGTGTGAGAGGATGATTAAAATCTAACGCTAAAACGTTTTTTAATTTATAAAATCACTATAGTCCTCAATACACAAAAATGCAGAGTACTATCATAATATATTTCAATTGTAAAAAATGAACAATATGTAATAGATATAAAAGAGAATAAAAACTCCCGATTCAATGTTTCACGTTTACGATCCTCAGATGAACAAGTATTTCACGCGTCTGAACTTATAAATATATATATATACGATTTTATTTATATACTACTATGTTCTTCATCAATGTCGTCATCAGATGATGACTCAAGGATTGTTTACCATTACCCAGAACGCCTTGGCATTATTTTCCGGTCTCATTAGACTTCGTTAGTTTCCAATCACATTCCCAGACTAAAATCTAATCTTGTCATGTAATTTTTGAAACGTTTTGCTAAAACCGATTAAACACTCAAGACAATAATCTGGATTAGATTTAAATTTCAAAAGAAAACCAAGAATTAATCTATGTTGTTAAGAGAGGGCTTTTAAGATCATCCCATTGTCTATTCATTGGAATAGGAATCCTGATATATGAAGAAAACGTATAAAGAAAAAAGAAAAAAAAAAAAAAAAGAAATATCGAAAAGAAAGACTCACATGTTTTTCTGTAAGGAAACCAGCAAGTGCCGGAGCAATAATTCCAGAGAGACTGGCAAAGGTGTTCATAAATCCATAGAGGGCACCTGTGACGGGAAAGGAAATAAGAAAGTGTTATTACGTGGAAAAGAAAAGGAGAAATCGGCTGATGATTATGATGATGATGATTGATGGTGGTGGTAGTTGTGGTAATGATGATGATGATGATTGACTGAAAAGAAAATACAGGGAAGAAATAGTGAAGAAAAAGACGAAAGAAAGAAGAGAAGGAAAGAATAGATTGGTGAAAAACATGATGATGATGATAAAATGGTTTAGAGAAGAACAATAAAGTGATAATAGGCAATGATGATAATGATGAAAAAAAGGTTTAAAAAAATAGAGGAGAGAAAAGATGCAATGATTTGGTGAAGAAGAAGAAGAAGAAGAAGAAGAAGAAGAAGAAGAAGAAGAAGAAGAAGAAGAAGAAGGTTTTATAGATTGGTGAAGAAAACAAAAAATATCGCTGCTATTAATGATGATTGGAGGTCGAAGAAGAAGAACAAGAAAATTAGGATGATGTTGAGAAGAAGAAGAAGAAGAAGAAGAAGAAGAAGAAGAAGAAGAAGAAGAAGAAGAAGAAGAAGAAGAAGAAGGTTTTATAGATTGGTGAAGAAAACAAAAAATGTCGCTGCTATTAATGATGATTGGAGGTCGAAGAAGAAGAACAAGAAAATTAGGATGATGTTGAGAAGAAGAAGAAGAAGAAGAAGAAGAAGAAGAAGAAGAAGAAGAAGAAGAAACCATAGAATACAAATGAATAAGTACCTGATAATAAACTATTAATAGAAAAAGATGAAGAAACCTTTGGAAAGAAAGAAAGAAAGAATGGGAAAATAGAGAGAGAGAAAAAGAAAGAAAGAATGAAGAAATCGGTTTTGGTTTCTTTGTTTTAAAGCATATCAAACTCCATGGGGTATTCAATGCCAAATTCATTGTTGTTGAAGAATAGCAGCGGTATTATTAAACCCCATAGCTTAGGGGTAAGAAGGTTCATATTAATAGAGAATAGATGAAAGGAAGAAAAGAGAAAGAAAGAGGATAGGGAAAAGAAAGAAAGCAAGAATGAAAGCAAGAAAGAAAGAAAGAAAGAAAAAGACCGGTAAAGAAAATAACTGAGAAAAAAAGAGAGATTAAAAATAGAAGCGTGAAAGAGCAAGAAAGGTAATGTAGGTAACATAGGAGAGGAAAAATTGAATGCTTCCGATAAAAGGTAAGAGAATTTACCTGAAAAAACGGGCGCCATGTCAAGATGGACGACTCCAACTCCGCCCTGGTAAAGACCGATGGAGGCAACGCTAAGTGTAAAGAATGTCACAGCCGATGTTTTATCACAGCCTGACCAACTGGCTGCCAGTAAAAATAAGACGGATGGGATTACACCTAGGATAGAAAAAAGGTTTTGGATAAATTGACGATAGAATTCATTTAGAGATTTGTGTTTGATCCTTATCTGCTTTCTTTTAACGTCATAAGTTTCATTTTTATTTATTTATTTTTTCCACTCAGACGTTTGATGTGCTTTGACTAAAATATTTCTCTCAGGTCCATTAGATGTTCTAAAATATACCAGAAAAATCTTTGAAAGGTTCTCTGATTTCGAAATTCTATCACAAGAGCCGTGGTGTAATGGTTATCGTCGTAGGAAATGGACACGGTGACGCGAGTTCAAATCCTGGACGAGGCTGATTGCATTTCACATAGCACTAATATCCTTGGGAAAGGTATGAATCCAATTATTCTCCCTCCAGCTTTCGGTAATTAGTAGGCAACTAGTCTAGGAGAAGGAAAACTCTGAATTCAAACCTGTTAAACTCCGCTTAAAAATTGACCTTGTGTCATATCCTGCCCGAGCGGAGGTAAATAGGATCACAAGAGCCTCTACCCTTATATATATATATATATAAGAGGTTTATGATTCTTACTAGCACACTTGGTGAGTTAATAGAGAATCAAATGTTGAAGTATTGTTAAATAGTGCTTAATATCAATGAGAGAGCTTTTACACACACACACACTTATATATTATATGGTAGTGACTGTGACCCTGAGTTTTATGCTTTCCGCATTCGTTTGCCCAGTCGGCTGGGGCTGTAGAATACACCGACTGCGTCTCTGCAGAGGAGTAAGACCCCACAATGAGTGTCCTGCATAGGACACTAAACAATTTGATGGTGAGGTTCCAGTGATGCTGGAGTTTTGGGGAATGCGAAGTACCCCTTCATAGCCATCGCTCTCAGGCCCACTCTGACCTGAAATGGTAGCATCTAATAGGGTCCTATCAATGGGTCAAACAGAACTAAACAGTGTACTTATACCAAACTGAATTCTTTGGAATAGAACTGTTTATATGTATAAAAAAAGGATTTGGCATCAAATAACTAACAATGGTTGATATGCCATAAAACAAAACAAGGAGGTGCCCGTGGTGTAATTGTTATCGTCGTAGGAAATGGACACGGCAACACGAGTTCAAATCCTGGACGAGACTGATTGCATTTCACAGAGCACTAATACCCTTGGGAAAAGTATGAATCCAATTATTCTCCCTCCAGTTATGGGTAAATTGTAGGACAGACTGGGTTCTTCAGCCTTGGTGAGGCAACTAGTCTAGGAGAAGGAAAGCTCTGAATTCAAACCTGTTAAACTTCGCTTAAAAATTGACCTTGTGTCATATCCTGCCCGAGCGAAGGGGTTGGATAAATATGATAAAACAAAAGAAAACCAAATGATTAATAGCAAATTGAATTATTCCTATTGGATAGAAATAGTTGAAATCATTTAACTGAAAAAATGAGCTCATTTAAAAATGTTATCAACAAAATGTATTTTACAAGTCATATATATCTAATATATATGTATAAAAAGGATTTGGCATTAAAAAAACCTACAATGGTTGATATGCCATAAAACCTAATCAAACCAAATCATATATCTTTAATATATATGTATAAAAAGGATTTGACATTAAATAACCTACAATGGTTGATATGCTATAAAACCCAACCAAACCAAATCATATAAAATTTAATATATATGTATAAAAAGGATTTGGCATTAAATAACCTACAATGGTTAATATGCTATAAAACCTAACTAAACCAAAACATATAAATTTAATATATGTATAAAAAGGATTTGGCATTAAATAACCTACAATGGTTGATATGCTATAAAACCTAACCAAACCAAATCATATATATTTAATATATATGTATAAAAAGGATTTGGCATTAAATAACCTACAATGGTTAATATGCCATAAAACCTAACCAAACCAAATCATATATCTTTAATATATATGTATAAAAAGATTTGGCATTAAATAACCTACAATGGTTGATATGCTATAAAACCCAACCAAACCAAATCATATATATTTAATATATATGTATAAAAAGGATTTGGCATTAAATAACCTACAATGGTTGATATGCCATAAAACCTAACCAAACCAAATCATATATATTTAATATATATTTTTTAAAAAGGATTTGGGATTAAATAACCTACAAGGGTTGATATGCCATAAAACCTAACCAAACCAAATCATATATCTTTAATATATATGTATAAAAAGGATTTGGCATCAAATAAGCTGTAATGGTTGATATGCCATAAAACCTAACCAAACCAAATCATATGTATTTAATATATATGTATAAAAAGAATTTGGCATTAAATAACCTACAATGGTTGATATGCCATAAAACCCAACCAAACCAAATCATATATATTTAATATATGTGTATAAAAAGGATTTGGCATTAAATAACCTACAATGGTTGATATGCCATAAAACCTAACCAAACCAAATCATATATATTTAATATATATTTTTTAAAAAGGATTTGGCATTAAATAACCTACAATGGTTGATATGCCATAAAACCTAACCAAACCAAATCATATATCTTTAATATATATGTATAAAAAGGATTTGGCATTAAATAACCTACAATGGTTAATATGCCATAAAATCTAACCAAACAAAATCATATATCTTTAATATATATGTATAAAAAGGATTTGGCATTAAATAACCTACAATGGTTGATATGCTATAAAACCTAACCAAACCAAATCATATATATTTAATATATATTTTTTAAAAAGGATTTGGCATTAAATAACCTACAATGGTTGATATGCCATAAAACCTAACCAAACCAAATCATATATCTTTAATATATATGTATAAAAAGGATTTGGCATTAAATAACCTACAATGGTTAATATGCCATAAAATCTAACCAAACCAAATCATATATCTTTAATATATATGTATAAAAAGGATTTGGCATTAAATAACCTACAATGGTTGATATGCCATAAAACCTAACCAAACCAAATCATATATCTTTAATATATATGTATAAAAAAGATTTGGCATTAAATAACCTACAATGGTTGATATGCCATAAAGCCTAACCAAACCAAATCATATATATTTAATATATATTTTTTAAAAAGGATTTGGCATTAAATAACCTACAATGGTTGATATGCTATAAAACCTAACCAAACCAAATCATATATATTTAATATATATGTATAAAAAGGATTTGGCATTAAATAACCTACAATGGTTAATATGCCATAAAACCTAACCAAACCAAATCATATATCTTTAATATATATGTATAAAAAGGATTTGGCATTAAATAACCTACAATGGTTGATATGCTATAAAACCCAACCAAACCAAATCATACGTATTTAATATATATGTATAAAAAGGATTTGGCATTAAATAACCTACAATGGTTGATATGCCATAAAACCTAACCAAACCAAATCATATATATTTAATATATATTTTTTAAAAAGGATTTGGCATTAAATAACCTACAATAGTTGATATGCCATAAAACCTAACCAAACCAAATCATATATATTTAATATATATGTATAAAAAGGATTTGGCATCAAATAAGCTGCAATGGTTGATATGCCATAAAACCTAACCAAACCAAATCATATGTATTTGATATATATTTTTTAAAAAGGATTTGGCATTAAATAACCTACAATGGTTGATATGCTATAAAACCCAACCAAACCAAATCATATATATTTAATATATATGTATAAAAAGGATTTGGCATTAAATAACCTACAATGGTTGATATGCCATAAAACCTAACCAAACCAAATCATATATATTTAATATATATTTTTTAAAAAGGATTTAGGATTAAATAACCTACAATAGTTGATATGCCATAAAACCTAACCAAACCAAATCATATATATTTAATATATATGTATAAAAAGGATTTGGCATCAAATAAGCTGCAATGGTTGATATGCCATAAAACCTAACCAAACCAAATCATATGTATTTAATATATATGTATAAATAGGATTTGGCATTAAATAACCTACAATGGTTGATATGCTATAAAACCCAACCAAACCAAATCATACGTATTTAATATATATGTATAAAAAGGATTTGGCATTAAATAACCTACAATGGTTGATATGCTATAAAACCTAACCAAACCAAATCATATATATTTAATATATATTTTTTAAAAAGGATTTGGCATTAAATAACCTACAATGGTTGATATGCCATAAAACCTAACCAAACCAAATCATATATATTTAATATATATGTATAAAAAGGATTTGGCATTAAATAACCTACAATGGTTAATATGCCATAAAACCTAACCAAACCAAATCATATATCTTTAATATATATGTATAAAAAGGATTTGGCATTAAATAACCTACAATGGTTGATATGCTATAAAACCCAACCAAACCAAATCATACGTATTTAATATATATGTATAAAAAGGATTTGGCATTAAATAACCTACAATGGTTGATATGCCATAAAACCTAACCAAACCAAATCATATATATTTAATATATATTTTTTAAAAAGGATTTGGCATCAAATAAGCTGCAATGGTTGATATGCCATAAAACCTAACCAAACCAAATCATATGTATTTAATATATATTTTTTAAAAAGGATTTGGCATTAAATAACCTACAATGGTTGATATGCTATAAAACCCAACCAAACCAAATCATATATATTTAATATATATGTATAAAAAGGATTTGGCATTAAATAACCTACAATGGTTGATATGCCATAAAACCTAACCAAACCAAATCATATATATTTAATATATATTTTTTAAAAAGGATTTGGGATTAAATAACCTACAATAGTTGATATGCCATAAAACCTAACCAAACCAAATCATATATATTTAATATATATGTATAAAAAGGATTTGGCATCAAATAAGCTGCAATGGTTGATATGCCATAAAACCTAACCAAACCAAATCATATGTATTTAATATATATGTATAAATAGGATTTGGCATTAAATAACCTACAATGGTTGATATGCTATAAAACCCAACCAAACCAAATCATACGTATTTAATATATATGTATAAATAGGATTTGGCATTAAATAACCTACAATGGTTGATATGCCATAAAACCTAACCAAACCAAATCATATATCTTTAATATATATGTATAAAAAAGATTTGGCATTAAATAACCTACAATGGTTGATATGCCATAAAACCTAACCAAACCAAATCATATATCTTTAATATATATGTATAAAAAGGATTTGGCATTAAATAACCTACAATGGTTGATATGCCATAAAGCCTAACCAAACCAAATCATATATATTAAATATATATTTTTTAAAAAGGATTTGGCATTAAATAACCTACAATGGTTGATATGCCATAAAACCTAACCAAACCAAATCATATATCTTTAATATATATGTATAAAAAAGATTTGGCATTAAATAACCTACAATAGTTGATATGCCATAAAGCCTAACCAAACCAAATCATATATATTTAATATATATTTTTTAAAAAGGATTTGGCATTAAATAACCTACAATGGTTGATATGCCATAAAACCTAACCAAACCAAACCATATATCTTTAATATATATGTATAAAAAGGATTTGGCATTAAATAACCTACAATGGTTGATATGCCATAAAGCCTAACCAAACCAAATCATATATCTTTAATATATATGTATAAAAAAGATTTGGCATTAAATAACCTACAATGGTTGATATGCCATAAAGCCTAACCAAACCAAATCATATATATTTAATATATATTTTTTAAAACGATTTGGCATTAAATAACCTACAATGGTTGATATGCCATAAAACCTAACCAAACCAAACCATATATCTTTAATATATATTTTTTAAAAAGGATTTGGCATTAAATAACCTACAATGGTTGATATGCCACAAAACCTAACCAAACCAAATCATATATCTTTAATATATATGTATAAAAAGGATTTGGCATTAAATAACCTACAATGGTTGATATGCCATAAAACCCAACCAATCCAAATCAAACCAAACCAGACTATCGAAAGCAAGAAACAGAAAAAGCCTAAACTATTAAGTTTAGGCTTTTTCTGTTTCTAAATGATAAATTGAGAGGACTTGCGCCGGACTCTGAATGCCAAGAAATAGGTTTCTGTGTCACATGACCACTACTCATCGGGAAGAGAGAATGTATGTAACATTTAAAACACTCTATTTCTTTTACTAAACTAAATACCATTGTTTATGGCGAACCTGTGTCCTGTTCTCTGTTGGCGTTTGACTTTTTTACTTTCTTAATTGTGCGGTCTCATCCGTCCAGTCATCGACTGGCGATTCCAATTAGCGATCAATCTGCTGTCTTGATCGAAAACACATTGTGGACAGATAAGCAAATCCACTGTCCATCCGGTGACGCAACTAGTCAAGCGGAACAGTCAGCAGATCGAATGTTCACTCCACCCCACCAACACTGATAGAGGAAGGCGGGTGTCGCCTATAAATATTTACGATCCTCGTACATATATATTTATAGGCGACAAATGGAGGCAAAAAAACGATGTATATATCAATGAGTAGGCACAAATTTTTAAAATAAACGGATCGCTATGAATAATGAAGAATTGATATCATGTGTGTGTATGTGTGTATATGTTTTTGTGTGTGTGTGTTTGTGTGTGTGTTTGTGTATGTGTGAGTGTGTATTTTTTTATGAGTGTGTGTATGCATGTATTTGTGTGTGTGCATTTGTCTGTGTGTGTGAGTGTTAGTTTGAGTTTTTGCGTGTGTATGCGTGTGCGCGCGCGCGTGCGGGCATATTTTTCTCTGTGTGTGTGTGTATATATGTGTGCGTGTTTGTGTGAATGTTTGTGTATGTGTAAGTGTTTGTGTATGTGTGTGAGTGTGTTTCTCTCTCTCTCTCTCTCTCTCTCTCTCTCTCTGCGTGTGTGTGTGGGAGTAGACATAGGCATTTTTTTTCTTCAAACCTGCAGCTGTGACCATTTTTCGAACTTTGGTTCGATCCATGTGATTTCTTTGGAAGTAATCAGCAAAGGCACCCGAGATGTTTGCGGTAAATGTCATAGCCAGGTAGGGCAGAGCCGAATAAAGACCGTTCTACAAAATAAAAACACGGAAAAACTTTTATTATCAAAGCTTAAAAGTACAACCCGAGGCAACAAAAGAAAAATAGATTTTTGTACTTCGTTCAAATACTTATGAGCACAACTTTCTGTTGAGCAATTCTCATCAAGGTTATATAAAAAGGTACTTGAAGTATTTGAATAGGTATAAAATGTTTTTCATTGTCTAAAGTTGCAGAGAGCGTTAAAGATTTTGTGCTACTCTTTTAATTAGTAATGTTTGTCCACCTTTTCAATCTCGTTGATCAATTCTGTAGGAGATTTTAGAAGGATGGAAAAGAAAACCTTTTTTTTTCGAGAATTTTTTCTTTTTGATAAAAAAAAATTGTACAGTTAAGAGGGAAGAGACCAAAGATGACGCGAGAATTAGAAAAAAACGACAAAAAAAACTGGAAGTAAGATGGAAGAAAAGTATAAATCTTGTTTTTGGTTTTGTTTTGTTTAGTTTTTTAAATTTTATTGAAGTACACACTGTAACAGTGTGGTGACATGGTGGATATTAGTTTATATATATATATATATATATATATATATATATATATATATATATTTGAATTTCTGTGATTTCATATATATATATATATATATATATATATATATAAAATCACAGAAATTCAAATATATTAGCGATTTTTTCATGGGTGATAATTAGGTAAACTACATTATTTAATATCTCTCTCTCTCTCTCTCTCTCTCTCTCTCTCTCTCATCCTTTTGTGTTCATTCGTGTTTTTTTTTCACTCTATGACTTTCTTTAGATTTCTTCTACATTTTCGGTTTCACTATGTATACGTTTTCTTTTTTTCATTTTTTCCCCCAACTTATTCCCCTTTCGCTATCTTCATATGCCATTTATTTATTTATTTATTTATTTATTTCTCGATTGATTTAGAACAAGAAATTGTACGGATCCTCACGAAAACACTTCCAACATTTATGACGGACACTATGTGCGTATCCTTATGAATTAGAATATAGTTGAAAATAAAACATTTTTTCTTTTTTCGATGTAACAATTTTCCCGTCTCAGGAAAAACTTTGTACGGTAAAGACAAAATGCAAGCGACCAAAGATAATTCAAAATTATGTTTTTTAAATCAAAAAATTTAGAAGGAAGAAAGATAGGATTTTTTGCTGTAGGTTAACACTAATAGAAATGCTGTAGGTTAACACTAATAGAAATGCCGTAGGTTAACACTAATAGAAATGCTGTAGGTTAACACTAATAGAAAGGCTGTAGGTTAACACTAATAGAAATGCTGTAAGTTAACACTAATAGAAATGCTGTAGGTTAACACTAAGGGAAAAGCTGTAGGTTAACACTAATAGAAATGCTGTAGGTTAACACTAATAGAAATGTCTCAGCAAAAATACTGCTCATCTACTGGACAATTTATTGGCTCATAAACCACCCGATGCGTGTATGAGACGACAACCAAAAAAGTTTAGGGTATTTTGAATGATTCCCTCTACCCCTTGCTAAGTTATCCGGTATTTTCCTGTCTCGCTGAAAAATTCAGATATTTCTCGAAATAATTTTGGCAGAATAAAAAGAACATCATTTTCTTGAACTTTTTTTTCCCGCTTTGGAGGAAGAGTTTTTGCAATTTAGTTCATTGATGTTTGAATAGCGTTCCGTGTATAGGTTTGTTTAAGTGAATCTGCACGGCTCGTGTGTGAGAATATGTATGCGTGCATGTGAGATAGATATATAGATAGATAGATAGATAAGTAATTGCTGGTGATGTACTTACTTCTTCGATGTCCAATTTGAGTATAACTTTCAAATAAGTTGGAAGGAAAGTTAGGAGTGTGTAAAATATCCACATGTTTGCAAATGTCAGGGTGTTTAAAGCCCAAACTGGAGTCGATCTTATAATTTCTCTCCAAGGAATCGGCGGCTGTAATAGACAAATACTTCAGATTAAAAAATCTGCACTACAGTAGACAAACTTTAAATATCGGTAATTTTCAGTGAGTTTATCTTTCTTGCAGAGTAATTAAATACAGGCAAGGGAGATAACTCAGTATCTATACTCCGAATTTGAGAGGAATAAGTTATATGGGTTTTTTATTTTTTTTATTTTTTTTTTAACTTGATGCCATCAACTGACCTTAGAATAGCTTTCATCAATCTGACAATGGTACCCTCAGTGTCTCATTGCCTACTTTCATCACATGACACTATACATAACTCCAGCAATTTTAGTACAAAGAAGAAAATTAGTCTTTAATTATTCGTATATACCAATAATCAATGAATTAGTTATCAATTCATCAATCAAATTCAGATTTAGTTAATAATCATTTAATTAATAATTATTTAATTGATAATTATTTTGGTTCAATTTCATATGGCTGTCTAAAATTTTCTCCTGGTGTACTTTTTTCTATCATTTATCAAATTCCAGAATATAATCAAGATATTTTTTTTTCTTTGAAATCCAGTGTGATTTTACATATATGTATTTTTCTATAGAATTTTGTTTGGTTAGATCTGTAAAAATCTTTTTTGATAGAAAGACTTTTTCACTGTGGGAAGAGCAACGGTTTGCTATTTTAATTAAAGAGTATCAGATTGTTAAGGTTTTTCTTTTTTTTTCTTTTTTTTTCTTTGGTTTACCCGCCTGAAGTGTGGCAGAAAGGGATTTGGTTGCTCTTATTGGCATCAGATTGGCCGAAAGGTTGTGGGCTTGCTGTTGCAATTGTGGCGAGGGAAGAATCAAGAGTTCTTTCTTTTTTTTTTTTTTTGGAAGTGGGAGAAGGAGGTAAATTTTCGGTCTCTTTTCTTGTTAACACACTGTCGGGTGAGGACTTACCGTTGATAACTCTTGGTAGAAGATTTTTTTAATGGCTTAGCCAAGAGACAGGTAGTTTCTGAGAGGTGCAGACCAAGAGACTTTTGAGAAGAAGCTCACTTTTATAGTCAAGAAGAGAGATGAGTAAGTTTCTGAGACGTGGTGACTAGAAGTTGTCAATTTGTTTATTAGATATCTCGCGGAAAAACAAAGCAGAATAATTCAGGTCTAAAGGACCTGTAGATTCGTAACAGAGAGAAAGAAGAAAGAAAGAAAAAAGAAAGAGAAAAAGAAACGAAACGAAACGAAAAAAGAATAAGTCTCCGACTAAGCTACAAACTTTCCCTACAGATAACTTAAACTATGACATTTTTAGCTTTCTCTAAATAGGAAAGAAAGAAAAAAGGAGAGTCAGTTTCAGCCACTTACAGGAAAGTAAGAGACATGTAATTTTTTATACTATTTTTTAATGTTACCTTTCTTTTGTGTATTGTTAATGAATAATTTCCCGCATAAGGACTTTTATGTAGTCCTAGCTGTAGCCTGTTTTTGTCCATTTTACAGAATAAAGTATTTGTAACTTGCGTAATAAGTTTCTCGACTTATTCATTTTTAGCATTGGGAGTTGTTTTTTTGTTTTGTTTTGTTTTGTTTTGTTATTTTTTATTTGCTTTAAAATCGGATTTTGGTAACGACCCCAAAAGTTTCACCATATCATGATGTATCCATGAAATATTAAACATGGAGCCAGTGAATATTTGTGTCGCAAGGGAGAGAGCTCGCGCATACTGTTAACAGTAGTATAACGTTTGTTGGCTCATAGAATCGCCGAGTCGACTCTAATGTAAAAAAATACTCTAAAAAAACAATTACTAATATTCAAAACCTCTGTACACAGTGGAAAGAAATCATCCCATTAAAAAATGTTTCACGAGGCTTAAAAAAAAAGATCTTGATTCTTGTTGTTTTACTGCATTCTGGTGCTGTAGAAGTTTAAAACATCCAACATCGGCTCTTTTTCATTTGTGACCACACTACTTTTTTTTATTTACGAGGGTCCTTAGCTCTCTCAGCGGTTTACCAGATCTTAGGTCTCCCAGTCCTGCATTTTGGAGATCCACACGCAGCTCATCATGCAAGTTTGCGCATTGTCGGTCACTTTATGCCCGATAGTTGCTGGACCCAATTACAGCAAATTTCAGGGATTTTTATGTAGGTGAGTAGAAACATAACATACTCGCACTATACATGTTGATAGTGGCATGGGTTTGCACATCTTGTTTGAGATTATGCTGTTTAGCCATTGGTGTCCAGTCATTGTTCTCAGATATTTGCAGTGGCAGGTATCAAGCTTTTCCATAGCTGCATTTAGAGATGCCCTGCAGCTGCAATTATGCATAATCAAAGACACACACGTTGTATCATATAAACGCAGTCTATGAAAAAATCAACTGATTTCCATACTAAAAAAAAAAAGATTAATTTTTTTGTGCAAAAATAGTTTCGAGACGCTGCAAATTTTGTATCTGTATTTTTGCATTTATTGACCAATCAGCGTGTAGCATTTATTGACCAATCAGCGTTTACACGCTCTTTCTTTGAGATTTCGCAGACAGCAATATGAAAATGACCAATACAGAGTAGAAGGAACTTAGTGGAGGGGGGGTTCAGAAAATGTTTCGTATAAAATTGAACTAAAATAAAAAAATCTTTTAGGACTAGAAAAAATAAATCATTATTACTTGTGGGTCTGTCTTTTTAATAAGGGACTCGCCAAGAGATTCTTCGATATACCTCCGTTCTGCCTGACTTATTCGGGGATGTGCAGCGGGTGTTTCCCATACCAACAACATCCACAAAACAAACCACGCGCTTCCGGCCATGCCTGCATATTAAGATAAAAAGATTAGAATAAATGAATGAATAAATAAATGAATAAATAAATAATTGAATAAATATATAAATAAATAAATGAATAAATAAATAAATAATGGAACAAATAAATAAATAAATAATTTAATAAATAAATATACAAATGAATGAATAAATAAATATATAAATAAATAAATAAAAGAATAAATAAAAAAAATAAAAGAATAAATAAATAAATAAATAAATAATTGAATAAATAAATAAATGAATAAATAAAAGAACAAATAAATAAATAAATAATTGAATAAATGAATAAACAAATGAATGAATAAATAAATATATAAATAAATAAATGAAAGAATAAATAAATAGATAAATAATTGAATAAAAAAATAAACAAATGAATGAATAAAGAAAGAAAGAAAGAAAGAAAGAAAGAAAGAAAGAAAGAAAGAAAGAAATGAATGAAACATTTCAATTTCAAGCTATTCAGTTTAGTCCAACTATTGTAATTCAAACAATTCAGTTTAGCATAAGTATGCAGTCAGTTCTATTTAACCCATAGATAGGGCCCTATTAGGTGCTACCATTTCGGGTCAGAGTGAACCTGGGAGCAATGGCAATGAAAGGGTGCACTGCATTCCTCAAAGCTTCAGCATTACTGGAACCTCACCATCAGATTGTTTAGTGTTGTATCTAGGACACTCATTGGGGGAAGTGTTTTACCACTCTGCAGAGTTGCAGTCGGTGTATTCTACAGCCCCAGCTGACTGGGCAATACACAGAGTTAATGTCAAAACAGTTTTATTTCAGATGATTCAGTTCAGCCTAAGTACACAGTTTAGATGTCAAAACAGTTCTATTTTGAGCAATTCAGTTTAGCATAAGTACTCAGTTTAAATACAAAAAAAAACCCCTTTAAACTCAAACCATGGTTTAGTTCTATTTAACCCACTGATAGGACCTTTATCAGGTGCTACCACTCCGGACCAGAGTGGACCGAGGAGCAATGGCAATGAAGGGGTACTCAGCACTCCCCAAAGCTCCAGCATAACTGGAACCTCACCATTAGATTGTTTAGTGTCATATCCAGGACACTCGTTGGGGGAGCCTTACCCCTCTGCAGAGAAGCAGTTGGTATATTCTACAGCTCAAGCCGACTGGGCAAGTATGTGTGTGTGTGTGTGTATGTGTACAAGTATATGATATATTAATAATAAAATGAAAAAAAGAGTACTTTTCTTCTTGTCGATATTAATATAAAGAGTAGATTGAATGCAAAAGGTAAAACCGGTGCGATCATATCTGTATGGTTGCCATATCAATTTTCATGGGTCATTTAATGTTAAATATATTCTTACAAAAGAATTGTGGTTGAAGAAGCCAGAGCTGTATATATTCAAAGTAGCAATCAACAGTTGGAGAGATGAGGTGGTTCCGCTATTAGTCTGCGTCGGGGGGGGGGCTTCTTAACCCTCCAAAGTTGATTACAACAGGACCATAGATAGGATTGGGAATCAGCTTTTATACCCTGGCCGAGATAGAAGACTGCCTAGCGTCCATGTCCATTTTACGATGTGTCACACACATTCTATTCCCCACTCACACCGACCAGCATAAAGCAGAAGAGTAATTTTCATCAATAAAGATGACCATACGACTTTATTCTTAAGGTCATTTTGTTTCTTTTACCTTCGTGAAACTGATCCGAGGCTTTTACGTTTTCAACCAAACCCGGTGGCCGATAGATCTCCTTTTTGAAACAAGCACAACGTGGGGTGGGGAGAGACATTTACCAGCCGGTGAGTTTGAGCAAGCCGAGGACGATGGCGGTCACAAAGGTAAGAATTAGCTGCTCACCAACTTTAAACATATTTATCCTGAGTACAAAATGAAACATTTGATTATTATCAAATTTACTTTGAAACAGTGGTTCTCAAATTTGACATCACAGCACAACTCCTCACATAGAGGAACCTTCGTTGTTTATTTCTTTTCTTTGTTCAATTACTGAGGTCGTGGAAATATGTTAAAATGGGTGCCGGTCACTAACTGTTCGGGTGGGGATTTGTAATTCAACCGAAATCGTTTCTTTGCGTTGTCTACTATGTCATGGAACATTTGAGGGTGAACACTCGTTAAATCATTGACAGATTCTGATTTGTTTTGAACTTTTGATAATTATATGAACATTACTCACCGAATACATAAAAAATAGATGGCCACCCACCAGCAAAGCCATGCTTACTCAGATAACCGGACAACAACATCACCAGCACAGCACCAAGAAAAGAACCTGAAATTAATCAAAGTTTTTACAGTATATAACTATTCGGTTACGGTTTCTTTGTTTAATGGCATATCAACCTTTGTGAGTTATTCAATAGCAAAGCCATCCTTGTTGAAGAATATTTGTAGTACTATTTAATCCATACCTGAGGGGATAAGACGGTTCGTACATTTCCCAAGGGATCGGGAAAAACAGACACAACAAATACAGCCTACACTACGCGTCTAACAGGAATGGACAGCATTTAATAGATTTCATGATAGAAAATAGATTAACCTGCCTCAATACAAACTTTCAAAAAAGGGAGGGGAAATTATGGACCTACACATACGCGAATAAGAGTAAAGCACAGATAGACTACGTCCTTATAAACAGGAAATGGAAGAATAGTGCGATGAATTGCGAGGCATACTCCTCATTCGAGGGTGTGTCCTCCGATCATCGAATAGTTACGGCCAAAGTACGACTAAGCCTAAGAAAAAACGCCACACGTAAAGCGACGACCAAGCACTATGACTGGGCCCTACTCAACAACAGAGATATTAGAGATAAATATGCATTAGAATTAAGAAACAGATTCGAAGCACTACAAGAGAAGGTAGAAATAGGCACCCCAAATGACGAATATGAAAATTTTGTAGAAGCGCACCTGGAGGCGGCAGAAAAGTGTATTCCAACAAAACCTAGAACTAAATATAGAGTCCCTTGGGAAACGCCAGCAGCTAGAGAAAAACGTGCACTCGTGAAGACTGCCTCCAAAAACTATCAACAGAACCCAACAAATACAAATGCACGAGAACTAGAAAAGGCGCAACATCAATTAACAGGAATATACCTAAAAGAACAGGCAGAATACGTACAAAATCAGATAGATAAGATTAGAGACTCGGTGGAAGATAGGCAATCCAGGATAGCCTGGCAAACAATAAACGAAGTAAGTGGAAGGAAGAGCACAGCCAAAGCAAAATTGAAAGCTGCAAGCCAACAAGAAAGAATAAAACTGTGGGAACAGCATTTCAAAAATCTACTAGGAAACCCACCGGAAATAACGGATGAACCGATCACCAGAATTATTAGTAAGCAATTAGACGTAAAACTAGGTCCTTTCACCAAAGAAGAACTCGACACGGTTCTCAGAAGAATTAAAAATAGGAAAGCGGCGGGGCTAGACGAGATCCCCCCAGAAGTGTGGAAGACGAGACAATTCGACGATATACTGCTCCGGCAATGCAACGCAGTCTATAGTCAAAATAGGATAGAACGATGGACGAAGGGATGCATCCTTCCATTCCCTAAAAAAGGCGACCTCGGACTAGCCAAGAACTACCGAGGGATAACACTTACATCCATAGCAGCCAAAATCTACAATGCCCTACTACGAAACCGCATAGAACCCAAAATGGAAAACATCCTTAGGAAAAACCAAAATGGCTTCCGGAGAAACAGATCCACAACCTCACAAATACTGACCATCCGTAGAATCCTGGAAGGCGTTCGGGCAAAAAACTTACAGGCGACATTACTATTTGTCGACTTTACCAAGGCCTTCGATTCCATACACAGAGGGAAGATGGAGCAAATCCTACTAGCTTACGGCCTACCAAAAGAAACCGTAGCAGCGATAATGATTCTCTACAGAAACACCAAAGTAAAAGTACGTTCACCAGATGGAGACACGGAATACTTCGACATTGTTGCAGGAGTACTACAAGGGGACACACTAGCCCCGTACCTCTTTATCATCTGTCTAGACTATGTGCTTAGGACTTCGATAGACAAAATCAGAGAAAATGGCTTTGAGCTGACTAAGAGAAGAAGCAAAAGGTACCCCGCAAAAACAATCACGGACGCCGACTACGCTGATGACTTGGCGTTACTAGCGAATACGCCTAACCAAGCAGAGACACTACTACATAGTCTGGAACGAGCTGCAGCTGGCATTGGCCTACATGTCAATGCAAACAAAACCGAATATATGTGTTACAACCAAACAGGCAACATTGCCACACTAGACGGAGCCTCTCTGAAACTAGTCGACAAATTCACCTACCTAGGAAGCAGCGTCTCATCAACCGAGAAGGACATCGACACACGACTGACGAAGGCATGGACAGCTATCGATAGGCTCTCGATCATATGGAAGTCGGACCTAACAGATAAAATGAAACGCAGTTTCTTCCAGGCAGCGGTTGTGTCGATACTGCTATATGGATGCACCACATGGACGCTTACAAAACGGCTGGAGAGGAGGCTGGACGGAAATTACACAAGAATGTTGAGAGCAGTATTAAACAAGTCCTGGCGACAACACCCCACGAGACTCCAACTATACGGACACTTGCCCCCCATCACAAAAACTATACAAGTTCGACGAACCAGACACGCAGGACACTGCTGGAGAAGCAAGGACGAGCTCATAAGCGATGTACTCCTGTGGACCCCCACTCATGGATGTGCAAGAGTGGGACGACCAGCACGAACTTACATACAGCAGCTATGTGAGGACACGGGTTGTAATCCTGAGGACCTGCCGGAGGCGATGAATGATAGGGAGAAATGGCGAGAGACGGTCAGGGATATCCGCGCAGGCGGCGCGACATGATGATGATGATGATTAGTCCGAAAGTGAAAGTAATTGCGCAACTGGAATTCGAACTCGCTGACTACGATGTCGTAGTCCAGCTAGAAAGCCACTTGGCCATGGAAACTCTCTCCCATATTTTCTATTTTTAGTCTCATATTAAATACGACATTGAATATTATGAAGGGTAGTCCCAGAAGCTTCCCACAAAGGTTTATAAACTGAAACTTTCCTTTTTAAGTTATTTAGTATAAAGAAATCGATGCTTGTAGATGAGATATTAAAGAAGACAGATTTCCACTTAGAGAGAGAGGGGGGGAGGTTAAACAAAACGTGGACTGTGGGGTGGGACACTGCATCAGACAAAACCGTCACGTGGTCAAAATCCAAAATGATTTAAATGACTGATTAAGAATAGTTACTTGAATTGTTTACAAAGATTTATTATAATTAGTTGCTTAAACCGTATAAGTGTGTGCAAAGGAATGATTATTATGGGATAAAAATAGTACTGGACATTGGCATAATGGTTAGAGTGTTTGCCAATGTCCCGGAAGACCTGGATTCAATCCCAGATCGAGTCATACTAAAGACTTTAAGAATGGTACTTGATGCCTCCATGCTTAACACTCAGCATAATAAGGTACGGATCAAGGGTAAAGTGGAGAAATCCAGGGAAAGGAGTTGCGCCCTCCCCTACACCTTGGTGTAACAGCTATCGAAAAGGTAGCCTTCGGGTCACCCTTGACTATGGTCGCCAACTTGACTACTTGAAACCATATAATCGTGTATGAATTATTAGTATTAGATTGGAAAACTTGAAACTATATAATTGTGAGCGAAAGACTCTTAAGAAACAACTGTTGCATATTGACACCGGCTGAGCTGTCAAAATAGGAAATGCACCTGTGTAAATAACAGGTGCATCCGGTCGAAGGTATCAAGGGGATAACTTTGACTGTCGACAGGTTGAATTGAGTGGGCGTAAAACAATAATATAACTCGGTGCACAGGAAGTTCAAGTCTGTTGGAGGGAAGATGCTGGAATGAGGACCATGTCCCAGAGAGGCTGGGCCCCCGGGCCCCCGGTTGAGCAGCCCAGGAGAACGGGAAAGAAACGCTGTTATGGCCATAAGAGTGGGGGTCAATATGCTGCAGTTCTGTTCAGTCTCCAACTCACCTCTCACACAGTAAAACCTTTAGTAACCCTTTCGAACCCTTTCAAATAAAGTGAGAGGTATATTTTTCTAAAGAAGTATCTTCCCTCGTTTTCATTGCGTCGTTATGTTTCTGCATGCATATGTATTATGTGGCTATACAACACCACCACACAAATATTAATATAGAAATACATACATACATACATACATACATACATATATATATACATATATATATATATATATATATATATATATATAGAGAGAGAGAGAGAGAGACACACACACACACACAACGTACGCAATTCTCTGACCTCGAGGCATAAAATAACCCAAGACGAGCTGACATTCCATAATTAAATCAGTTAATCAACCCATTAACATCGTCTAACGACTACGTCAATTAGTCCATGAAATGTTTTTGTAACAGAAATAAGAAAAATAAGTAATCCTTTGTTAGTTTGTATATATATATATATGTATGTGCACGTGTGTATGTATGAGTGTATGTACGTCTAAGTGTATATAAGTCTCTGTGTGTATGTGTACGTGTGTACGTATGTGTGTATGTACGTGTATGTGTATATGAGTCTCTGTGTGTATGTGTAAGTGTGTACGTATGTGTGTATGTACGTGTATGTGTATATGAGTCTCTGTGTGTATGTGTAAGTGTGTACGTATGTGTGTATGTACGTGTATGTGTATATGAGTCTCTGTGTGTATGTGTAAGTGTGTACGTATGTGTGTATGTACGTGTATGTGTATATGAGTCTCTGTGTGTATGTGTAAGTGTGTACGTATGTGTGTATGTACGTGTATGTGTATATGAGTCTCTGTGTGTATGTGTAAGTGTGTACGTATGTGTGTATGTACGTGTATGTGTATATGAGTCTCTGTGTGTATGTGTAAGTGTGTACGTATGTGTGTATGTACGTGTATGTGTATATGAGTCTCTGTGTGTATGTGTAAGTGTGTACGTATGTGTGTATGTACGTGTATGTGTATATGAGTCTCTGTGTGTATGTGTAAGTGTATACGTATGTGTGTATGTACGTGTATGTGTATATGAGTCTCTGTGTGTATGTGTAAGTGTATACGTATGTGTGTATGTACGTGTATGTGTATATGAGTCTCTGTGTGTATGTGTACGTGTGTACGTATGTATGTATGTACGTGTATGTGTATATGAGTCTCTGTGTGTATGTGTACGTGTGTACGTATGTGGGTATGTACGTGTATGTGTATATGAGTCTCTGTGTGTATGTGTAAGTGTGTACGTATGTGTGTATGTACGTGTATGTGTATATGAGTCTCTGTGTGTATGTGTACGTGTCTACGTATGTGTGTATGTACGTGTATGTGTATTTAAGTCTTTGTGTGTATGTGTGCATGTGTACGTGTATATGTATGTGTGTATGTATGTGTATGTGAATCTCTGTATGAATGTGCACGTGTATACGTGTGTGTATATGTGTGTATGTATGTGTACATAAGTCTTTGTATGTATGTATGTATGTATGTGTGCATGAGTACGTATATGTGTTTGTATTTGTATGTTTATATGAGTCTCTGTATGTATGTTTGCTTGTGTACGTATGTACGTATATGTGTATGTATGTGTATATAAGTCTCTATGTGTATGTATGCGTATGTACGTGTGTATGTATGTGTATATGTATGTTTATGTGTATATGAGTTTCTGTGTGTTTGTGTGTGTATATATGTGTGTATGTATATATGAGTTTCTGTGTGTATGAGTGCGTGTGTACGTGTGTAAGTATGTGTGTATATATGTGTATGTGTATGTGAGTCTCTGTGTATGTATGTGCATGTGTACGTGTGTATGTGTATGTGAGTCTCTGTGTGTATGTGTGTACGTGTGTATGCATGTGTATATGTATGTGGATGGGAGTATCTCTGTGTATGTATGCGTGTATACGTGTGTATGTATGTGTATGTGTATATGAATTTCTGTGTGTATGTGAGTACGTGTTTATATATGTATGTATGTGTATGTGTATATGAGTTTCTTTGTGTGTGAGTGTGTGTGTACGTGTGTATTTTACGTGTGTATGTATGTATATGTGTATATGAGTCTGTATGTGTGTGTACGCGTGCATGTATGTGTGTATGTGTATGTGATTCTGTACGTATGTGTACGAGAGTACGTGTGTATGCATGTGTGTATGTATGTGTATGTGTATATGACTCTGTGTATGTGTGTGTGTGTGTGTACATGTGTATCTATGTGTGTATATATGTGTATGTGTATATGAGTCTGCGTGTGTATGTGAACGTGAATCTGTGTGTGTGTACGCGTGCATGTATGTGTGTATGTGTATGTGAGTCTGTACGTATGTGTGCGTGAGTACGTATGTATGCATGTGTGTATATATATGTATGTGTATATGAGTCTCTGTGTGTATGTGTGTGTACATGTGTATGTATGTATGTGTGTATATATGTGTATGTGTATATGAGTCTCTGTGTGTATGTGAACGTGAGTCTGTGTGTGTGTGTACGCGTGCATGTATGTGTGTTTGTGTATGTGAGTCTGTACTTATGTGTGCGTGAGTACGTGTGTATGTATGTGTGTATGTATATGAGTCTCTGTGTGTATGTACATGTGTATGTATGTGTGTATATATGTGTATGTGTATGTGAGTCTTTGTACGTATTTGAGTGTGTGTACGTGTGTATGTATGTATGTATGCGTATATGAGTCTCTGTATGTATGTGTGGTGGGTGCTGATTGTCATCCAAATGATAAAATATCACGTCGTGATCTGAGGGAGCCTCTTTAGTTGGTTCCGGGATTTCTATAATTTTTTAGAATGATCAACCACAATACAGATCTATCAGTCGAAATACTGAGAGCCAGTGTCACTAACAATTAAGGACTGAGTAGGAGTAAAATTCTGCACAGGTCCCATGCTACCTTTACCTCTTTTTGCAAAACACCGACCACCCATACCAAACGCGCGTGCACACAAGCGCACTGCTGGAGACGTTTCGGGTATGTCGGTTGGTGTAAACATGGGATAAAGAAGGGATATTTTTGGCACCGCCTCCCGATCCCAGAATGCTTGTTGTGTTCGGAGTCCCTACATTAAACCAACTTTGGGATAAAAGCTCAGAAAGTTACTTACCTGATGAGACGAATGTTGTTAATTTGCTCCGTTCTAAGGGTGGTGCCCATTCTCCCCACAGGCGATGCATGCCGGGAAAACTTAAGCCCTAGAAGAATTTGAACGAATTGTTAGTGATATGTTCACCAAATATTTTTTAAAAAGAATTCCATCCAAGACTCATACACAGATTTGTATCTGATATTTGTCTCTGCCTCCCACCAGACAGGACTTGACAAAAAGTCAATGAACCGAAGGTCGATTATAGTGGGGGTTAGGGGAGGGTAAGGTTCGAGCCCCGCTTGACAATGCTGATCATCGACCCCCTCAGTGCAATGTGGGCCTGATGAGCCTAGCTGGATATGGACCCAAATCTGGGTCCAGGCACGTATGCCTGATTATAGCTTAAACAGGACCACGGGATCCAGTGCTATACAAGGATGACAAAGGTGTCAATGATGCAGCTCGCCCACCCGAAGGTGGCTCAGCCGAAGTCGGCATCTTTCGGCTTCAAGTCTGCCATGGAGCAATTGACCGTGCGGCATGGATGCCAGACAGTCCGCTGAACACAGTCGGATACACAGATTTGTATCCGACTTACGATTGTGTTTGGGAGTTCGTAAACTGAAAAATCGTTAGTTCGTAAATGGGATATTCCTTTAAATTCATTCATAAAGGATAGGGATTTTTAATATAAAACAAAAAAAATTTAATTCAAGTAAAATAATCATTACACTACGGGTCGATTGTTTCGTGGGTTATTTAATTCCAAAGCCATTCTTGTAGAACAATAGTGGCACTATTTAATCCCATAGAAAGGGAAGTATCGGATTTCTTACCTTTCCCAAGGATATTAGTCCAAAAGTGAACGTAATAATACGACAGGAATTCGAACTCACTCACCACAATGTCGCAGTCCAGAACGTAATCCACTACACCACAGGGACTCTTCTATTACACTTGGTAACAAAATCTTTAATTTTTCTTGTCCCTGGGTAGAAAAGGATTATTTACCAGTTGCGTAAATAGAAAAAAGACCGAATTTTCTCTTCAAGCTTGGCTTTCATGTTACCAAGTGTTGTATCGTGGTAAGGAAAAGATACACAGTGAAATAGAGTAAATTAATCGTTAACTCATGTGGTACAGTCCGACTGGTATTATAAGTCTCACACTGTTGGTGTTACGTCTGAAGTTGGTCTTACTACTGACCGACGTCCTTCCAGAGCTGCCTCTCTGCTTCTCTTTCTGCTTCTGCTTCTCCGTGCTTCAGAAACACGGCGTCTTTTATACTTCCACGATACCGAAAGTCACGTGGTACGAGTCACTATACAACACCAAGAAAACATGATGGGAGACTATATTTAGAGGCTGATGCATGAAAATGTCTGACCTTATTGCGGCAAATTTAAAAAAAAAAAAATCTTCTTGCTCATAAACATCGCTGATACAAAATTAACAGGCCTCTCATCCTTCATATCATCATCAATTCTACTTGTTTTTATTATTCAAATAAGTTAATATAAGAAAATTACGAGTTATTTTCTAGCCGGCTGTAGAGAGGCCGAGGATAGGGGGAGAAGGCAGGACAAAATGATTTGAGCACGTGACTTGGGCATGGCGAGACGAGGCAGAAGCGACTCAGGTCTCCATGAGGCGTGACTTGGCTAAAGAGAGCCTGATAACTGAGGGTGTTAGCAGACCACGCAACTCTACAAACAGAACCCAGAAAACAATTTTGAGCTCTACGAAACCAAACGTCTACAGCCCTCTTAAAACAGTCTTAAACACGACCAGAAAATATACAGGAAGGCAACAGGACATTCACCAAACACAGATAAGTGTATTATAATTTTAACTTTGTTCTCTAAAAGACAATTGATCGCTAAAGGAATATGCTTTAGCAACTCTTTCGCACTTCTTATATAAACTTATTTAACGTATTTTGCTTATTTTTTCTAACGACTCATACGGGGTTGTCGTTTAACTTCCCATTTTAAACTTCAAATTTCTATGCAAAAATCGGGAATCAAATTAGAAAGAAAACTACAATTAACACACATTAAAGTAGTTGGTCTATTTCTTTTCTCTTTTTATCTCTTTACATACGTTAAAAGTTCTACAATCGAAAGTCAGATTAACAAAAAAATTTCGCAAAATCATAAAACAAGAATTGACCGACAAAATCTCAGTATTAAAACAGAATAGTAATTTTGAATAGATTTGGCTCCTAGTTAAGATAATGCCATGAGTTAAGTAGTTTAATAGTAGATTGCATTGTACATAAATAAGTATAGTAATTAAATATCTAATATTGCAGTACTGTGACTGAATATTGAAATGATTATTAGAATGTACCTTCCTCCAAAATGAAACAAATATTACGTCAGCCATTTTTAAGAGAAATGACACTGACAAAGATGAGCTACATTAAAATGATTTTTTATTTATCTATCATCAAACCATATGTTTGTTTATTCTTGTTTAACTTTAGTATAAATACATGTCATATGTTATTCATATGTTGTTCTATTTAAATGCCCGATTTTACAAAAGAAATAGTTTGATTTCATAATTTCATTAACCGGAGGATCTAGACCTAAAATAAATAATGGCTGTAACGGTAACACCATGAGGCAAAAAATGAGGTAAAAGGCTCGACTGGTAAAGAAGTTGTTTATTCCCAATGGGTCTTCGTTCCTTCTTTAAACCCTTCTTTGACCGTGAAACTAAAAATAAAATAGAAAACAACTTCTGTAATCCCTTTCACACAGATCAATAATTCGGGCAAATACAGATACAGTGTGTGATTCTTAACTCTGTTCGCCTCAAAGAATGTAAGGCAACACGTGTGTTCTGCTCGGAGAAATGGTAATAAAATGGTCAACCCTTCTGACAGTGTCACGTGTGTGACTGGTCGGTGTATAATGGTAATATGTATCCAACTTTAAGACGCCCGCACCAAACAAAGGGGATAGCTCCCTCATTTACAAATGGCTATTTTCTATACTTATACAACATAACCAATTAAGAAATAACCCATATTGTTCAAGAATAAAATATGTATTATATAGTGTTTATGTTATTCTTGGTAGAAAAGCAAAGTTTGAAGGAATTAATGGCCATTTTCAACACTTTTACAACAAAACAATTAAGAAATAAGTCTGGCTATTTGGGAACAAAATTTACTTTACATAACGTTATCTAGTTTAAAGGGAATAATGGCCATTTTCAATTCTTTTATAACCGAAGCAATTAAGAAATAACACATGCTATATTATAATGGAGATAGTCTGTCGGTCACCGAAACTACGGAAGTATGTGAAAAGTAATTGTCTTTAATTGGAATCATTTTGAGATGAGGCTTCTTAATCTGAGAATTATTTTTTATTTATTTGTTGCGGACTTTTTTGTCCTCATCTTGGTAGTTTTTGTGTTGTTTTTTCTTCACTACGTTTCGGACAAATTTCACCTCTGGCCTTCTTCAGGTGATTAACCGCGACCTCGGATAGGTTGATCACCTGAAGAAAGCCAGAGGTGAAATTTGGCCGAAACGTAGTGAAGAAGAAACAACACAAAAACTACCAAGATGAGGACAAAAAAGTCTGCAATAAAAAAAAAAAATTAATTCTCAGATATGTGAAAAGTATATTGACTCTTGGATGAATATATGGAGTAGCAGGTATATTTCATGGTTCTAGGTCATTTGCATTTTGGTCAGGCAGATAACTTTTCAGAGCTGCTTTTGGAATGGTCCCCAAAGACTTGGAAAGAGGATTGGAGGAATTGGAAATTAGTGAAAGAATCGAAACAATCCAGACTATAGCATTACTGAGATAGGCCAGGAGACTTGCTGTCTCTCAGACTCCAGTGAAACCACCAACTAAAACTAACGTAAAAAACCCGCAAGGCAAAAACCCCCAAAAACAAAAAATAAATAAATAAATAAATAAATATTGCAATGAAATTGATCTGAGTTTTGATCTTATATCATTTTTTGGTCAATTTTGAAATTGGGGACATTTTGTTATGTATCAGCTGCCTCGTGTCAACTGAATAATGAAAAATTACTTTCCTACGATAAAACGAATCATGTTCGCTTCGAGTGGCGTTTTGTAGTTTTGTGTTGCTATAAGAACAGAATTTTTCAGATTTTGAGTGTTCGCCAATGGGCCAGGAGACCAGGGTTCAATCCCAAGTCATACTAACGACTCAAAAAATGGTACTTGATACCGCTTTGCTTAACACTCAGCATTATAATGTACAGATCAAAGGTAAAGTGGAGCAATCAAGCGACAAGAATAGCGCCCTCCTCTACTCCTCAGTGTAGTAGCTATTGAAAAGGAAGCCTTCGGTCGCCATCGACTACGGTCGGCCAACTTTACTTATATTTAATCAGATTGTTTTTTATAAGTACGTATTTACCTAACCGCTTCGTCACGAGTCGGATGGGACACAAGGTTAATTTTTGAGCTAAGTACAGCTGGTTTGATTTCAGAGTTACTTTCTCTTAGACAAATTGCTTTACCCAGGCTTAAAAACAGTCTACAAAACAGAGGTAGAAAAAGAGATGGATTCATGCCTTTCTCCTGGGTATTAGAGCTAAGTGACTTGTAAAACAGCTTCGTTCAGGATTTGAACTCGAGCAGCCCATTCCATTTCCTACGACGATAACCGTAACATTAAGTGTTCCTCCCAAAATTGCTTTATTTACAAGTAAAAAAAATTGTGCGTATATATATATATATATATATGTGTGTGTGTGCGTGTGTGTGTGCTGGCCCAATTTTCCATGACGAGTGACTTCCTAATGAGACAATTTGAAAACAGTATCCGAAAACAAACACACACACACACACATATATATATATATATATATATATATATATGTGTGTGTGTGTGTGTGTGTGTGTATAAATATATATAATTCTTTAAAAATATAAATCTCTTAGTGGACCAATTCATTTTGAAATATTTACTTTTTTCTCTCTTTGGACCAACAAAATAAAGAAAAAAATTGATGCATATATATAGAAAGTTAAAAATAACATAATTAAATCTTTAAAAGATAAATGCATCTCCGAAAAATATACCAGTAGATTATCATTATTTGATTAATATTAATTGTTTGGAGATAAAGATCGGAATATCAACAATATTAGTCGCGTTGTTTGTTTGTTAGTCAAAATTATCAAGAATCATGTTTTTCGGAGTTACTTTCTTATGGATTTACAACTTTCCTGATAATCACAGTTCTGGTAAATAACTTAAAGCCTTACCTCCGCTATTCCCATGATTATTCTTATGGCGACAAGAGAATACACATTGAAATCAGCCGCCCATGGAATAAGAAAAGTCAGTAGAGATGTGACCAAATTACCAACACCAAACAAGATTTTCCCGCCAAATTTCTGGGCCAAAATTCCGCCGGGTATTTGCGCAATAAAGTAGCCATAAAAGAAAGAGGACTGGACGAATCCTTGTAAGGATGGACTCCAGTGATAAGTCCCTTGGATCTGGAAATAAATAAATGAACAGAAAAATGACACTGATTAATGAAGGCTTAAAAAAAAAAGAATACTCCTTTTTCTTTGAAACTAGTCGATTATTAAGAATTTTCTTAAAAGGAGTAATTTACTAAGCTTAAATGTGAAACATGGTCGTATGAATGGGGCACTTTATGAGACTCGAACTTGCTTTACTCCCAGTCGTCTGGGGCTGTAGAATACACCAACTGCATCTCTGCAGAGGGGTAAAACCCCAACGAGCGTGATGTATATGACATTAAACTATCTGATGGCGAGGCACCAGCCTTGAAGCTTTGGGGAACGTGGAGTACCCCTTAATTGCTATTGCTCGCAGGTCCACTCTGACCCGAAGCAGTAGCACTTGATAGGGTCCTATCTATGGGTTAAATAGAACAAATTATGTGTGCAAACAACTGATGTTAGGTTGCGACTGTTATAGGGCAATACTTGAAACCATTTAACTCTGTTCAAAAAAAGAGTTCAGACTCGTTTAAGAACGTTATCAACAAAATGTTAATGAATCTTATATATATTTAATATATATGTATAAACAGGGTTTGGTATTGAATAACTTACAATGGTTGATAAAAAACAAACCAATTTGCTTGTGAAGGTTTGCTAGTCTTGCTTACAAACCATTGCACCACTGAGGCACCCAGTAGGCCCAGATAGTAATTTACTTAGCTTGTCTCACAGAGTAATCAAGTTTTTGACGTTTCGCCATGATACCGGCTGATGCAACGTTTACAAATAACTAAGTAAGACTTATTCTTTTGAGAAAATCAAAAAATTTGAATATAGCATACTGTTTACACCCAGTGAGACTCGAAATCACTCGTGAAGGTTCGCTAGTTTAGCTTGTGAACCATTACACCAATCAAGGCGCCCAATGTTTTAAATGTATATAAAATTGTAAACATATTTCTGCTTTTCAGCTTTTGACCTTCAAGTGAAAGCGTCGGAAATATTAAACGTGGCGCATCTTAAAATTGCTTATCTGTTTGCATTAGTTTGAATGGTAAAGTTTCATACTGCTGCTGCTGCTTCAAGAGTATGTAAGGGAGAAAGACAAATTACCAAATCTTAGGAGAATATTAGTCACAAACATTGTTCTGTCGAATGTAATATGTAGATCGCGTGTTAGAGACTTCTGTTCGGATTTTTTTTAATATATCCTTTTGGAAATGGAGCCACTTACCTCATTATTTGCACCTGTCCATGGAGTGCTGGTAATGTTGCACACTAAATTGAAATTGTCGGAATGCTTCTTGGAAGCAGTTTCAGTCCGATTTACCATAGCAACAAGTGCAATACTAAGATCGAATCGCAAGCAGTAGGCGTTTAGGTATCCCAAAAATGCCACGGCAGCCAAAACGTATCTGGCTGGAACCAAATCTACAATAGATAGATAAATGAATAAAATAAAAGAATGTACAAAAAACAAACAATAGAATAAAAAGCAGACTAAGGTAAGATATAAAGAAATTATTAAACACGAAAAAATTGAAGTGGCTGGACAAAGAAGATTCGTTTGAAAGGTTTTAACCTTGCCGTGTGTGTGAATGAATATTCCATAAGTTTTGTTGGGAATGATATACGAGAATTGTTAAAGAAATGATAAACCTAACCCAGAAAGAAAAGTTCTAGCTGAATATTTCTTTTGTAGCAACACACTACCATTTCTTATTGAAGTAAAAAAAAAAACACACACACTACAGAAAAAAATAAAAAAAAAAAACGAAAAAAAAAAAATAATAGCCTGATCGGCTGGGGAGTGCTGTAGAATACGCCGACTGCACCACTGCAGAAGAATAACAACCCCACTCGTCCAACGAGTGTTCTGGATATGATTACGAAATCCTCAGGTTGTGAGGCTTCAGTCCTGAAGGTTTAGGGAATGTTTAGTACCCTTTGAGTGCCATTACTCTCATGTCCACTCTTATTCGAAGTGGTAGCACCTGTTAGGGTCCCATCCATGGGTCGAATAGAATTGTTTAATCATTTTATGGTGAGGGTTCAGTCCTGAAGTTTTAGGGAGTGTGTAGTACCCCTTTCAGTGCCATTACTCTCATGTCCACTCTTATTCGAAGTGGTAGCACCTGTTAGGGTCCCATCCATGGGTCGAATAGAATTGTTTAATCATTTTATGGTGAGGCTTCAGTCCTGAAGCTTTAGGGAGTGTGTAGTACCCCTTTCAGTGCCATTACTCTCATGTTCACTCTTATTCGAAGTGGTAGTATCTGTTCGGGTCCTATTCACAAGTAAAATACAACTGTTTAATCATATACTATACTTCATACCATTTAACATTGTGCAAACAAATGATTGTTAAATTGAATTATTGGTATTAGCAATTTCTGAAACCATTTTACCGTGTACAAACAAAAGAGTTCTGGCTCGTTTAAAAAATGTTACCAACAAACTATTCACTTCAAAATCTTCCAAAACTAAGGGACAAAATTTTAAAACCTAATATTTTTTAGAAATAACAACTGTGAAAAGCTGAAATTTTGACAACTGGTAGTCGTTATCATCCATAACATACTAAAATTTGAATCATTTGCAAAGGATAGAAAAAGTATTATAACAATTATTTATTTATTTTCAAATTTGGAACGTCCAAAAGTAAGGGTCAAAATTGAGAAAAACAATGTAAACAGCCAAAAAACAATAAAAATACATGTACAATCAATATTTAGTAAATGAGCCCTTGCTCTCAATGACAGCTGCACATCGACTACAAGAACGAATCAGTTCTTGACAATCCTCGATACTAATTTTAGACCATTCTTCTTGAAGCTTCACCCACAAATCCTTCGTGTTAGTGGGATTTCTTTCCATAACTTTCACTCCTAAGGTCTTCCAAAGATTTTCTATTGGATTTAAATCAGGACTTTGCGGTGGCCAATCCATAATTTCGAAATCTTGTTCGCTAAGGTAACTCATTACCACCTTTGCCTTGTGACATGGGGCATTATCTTGCATAAAGGTAGCCCTATCGAAACCTGAATTCTGTATGATTGGCACATGATCTTGAACAATGTTTTTATAGATCTGCGCGTTTACACGAGTTTGTAACCGGACAAGAGGCGTTGTATCTTGGCTAGAAAACATTCCAAATACCATGACGCTTCCGCACCCAAACTTGACAGTTTTCTTAGTACGCTTTGCACTTAATCTTTCACCAATACGTCTCTTTACATTGTTTTTTCCATCATTTCCAAATAAATTAAACTTGCTTACATCACTGAAAAATACTTTTGCCCAATTTTCATATGTCCAAATTACATACCTGTTTGCAAACTCTAATCTCTTCTTCTTATTCTTCGAACTAACAAGTGGTTTCTTCTTTGGGGTTCGATTAAGCACCCCTATTTCTTGCAGTCGTCTAGAAACAGTCTGTCTTGACACATTAACACATGAGGTATGATTCATGACCCTTTTAATTTCTGTGCAAGACTTAAAACGGTCCTTTAATAACATACGCAGCATTATTCGATCTTCTCTTGCTGAAGTTTTGCAGGGTCTGCCGGTTTTAAAAGCACTAACTATTTTGCCAGTATCATTGTAGGATTTAACAACCCTGCCTACAACACTCTTGGAACGTTTCAATTTCTCTGAAATCTCTCTAATGGTGTGCTTTTCCTTGTTTAGCTTCACAATAGCTTGTCTCACAGAGTAATCAAATTTTTGACGTTTCGCCATGATACCGGCTGATGCAACGTTTACAAATAACTAAGTAAGACTTATTCTTTAGAGAAAATCAAAAGATTTGAATATAGCATGCTGTTTACATTGTTTTTCTCAATTTTGTCTCCTACTTTTGGACGATCCTATTTTGAAAATAAATAAATATTTGTTATAATTCTTTATCTATCCTTTGCAAATGATTCAAATTTTAGTATGTTATTATGGATGATAACGACTACCAGTTGTCAAAATTTCAGCTTTTCACAGTTGTTATTTCTAACAAATATTAGGTTTTAAATTTTGTCCTTTAGTTTTGGACGCTACTGTATATGCCATTAAACCAAATTAAGGAATCTAAGCTAGAACTATCCAATACTTGATGATTCTTAAAACCAAACTGTACACAAACAAATGAGCTTTGACTCGTTTGAAAATAATGTTACCTACAAACTATTCATTGAGAAATCATATATATTCAATATATATATATATATATATATACATCATGTCATGTTGTTAGCACGGATTTCCCCTGAAATATCTCTCTCTCTCTCTCTCTCTCTCTCCATTCGTCTCAACAATCATCCATCCCTTCCGACAGGTCTTCTAGACTACATCCTGTGTCCGTACAGATCAGCTGTAGAAAAGTTCTTGTTGGTCGTCCAGCACTTGCAAGACCGTGTGAAGGAGTCCATAGGAGAACGTCGCTTCTGACTTACTTTTCCAGCAGTGTCCTGCATATCTTGTCCGACTTATTTAGATGGTTTTAAAGATGGGAGGTCGGTGACCGTATAACTGCTGTTTTGTGGGATTTTGCTTCCAGGATTTGTTCGATATAGCTCATAGTATTCTTGTACAATTCCCGTCAAGCTCTTTCTCTATACGCTTAGTAAGCGTCCATGTGGTGCATCTTACCAATATATATATATATATATATATATATATATATATATATATATATATATATATAGATACAGATTTGAATTAATTTAGAAACGCTAGGCGTAACATAATGTTTCTTTTCCGAAGCTGATTCTACAAACGTTTAATACATTTATCAACCGTATGTTGGTGTATTGGGATTTTATGTCAAGACTAAAGGATTTATTTTTCATATCGATGTTGATTATTTTGTTGAGGAGTGAGCCAGACTTATTGCACACTAGGCCACTGGCCTAATGAGTAGAGCGTTCGCCAATGGCCCGGGAGACCGGGGTTCTGTCCCAGGTCGAGTCATACCAAAGACCAAAAAATGGTACTTGATGCCGCCTTGCTTAACACTCAGTATTATAAGGTAAGGATCAAGAGTAAAGTGGAGCAGTCCAGGGAAAGGAGTAGCTCCCTCCCCTACACCTTGGTGTAGTAGCAATTGAAAAGGGAGCCTTCGGGTCACCCTCGACTAAGGTATTGCTGATAGTACCAAACATAGGGGATAGTGACTTTGTTTAGAATTTTGCTAGGTGATGAAGAGCAAATCCTATGCCAGAAATCTTAAAGGAATTTCAGGTTTATGGGTTTTCGGGAGAGCATCAATTTAGGGTAATGTGAGGTGGTAATAAATAAACGAGGACCAAAATTTGTCCTCTTTTGAGATTAATTTCTTGGAAGACTTATTAAAATTGTTCCCATTTAAAAAAAAAATAGATTGTGGAAAAATCTGTTCATAAGTGTTATAGTAAGTTCAATAGTTTCTGGTTGTTGATAAATGTTTTAAATGTTTAGAAAATCACCTTCAGAAAACAAATATATATATATATATATATATATATATATATATATATGGTTTGGAAAAAACAATGGAAGCACCTGGAAATTTCAAACAAATTTATTTTAATATGCTTTTCTGATTGCAGTCCTCCTGTGATTACGGCTTTGTGCTGCTCTTTTCTAACAGTTTTTGAGGAAACTCGGTTCTCAAAATGGTCATAAAGTTCCGCTGCAATTTTCGGGGTTATATTCTTGTGATCCTTCCTAACAATCTACGGAAGAGTCCGACGGTCACGATCAGGCCGCTTTCGCTTTCTTCCATAATTTTGCTTCGGTGAGGAGGTTTTTCCTTCTTTCTCAAATGCTGTCATTACTTTCAAAACAGTACTCCCTACTCAACAAAATTATTCAGCGGTTTTTTGTTACACTAGCGCCAGCCATACAAACATCAAGAATTTGACTTCTTTTAATGTCTGATAGATCTGCCATTTTAATGAATTTTGATTAATTTCTTCTGAAAAAAAGAAAAAAACAAAAATTTTAGTAAAATAAGACGAGAAAAATTAATGATAAAATTGTTTTATAGGAGTTTCAAAATTATGATACTAAGATTCTAGGCGTTTCTATTATTTTGTCGAACCTATATATATATATATAAACAAACTGGATTTAGTATCAAATAACTTACAAGGGTTGAGATGCCAAAAAATACAACCAGTCACCCATAGAAAAGCTTATTTAATTTTTTTTAGTTTCATAAGAAGTGTTCGTGCGATATCACAACAAAAATATTCATCTAAAGTTTTTCTTTCTTGGTGGGTCTTAGAACTTTTTTTAACAATTCTCATATATTACTCCCGGCAAAACTTAGGGAATATTCATTCGTACACACGGCCAGGTTCTTTAATATCTTTTAATGATCTTTTTTTTGTCTTCATAAAAGACTATGTAAGGTCGGATCTAGTTAATCATCATCATCATCAAGACGCGCCGACAGCACCGATTCCTTTAATTCTCTCTCGTTATCCGTCCCTATCGGTCATTGCTCTTGCTAAGTCCTCTGAATGACATTCAAGGTCTGCACAGAGCTGATGAATGGAATTTTTTGGCGGACGGTTAACGCTGGTATGTCCATAAGTAGGAGTCCATAAGAAAACATCGCTTACTTCTCAAATAGTGCCGAACATGTCTTGCTCGTCTAACTCGGAGGGTTTATGTGATAGGAGGTAAGTGGCCGTACAACAGCTCTTTAGAAGATGACTGCTTCCAAGATTTGTTCAAAACAGTACACACTACTCATGTTCAGTAAAAAATATTAAAATATCTTTATCTGCTTGATATCTAATTGTTTGTTCTTCCCAGAAATAATAATTATTATTACAATAATAATAAAAAACTGTTGAATATATGTGTGCAACACTATGGTGTGGTAGTATATAGAATTATATATATATGAGTATGCATATATATGTGTAGCTGTGAATTGATTATTGGTATATATATATATATATATATATGTGTGTGTGTGTGTGTGTGTGTGTGTGTGTGTGAGTGTCCATATAGGAGCCTAGACATATCTGTGTGCATGCGTATAAGCATGTATTGAATGTGTGTGTGTGTGTGTGTGTGTGTGTGTGTGTGTGTGTGTGTGTGTGTGTGTGTGACCGTACTTATTGTTTACGTGGACCACCGATTCACTTCTCCCAATCTCTGTGGAAATAGTCAGATAAGTTTGAGAAGACCGCTCAGGCCGTAACTTGTAAGAGTTCAAATTTATTGTCACTCTTTTTAGGGTGTCCTGGAGACATACAGTCTGGTAATATTTTTCTGTTCAGTCTATGGATGGCTTCGGCCCGGAAGTAGAGAAAGATGTATCCCTGCATATGAACAAGTGCAAGTCAGTGACACAAGGAGTCGTCTCACGTCAAGTCAAAAACTTAGCTGTTGTTGTACGAATGGAAGAAGGATCAGAGCTAAAGAAAGATACCAAAGTAACTCCCCCCCCAATATCGGTAAGTATTTCCAGTCCCTCAGTGGCCCTGTCGGCTGGGGCTGCAGAATACACCGACTGCATCTCTGCAGAGGGGTAAGACCCCCTCAACGAGTGTCCAAGATATGACACTAAACAATGTGATGGTGAGATTCCAGTAATGCTGGAGCTTTGGGGAATGCAGAGTACTCCTTTATTGCCATCATTGCTTGGTCCACTCAAACCCGGAATGGCGGCACCTGATACGGTCCTATCTCTAGGTCAAATGGAATTAAACAATATACATACCGCCGTCTCCTTCGCAGCGTGCACTGTAGCGTGCATTTGCAGAATTCAAGAAAGTTTAGGTCTGACATTGCGGTGCAGCAGAATATGTAAAAGTGCAACAAGATATGCATTATGCACGATGCACCGCACCAGGAGAGACGGTTCGATCACACGTGACTTATTTATGAATTCATAAGAAATACGAATTAACTTAAAAAGGAAAGATTGACAAGAAATTATTCAATCGTAATTTTGGTTACTTTTCATCGCACCTGACAAAAATTATTGTATTTAGGACTCTTAGAAGGCGTTCACTTTGGGATTTTTTCTTTTAGTTCGCAGTAAACAAATTGATTGTAAATAAGATGCAAAATACTTTTAATTTAATGGCTGAAACTTCATAAACAAATTAGATCAAACAATTTAGATTAATAATATAATCGTTTTAGTTGAAATGTTGTGAATATAACAATGAAGATGAAGACAATAGTTCGAATACTAGTTGAAATACCAAAATTTTAATAGTGTCCTGAATATGACACTAACTTGACCCAGCAACTTCTAGATGACCTTGCAAGGTCCAAATTCTCTCTCGACTGTGGATCACAGATACAGAGATGGGCTGACAGATTTGATACAAAAGAGATAGAGAATGGAGAACAGAGACAGACACAAAAGAGACTCAGAAGCATAAATCGCTGGGACCACAGATACTAAGACCTGAAAAACTGTCTTTATTGGGAATCCTTTTTGAGATGAGCTTCTTAATCTGAGAATTAATTTTTCTTTATTTATTGCGGACTTTTTGTCCTCATCTTGGTAGTTTTTTTTTTTTTTGTTGCTGTTTCTTTTCACTACGTTTCGGCCAAATTTTACCTCTAGCCTTCTTCAGGTGATTAACCGCGACCTCGGATAGGAATGCTGAGTCTTGTAACCGTATCCCCAGTAATTACTGCCTTCCATAGTTGTTGTCTATCGAACCACATTTTTTGACTAAGTAAACCTCTGGCCGGCTTGGGTTGGAATTGAAACCGCTATCTTCTGACTATGCTCACCTGGAACCGTAGAGACTCAACGCCTCTTTCCGCTGCGCCACGGGCCCCGAAGGTGACCAGAGGTGAAATTTGGCCGAAACGTAGTGAAAAGGAACAACAAAAAAACTACCAAGATGAGGACAAAAAGTCCGCAATAAATTAAAAAACTGTTTTTTTTTTTTTTAGTTTTTAGTTAAGCGAGCTACGTAGCTTAAAGTGAGAGCATCACAAACCGGCATTTTTGTCTAACCTTTTCCTCCCTTTAAATATTTATTCAATTTTTGTTTTTGTTTTCGCCTTGTTCTTTCTTTGTGGAACTATCTCGGGTTTACGCATCTCGACTTGACCTGCTGTGAAAGTCAACGGATCAAGAGGTTAGACGATCATGCACCCGGAGATATATGGTCCCATCCGTTTATTCCCACAATCATTATCTTTCGGAGTATTCGGACTATTATCTTTATCTGCATTGTTATATTCACAACGTTTCGGCCTTCTTCAGGTCGAACCGAACTCGATGGCCCACACAAAACTTCGAAACGATCCCCCTAATCTAATTCACGTGGTTAGACCGTTCCATCTCCGTCAACCATAAGTGGGTATAGAAAGCATTCCTTGTTATTTACCTGTAGTCGGGATTGAACCTGCAACCTCCAGATGATTGCACTTAGCTGGTGGGAATGTGGAGGACCTCTTCATTGCCATTACTCTCAGATCCAGTCTAACCCAGTACCTGTTAGGGTCTCGGCTATGAGTCAAATAGATCTGTTTAATGGCATATCAACTTTCGTTGGTTATTTAATGTCAAAGCCATTCTTGTAGAAGAACAGTAGTGGTGCTATTTAACCCATAGCAGGTGGATAAGAGGATTCATGCCTTTCCCAAAGGTATTAGTCCAAAAGTGAACGTAATAGCGCGATCGGAATTCGATCTCGCTTACTACGATGTTGCAGTTCAGCACATTTGGTACTTCGCTACGAAGACTCCCCCTAGGTTAGGTCGACTGAAGACACCAGTGAAAGTCCAAATTCTTTCTCTCTCTCTCTCTCTCTCTCTCTCAATTTCCTGAACAAAATAGTTTTCTCCAGTCTAATTGGGTTAGGTCACCTGTCACGACCGCTTACTATCCGAGCCGATCAAAAAACGCACTTCACGGCGTGTGACAACGACGAGGGTTTGATAGGCTAATACAATGCTTGTTTGCTTAACTGCACAGTTTTCAATGTTTCATTAGATAATCGGACTACAAACAACAAATTACTCAAATGTCTCAATTAGCGACGACAACATTGTCGAAATAATTACACACACACACACACACACTCTCTCTCTCTCTCTCTCTTTCCTAAACTGGACCGTTTCACCTGGATAATCCACACGAATTCCAACCACCTGAATTTGTTGGACCCCCTCCCTACGTTTAGGGTCCTCATTGTACATGTTTTTTTAATGTTTTTCTTGAGTTTTTTTTAACATAGTATTTACCTGCTAATTACTAAAATTATTTCCCACGTATCTTTTCTTTTTTTTTTTTGTTCTTTTATTGATCCGTCCTCCCCCAACTGATGAATTATTTATAGGCAGGTGTAGTCCCTTGCTGTTCTTTACCCAAAGATCAGTATCCAAATCGCCTCCCCTCTTACCACCCACTAAACGATTAATCGGGGTAGATCAAGGGTTATCGTTAAACCTCGACCCAATAATATTATTCGCATAAGCAATAATATTATTCGCATGTAGACAGTTCTTACTTACAGAGCTCTGCCTTTTCTGGTACACAGGACTACTGACATTACTAAGTGTTCACTCATCCCTAGTAGTGACCAGACTGATCACTGCTTAACTTAGACAACCATCTGATTAGACTATCTGATTAGACTATCTATTTACAAAGCTTCGCTTTCTCTGGCTTACAAGCTGCTCACAATACCTTCTGTTACAAAGTGGTTACCCATCTAAGTACTGACCACGCTTGTTATTGCTTAACTTAGATAATCATCCGATTAGAGTTGTTATTTACTATGCTTTGCTTTCTCTGGCTTACAGGCCTTAGGCTGCTCACAATACTTTCTGTTGCTAAGTGGTTACCCATCTAAGTACTGACCAGGCTTGTTATTGCTTAACTTAGATAATCATCCGATTAGAGTTGTTATTTACTATGCTTTGCTTTCTCTGGCTTACAGGCCTAAGGCTGCTCACAATACCTTCTGTTACTAAGTGGTTACCCATTTAAGTACTGACCAGGCTTGTTATTGCTTAACTTAGATAATCATCTGATTAGAACTGTTATTTACTAAGCTTTGCTTAGTCGGACACACAGTTTCCTGGTATTTTAAAAAAATATTTGCTAATTTTGTTTTGAGGGTTAGGATGTCTACTATCGTATATCTTATTAGTTATTTGTGGACATATGCAGTTCCTTTTTTCTTTTGATTCATACATTGTTTGATTGATTTTAACAGCATGTCAACCCGTCTGGGGTTATTCTATGCCTCAAGGTTTGGTAATTGTGTTGATTTTACGTTCATATTTACATTTTTTGTGTAGTTGTGTCTTAAGAGGTTTTTTTTATAATATGATATAAAGTATTCCTATCCGATACTGGTCCTGTCGGCTGGAGCTGCAGAATACACCGACTGCATCTCTGCAGAGGGGTAACACTAACCCCACCCACCCAACGAGTGTCGTGGATATAACACTAAACAATCTGATAGTTAGGCTTTAGTAATGCTGGAGCTTTGGGGAATGCGGGGTACCCCTTTATTGCTATCGCTCCAAGTCCACTCTGGCACGGAGTGGTAACACCTAATAGAGTCCTATCTATGGGTCAAATAGAACTGTCTGACATCTAAACTATGTACTTATGTTAAACTGAATAGTCTGAAATAAAACTGTTTTTACATTTAATTTTGTAAACAAAAAATTTTGTACTTACGCTGAATTATTTGAAATAGAACCGTTTGATGATTTAACAGTGTGTAAACAAATGATTTATGTGGAATTGAATTGTTAGTGATACATAGCAATACTCGGAACTATTCAACTTTGACCAACTAAACTGAATTGTTCGAATTTGACACTGTTTTGAAGTAAATAGAATTATTCGTATCCGATAGAAATAATGGTTGGTTGGTTGGTTGGTTGGTTTTATGGCATATCAACCTCTGTACGTTATTTAACGCCAAATGCATTTTTATGCAAATAGTTCTATTTCAAATAATTCAGTTTAGCATGAGTACACAGGTTATTGTCAAAAACATTTCTATTTCAAGCTATTCAGTTTAGTCAAACAGTTCTAATTCAGCTAATTCAGTTTAATATAAGTACAGATTTTTTTTACACACAGTTGAATGTCAAAACAGTTCTATATTAAACAATTCAGTTTAGTGTAAGTAGAGTTTCAACGTCAAAACCCGTTACATTTCAAACAATTCAGTTTAGCATAAGCAAGCAGTTTAAATATAAGTACACAGTTTCAATGCCAAAAACATTTCTATTTCAAGCAATTCAGTTTAGTCAAACAGTTCCAATTCAAACAATTCAGTTTAGCATAAGTGTGCAGTTAGTTCTATTTAACCCATAGATAGGGCCCTATCAGGTGCTACCATTCCGGGCCAGAGTCAACCTGGGAGCAATGACAATGAAGGAGTACTCTGCATTCCCCAAAGCTCCAGCATTACTGGAACCTCACCATCAGATTGTTTAGTATCCAGGACCCTCATTGGAATCGGTGTATTCTACAGTCCCAGCCGACTGGGCAATAGATAGCAATAAGTGAAACCATTTAATTGTGTGTAAAAAAAAATGATCTCAGGCTCGTTTAAAAATGTTATCTAAAAAATTTGTTTAAAAATTATATATTTAAAATATATGTATAAAAAGGATTAAATAACCCACAATGGTTGATATGCCATAAAGCCAAGCAAACCAATCCGATGCAAATAATTTGCATGCAGATGTATGGTTTCAAGTATTCCTATCTAATACAAATAACTATTGATAGACCTCTAACACAGTTGAAGAAAAAAGACTCAAACTCTGCCATTTCCCCAAAGACGAGAGAGAGAGAGAGAGAGAGAGAGAGAAAAGAAAAGAAAAGAAAAACATAATAGAAAATTTTCTGACTTGTAAAGAGTTTCGTTGCATTCTATTAAATAAATTTTAAACAGTTGTTGCACCTTGCTGCATCCACCCCTTACAAAAAAGCCCACGTTCAAACAGTAGATGTTTATCTAGGGCAGGGCTTCTCAATCTTTTTTACTTGAAAATTTAATCGTCAATCACCCCCAAATTAATCAATTGACTCTAGCCATCATCTTTTTTTAGTCTTACTAAATCCTCTGATAAGACAGGATTGATTAAAAAAAATTAATTTTTCGGTTTCTAAAATTAGAAGGGTAAGACTTCCCCAACGAGTGTCTGGCCCTGTCGGCTGTGGCCATAAAATACACCGACTGCATCTCGTCAGAAGGGTAAGACTTCCTCAACGAGTGTCTGGTCCTGACGACTGTGGTCAAAAAATACACCGACTACATCTCGTCAGAATGGTAAGACTTCCCCAACGAATGTCTGGTCCTGACGACTGTGGCCAAAAAATACACCGACTGCATCTCGTCAGAAGGGTAAGACTTCCCCAACGAGTGTCTGGCCCTGACGACTATGGCCAAAAAATACACCGACTGCATCTCGTCAGAAGGGTAAGACTTTCCCAACGAATGTCTGGCCCTGACGACTGTGGCCAAAAAATACACCGACTGCATCTCGTCAGAAGGGTAAGACTTCCCCAACGAGTGTCTGGCCCTGACGGCTGTGGCCATAAAATACACCGACTGCATCTCGTCCGAAGGGTAAGACTTCCCCAACGAGTGTCTGGCCCTGTCGGCTGTAACTATAGAATACACTGACTGCATCTCATCGGAAGGGTAAGACTTCCCCAACGAATGTCCTAGATACGGTACTAAACAATTTGATGGTGAGGCACCAGTAATGCTGAAGCTCTGGAAAATGCGCGGTACTCCTTCATTGCCATTGCCCCGAGGTCCACTCTGGCCCGGATAGGTAGCACTTGATAGGGTCCTATCTATGGGTCAAATATAACTGTTTGATCATTTATTTGTGTGTAAATAAGTGACTGGTGTTTAATTGATTTGTTAGTGACACATAACAATAGTAGGAACCATTTAACTTTGTTGACTTATGATTTGTTTGAAATAGAAATGTTTGTCAATTTAACTTTGTGTAAACAAATGACATGTTTATTTGAACTGTTGGTGATACATCGCTATACTTAGAACTATTCAAATTTATTGACTTATGCTAAACTGAATTGTTAGAAAGAGAACTGTTTGATCATTTAATTGTGTGTATCTACAAAATCATATATCTAATAGACATGTATAAAGAAGATTTGGCATCAAATAACCAACAATAGTTGGTATTCTATAAAACCGAAGCAAACCAAATCATATATATTTAATATATATGTATAAAGCCGAATTGGCATTAAATAATCTACAATGGTTGATATGCCATGAAACCAAACCAAACCAAACGAATACTACTTAATGAAAATAGACATGGAAGTCGTGCGAGGCCTCGTATCATAGATTTGCGGGAGGGGCGTATCCTAGGTTCCGGGAGGAGGAGCATGAGTCCCTTGCACAGGCCTTGGATCGAGAGAAATTGTTATCAATAAAAACGACAATATGTGTGTTATCTAGAATTCGTTTTTACTTTTCTCCACCACTTTGTGAACCGGATCCGTAACTTAAATAGTTTCGACCAAACCCGGTTGCCGAGAGATCTTTTTTTGGAAACAAACACAGCGTTGAGGTGGGAAGAGATATTACTCAGCCGGTTAAGGCTGCGAACGGTACCAATCACTAAATGACCCTGATTCGAATCACGCCAACTCTACAAAGACACTTGCCCGGTCGGCTGGGGCTGTAGAATATACCGACTGCATCTTTGCAGCGGGGGAAGACCAACCCACCCAATGAGTGTCCTAGATATGACATTAAACAATTTGTTGGTGAGGCTCCAGTAATGATGGAGCTTTGGGGAATGTGGTGTACCTCTTTATTACCATCGTTCCTAGGTCTATTCTGGCCTGGAGTGGTAGCACCTAATTAGGTCCTATCTATGGGTCATGTAGAACTAGATTGTGTAATTACGCTATTGTTTGAAATTAACTGTTTTTACATTTAACTGTGTAAACAAAAAACTGTGTACTGATGCTAAAGCGAATTGTTTGAAATAAAACTGTTCATTCAATTGATTTGGCATTAAATAACCAGCAATGGTTAATACGCCATAAAAAATAACCCAATTAACCAACCAACCAACCACAAAGATACGTGAGAGAAGAAATCAAGTGATAAAAAATACGAACTTCTTAAAACGTTCACCACGTTACGTTTAGTCATTTTAAATTATTTATTTTTAGATAATTGTACCTTCTGACTTAGACACGGACGATCACGCCACAATTGAAGTAAAAAACTTTTCTCCAAGATGGATGGGAAGTGCCGCTTTGTTCGAACTGTTGGATATTGACTTGAAGACTCTTTTGACATGTCGATGCAGGTGTAGAAGTCTGATACTGGGAACAAAATAACAGGAAATGCACCAGGTATCTAAAGTAAACTGGACGCAGGTGACCCTGGTAGAAATACTGCGTAAATTGCGTGGTTGGCATGCGAGAAGGAAGCGTGATCACGTGCATTGTGATCGTGGCATGCAAGGAAGAGGCGTGTCCACGTCTACGTGGAACGTGTAAGCAGCAGACTGAAGGAGATTTGACCACGAGAAATCACATGGGCGTCTGGAATATTATATTAGTAAAGTAAAGTTGGCGACCGTAGTCGAGGGCGCCCAGAAGGCTCCCTTTTCAGTAGCTACTACACTGAGGTGTCGAGGAGATCGCTACTCCTTTCCCTGCATTGCTCCTCTCTACCGTTGATACGTACCTTATAATGCTGAGTGTTAAACAAGGAGGTATCAAATACCATTTTTAAACTCTTTGGTATGACACGACTTGGGATTGAACCCAGGTCTCCCGGATTATTGGCGAACACTCTACCCACTAGGCCAATAAGATTCAGACCACACAAGCAGAGAGGTTTCACGGAAGATCCATGCAGTCTTCCCCTGTGTGTGCAGCTCAGCCGTCTTTAACTTCCCATCTCACTCTTACCAGTCTGTAAACTTTGGGAAATAAAAGGAAAAGAAAGGAAGCTGATAATATTCTAATACTTCTGTGTTTGTTATCTTTCTGTGTAATACAACAGATCAGCAGTGTGTCTTAATGATCTCTCTCGGTTATTTTGCAACGTTCCAAAGTTTAGTGAAACGTCCAAGTCTTAGTTAAGTTTAATTTAGTATCTTTGTTTAAAAGCATATCAATTTTCGTCTGTTGTTCAACGCCTTAGCTATTCTTGTAAAAGAACAGCAGTGGTACTATTTAACCAAGGACAGGGTGAGGTTTAATATTTTTCCCAAGAGATTTAGTCCGAATGTGAACGTAATAGCGCCACTGAAATTCGAACTCGCTTTCTACGATGTCACGGTCCAGCACGTTAGCCAATACGCCACAGAGACTCCCCTCAAGTCTTTGTTGTGTAATACCCAACTTCATCATCATCATCATCATCATCATCATGTCGCGCTGGTAGCACGGATATCCCTGACCCTCTCTCGCCACTCCTCCCTATCGTTCATCGCCCTAGGTAGGTCTTCAGGACAACATCTCGTATCCTCACATAGGTGCTGAATGTATGTTCGTGCTGGTCGTCCTGCTTTTGCGCGGCCATGTGTGGGGGTCCATAAGAGTAAATCTCTTATGAGTTCGTCTCTGCTTCTCAAAATCTTTCTACTCCTACGAAATTTTCTTTCTGCAACTCCACACATGAATGAGGCGATAGGTTTAGGGGAATCTGAACGGCTCCCTCCATTATGTATCTAGTAACTCAGAATTTCGCGGTTGTCGCCGAAAATTTCACATATCTCCCGAAATCAATTTGGCAGTCAAAAAAGACCTTATTTTCAATAATTTTTTCTTTCTTTTAAGGAAAGCACAGGGTTTCTCAAAGTGGTTCATATACACCTCTGGAGGTGGATAAAAATTTTGGCCAGGTGAATAAAAGCACAGGGGATAAATTTACTTGTTTAAATTCATAAATCCTTTTATTACAGGAAAGCAAATATTGTTGGATCATGTGGACTAGTTGCCAGATATCGTACACCGAGTAGAATTCATGATTAGGTGCGGTGGTTACTAGTTTGAGTTTGTGTCATACCGTACCTTTGGTTAGTTAATAGGGTTTACACCAGAAAGGATGTGCTCGTAGTGTAATGGTTATCATCCTTGGAAATTGACTCAGCGATCCGAGTTCAAATCCTGGACAAAGCTGTTTGCATTTCACATAATGCTAAAACCATTGGGAAAGGTATGAATTCAAGTATTCTTCTTTCAGCTATGGAAAAAGGGTAGGAGAGTCTGGGCTCTTTGACCTTGGTGTGGCAACCAGTCTAGGAGAAGGAAAAGTCCGAATTCAAACCAGTAAAACTCTGCTTTTAAAAAGGCATTGTATCATATTCTGCCGGCACGGAAGGGGTTGGTAAATAATGTACAACTGAAAGTTGCCATCCAGCCGGAAAGTTTTTTTTTCTTATTGTTCTCAATTAATTTCGAACTTTGGTCATCGTCAAAAGAAACATTTTTTGATTAGTCTCAACAAGTTTGGAACATCGGACATCAAAGAGCTCGGTGGAAGGGAAGCGTATATATATATATATATATATATATGGGAGGCGACAGATATACCTCCCACATTTTAAACTGTCACTTGTATGTTGCTAGTGAAATTAGGCAAGTGATAACGGTAGCTCCATCTAGCTAAATTTCTTATAGATATAATCAGTTACAACCATTGCTCGGGCCTGTGCACACCTTGCATTTGTAGTTGAAACATTTTTAAAACTGATAAATCTATAATTTATACACGGAGAGATTTTAATGCGCTCATTTCTGGTTAGGTAGGAATTATGCTGTTGCAGATAGAATTTTCAACCCAAAGAAGTATCGATTGGTTTATAGTAAAAGTTATCTTAATCCTGCGGAAATATTTATTCTAGGGTTATTCAAAATGGCAGTAAATCAAATAGAGTGAGCGAAGCATGAAGAGAGGCATATCATCAATTTCTTGTTGGCTGAGAAGTGCAAACCATAGGAAATTTATAGAAGTGAGATACGTACGGAGAAGCACGTTTCAGTAAAAAAAAATGTTTACAAATGGACTTAACATGGTTTTATCACTTCGAGTCGGAGTCGAAAAGACAGTCTATGGAATGAAAATACTATCCGGCAAAGAAAAAGTTCCGGACACAGCGTTCAGTATAGAAGGTCATGATGACAGTCTTCTGGGACGTGAAAGATCATATCCCTTGTGATTTCTTTGAAAAAGGATGCAATGCAAGCCGTGCTTCCTACTGCCAACTCCTTAGACAAAATTTGTCTTATTTATTGAATGGCCCGCGTGCACGCACACACTCACACACGTATATATATATATATATATATATATATATATATATATATATATATATATAGTTTGGCATATTAAGAATATGAATAAAGAATGTTCAATATGGGTGATAGAGTATATGTAAGTGATGATCCCAGAGACGAAAAACTGAGTCACCAAGCGTCGTTGACGCAGTGTCTACGCTATCCTAACTTATATATATATATATTCATTGGTGATACTATATATATATATATATATATATATATATAGTATTGTGGTATACTGACCCCTGACCGAACCATCAATCTGAGATTTCTCGGAACAGGACGCACCTGTGTAAATGAGCGGTAGCAGTCAAATGGTTGATTGGAAATCGTGGGCCAAGCGTCTCCATGGCCAGAACCGGTTGAGTACGTCTTGTCGGAAGAGAAGACGAAAGGCCTTGAAGATAACACAGCGTGGTATGGTCAAGAGAAGAAGTTATGGGTCAATATAACGGTCTGTCTTTGCCTCCTTCCGTCCGTCTATCTCTCACACACCACAGAAGCTTCAACCCTTTTCGACTATAAAGTGCAGTGTTATATTTTTATAACGAAGTGTTATGGCCATTCTTCCTCAATTTATATTCACTCGTTATGGCTATATAACAGTGTTATCACTAAATAAGTTCTTCGTCCATCCCAAGATTTTCCTAGATTACATAAGTCTGTGCCTTGAGGCTTATATTCATGTTTTAGGATTTTCCGAAGCATATACATTTGAAAAAAAAAACAGACTTGTAAGATTTGAACTTCGTCGAAAACAAGCAATGATTTGAAATCTTTCTCGATGAACGAACGGAACGTGCATTCTGCACAATGTTTCTAATTGGCCAGGTGACGTATGTAAAGCAACAAACGCTGATTCATTGATCAAACGGCCAATTTTTTCTTGTCATAAACAGCCAACTTTTTCTTGTTATACAAATTTTCCAAAGTTTTTATATATCTTTACACTTTTTACACATCCATCGTTAACTTAACATCACTAATATAACCCCTCATTGTCCTGAAACGCTATAGTGTCGACTTTATTTCTCAATAAATCTCTCCTTTTACTTGGATTATCTTGTAATCAATTTTTCTTTATAAACTGTCGGATTACAATCCATTATTTTCTTCCATATATATATATATATGTGTGTGTGTGTGTGTGTGTGTGTGTGTGTGCATTTTTAGAAATTGATTAGATTAAAAACAAAAAAGAGCGCCAACCGGATTTAGTTTAGATATTTGCCGCCAACTTTTGAGAGAAATACCGGGTATAAGCCAGTATATAAATAACAGGTCAGAACTACTTCGAAAAAGACAATAGAAACTAAGTATTAGAACGAGTATTTTTTAAATTGTCCAATTCTCTGGAAAACCGACGGACACAATAGCTCAAGACTCTCAATCGAAATAGCAAAAATAGAAAAATTCGATCCTGTGAGCAATACTTGGCTGCTCGTTACCATACACTCGGAAAGAAAATAATTTTAAACAAGCCCCACCCAACCCTAATCAAGAGACCCTGAACAAAGTGTGACCTACATTCTTTCTTAACGGTCATTCTCTGATGGCTTGCCACTGCTAATTCAAACAAGAGGATAGTAGTAATCATATTTCTATCTTCTCAATGGGACACCACGTGACAAAAGTGATAAGTGTTTACCTTTTTTAAAGAAATTTCTTGCGACAAATCTAAAACCTACGTGGGGCTTTTAACCGCCCCTGTACACACACACACACACACGCACACACACACACACACACACACACACATATATATATATATATATATATATATATATATATATATAAAGTTATCAAAGATTCTAATTTGCATTTTATTGTTATCTCCAATACATTAAATATTTTAATGATTAAAAATTGATTTTTAATGTAAATGCAGATCCAAAAGAATTATGAGTCAGTTACAAATTGATATGGAAACTGCTTTATTCATTGATTTAGAACATTTTTGGCGGCATTACCTCTGAACTATCTGTCTGATATATTTACTCATCTTTGCTTAGAATGGGATAAAGCATAAAGCCTCTCATTAGAATTGAACACCTAATGGCTGAATCCACTTTGGTATCGTGATTATTATTATTATTATTATTATTATTATTATCACTATAGATTATATTCATTCAGCCATCAGTGCTTAGCGTTAAGTCTTGTATCAGTTAATTCTTCCTAGTTGATTCGCCCTTAATAATAATTTCAATGAAATAAGCAAGCGATATTTCAATGTATAGAATACCTAAAAGAACCAGAAACTCCCTACCCAGGTTTCACCAAACGGATCTTCTGAATAATTTTTATTCTCTCTGGTGGCCACTTTAATTATAAAATGGCGTTTGGGCCAACCCTCTTTAGTCTGAATTATCCTGATGATCCGTTTGGTGAAACCTGGGTAGGTAGTTTCTGGCTCTTTTGGGTACTCTAGTTTTGTTTTATTTAATGCATTGAGCACTTTTACGTATTAATTCTGTCGGTGTTTTTTCTTTGATTATTTTCAAGCAGTACAGATATTTTTCGTCTTTTCTTTTTATTAATTCATTTATTTTTTACATACTTGGCTGCCCGTTACCATACACTCGGAAAGGAAACAATTTAAAATAAGCCCCACCCGAACCTAATCAAGAGACCCTGAACAAAGTGATAAATGTTTACCTCTTTTAAAGACATTTCTTAGGCTAATACCTCGCGAGCCCAATTGGCTGGAGCTGTAGAATACACCAAGTGAATCTCTGAAAAGGTGCAAAACCGTCTCTCCAACGAATGTCCTGTTAATTACACAAAACCATCTGGTGGTGAGGCTTCAGTAATGCTAGAGCTTTTGGAAATGTGGAGTACCCTTTCATTGCCATTGCTTCGAGGTCAACTCCGGTCCGGAGTGTTAACACCTGATAGGGTCCTATCTATGGGTCAAACAGAACTGTTTCACATTTAAACTGAGTGCAAACAAATGACATGCTTAATTGAATTGTCACAAAAAGAAACTGCTGGACCATCTTAACTGTATGTGTAATATAATGGCCAAGGGATTTCGTTTTATATATCTTGCCTTTGGGTTTAGTTAGGCTGAGAACCTTTCGGCTCAGTGCATAAGTTAGTTAGGTGCAAACATGAGCGCAGGTGTTCACGCACACGCGCAGAGCGGACGGGTCATTCAGAGATGTCACAATAAGAATCCCAGATAGAGGTTGTGACCAGAGACGTGAATGACGTTACGCACCGGAAGCGTGGGCTGAGATTTGAAAAGTCAGTTAGTTGAGTTGAGTTTCTGGCTCGGAAGAAGAAAGTTGACTTTCGCTTGCTCGCCGAAGCCAGGTCAGTGGCCTTGCGGCAGGTGTCGCACGTGGTTTGGTGGAGATGGAAAAGTCAGTATAGAAAGATGGTATCTCTCTCCTTATGTCGAAAAACCTTTTAACTCAAAGGTAATAAAAAATTTCGTACCAGAACTAAGAAGTCGAAAGTGTTTTCCGTGTTTCGGGATTCCTATGGTCTATGTATATATGTTATGAACATTCTATGTACGTTTCACACATATCCATATCTCGCTATGTTACATGTTTAAACAAATAACTAATGTTTGATTGAATTGTTGTATCACTAACAACTCAATCAAAATAGCAATACTTGGCACCATTTAACCATATGCAAAAGTATGAGTAATGTTGAATAAAATAAATTGTTGGCGATCTTAGTTGAGGGCGAAGAGAAGGTTCCCTTTTCGATAGCTACTACACCGAGGTGTAGGAGAGGGCGCTACTTCATTCCCAGGATTGTTCCACTTTACTCTTGATTCTCACCTTACAGTGCTGAGTGTTAAGCAAGGCGGCATCAAGTACCTTTTTTTTTTAGTCTTTGGTATGACTCGGCCTGCTATTGAACTCCGGTCTCTCAGACCATCGAATAGAATAATTAGTGTTAAATAGCAATAATTGTAACCACTTCACTGTGTGTAAAAAATGATTAAATTGAATAGAATTATAAGTGTTAGATAGCAATAATTGAAACCATTCAACTGTGAGCAAAAAAGGCTCGTTTACAAATATTTTCAATAAAATGTGTTTACAAATCATATATATCTAATATATAGGTATAAAGAGGATTTAGCATCAAATAACTGACTAAGGTTGATATGCCATAAAACAAAACCAACCCAAACCAAACTCTAAAACCAAACCAACCCAAACCAAACCTAATACCTTGCATCATTTATTCATTAAATCGGTCTGGCTTATCTTCGAAGTTTTGTAAATGATGGCGCAAAAGTCACGGAACATGTGAAAAATTGAACAATTTTTCAAATGATTGATTGATTTTAACGGCATGTCAACCCATCCAAGGTTATTTTATGCTCAGAGATGATGGGAGTCGGGTTCACATTTTTGTTATTTCAAAAGATTTTTTTTTTTTGTTTTTGTTGTCTTTTTCTGTTCATGGTCCTATCGATTATGAATAATTTTCAGAGCTATTTGACCAATAGATGGAACCCAAACAGGTACTACCACTCGGGATCTGAGTGGATCTGGGAGTAATTACAATAAAGGGGTACTCCACACTCTTTAGATCTCCAGAACTGGAGCCTCACCATTAGATGCAGTTTAGTGTCATACTCAAATCAGTGTACAGTTTGAGGATTGACTTTGGATTTTATGTTTTTTAATGACTCAAATTAGTCCAAGGAATTTTGCATTCATTGATTTCAATAAAATATTGTTTCATGTGATTTTCTTGAGTAACATGGGTTTCTACAAATTCCTTACGAAGAGGTTGGGGTTTTTTGGGGTTTTTTTTGTTTAATGTTATATTAACCTTCGTGGGTTATTTAATGCCAAAGCTATCCTTGAAGAAGCACAGTAGTGGGTCTATTTAACCTATAATTGAGGGAGTAAGGAGGTTCATACCTTTCCTTAGGGTATTAGTCCGAATATGAACAGAATAACGTGACTTGAGTTCGAACTAGGATGTTGCAGTCCAGTGTGATTGCTCTTATGACACGAAGAATCCCCCAGTAAAGTTCAATTCGAAAAAAATCATAACCATTTTCATATGCCACATTTTGCGGTTTGTGTTTGGTTTTGTGGTCATTCTGTTGGTAATTTGTTAGTAACTACTGAATAGGAATCAGGTCTAACTCAATTTATAAGTCCTTGAGAAAGGTGTGAATCCCCTTATTCCCCATTCATGGATAAATAGTACCACTATGTCCACTACAAGGATTAAATAACCCACGATGGTTGACACACTATTAAACAAAGAAACCAACCAAACGTTAATTCACAATTAATAGAATAGTGGTTAAAAATGATTCTTTGAATCATATCTATTTTGACTCATGGAAATTATTTTGAACTTAGAGTAAAGTAAGTAAATTTGGCGACTCTAGATGAGGGTGACCCGAAGGCTCCCTTTTCAATAGCTACAACACCGAGGTGTAAGGAAGGTCGCCATTCCTTTCCCTGGATTGCTCCACTTTACCCTTGATCCATACCTTATAATGCTGAGTGTTAAGCAGAGAGGGATCAAGTACCATTTTTGAGTCTTTGGTATGACTTGACCGGGGATTGAACTCCGGTCTCCCGGGCCATTGGTGAACACTCTAATCGCTAGGCCAATGGACCGGTGTTCTCTCGAATAAAATAAGCCCAATCGGCTGGAGCTGTAGAATACTAGAAAACATCGCCTGCATATCTGCAGAGAGGTAAGATCCCCACCTCAACGGATGGCCTGGGTATGACATTAAACCATCTGATGGCAAGCCTCCAGTTATACCGGAGCTTTGGGTAATGCAGAGTACCTTTCCATTGCCATCGCTCCCAGTTATAATCTGAACCAGAAGGGTAGCACCTGATAGGATCCTATCTATGGGTCAAATAGAACTGTTTCACATTTAAACTGAGTGCAAAAAATGACTTACGTAAAACTGAATTGTTTGAAATAAAACTGTTTGATCATTGAACTGTGTGTAAACAAATGACTGATGTTTAACTGAATAATTAGTGATACATAGCAATACTTGGAACCATTTAACTGAGTGCAAAAGTGTGAGCTTAGGTTTGTTTAAAACTGTTAACAACAAAATGTGTTAACAAATCATGTATTTAATATATATGTATACAGCGAATTTGGCTTATAATAACCTACAACAATTGATATACCATAAAACCCAACCAAACCAAATTATATATAATTAATATATATGTATAAAGAGGATTTGGCATTAAATAACCTACAATGGTTGATATGCCATAAAACCCAACCAAACCAAATCATATATATTTAATATATATGTATAAAGAGGATTTGGCATTAAATAACAAACAATGGTTGATATGCCATAAACCCAACTTAACCAAATCATATATATTTAATATATATGTATACAGCGAATTTGGCCTTGAATAACCTACAACAATTGATATACCATAAAACCCAACCAAACCAAATTATATATATTTAATATATATGTATAAAGCGGATTTAGCATTAAATGACCTATAATGGTTGACATACCATTA
>OY757918.1:77937538-78030038 GCA_963585895.1 Sepioteuthis lessoniana
GGGAACGTGGAGTACCACTTCATGGCCATTGCTTCTGGATTCACACTTACCTGGAGTGGTAGCACTTGATAGGGTCAAATAGAACTACTTGACCATTTTAAACTCTGTGCCAACAAATGACTAAATGTTAAATTGAATTGTTAGAATAAAAACTTGGACCATTTAACTGTGTGTAAACCAATCACTGATGTTTAACAGAATTGTTAGTGATACATAGCAATACTTGGAACAATGTAACTGTGTCCTAATGAATGAGTAATGTTGAATAAAATTATTTCTGTTGATTAGCAAAATTTGAAACTCTTTAACTATATTCCTGAATTGAATTGTTAGTGATACATAGCAATACTTAGAACCATTTAACAGCGTCTAAACAAATGAGTAACATTGAATAGAATTATTAATGTTAAATACTTGAAACTCTTTATGTAGCTAAATTGAATTATAGGTCATCATCATCATGTCGTGCCGTAGGAACGGATGTCCCTGACCCTCTCTCGCCACTTCTCCCTATCGTTCATCGCCTCCGGCAGGTCTTCGGGGCAACCCCCTGTATCCTCACATAGCTGCTGGATGTATGTTCGCGCTGGTCGTCCTGCTTTTCCCCGTCCATATGTGGGGGTCCATAGGAGTAAATCACTTATGAGCTCGTCCCTGCTTCTCCAGCAGTGACCTGCATGTCTGGTTCGTCTAACTTGAATAGTTTTCGTGATGGGAGGCAGGTGGCAGTATAGTTGGTGTCTTGTGGGGTGTTGCCGCCAGGACTTGTTCAATATTACTCGCAACATTCTTGTGTAATTGCCGTCTAGCTTCTTCTCCAGCCGTTTAGTTAGCGTCCAAGTAGTGCATCCATACAACAGTATCGACACGACCGCTGCCTGGAAGAAACTGCGTTTCATTTTATCAGTCAGGTCTGATTTCCAGGTATTACATAGCAATACTTGGAACCATTTATTATGAGCAAAAGAATGAATACTGTTGAATCGAATTATTAGCGTCAAATAAAAATACTTGTCACCACCTCACTGTCTGCAAATAAATGATTTATATTGAATAGAAACATTAGTGCTAGAAATACTTGAAACCATTTAACTGTGTTGAAACAACGGCAATTCTAATATGCAAACAAATTAGTTCTTTCTCATATAAAAATGAAATTATCTTCGAAGTATTCACTCACAAATCATATATGCATATCCATTTAGCTTTGTGCAAACGAATGAGTAATAGTAAATAGAATTATGTGAATTAGAAAGAAATACTTGAAACCATTTAACTGTATGCAAAAGAGTGTGCTTAGTTTCTTTTAAAAATGTAATCAACAAAATGTGTTTACAAATCATATATATTTAATATATATGTATAAAGAGGATTTGGCATTAAATAACCGACAATGGTTGATCTGCTATAAAATCCAACCAAACCAAATCATATTTACTTGATATGTATGTATAAAGAGGATTTGGCATTAAATAACCTACAATGGTTGATTAGCTATAAAATCCAACCAAACCAAATCATATTTACTTAATATGTATGTATAAAGAGGATTTGGCATTAAATAACCTACAATGGTTGATCTGCTATAAAATCCAACCAAACCAAATCATATTTACTTAATATGTATGTATAAAGAGGATTTGGCATTAAATAACCTACAATGGTTGATCTGCTATAAAATCCAACCAAACCAAATCATATTTACTTAATATGTATGTATAAAGAGGATTTGGCCTTAAATAACCTACAATGATTGATATGCTATAAAATCCAACCAAACCAAATCATATTTACTTAATATGTATATATAAAGAGGATTTGGCATTAAACAACCTACAATGGTTGATATACCATAAAACCTAACCAAATTAAATCATATGTATTTAATATATATGTATCAAGAGGATTTGGCATTTAATAACCTACAAGGTTTGATATGCCATAAAACCCAACCAAACCAAATTTTTCCCTGTGAGACTTCGAACTTCTTGAATGACCCTCGTAAATATATGCTACGCTTACATGTATGGCAAGTACACCCTCCCAAGCCGAAACCCTGCAATGTAGTCTGGAACGAGCAGATGCAAGCATAGGCTTCCATGTCAACCTACACAAGACGGAATACATGTGCTTTAATCAAAGAGACGACATCTCCACACTAAACGGTAGTTTTCTGAAACTAGTAGACAAGTTCACCTACCTAGGAAGCAATGTCTCATCAACAGAGACAGACATCAACATGTGACTAGCAAAGGCATGGACACCTATCGATAGTCTGTCATATGGAAGTCAGGCCGGACCGATTAAATGAAACACAGTTTTTTCCAAGCAGCTGTCGCGTCGATACTGCTGTATGGATGCACTAGATGGACGCTAACTAAAAACTTGACGGCAATTACACAAGAATGCTGCGAGCAATGTTGAACAAGTCCTGGAGACAGCACCCCACAAAACAGCAGCTGTACGGCCATCTACCACCCATCACGAAAACTATCCAAGTTAGATGAGCCAAGTATGCGAGACACCGCTGGAGAAGTAGGGCCTATATACAACAGCTCTGTGCTAATACAGGAGGTAGCCTTGAAGACCTACAGGAAGCGATGGACGATAGAGAAGGGTGGCAGGAGAGAGTCAGGGAGATCCGCGCTGGTGGCGCGACATGATGATGATGATATATAAATGCTCTATCATTGATACTGAGCACTATTTAACAATACTGCAATATTTGGTCCTCAATTCACCAAGTGAACAGACAAGAAGCATATAAATCTGTCATATATATATATATATATATATATATATATATATATATATATATATATATATATATATATATATAAAATAAATGGGAAAAGTAGATGAACCAAAACGCAGACAATGGAGGATTCAAATTAATATTTCGTCTTTATTTCATCAAAGACTTCTTCAGAACGATGAAATAAAGACGAAATATTAATTTGAATCCTTTTTCTGTGTTTTTGTTCATCCACCTTTTCTATTTATTTTTTTCACATCTAGTCGGATTTTTCCAATCCACTATTTTGTTCATATATATATAGTCATCCACAGACAGATCTGTTTCGTTCTATCAGAACTCATCAGTGTGCCAAGACATACTAGCTTCCCGTAACTGAGATCGAAACTCGGTTGACTCAAACGCCAATCCGAGACTCTATCTCTCATCCACGAGGAACTAATAGCAACGAAGTAAATTTTAAACGGTTATAAATCACAATTACTATTGTTTACATGACCGATTAAATGAAACGCAGTTTGTTCCGGGCAGCGGTTGTATCGATACTGCTATATGGATGCACTACATGGACGCTAACAAAACGGCTGGAGAAGAAACTAGACGGAAATTACACAAGAATGTTGAGAGCAGTATTGAACAAGTCCTGGCGACAGCACCCCACGAGACACCAACTATACGGACACTTGCCCCCCATCACGAAAACTATACAAGTTGGACGAACCAGACACGCGGGACACTGCTGGAGAAGCAAGGACGAGCTCATAAGTGATGTACTCCTATGGACCCCCACATATGACCGTGCAAAAACAGGACGACCAGCTCGAACTTACATACAGCAACTATGTGAGGACACAGGATGTAACCCTGAAAACCTGCCGGAGGCGATGAATGATAGGGAGAAGTGGCGAGAGAGGGTCAGGGATATCCGTGCCTACGGCACGACATGATGATGATGATAACATACATCCGCTTAACGGCTACCGAGAGCTCAGTTCATATATGAAGAGCCTTGCAACAAACGCTAATGGTAACGCAATTACTTCACTCGCTAAAGAATTCAACCCTACGGTATATATTTATATATATATATTTACATTTCCGACTTCTCCCCCAATCAAAGATGACAGTCATTTTATAGCCATTGGCCTCTGCACATGTATGTCCCTCAGCCTCAGACAAGATGTAACTAAAGGTCGATTTCTAAGCCGAGTAAAAATGGATGAAAGACTGCATCCTTCCCTTCCCGAAGAAAGACGACCTCGAAATCACAAAGAATTACCAAGGTAGAAGTCTTACTGCCATAGCTGCTTTTCAATTGGCTCGGTCTGGTTTCTTTGTTTTAATACTATATCACCCTTTGTACTTACTTTATACCAAATTCATTCTTGTCAAAGATCATCAATGGTGTTATTTAACCCCAAGCTGAAACTTTTTAATCGTATCCAAACAGAAATTGAGGACATTCTTCAGGAAAATCAGAACGGATTTTGGAAAAATCAATCCACAACTTCTCAGATTTTGACTGGAAGTAGAATCATCAAAGGATTACAAGCAAAATACCTTGAGGCAACATTTTTGTTTGTTTGGTTTGGTGGGTTTTATGGCATATCAACTTTAGTAGGTTATTTAAGGCCAAATCCATTTTTATGTAAATAATCTGTTCTATTTGAAACAATTCAGTTGAGCATAAGTACAGAGTTTAATTGTCAAAAACATTTCTATTTCAAACTATTCAAGCAGTTACATGTAACAATTCAGTTAAGCATAAGCACGCAGTTTAAATGTAAGTACGACTTAACTGTCAAAGCATTTCTATTTCAAGCTATTCAGTTTGCTCAAACAATTCAGTTTAGCATAAGTATACTGTTAGTTCTATTTAATCCATAGATAGGGCCCTATCAGGTGCTACCACTCCGGGGCCAGAGTGGACCTGGGAGCGATGGCAATGAAGGGGTACTCCACATTCCCCAAAGCTCCAGCATTGCTGGAACCTCACTATCAGATTGTTTAGTGTCATATCCAGGACACTCGTTGGGAGAGTCTTACCCAGTCAGTGTATTCTACAGCCCCCAACTGACTGGGCAAATTTTTGTTTGTTGATTTGGTTTCTTTGTTTAATGGCATATCAACTCTTTTTAGGTTATTTTAATGCCAAAGCCATTCTCCTAGAAGAACAGTAGTGGTACTATTTAACCCATAGCTGGGAGGATAAGGGGGTTCATACCTTTCCCAAGGGTATTTGCCCTAAAGTGAACGTAATAGCGCGACTGGAGTACGAACTCGCGTACTATGATTCCGCAGTCCATCGCTTTAACCATTACACCACGAGGACAGCCCCCTTTGTTTGTTGAGTTCTCAAAGATATTTGATTCCATACAGAGAGAAAAGATAGAGCAAATATTACCAGCATATGGTCTTCCCAAAGAAACTCTCCACTATAAGGATGCTCTACAAAACCAGTAGTTCAAACACCTTTAATATTGTCGCTGGAATCTAGTAAGCTGATATATTAGCACCGTTTCTATTCATAATCTACCAAGACTGCAGACTATGAACGTCAATAAATCTAATAAAATAGTACAAAATGAAATACAAGAATTTGATTAACCACTCAACTCCTGTAACACATACACATTTTATATTTAGGAGGTGTTTGTGGTATAAATGGTCACCATCATAGGAAATAGACACGGTGACCAGAGTTCGAATTCTGGACAAAGCTGTTTGCATTTCAGTGCCAATGAATGAACCCTTGGGAAAAATATGCATCTATTATTCTCCTTAAAGATATGGGTAAATAGAAAGGCACACTGGGCTCTTCAGACTTGGCATGGCAACCAGTCTATGAGAAGGAAAACTGAATTCAAACCTGTTAAACTCCGCTTTAAATTGACCTTGTGTTGCAACCTGCTAGTGGGGAGGGGTAGGTAAATATACATGTGCATTTTAAATCCATGCACTATGCATGGCTTAGTTTCTGTTTTAATGCCATATCAACCTTTGTGGGTTATTTAATGACAAAAGCAATCATGTAGAACAGTAATAATACTATTTAACTCACAGCTGGAGGGAGATCAGTGGTTTCATACCTTTCCCAAGGGCATTAGTCCAAATGTGAATGTAATAGTTCAACTTCTATACTATATCACAGTCAAGTATGTCAGTCATTACACGCCTGAGACTTCCTCTATGATGCAGAGAATCAGCAGAGTGAATTAACAGGTATTTGCTTCACAATTCCAAACTGCAATGTCACAGGTTACCATCCTAGTAACAAGTTTTCAAAAAAAAAAAAAAAAAAAAAAAAAAAAAAGTAAGGGACACTGATTAAAAGAACGTTTTTTTTTTGAGATATTTAATCTAATATTCTAACAATCATTCGATAATATCAATATTATATCAAATATTAATAATATTATAAAACAATATCAATATTGTTTTTCAACATTTAATATTATGTAAATATATATCTAATATATGATATGATATAATATAATATAAAAAAAAAAAAAGTGAAGTTGGCGACCATAGTTGAAGGGTGACTCAAAGGCTCCCTTTTCGATTGCTACTACACTGAGGTGTAGGGGATGGCGCTACTCCTTTCCCTGGATTGCTCCACTTTATCCTTGATCCTTACCTAAGAATGCTGAGCATTAAGCAAGGTAGCATCAAGTACCATTTTTTGAGTCTTTGGTATGACTCGATCTGGGATTGAACCCAGATCTCCCGGGCCATTGCTGAACACTAACCATTATACCAAGGTCCGCTAATATAACAACATTTAGGAACAAAACAAAACAAAAGGAGACATAATTAAAAGAAGAATATTTTTTTTATTATTTCATAATTATACAAAATCTGAAATATTTTTCAAATATTTTTTTTATGAGTTTTAAATTTAAAAATTTTTTTTTAATGATTGCACAGGACAAGTCACATGTGTAGCCCCTTTAAAAATCACATGAAGGAATGATACAATATTCATATATGTCTACATGAGGTGTCTAGGGACGTTTGATTAAAAGGAGACAAAAGGAGAAAAAGCAAATGCAAAGAGTAAACAACTCAGAATGGCACAAGGATCAGAAAAATAAATCTATAATAGGAATGATGATAACAAGTTTTATAATTATATCATTATTTGGAATCCTCTCCCCATGGTCCTGTGTCATACATGGCATAATCCAGGTAAATACCCATATTTTGATAATTCTTAAAAAATATTACGAGCAATAATATTGTGATATTAATGCTAATAATAAACTAGCAATAACTATTTATTGATATCATTATTAATAGTACAATTAATTTAATAATGATAACAAAAAGATATGAAAATCAACTTAGTACTTGTTGACGGCAAGCAGAAAGGCAGTGACAAAGCAGGATTTGAAACTCAAATTGAAAAAGAAAAAAAAAGGAAATGTTTATAAATGTTTGGGAATAGAAATTTGAAAAGAGAGAAAAATAAATGATAGACAAGCAGGAAGTATAGAAGGGGGGGGGGGAAAGCAGAGGGAAAAAAAGGAGAGGAAAGAACACAAAATGAAAGAAAGAAAGAAGAGAGGAATCCACTTCCCCTCAGTTTTTTTTTTTGTTAGTTACTTAACAATAACAAACAATCCATAGATGGAACAACAAACTTAGATGAAGCATTGTCAATAATTAATTTTTCAATCAATATTTCTTTCATTTTAATTTCACTCACTCTTTATCACAACTCTCAGTCATTCTAAAACATTCTTAGTAACCAGCATAGAGCTGGGGGGAGAAGAAAGACAAAAAAAAAAAAAAATCTCCCTAGAGACTCAATCTATATTTCCAATTCCAAATCCTTACTTATACCAGAAGAATGGTAGAATGTGTTAGAAAGTAATAAGAAAAAACAACCAACATTAAGCTGAAGGAACACTAGTTGAAATTTAAAAAAAATTCTTTTTTTAAATTTATTTTGCTTATAGTTTAAGTTATTTTTTAAAGAAGCATTATCAACCATTATTATTATTACTTTTGAACTGTCCTTAATATTTCCTATCCATATTGTTTCTTGGTTTAAGATTGCCGATTCAAGTAAGCTTTGATAGGAAGCAACTCAAACTTCAAGAAAGAAAGGAAATACACATCAAAAGTTAATATTTTTGTTAGCAATCTGGCTATTATATGGTAAAGTCAAAGAAAAAAATAAAAAACCCATAAGGACGGTTCTTATATAAGCACCTGGAATTACAGTGTATGAAGAATTACATGTAAATGTCATATTCAATTTGATCTTATACATACAGCAGTCAAGAAGAGACTATCCTGTACACAAACAAACATGCATTTACTAATGAACACAGTACACAGGAGTTTGCAGATTTTTTCTGCTAAGCAGTAGAACATATTCTGACACATAAAAAGAAAACATGACAGAATAATGTATTCAGATATTTTATTAGTGTATAGAGTGTACATTCCAGTTAAACTGTAGTTAGCTCTGATAAAGGCAATTTAAGAGTGAAATTTTACCCAAAACTGTACAAGTCATGTGACAAACACGAATGCAGTCAAAACCCCCTTGAAATCCAGGGAGCTGAATAGAGGAAACAGCATATTGTCCATTCTAAGACTCATTGACTGAAAAGAGTCTCTTTCACCGGTTGGTGAGAGATATGTTGCACTTGTCTTTAATGAAACTGCCATGTATTATTCATAATTTGACGCATCATGCAGTGTCTAATGCTTCCTAGCATGCAAAGGATACAGAGAATCTTTTTTCTTTAGCCTGCATACTTAGTTGTGGAAATTCATTTGACCACTGTGCATCCAGTAGGTAAGGGGTTAAAAGAACAGCATTTTAACCTTTTGAACCCGAGTGACCAGTATTTGTGCTGCTAACAAGAAGTACAAAAACCTGGATGGCCAGAATTTTCGCCATGAATTCCCCACATCTACATTGCCAATAAAAGGTTGCAACTTTATATTCTAAACTGTTGATAGAATGTTGTAACCTGTTATTTAACAGCCAGTAAAGTGTAAATATAAATATACAACATTTTATATTTTCAGCTACTTTTCAAGCCAAGAACTTAGGAATTAGAGGTCTATGGTCAGGGAGGGGGGTAGTGCTCAGATTTCTAATGATTAATAGTGACAGAGCCCTTTTCAATTTTAAATTGACATTTACATGTGGATTCTTTTCTACTTAGGAATAAATGTATTTTATTTATTTTATTAAAGAGAAAAAAAACAAAAACAAAAAAAACATTCAGATCAGGAGGAGAGAACTTATTGAACCAAGATTTTTTTCTAAATGTTGGTGGGGAGGGGGGTTAGATAAATAAATAAGTTTTCCCAATTACCTTATACAATTTGGGTACCAGGGTCTGTTTTTTTTGACAAGGAGTGGGGGTGGAGAAAAAAAAAAAAGAAGCTAACTATAGAAAAAATTTCTTATAAATTCAATATCTTTTTTGTATTCATTAAATAAAATTTGATATTAATATCCAGCCCTCTTCTGTGTTTTTTCTTTTGCTTGATAACAGAATTACAGGCAGAGAACCAGAATAAATTTAAAGCTAAATTTGAAAATAATATTTGGGTGAGAAAAAATAAAATATATCATTTGTGTTATAAATTTATTATTTTTTTTGAGTAATTTTTTAAAAATTAAATTTAAAGATTTCTAACATGAATTTTTTTTTTCATTTCAAAATATTGAGCAAAATATATTCTCTAATAAGTACAGAAAATAGAATTAGATTAATATCATAAAAAGAAAAAAGAATTTATGAATAGAATGGTTTATAAAATCTTATAACTGAATTGAAAAATAAAATAAATCAAAAGAAAAAAAATACATATCAACTGGTTAAAATTGAATTTTAAAAAATCCAATTTCTCATTAGAAAGAAAGAAAAAATAAAAATAAAAAAATTAAAAAAATTTAAGTTTTTTTTTTTTTGGTGATAAAAAAGGAAAATATATTTTACATTGAATACAGCAATTGAAAGAAATTATAGGAAAAAAAAAGTGCAAATAATGTTTCTTATTAAATTAAAAAGAAACAGAGTTCAGGTTAAAAGTGCAGTAAGCCAAAGCCAAACCTTTTTAAAACTTGTTTTTCTGATGCATTGGAAAAATAAGTTCTAAAAAAAAACTTAGACTTCAGGTTAGCCTTACTGCACTTTTTAGCTGGACTATTAAAACTTTAACTTGAATAAACAGTTTTGATAAATTTTGCTATGTAATGAATGTTTGGCAACAAGTGCATCATCAACGCTGCCTGAATGAATCATCCTTGATTGTGCAAAAACAAAGCTTTCCACTGGCTTTCTGATCTGAGACCGTTTCTGTCTGATTGCCTGTTTTCCTTCTATCCTTCTTTTCTTTCAGCAGATGAACATGTAATGATTTATGACCCGCCTTGCAAAAATTAATACGAGCAACTTTATTACGCTCCACGGTTGTCAAGGTCTTTCACTTTGTAGATACGAACCAACCAGTGCTCTGTAGTGTAGGCCTCTTCCAAAACATCCAATTCAAAATCTTTGTTACCAATCTCTGCATTGCGAACTCTGTCATAGCCAGTGGGCTTGCCTAAAAATAAGACAAGAAATAAGTAATGTAAATAATTATCAATCAGGGATTCTCAAAATGATCTACATCGACCCTTTAGAAGGAATATAAGTATAGGAGTGCACAAAGGGTGAATTTACTAGACATAAACCCCTTTATAACAGTAAACAAAAACCACTGGATCATGTAGACAAGGAAACACATACACCTAACAGTATGCCGGATTGGGCATGTTGGTCACATATGAACTGTTCAAAACAAATGAACAACCAACCTGACACTGAAGAAAATGTTCTGGATAACTTATATAAACCATATTAAGTTGGTTGGTTATTTAATGCCAAATCCATTTTTATACAAATAAACACTTCTATTTAAAACAATTCAGTTTAGCAAGAGTACAGTTTAATTGTCAAAAACATTTCTATTTCAAGCAATTCAGTTTATTCATCAAACAGTTCTTATTCAAACAATTCAGTTTAGTATAAGTACAGTTTTAAAATTTTTTTTCATTTTTACACACACACACACAGAGTTAAATGTCAAAGCAGTTCGAATTCAAACTATTCAGTTTAGTATAAGTATTCAGTTTAGTTCTATTTAACCCAGAGATAGGACCCTATCAGGTGCTACTACTTCGGGCCAGAGTGAACGTCAGAGCTATGGCAATAAAGGGGTGCTCCACATTCCCCAAAGATCCAGCATCATTGGAACCTTACCATCAGATTGTTTAGAATCATATTCAGGACACTCGTTGAGGGACTCTTACCCCCTCTGCAGAGGTGCAGTCAGTGTATTCTACAGCCCCAACCGACTGAGCAAAAACCATGTTAAGAATTTACAAGAGTGTAAAGTTTGATTCAAGGATTTTCTGAACATAGAAATTCCTGAATGTACTATTTTTCCATTTGATGTTGAAGTAGAAAGTACAAATTTAAACACTTTTCTTAAAGAATTTACTGAAATGACTTAACCATGAAGCAATGTTTATGTACACATTTAAAGGGATTGGATATTACTTGATTAACAAAAAAAAATTTTCCCAAGCTTTTTGCAACTGTTGATCCCATTTTACTACCTTTTCCAAGTTCGTATTTGGTGGAATCTGGGTTTAACCATGTGCATTATTTACTAAGCAAACAGAGAAGTACTTTGAACATAAAAAGTGGTGATATGCAGCTAAAACACATAAAACTGCAACCAAATATTCATGGTCTCATCAATCCAAGGTTTTCATTAAAAACAGAATTCAAGAATTAAAAGATGCATTTGCATTTATAGTTTGATTCTTTTTTTTATGTAAATTTTATTGAATACTGGTAAATTAGTTATGTTTTATAATTTAATGTTCACTTAATTTATTTTGGGGGTGAATGGAAACTAAATTTTGTTACAAGAAGTGTATCAAGTAAGAAGTTTGAGAACTCCTGACCTACATTAATAAGTGGGAAGAATTTGTCTGACAATCAAATGGTTTGATGTAAAGTTATCAAATTTGGTATATATATTCACTGGAATCCAGTGAAAGGTTTTAATGTGGTGGTGGTGGAGAAGATTCTAAGAGGGGGAAAAAGGGCTTTCAACCTGGAGTTATTAAACAATGGGAAGGCATGTTGCTGTAGCCCAATCAGAATGAATCAAAAATGTTAAATTCTAAATGCTAAAGTGAAATTAAATAAAATAAAAGGGTTATTTGTCTTAAAATAATCATTAACCATTTGCAGGGAGAGTGACATTTTTACTGGTTTTGGGCTCCCCCCACTCCACCTGTGATGGGGGATTGTATAAAGGCTGTTTTGAAAAATATAATAATTCAAAGCAAGTGCTTTGTTTTTATGCTTAAAGGGTGGGCCTTTGAAACTAGGACAAGTTCACCTACTTAGGAAGCAGGGTCTCATCAACCGAGAAAGACATCAACACATGACTAGGAAAGGCATGGACAGCTATTGATAGGCTATCAGTCATATGGAAGTCAGACCTGACCGATAAAATAAAATGCAGTTTTTTCCAAGCAGCGGTCATGTCGATACTGCTATATGGATGCACTACATGGACACTAACTAAACATATGGAGAAAAAGCTTGACAGCAATTATACAAGAATGCTGCAAGCAATGTTGAACAAGTCTTGGAGGCAACACCCAACAAAACAGCAGCTGTACGGCCACCAACTACCCATCATGAAAACTATCCAAGTTAGAACCAGACATCTGGAGAAGCAAGAACTCATAAACGATATACTCCTGTGGACCCCTTCACATGGATGAGCAAAGGCAGGACAACCAACTAGAACCTATATACAATAGCTTGGTGCCGATACAGGATATAGCCTAGAAGATCTCCCGGAAGTGATGGACAATAGACACGGGTGGCGAGAGAGGGTCAGGGAAATCTATGCCAGCAGCGCAACATGATGATATATAATTGACTTGTTTGAACATATCTTCTAGCTGGTAAATTTTCGGAAAATAATTTACCCACTCTACAAAGATTTTAAAAAATTATCTGCCAAGAAGGTTAACATTTAATTAAACATTATTAATTAGGTTGTAGTTCAAGAAAGAGATGTAAGAAAACCAAAATTACAAACTATTATTGTTTATTGGACTAACAATGCAAGCAAGCAAGCAAAAAAGCAAGAACTGTTTAAATTTAGAAAATACTTTAAGTTATAATAAAACTAGTAAATCCAAAAAATTTATATTTCTGATAAATAAGTGTAAACCTGTGACACTACGAGTTGGATATATGCACATACATGTGTATATACACACACACACACACACAACACACGTGTGTGCACCCATACATGTGTGCGTGTATATATATATATATATATATATATACGCCCACGCACATGTGTGCACACACATACCTACACACACATGTGGCAAGATGAGTTAGATTCGGCCTGGGTATCAAATTTCAAATGTTAGGAAAACCCATTAACTAGATTAAGGAAATCTAGATAAGAAAATGTTTATACATATGACATGGGTAAGTGTTAAGTATGTGTCAGGTACTGGTCAAAAACTTAAAAGGGTCTGAATTTAATGTCCCTGTATCAGAGACGGCCAGGCTAGGAAATATTCTTATGTCCAGTTTTTTAAAGAGAGAAATGGCCGCCCAAAAAGTTATGGGTTTATTCGTGGGTGTCCCTTGGCTGGAAATAATAATGAATCATTCTGTATATATACAGGTGAATTTTGGGTCCTAGCAGTTAGACTTAGTTTGGGTTCAAGGAAAGTTGATTAGGCCGAAACAAAGAAACAACGAACAGCGACATTACCAGCCAGTTAGTTAAGATAATCTTTTGCCAGCCAAAACTCAGCCTAGAACTAATTATCCACAAAGTGTTACATGCTCTCCAAAGTTGTTGTGTTTTTATTCTTTTCCCTGTGAACCTGCCTCTTGCTCGATCCGGCCACACATAAGTTCTCAACGTGGGGCTAGTAACTTATGCAACGAGCTGCAGAGGTGGGTATTCTCACAAACCTATCACTGAGTTGCTCTGAAAAGAAATCTTTCGATTCATTATCCATGAAAGCTACAACAAATGCAATAAACACAATAGCATTTTTGGATAGAGCAAATTCTCAGCTATAAAAAGAAAAAAAAATCCTTTAATGTAGTCACCACTATTTGGCTATGCATTTTTGCCAAAGATGAACAAGAACCTGGATGTTTAATACGTAGGTGACCAACTTTTTCAAAATTTAAAGGCAAAACTGAAGGCTTTAAAGTTGTATACTTTAAGAAACACCTTGTTACTTTAGTTTAACTGCTTTCATTTAATATGGCTTACAAACTGATCAAGAAGAAATAAACAATATTTTCTTCCTTTTTTTGGGGGGTGGGATTAAATCAGGAGTGCAAAACAGTGTGTGTGTGTGTGGGGGTTTACTTACCAGACTCTGTGTATACAGATCCAAACTGGTAGTAGCACATCTTGTACATAAGGCAGTTAAGAAGGATGGGAGAGCCTTCTTTGTCAATTCTGAACTCGCCCTGGGGAGTATAGTAATCAGCCTCTTTAATGTGAGTACCTTTCTCTGTGCTACCACCAATCCTTACCATCCACAAAAATTTGTTTATATCTGGAAAAAAAAAAAATTACAATTTACAATTCAAAAAGAAGGTGGATTATATAAAAGTAAACAACATATTGCTTAAGTTCAATGGCTGATAAGGAAAAATGATTGACTGGTTGATTTTAATGGCATGTCAACCCATCTAAGGGTATTTATGCCAAGAGTTTATGGAATTGCATTCTTTGCACACTTAGATTTACATTTTTTGTTTAGTCGTTGAAGTTTTTTTGTATAGTTATATAACAACAAGTATTCCTATCTAATACAAAAAACTTGTACACAATCGTATAGTTTCAAGTAATTATTTCTATTTAAAAATAATTATTTGTTTACAGAGTCAAGTGGTTTCATGTAGTGAATAATAATCCTTAGTAAAACAATTACAGCTTTAAGTAACTTAAGACAAATAATTTGCAGTTATATATCAAGTATTCCTATCTAAGATTAATAATATTCAAACATTTATTTGACCCATAGATGGGAACCTAACAGGTACAACCACTCAAGATCAGAGTGGACCTGGGAGTGATGACAATGAAGGGGTACTCCACACTCCTCAGATTTCCAGAACTGGCACCCCACTCCTCTGCAGAGTACAGTCAGTGTATTCTAAACCCTGCCAAAAAAGTGGGGTTTAAAAAAAAATTTAATTTTTTCAAAAGTTTCTTTTTTGAATTGATTAAAGCAGGATTAATTTGTGAGTTAAATGTTTTAAATTAGATTTATATGAATAATAAAAATCTAATTTTTAAAAAATAAAACTGCATCAAAATTTCATACCAAGTCATCCTAAGTAATGTCTGAAATCTGACACTGCAAAATATCTTTTACTATTCTAAAATGCATAAATCCTAAAAATAAATATTAGGATGGGTGATATCATTGACTCCTCAATCGTAATTAAAATTTAAAAAATATTTCTTACCGTCTGATGAATAACCTGTCAACCCTCCAAATATAACTAGAACATAATTAACATCAAGTTCTCGCATAATTTCATAAGCTTTGTCTTCTGATGATGCCATTGCCTGGAAAGAAAGCAAGAAATTCAGAGAAAACAGAATCAGACAAGCATATCAAGTGCTACAAAAAACAGTAAAAGCTTTTAATATTATCATTGTAAACAGCTCAAATAGATAAGAACTACTTTGAAGATAATGGAAACTTTTGTTTCCGTCATCTTCAAAGCAGTCCTTATCTGTTCACAATGATAATATTAAAAGCTTTTACTGCCTTTTATTTATTTTTTATTTTAAATCATCAAAATTCCCTAAACCTTTTGATAGCATCTTGTATATGTTACCAGTAGGTATAACAGACTGAAGTTATTTTTTTATGAATTTAAAACAAGAGTAGATGGAAAGTTTCTTTTTTTTAAAATCATTCTTGAACCTATTTTACTGGTACACCAATGAAATTCAATGACTTTCAATAACAAATGAATTCATGGCTAAGATTTATCTTATTTGTATGGTAGGAAAGAGCCTCAAAAGAGCTCTTTAAATTTTATGATTAGATTAATTATTCATCTTTATGGATCTTTCATGATTAGATGATGTGTTCATCTTTATGGATTTTTTTCCAAAAGGTATCCAAAGTCTCCAAGCCATTTTAGATGAAAATAATTATTCTAATATTTAATAAAATTGACGTAATCTCTGCCCGTGGTGTAATGGTTATCGTCGCAGGAAATGGACACAGCGGCACGAGTTCAAATCCTGGACGAGACTGATTGCATTTCACATAGCACTAATACCCTTGGGAAAAGTATGAATCCAATTATTCTCCCTCCAGCTATGGGTAAATAGTAGGGCAGACTGGGTTCTTTAGCCTTGGTGAGGCAACTAGTCTAGGAGAAGGAAAACTGAATTCAAACCTGTTAAACTCTGCTTAAAAAATTGACCTAGTGTCATATCCTGCCTGAGCGGAGGAGTTGGGTAAATACGATAATCTCTTACTTTTCAAATGATGTCCATCTAAGTAAATAGATAAGTACTGTTAATAATTCTTCATCTCAGAAGTTCAAACATAAATTGATCAATTGAAGTAATAAATATTTTGGATGCTTTTGCTGATGAAGAAATTGATACAAATGATTGAAGGAGCTGATACTTAGCAATGAAAATGGCAATCATAAGTAAACAAGAACTGTATTGAGTTTTCTTATATCATAGATATATCTTCTGTTAAAACAAATTTGGAAGATTTGTTTTTTTTTTTTTAAATATATCAACCTTGGGTTATTTTTAATGCCAAATCTATCCTTCTAGAAGAACAGTAGTGATACTATTTAACCCATTGGTTCAAAGGCATATTAACCTACTTGGGTTATTTAATGCCAAATCCATCGTTCTAGAAGAACAGTAGTGGTACTATTTAACCCATAGCTGGGAGGATAAGGGGGTTCATACTTTTCCCAAGGGTATTTCTCCGAAAGTGAATGTAATAGTGCAACTGGAGTTTGAACTCGCTTACAATTCTGCAGTCCAGCACTTTAACCATTACACCACGAGGACACCCCCCCACCAAATTTAGAAGGGTATTTATCCTGAAAGTTCAGGTATATTGTTGAGAGAAAAAACAATGAAGAAGCAAGGAGGCAAAAAGTTAAATAATAAATCATAATAGGTGGAATTTATTCAGTAAAAGTTTCCTTGAACTAAAAGAACTGTTACTGCACTTTAATCATCCATCAAATATTGGAGAGAGAGGGGAATAACAAACTTGTCTTGTTTACTTACCTGACCAACCCTTGATATGTGCGTATTATTCCATGTATTGTTATCCACTAATATTGTCCGATTTGCCATTGCCGTAATTTGATAACCGTAATCCCACCATGACATCACTTTGGCATCCTAGGAAAAAAATAAAATAAAATAAAACTTAGAAAATGGATTCAGAAAAAAGAAAAAGAAACTTGAGAGGAAAAATGCCCGGTAAATCCTGACCGGTTCAAGTTTAAAATAATTGATTTTAATAACAATGTCAACCTGTCTAGGGTTATTTTATACCTCGGTTAGGGAATTGCATTCATTGTACATTCACATTTATATTTTTTGTGGAGTTGTTTCTTTAGGGTCTTTTGCACATGGTTCTACTAAATGTGAATAATTTTTTTTAAAGATCTATTTGACCCATAGATAGAAGTTTAATAGGTATTACCACTCCAGGTCAGAGTAGAAGTGAGAGTAATGGCAATTAAGGAGTACTCCACGCTTCCCAGATCTTCCCAAAATTAGTTAATTGGTGTTCAATGGTATATCAACCCTTGTGAGTTATTAGATGCCAAATCTTGCTTGTAAGTGAAAAGTTTCTTGGTAAATATTTTTGTTTTTAAATGAATTGTAAGAGTGCAAGACAAAAAGTTAGTTGATAAATTTTGCTTCACAGGTGTATGCTTTGTAGACGGTCTTGCTTCATGGATATATATATATGCTAGATCAAGGTTTGCAATTATGTTGTCAGTTTTAAAACAATATGATCTATTTAGGGTTTTGGTTTATCATTGAGCATTGCATTATTTTTGCTTGTTTAATATTTTATGATTTTATTTTCAACGTTAGGGGTCTCTGGACTGAGATAATGAGACTTTGATATTTTCAGTTGCTTTGGTTTAGTAGTTGGCTGGGGATGATTTATTTAAGATTGGTGGAAAGGTTCAAGTTTAGCTGAGAGAGTTAAAATGTGTTTAGGTTTTTTGGTGTTTGGTTTTGAATTTTTGATATGGGTTTTTCCAGATTTATCTATTTTGGGAATTAGTGGGCAGATCAGAGATTTGTGTACATTTCCTGTTATGGTACTTGTTTCAGTTGGAGATTTGAAGTTTGCAGTAGATATTTTTTTTGTAATGGTATAGGTGTTTGTTGTAGGTTATTTTTGTTTGATTTGTATAAGACAGATTTCAGCTGAGTTTAGTTTCTGGAGCTGATTTTGGAAGTTTGGCTTATCATTTGGTCCTTGTTGCAGCAGTTTTTCAATGATAGCTTTGTATTTATCAAGTTGATAGTTGTTGGTGCTACTGAGTGGACTCACCGGTGTTAAATTGGTGTAGATGTTATCTTTCATGTAGGATTTCACTATCTTGCTTCTAGAAATGTTTTATTCTTTCTATACTTTAACGCCATCATTTCCTATCAGTCTTTTGTATATATTGCAAGTTCTTAAGGGTGGAGGGTGGTTCTCTTGGCATAGGAGCCTCACCATCAGATCCAGTTTAATGTCACACCCCTCCCCACAAAAATGTGGTGTCTTGTTAGCTATTAACTATTAACCATTAAAAAAAAAAAAAAAAAAAAAAAAAAAAAAAAAAAAAAAATCAAATTGCTCAAGCTTATCGAAATGATTGTTTTTTTTTTTGTTCTTTTTTTAAATTGCATTATATTATTTCTAATTAATAAAACCATTAGGGTAATAATAATCATATAAGATACCATATGACATATCACTCACAAAACATGGTGTCAGGAGAGAATAATGTTAAGATAATCTGAAACATTAATTGAGTAAAGAAGAAAAAGGTATAAAGAGACAAAGTTAGAGAATAAGTAGGAATGGAAGAGAAATTGAAAGAATATGCTAGATTTTAAAAGGAGAAGACTGAAGTATAGTTATTTGCTAAGCTTAATTTAGTTGTGGCATAAGTATGGGGCTCCTAGTGAGAATCAAACTCACTAACAACAGTCTGCCAATCTAGCTTGTTAACCATAACACTAGATAAGGTGTCCAAGAAGACTGAAGTATAGAAAGTTATGTAAAAAAAAAAAAAAAAAAAAAAAAAAGAGGAAATTATAAGTTAAGTAATGTTGGCGACCATAGTCAAGGTCAACCAGAAGGCTCCCTTTTCAATAGCTACTACAATGAGGTGTGGGAGAGAGCACTACTCCTTTCCCTGGATTGCTCCACTTTACCATTGATACATACTTTATATTGCTGAGTTAAGCAAGGAGGTATCAAGTACCATTTTTATAGTCTTTGGTATGACGCAACCTAGGATTGAACCCAGGTCTCCCAGACCATTGGTGAACACTCTACCCACTAGGCCAATGAGCCGTCTTATTTATGACGTAACTATGCTTGCAATAATAATCAGTAATATTAACTGAATAAGACATGAATGCATGTATTTGAATGTTATGTCCAGCCTGTCATCACCTCAGATAAATAATAGACCATCCCATTTTGATCTTGAGGAAAGAAAGTGAAGAAAAGGAACATGCTACATACTAGAAAGAAAAAGAAAGCAAATACAATAAGAGAGAGAGAGAGAGAGAGAGAAAAAGAGAAATTAATATAGAATTCTATGGAATGGAATGAAAAAAGAAAGAAAATTTTGAGAATGAATATAAACATAAAGCAAAAATGTTGCTTACTTCAGGTGTATTGTGTCGCAACCAATAATAAGCTTCTCTGAAATCATCAAAAATAATCCTGCCTCCATCTCCTGCTCTTGCTGATAAAACAATGGAAGGACTTGAATACGCTTCTGACGTAACCCAGGTGCAGTGGAACGTGTACATTATAAGGAAAGTGGTGATCATTAATACAACACCAGATGCAATCTGAGAAAGAAAAGAAAAGATATGATACAAAGGCAGGAAATAAAAATTATTATTTTTTGTTTTAGTGGCAAAGCGAGAATTTTAATATAACACTAAAAATATCTGAACCTTTTTTAGGACATCTAAGAGAGAGAGAGAGAGAAAGTTTTATTAAAAATGTGAAGTAATTTTTACTGATTTTTCTAAAAAAAAAAAAAAAAAAAAAGTGCTTAGCAAAAATTGAAACATGTCAGCCATTTAGGGATATAATCCTTTACTAAAAATTGAACAAAGCATCTGATAAATTGGTAGATGCGTTGCTTTTTAAGTTATTTCTTAAGCAGTAAAATCTACTTGGGTCATGCTTGATCTTTCAAATAGTTACTGTTGTAGGAAATAGACACGGCTAACCTGATTGATTTTAATGACATATCAACAAGCCTAGGCTTATTTTGTGACTAAAGGTTAGGGAATCATGATCATTATATGTTCATATTTATATTCTTCATGTAATTGTTTGTTAAAAGGGTTTTTTTCCACACAGAATATGAACAATTTTTCAAACAGATCTATTTGATCCATAGATGAGACCCTAACAGGTGCTACCACTTCAAGTGGATCTGAGAAGTAATGGCAATGAAGTAAGTACTCTAAGTTCCCCAAATCTGAGGCCTCACCATCAGATGAAATTTAGTGTCATATCCAGACCCCTGCCACTTCTTGGGGTAGGTGGTGTCTTATCCCTCTGTATATTCTAGGCTCTGCTGACAGAATGGTTGGTTGGTTGATTGTTTGGGTTTTATGGCATATCAACCATTGTAGGCTATTTAATACTAAATCCATTTTTATACAAATAAACAGTTCTATTTTAAACAATTCAGTTTAGCATAAGTACACAGTTTGTCAAAAACATTTCTATTTCAAGCTATTCAGTTTAGTCATACAGTTCTAATTCAAACAATTCAATTTAGTATAAGTATAGTTTTTATTTACTCACAGTTAAATGTCAAAACAGTTTTATTTCAAACAATTCAGTTTAGCTGTACACAGTTTAGTTCCACTTGACCCATAGATAGGGCCCTATCAGGTGCTACCACTCTGGACCAGAGTGGACTGAGGACAGATGGCAATGAAGGAGTACTCCACATTCCCCAAAGCTCCAGCATCACTGGAACTTCACCGTCATATTATTTAGTGTCTTATCCAGGACAGTCGTTTGGATGGGGGGGGGGGTCTTACCCCTTTGCAGAGAACCAGTCGGTGTATTCTACAACCCCAGCTGACTGGGCAACAGAATTGTTGGCTACTTCAAATCCTGGATGAAGCTGTTAGCATGAGTAAATAACATGGTAGATAAAAGAAAAAAAAACTTAATTCAAACCAACTGTACTCAGCTAAAAAATTGTCACAACCTGCTTATTACATAAAAGCAACAACTTTACTAGTTGCCAGTCAGAGTAAAATAGTTGTTCATCAGCCTTTCAATAAGTCTTGTATTCATTATTAACCATAAAACATTACCTTGAATTATATTGTTTTCTTAATTACATAAAATAATATATAAAGAAATAGAATTCTAAAAAACTTGTTGAACCAGCTCTATGTAACTTGAAGCAAAAGTTAAACTGAAATTAAAAAGAATCTTGATATGCTTATGTAGGCCGTGGCAGTTATCTCCCCATGATATAGGATGCGAGCAGAACTTTTGTACTTACTTCATTTCTAAGAGGATATGAAGAATCTGGCCTTTTCAATTTCTTCTCTTTTCGTGAAGCATCTAAGTTTTTCATATAAGTAGAAAGTGTTGAGGAAAGTCCAATTCCCGATAGGATACACATGACGGGGGCAAGTACCAGCATCAAACGCACCATCACACCCTGAAAGAAGATGGATATAAAAAAAAATGCAGTTCAAAAACTATTTGAGATAATAATGTACCCCGCCCCAAGAAACAAACAAAATCTAGTTCTTACTATAGATTATAATTGTCATATTGTGGCTTAAAGATTGTCAAAGAAAACTGAGCAAACAATGAAATATAAGAAAGGTTGTCTTGTTCTCTAGATCAGGAAGGAAAGAGACATGTGTTTACATCAACCCCCCACCCCAAAAAAAACTCACTAATGTTCTATTTTGGATATTACTTCTTCAAACTGGTAAGAAGGATATTAAATTACGTGGAGTAGTTTTCTTTGTTGATGAAGGAAAGAATTGTTCATCTATAACCCCTCTCCATATTACGATGGGGGAAGACAGTTTCTCTAAGCCCTAAAATATATAACTTAACTCTTCACTGTCTTGGTACCAACTCACTTTGCAAATCTACTAAGCTCTTAAACAAAAGTTAACACAATTGGCCCATTGAACTTTCAAGGCACTGATGGGAGAGACCAGCACATTACATAATACATTGGATTTAAGTAAATTAAATTTTATGAGATATAACTCTTATTTTCAGAAAACAGCTGTAATCATTGCACATGTCATTTCACAAATGTTTGAAAACGTACATTTGACACTATTGATATAAGTTTATCTGAAATTAATCATACTAGTTGAAAAACCAACCTACAGAGATGTTGAGATACATATACAGAGTATAAATTCATACTAACAATGAGCCTAGGCATAACACTGAAGTATATTTTTGTGAAGACTTACAAGTCAATAAATATAACTAACACTTATGATTCCCTGCTGGTACTACAAATGTCATCATTATCATCAGGTCGTGCCGCTAGCACGGATATCCCTGACCCTCTCTAGACTACAAATGTAAAACAGTATTTTTTTAAAGTTTTGTTTTCTGGTGACCAGAAAAAAAGATACAAAGAAAAAAAAAAACAAAAAAAAAAAACTAACAGTTTCTTGCTAGGAACTTTTCAGTCCAATGTTTACTTTATATGGTTAAACTAAAAGTTCAGCTAACAGAATGGACACAAAATGAAAGTCCAATTTAGCACACAATATGGATACAAAGTGAGGGTCCAGTTTAGCAAAATTAATGAGTATTATATTCATAATATAAATTAAACTCGCTATAAACTTAAAATCTTTCAAATTTTCAGAAACTAATCAGTTAAAAATGTGCAATGAGTAACCACAGAAAATTTGACAAACATTTTTAGCTGCCTTTGAGTGATGCAATGAGAGGCAAACAGATGGATTGGTTTGGTTTGGTTGTTTTAATGGCATATCAACCTTTGAAGGTTATTTAATGCTGAAGCTATTCTCCTAGAAGAACAGTAGTGGCACTATTTAACCCATAGATGGGAGGATAAGGAGGTTCATACCTTTCCCAAGGGTATTTGCCCGAAAGTGAACGTAATAGCGCGACTGGAGTACAAACTCGCTTACTACGATTCTGCAGTCCATCACTTTAACCATTACACCATGAGGACACCCCACCAAACAGATGGAGAAAAAAGACATTTGCTGAATTCAAGAAAGATTATTTAAAACTGAAGCAAGTATTTTGAATAAGATTTTTTTTGCAATTAGATTTCCAATTAAAGGGAAGAATTCACCTATTAGATTTATGGTAGGCTATAATGAATTTACAATGTGACATCAGAGCCAGTTGAGCTGCTATTTGTTATTAGCCCAACTTCAAAAGGAAACAAAAATTGTACTTTGAGGTCTTTAAATCTGCCCCGAGGCTATAAAACCACAAGTTTATAAAAAAAAAAAAAAAAAAATGCAACTTTCAAGAGAAACAACTTCTCTCACTTTTAACAATTGTACAAATAACAGTAGTAGTAGGTCAACTTTAGGGCTATTCTAAAGGACCAAGATGACAGCAGTAGCATAACTGCTTAATTGGTGAAAAATCAATACAAATGGTTTTATTCTCAATACAAATAATTAATACCTAAGAACCAGAAAGATCTTCAGAATAATTCTGACTAAAGAGGGTTGGCCCAAACAATATTTTACATACTGGGTAGATAGTTTCTGGCTCTTTAGATATTCTAGTTTTGCTCTACTTAGTGTATTGAACACTTATGTATTAACTAAGGTAATTGTCTATTTTTCTTCTTTTGGCTAGATATTGTGGTACTGATTGATGATTTTCAAGCAGTAAGGATGTTTAGTCTTCTTTTTTTAAAGAATTTTTTTCCAGGAATCAGTTTGTAACTTTGTACACGGAACTTTGAACTATGTCCTTTATTGAATCCATGGGGATTGCCTGTTCTGATTCCGTTAGCCATAACCAGGTACAAGTGGTAAGTATTCCTGTATTGTTACTCGCCTGCAGTCAGGATTGAACCTGCAACCTCCAGATGATTGTCTCCTGAATGATGTAACACATTTTTTAAAATATCAATTTATAATGGTTTCTTCTTCAGTAGGATTTATATTAAAATTAAGGTTCAGATTAGATTTGGGTTTTATGGCACATCAACCTTTGTAGGTTATTTAACACCAAATCCATTTTTATACAAATAATCGGTTCTATTTCAAACAATTGAGTTTAGCATGAGTACAGGGTTTAATTGTCAAAAACATTTCTATTTCAAGCTATACAGTTTAGTCAAACAGTTCTCATTCAGACAATTCAGTTTAGTATAAGTATAGTTTTTGTTTACACACAGTTAAATGTCAAAACAGTTCTATTTCAAATAATTCAGTTTAGCAAAAGTACAGTTTCAATGTCAAAAACAGTTCTATTTCAAACAATTCAGTTTTGTATAAGTGTGCAGTTTAGAATAAGTATGCAGATTAGTTCAATTTATCCCATAGATAGGACCCTATCAGGTGCTACCACACCGGGCCAGAATGGACCTGGGAGCAATGGCAATAAAGGGGTACTCTGCATTCCCCAAAGATTCAGCATTGCTGGAACCTCACCATTAGATAGTTTAAGTGTCATATCCAGGACACATTTTTAAACGAGTTTGAGCTCATTTGTTTACTCACTCGAATGGTTTTAAGTATTGTTATCCTCTTTGATATCAATCATTTCACAGTTATATGTTATCAAGTGTTTCTATCTAGTGTAAATAATTTGCACAGTTGTATAGTTTCAAGTATTTCTATTTAATAGTAATAATTTCAAAACATGTTTGACCCATAGATGGGACCCTAACAGGTACTACTATTTGAGATCAGAGTGGACCAGAGAGTAATGGCAATGAAGGAGTACCCCAGACTCTAGAACCAGAGTCTCACCATCAGATGAAGTTTAGTGATATACCCAGGATACAACCCATCTTTTTTTTTTTTGGAGTGGGGGAGGATCTTACCCTCTCTGCAGAGGATACAGTCAGTGTATTTGAAGGCTCACCTACAGAGTGGTTTTATTATAGAGATAATGAAAAATCAGATTATTTTTAAAGGTTGTTAGATTTAAGTTGGAGATTTCTTAACTATAAAATGTTTTTAAAAGTAATGCAAAAACAGTTTTGTTCATAAAAAAAAAAAAAAAAAAAAAAAAAAAAAAAATTAGAGAAGAAGAAGAACCAATTGAAGGAAAAAAAAGTAAAGATATAAACTGTTTACTTACTGCAAAGTAGATGCTTGTTACACCGTACATAATAATGAAGATGTTAGCATCAGTGAGACGAGTAAAACAGAAATAAAGACCAGCTGAAAAAGAAAAAAAACCCAAAAAACATGAATTAAAGAAAAAGTCCTTCATGGATCAAGTTTTGATTCTATTTGATTAACTAAAATTAACACTGCTTAAGATTTCCAAACAGAATTCTGGGTAACACCTGAACAGTTGTTTCAAATAACGAAATTTATAGACATATGAAAATTACTTTAGGCTAATAGTGAGCAAACTGAATAGGTGTAAGCCTCAGTGATTAATCAACTACTGTAGTCATGTGCCAGGTAAAGTCAAATTTACTGCAAAAGTCCAGCGAATAATACACTGTATGTTGATCTCATACTATTCAGTATGAGATTGTCCTCTCCAAATGTTACAACAATTTAATAGGGTCAAAGTTGGCTTAAGCTCACGACACACACAAACACACACACACACACATATATATATATATATATATATATACACACCAACCCCTCTGCATGGGCAGGATGTGACACAAGGTCAATTTTTAAGCTGAGTTAAACAGGTTTAAATTCAGAGTTTTCCTTCTCCTAAACAGGCTGCCATACCATAGTTAAAGAGCCAGTCTGCCTGACTATTTATCCATAATTAGAGGGAGAACAGTTGGATTCATACCTTTCCTAAAGGTATCCGTATTATGTGGAATATAAACTGCTTTGTCCAGGATTTGAACACTGGTCACTGTTTCCATTTCCAATGACAGTAACCATTACACCATGAATGCATATATTACAAACACTCTAAAAGAACTTACAGTAGAACCAGGTTTACAATAGTTATCTTATAATCCATGTGAAGTTTGTGCCTTATTGAGTGTATTTGTTTACAACCAAATCTAATAATAAAAATCTATCAAGCGAGTTTGGTTTCTTTGTTTAATGGTATATCAATCTTTAAGGGTCATTTAATGCCAAAGTCATCTTTGCTGAAGAATAGCAGTGATACTCTAGCTGGTGGGGGGGATAAGAGGGTTCACACTTTTACCAATAGTATCAGTTTTGAAATGAACATAATAATGCAAATAGAGTTTGAAATAACTAACTTAGAGGCTGTAGTCCAGCACTTTAGCTATTACTCCACAAGGACTTCTCCTCTAGAGAGGGGGAGATTTATATATAAAACATATACACACACACAAAAAAAAAAAAAAAAAAAAAAAAAAGAATTTTTTTTTATAAGTCCAAAGAGAGAAAAAAGTAAATATTTCAAAATGAATATGTCCACTAAGAGATTTATAGTTTTTTTCAGAGTTATTTATTTTGTTCTTACATATGTGAATGTTTCTAGCTTGTTGCTTTCATCAGAACATTTACTAATTTATAAGACTTTTTACTTAGGTGTGGCACAAAGCCATATGAATGAGACACCCAAAGAGACTTGAACTCACTTGACAAGCAAACCTACATGAGTGAGTTCAAGTCTCATTGGGTGTCTCATTCATATGGCCTTGTGCTACATCTAAGCAAAAAAAAAAAAAAAAAAAAAAAAAAAAAGCCTCATAAATTACTAAATGTTCTGCGATGAAAGCAACAAGCTATAAACATACATGTATATATGAATGAAATATATAATTCTTAAAAAATAAATCTCTTCATAGACCTATTCATTTTGAAACCTTATATGACATCCTAGCCACTGAAACTGCGGCATCATTCCGGGTTGGCAGGTGATGAGGACAGGGTATCGCACATGTTTTCACATGTTGTATGATTAAAAAAAAAAAAAAAAAAAAAAAAACTTTTGTAATACTATTTTTAAATTAGATATATATATATATGTTTAAAACACTTTTGATTATTCAAAAGTGCTCAAATGTTAGCCTGCAGAGAAGTTTAAAAACTAACAGGAATTAGGATCTTACTATCTAGCTTTGTCTTATGACAAATAGTTTCACATGTCTTCTATAAAATAATCAGCAGATTATTAAAAAAAAAAAAATCATTTTTATAGAAGACAGAAAATTATTAGTAACATGACAAAACTAAGATGGTAAGTTCCTAATTCCTTTTAGTTTTTATACTTATCTGCAGGCCAGTATTTGAGCACTTAATTTATCAAATGCTATTTAAATAGTTGTTAATTCTCTTCTGTTATATACATAAGTAAGTATGTGTGAAAATAATTCTGACATGGGCAAGAGTGAGTCTACCTAGGTTTCACCAAATGGCTCTTCAGGATTGCATTGGCCAGTATTATCCTGAAGAGCCGTTCGGTGAAACCTAGGTAAACTTGCTCTTGGCTGTGTAGGAATTTTTTTTAATACTAGCTCTCTCATGTATTGAGCACTTTATTACGTTTTAGCTTAGGTAATTCTGTTGGTGTTTTTTTTCTTTTGACTAGACATAAGTGTTGCTTGATTATTTTCAAGTAGCATGTGTTTTTTGTCTTTTTTTTTAATGAAATCTTTTTCCCCCCAGATATCCGTTTGCAAATCGTACAATCTAGTTTTTTTTTCACACCAACAGAATTATTGATTACATATAATATATATATATTCTACATCTGTTTTTGTTTGTTTGGGTTGGGTTGGGTTTTATGGCATATCAACTATTGTAAGTAACTTAATGCCAAATCCTCTTTATACATATTACATGTGATTTGTAAATGCATAGTTTATAGATAATATTCTTAAACGAGCTGGAGCTCATTTGTTTGCATACAGTTAAATTGTTCCAAATATTCTAACATGAATACTTCTATTTAGTATTAATCATTTGTTGTTTGCACTCACTTAAATAGTTTCAAATATTGCTATCTCAGTCTTATTTGTTCAGTTAAATGGTTTCAAGCATCGCTATGTAATATGAACTATTCAATTCTGGAATACAGTTAAAGAGTTTCAAGTATTGCTAATCAACACAAATGATTATATTCATCATGACTCATTCATTAGTACATTGTTAAATTGTTCCAAGTATTGTTATGTATCGCTAACAATTCAATTAAACATCAGTGATTGGTTTACACACAGTTAAATGGTTAAACAGTTCTATTTCTAACAATTCAATTTAGCATAAGTTATTCGTTTGCACACAGTTTAAATGTCAAACAGTTCTATTTGACCCATAGATAGGACCCTATCAGGTGCTACCACTCCAGGTCAGAGTGAATCCAGGAGCAATGACAATGAATGGGTACTTAATATTCCTCAAAGCTCCAGGAGGGTGCCTTGCCATCAGATAGTTTAATGTCATATCCAGGACACTTGTGAGGGGAGATCTTACCCCTTTGCAGAGATGCAGTCGGTATATTCTACAGCCCCAGCTGATTGGGCTATCTACATCTGGTAACTGTACATTTATAATGTTCAGAGACATAATAAAAAAATTAAAAAAAAAAAAAAAAAACTTAGCTTGATTCTAGATATTTACTAACCGTATGAACTTGATTGAATATAAACAAAACAAATAGTTGCAAGAAAACAAACTAAAAAAACAAATGTGTAACGTACTTGGAAACAAAAAGACCAACATTTGAAGATCAAAGTAGAAAGAGCTCCATGTTGTGGGCTGATGTTCTGAGACAGAAGCAATAATGGGGATGTTATTTTTGGCATAGGAAGGATCCAAAAGGGCATAGAAACGACCAGTCCAGGGAGAGATTTCTGAGGTCATGAGTTAAGGAAACAAACATCAAGTGAGAAGGGGGAAAAAACCAAAAAAAAAAAAAAAAAACCCAAACAAACAATAAAACAAGACTTGACACACAAATTGAAAACATTGACAGTTAATTGCACTGCATTTTAAAAAATGATTAAAGACAAACATTATTCAGAAAGAAATCTTTGGTTGAAGGTGATATCTATTTTAGTTTATACAAGGGTTGGTTGAAAAGTTCAAAGGCTGACCAAGTTACTCTTATGAAATATGACCAAATGACATTTATTTTTCAACATAGTCCCCCTTGAGGTCAACAATTCTTCCATAGGTGTTGCAGTGCTTTTCTCACTGGTCAAAAAAAAGTGATCAACAGATATGACATCATCATATGAACTTTTCAGTGAACCCTTGCATATATCTCAAGTAAATAAGGACTGTGAATATCCAAAGAGTGTTCACAATGTACGGCTATTTGATATTAAAATATACCTCCAGAGCAATATATATATATATATATATATATATATATATATATATATATATATATATGTTTCTTTTAAAACAATTTATTCTAATTAATCTCAACTGATTTCACACCACCAGTACTAAGGAGGAGTTTTTAGCATCTTCCTTCTCTATAACCACATCTTTACACTTTGCCTCGTACAAAACCAATTTTTGGTTGGTTTTATGGCATATCAAACCTTATTGGTTTATATAATGCAAATGTATTCTTTTTCAAGCATTTATATGGTTTCATGCAAATAACAGTAATCACTTGCAAACAATTATAGCTTCAAGTGACTTTCTTTTAATACTAATAATTCATACACAATTATATGGTTTCAAGTAACTATTCCTATTCAATAATCATTAGTTTGCAGCTATATGGTTCTAAGTATTCTTATCTAATACAAAAAATTTTCACATAACATGATATTAAGTTATTAATAAGAATAATCCTTTGTAAACAATTATAACTTCAATTAATACAATTTGTGCATAGCTAAGGTTTCAAGCATTCCTATCAAATATCAATAACTTTCAAACAGATCTACTCGATCAGTATATGAGACCCTAACAGATACTACCATTCCGGGTCAGAGTGATCCTGCAAGTAATGATAACTGAACCTCACCACTGGATGCAGTTCATTGTGACAGCCAGAAGACACCTTTTTTTTTTAAAGAGGTCTTATCCCTCTGCAGGGAATGCAGTTGGCATATTTTAAGCCATATTGACAAAGTAGCCAGGTTTTAGATATATCATGTTTACATGTAAAAATACAGATTTCTTTACCCTGAAAATTTAAAATTTACCTTTCTAAATGTATTGCTTACATTTTTTCTAAGTTTTTACAAGACCTTCCAACTAAAGTCATCATGACAAATTAATCTTACAAAGCAGGCCAGTCAATGAAAAAAAAAAAAAAAAAGATTTTAAATGCCTAAATTCATTAAAAACATTTTAAGGAGAATGTTTACCATTGTTTCTTTGTTTAATGACATATCAATCTTCATGAGTTATTTAATGCCAGAGCCATCCTTGTAGAAGAACAGAAGTTGTTCTACTTATCCTATAGCTTAGTGATAGTAAAGTTGGCGACCTTAGTTGAGGGTGACCAGAAGGCTCCCTTTTCAATAGCTACTACACATAAGTGTAGGGGAGGGCACTACTCCATTCCCTGGATTGCTCCACTTTACCCTTGATCCTTATCTTATAATGCTGAGTGTTAAGCAAGGCAGCATCAAGTACCATTTTTTGAGTCTTTAGTATGACTTGACCAAGGATTGAACCCCGGTCTTCTGGACCACTGGTGAACACTCTACTCATTAGGCCATAGCGAGGACGTGGATAAAGAGGTTCACATAGCTTTCCCAAGGGTATTAGTACCAAAGTGAACATAATAGTGCAACTAGAGTTTAAACTTGCTTAATACAATATTGCAGTCTAGCATGTTAGCTTTGACAACATGGAGGATTCCTCCCTGAAGAATGTGACATACATAAAAATGTTTAAAATATCAGGAAAAAAAACAACCCAAAAAAACAAAACAAAAAGACTAGTGACAAAGTATATCAAAATGGCTACATTGCAAGTGAAGGATACTTCCTGTAGCAGTGAGAATAGCACCAACAGCAGTGACTGCACCTCCAGCCAACATCACCATTGTACGGAACAGCAATTGGAATTGTTCCTTGTTCAACTTAGAACGTACATAGTCAATAAAAGCATGGATCTGGCAAAGTCCAAAAACACCAAGAGCCTGAAGAGGGAATACAGAACATGCAAATGAGCCAGTAAAATAACATTCAGGAGATTATGGGTTAGAAATGAGTTTTCCAAATTGTGATTTTACAATAATCTGTTAATTATTATTATAATCGTGTTAATTATTAATTTTTCAATGAATCAATTCTTTTTATGTTTATTTCAAATTATATATTTAGCAAGACCAAAAAAAAACTTAATGCATTAAACAAAAAAAAAAAAAAAAGTGGTCAATATAAAAAGTTTGGAAAACTCAAGGGTTTAAAACAAACATTTTATTCTTTCAACTGGGATAAATTTTGAGCTTTATTTTTTAAAAAAATGTTTTTAAAAATGTTTTTCTTTTATTTTATGCTACTAGTTAAATTTACAAGAAAAATTGAATGATTTATACATGATGCATTGTAGGACTGTGCAGAATGTTAATGATTTCACATCAGAAAAAGTAAAAGCCAGCCAGGGTTTCAAATCTGGGAAACAAGTGGCATATTTTGATTGGTTTGGTTTGGTTTGGTTTTATGGCATATCAACTCTTTATTTAATGCCAAATCCTCTTCATATATAATTTGTAAACACATTTTGTAGATAACATTGTTAAATGAACCTGATGTCTTTTTTGCACACAGTTAAATGGTCTTCAGTATTGCTATATAACAGTCACAATTTAACATCAGTCATTTGTTTGCACATGTAGTTTGTTCTATTTGACCCATAGATAGGACCCATCAGGTGCTATCACTCAGAGTCAGAGTGGACCTGGGAGCAATGGCAACGAAGGGGTACTCCACATTCCCTAAATCTCTAAGGCTGACGCTTCACCATCAGATGATTTAAATGTCTTATCCAGGACAGGTATATTTTGAGTTAACGAAACAATTGCTAAATCTTAGCCTACCCTCTGGGGCATGGGTGTCACTACCCTCAAATTCTATTTGTTCTCTGCTGGTTACTAACCAACTCTTCAAAAATCTTTGTGTGTAACTCATTCTTGCACTCACAATGAGAGTTCCACTGATTGACCCCTTGTAGCTAGTCACCAGGTTCAATGGCAGTGGGAGGAGCCCACTACATTAGTGGCTGTTAAGCATGATATCAAACCATTTCCTATGTATGGAATTTATAATTGCAAACAAACATAAGTACCTTTTAATTAGCATTTAATAGTTAAATTCCTTGAGAAATCATCAAGATTGAGCAAAGTGTGATTAAAGAACCCACACCATTGAGTTGCAAGTTGGATTAGAAATAGCTTTATTCTCTAAATCATAGCATTTTAACACTATTGCATTAATAAAAACCTTGCTACAATGTACTATTTTTGTTGTAACATACAAATATCTGATGATTATAATATAGACTTTCTTGATTATTATAATCAATGTAAAACTGATGAAAATGACCAAAATTACAATCACTATTATTTTAAAACAAAGTTTTCCTAAATTTGATTTCAGAGATTATAATTGTACATTAGTCTTTACATGTTAGCCAACAACCATTGGTTGTTATTTAAGTAGAGAGTAATTGTCAATGTATTCAGTTTTTCTGTAGAGGAACAACTCTGACATGCCACTATTACAACTTGAATTCTAAGTCATAATTTCTCAATGAAATTTAGGGTGTATGTAAGAGTGATTCTGTAAATCTAAATATTCTGTCAGAGTGACACACAAAATCATCATTTTTAGTAAGGAGGTAAAACTAATCTACTAAAGCCAAAAAACAAGTTAAAGAGATAGCAACTTACAGCCATATGTTCACTGGATTGCACAGGTTGGAAACCAACAAAGGAAATTTGCATAGAGAGAACAGTGCCCAAGCAGTACACAGTAGAATATGCCACATAAATGCGATGGGAGAATCGTCCAGTCAACATCAGAGCAAGGACATGAAGGGGGATCAAATTGATAAGGAACACGTAACCTCCCCATGAAGAGACCTGTCAAGAAAAAAAGAATTTAGTACCTAATTATAAGCAAATATAAAAGTGTTTTATGATCATATTAGTCTGGGATAATATTTATCTTCTAAAACAACTGTCAGTTATTTTCCATTTCAATTAAGCCAAGTATTCTAGAGACACCTGATTGAGCCATCGAGTTAAAAAAAGAAAAAAAAAGTTGGTTTGGTTTTATGGCATATCAACCATTATAGGTTCTTTAATGCCAAATCCTATATATCAAATATATGATTTGTAAATGAACAGTTTGTACATCACACTGTTTTTAAAAAAAGCCTGAGCTTATTTGTTTGCATACACCTAAATGGTTACAAATTTTGCAATGTATCACTAACAATTCAATCATTTTTATTTATTTATTTATTTTTTTACACACAATTAAATGATCAAACAGTTCTATTTCTAACAATTCAATTTAGCATAAGTCATTTGTTTGCACACAGTTTAAATGTCAAACAGTTCTATTTGACCCATAGATAGGACCATACCAGGTGCTGCCACTCCTGGCCAGAGTGGACTTGGGAGTGATGGCAAAGAAGGGGTACTCCGTATTCTCCAAAACTCCAGCATTACTGGAGCTTTACCATCAAATTGTTTAATGTCATATCCAGGATACTTGGAGTCTGACTCCTTTGCAGAGATGCAATTGGCAAGTTTAAGAAATATTGTAATGACAAAATATGAAGGTTATTTAATAAAAAAGGTGAATTTTGACTTAGGAGTTGGCAATAGGAAGTACGGTATACTGTTACACCTTCTTTAAGAAAATCAATGGTGATGGATCTTTTCATGTTGCAGAAAACTGTTAGCATGCCCTTCTTTACTGATTGCTGCACCCAGAACATTTTTTTATTGGAGAGTCAGGATGTTTCCACAACATGGACTGTCTTTAACTCCGGCTTATAGTTGCAAGCTTATATTTAGCCCATTTGTTAACATTTTTCTGACTAAATCATTCTTCTCTGTACACATCAAATGTTCCTTTGTAAATTTCACATGCTTTGCACTTCTCAGCCATCAAAAATTTGATGACAAACCTCTGTTCAAGCCTGAAGCACCATTTGATTCTTTGGTCATTTTGAATAACTTCAAAACAAATATTTTTGTAGGATTGAAATAATTTTTTGCAATAAACCAATTCCAAAGAATGCAAAGTTTACATTTATAAGGTAGGGGGAAAAAAAAAAAAAAAAAAAAAAAAAAAAGGGGAAGTGTTTATTTATTTTTTTTAAAATGTTTTTTATTTATTGAATAATCTTATTTGGCACGTTATTGCTCATTTGTTAAAATGAATTCACTAAGTGAATTTATATATATATATATATATATATATATATATATATATATATATATATATATATATATATATATAAATAAAAGATAAAATGCAAATAAGAAAATTGAATTAAATAGAGCTTGATGCTACATCAGAGCAGGTTTAAAATTAGAATTTCCAAATTATGTTCTCTTAAAATTCATAACTTAAAGTTTCACATAGTTCACACAATTGTCAGATAGAAATAGGAGAAAAAATATCAAGACAACCATATTTAAGATGTAAGGAATTAGTCTTGTGGCATGATGTTTGTTTATGTAAAAAAAAAAAAAAAAAAAAAAAGATCATTTATTGATTTTAGAAATCTGAATCAATGAATCTTAATCTTTTAACAAACAAGAGAGGCCATTATTGTTTTAGACTCACCATGTAAAAGTAGGCAAGGGCACAGAGAGCACTCCAGAAGAGGGAGCCAGTCTTGACAGCTTTAATCCACATGGTATATGTGAGTAGCATACAAAAGATGGCGATCCCTTCATTATCATAAGATCCAGCTACGGATCTGGAGATATAACCTGGAACAATGGAGATGAGAGAAGCTGCAATCAAACCAGCACCCGCATCCTGTAAGAATAAAAATAATTTTTTAAATGACAAGAGAAATTTAAAAAAAACAACAAAACAACAACAGTAAAAAGTAGCTATAATTTGCTTTTAATATCCTGTTAAGATTTATGAAGCATCTTAGCTAATTAACTGATACAAGATCTTTTATGTAAGGTTGAATTAAGGTGTTATCTTATATGGAAGAAAAGGCACAGGTTTTGCAGGATAAGAAAGTCTATAGCAATTTTTGGAATTCAGCTTAACATTCATTTTAAAAACAAACTGAAAAGATCTAAGATAAAGTTTTGTTTTTAGCAACAGTGACCTTATGACTTCAATCAGTTATTCAAGCACATTTTTAGCATGTCTGATAAATCTATTGTATTGTAAATTTTTCAACAGTAAATTCATTGTAGATAAATTATTCGTTACAAAAATCAGAATTTGATCATAGCTTTTAAGAATTTAATAAAGAGAGCATTAGGATTAGGTTTGATTTTGTGGCACATCAACCACTGTAGGTTATTGATGCCAAATCCATTTTTATGCATATAATCAGTTCTATTTGAAATAATTCAGTTTAGCATAAGTACACAGTTTAGTTTTATTTGACCCATAGATATGACCCTATCAGGTGCTACCACTCTGGGCCAGAGTGGACTTGGGAGTGATAGCAATGATGAGATACTCTGCATTTCTCAAAGCTTCAGTATTACGAGAGTTTCACTATCAGATTGTTTAGTGTCATATTCAGGACACTTGCTGAGATTGAGGTGGGGTGGGGTTGGGTGGTGGTCTTACCCACTTTGCAGAGATGCAGTCGGTGTACACTACAGCCCCAGCCGACTGGGCTACAAATAGTTTGTAGGTAACATTTTTAAATGAGCCAGAACTCATTTGTTTGCACACAGTTAAATGGTTTTAATTATTGTAAAATAATTTCACACGAATCATGTTTTGATTTACTTACAAGTACCATTATTAACTGTAATTATAAATCTGTGCAAATGCCACATTAAACATTTAATTTAAAAAAAAAAAAATGTGCAAGTCTTTTGAAAAGTTAACTTTTATAGTTTAAAAAAGTAAAATTTCATCATCAAATTAACAGGAGAACTCAAATAATGTTGGGTATAACCCCTAACTCGGTGAACTGGCCTGAGAATTGATGTGAATACAGTATTATAAAGAGATCTAATGATTGCATTTCACATAGCACTAATACCCTTGGGAAAGGTATGAATCCAATTATTCTCCCTCCAGCTATGGGTAAATAGTAGGACAGACTGAGTTCTTCAGCCTTGGTGAGGTAACTAGTCTAGGAGAAGGAAAACTGAATTCAAACCTGTTAAACTCCACTTAAAAATTGACCTTGTGTCATATCCTGCCTGAGTGGAGGGGTTGGTAAATAGGATTATAAAGAGATCTACTGTGTAAGAAGTGTTAAAAGACTTGTGAGATACAAATCAGCTAAGTACAACTCATCTTGCTATTAATTTTTCTTCCTGTGACCAAGATGCAACTGTTCTTGCTATGAACTAGCCACAAACTACCTTGCTACAAACTAGGAAGGAATGAGTATATTTGAGGGTAGAGTGAGGGATTGAAATGTATAAGTAAAGCAATCACATGTGCACTTGTATATATGTGTGTTTACGTGTGAATTTGCATTTTTATCAATGTGACTTTTTTTACCTTAAGTTCTTTGGTCAGTTGATATGTAATAAGGGTGGTGAGACTGGAGAAGAGAGGCGCCAAAAAAACGCACACATTACGGATGTCAATGGTGATGTGGATCATATGCAGCACATTGTAGATCACTGCAGATGTTACCATAAGACCTGAACAAAAATAAATGAAATAAAACCAACATACATGTTTTGCCTGTATTAGTACACACAAAAAGTTATGCTGCAAAGATAAAATAAAAAATAAATAAATAAATAAATACAGGGTGTTAAAAAAAAAAAAAAAAAAAAAAAAAAAAAAACTCATAGAAATACCAATATTTTTTAAAAATTACCTGTGAGAGGTTCCAAGAATGTGTTGACAGGGTTGGTGAACGTGGGGACAGTTTAAAATTTTATCATAAAAGGTAGTACCAGTCACAATTTTTAAAAAAATCATTACGTACATAGGACTGGCATATCAAAATATATAATGGTTTATATATTGTTAAGAATGTACGTTTGTGTCAAGTAAAACATAAGGAAATTTCTATATAAAATTTCCAGGATGAGATGTTATTACTATCATATATTGATTTATACAGAAGTTTCCTTGCCTTTGATTTTATCACAGCATGTCATAGGTTTCATAATTGTGATTAGGCCTTTCTGGAGGATGCAGAAATTTCCTTGTCTTTGGTTCTATTATACCAAAATTTAAAAAAATTTCAGCATAACATTATACAACTAAAATAAATATAGGTCTGATACAATGTTTTCGGTTACATTAATCTTGAGATTTCTCCATAAATAAGTACACCCCCAAATAATTCTTTTTTCTAAACAAAATATCAGAATTTTATATTTCGTGCTACATTATCAAATTCTATAGCATTTAAATGCAATAATCAAAAATACATTTGTATAGAAATTAATATATACAAGGGGTATATTTATTTTTGGATTGCTATATATTCATATTTTTATTGTAACAGAGTTTCAATATAGTAATGTTTGGTAATAAGTAATACTTAATAATATCCATTTTGATTGTATAATATTTCACTAGAAATGAAATCCTGGTATTTTTGGTTTCAAAGAAAATTAACTTTTTTATTAAAAATTGGTAGAAGTGTACATTCTTTATGGGTGACACTATATATAATAATACGATTAATCATTCATAATGGTTTGGTTTCTTTGCTTAATACCATATCAACCTTTCTGCATTAGATAATGCCAAAGTAATTCTTTCAGAAAAGTCTTATCATTCAACCCATAGCTGGAGAGTGGGAAGAGAGGTTCATACCTTTCCTGGAGGTATTAGTCAGAAAGTGAATGTAATAGAATGATTAGAGTTCAAACTCACTACAATGTCAAAGTCCAGCAAGTTAGCCATTACATGATGGGGACTCCCTGGTTTAGAATGAGTTTGAAGAGCAATCTTACAGAAACTCTATAAACCATGAAATCATAACACACAATTAGTCAGAGCAAAGTCGGCAAAATGATTTGGAACATGGACATCAGTATAAATAAAACTTTAACAATTATATAGTAAACAAGACTGTCCTTTTCATGGAATATTTCCTAATACATTTCTATAATAATAATAATAATAAAAGTAAATTGAGTGAATAATCCAATGGAAGACCAATGAAAGATTACTGGTAGGGAAGATGTGCATTAAAATAGGGGTGGAGTGGAGAGGGCATTAATCCACTTACCTGGGTAGATGGTCCCTCCAATAATACGGCCCAGGGGATACCAGGCACGATCATCAAACCAATTGTGGAAACTATAGAATCCTTCCTCGGCAAGATACTTGGTGGTCCGAAAGTTGAAATAAGGATCAAACTCATGAATTACACTCTCAAATCTTAACACAGAAAAAAGACGTGTGGAAAAAGCTGGAAAAGAAAGTAAAAAAAAATCATCAAATTTTTTTTTTAATTAGATGAGTATGCATTCATTATTCTATTCCACTCCCCCACTTACCAAACAAGATTATGTTTTCACATGATTCAAAAGCAGTCGAGTTAGAATATGATTGTTCTTGATGATATTAATAAAACTTAGAACTTTCAACAAGAGATTCTGAAGTTAGATTAAGTAACAGATAACATTTTGGTTCTAATAGCAAAATAACTGAATCTAGCAGAGGCTGACAAGTATGTGGCCTCTTTAATGAGAAGGCTGAAATTGGTGCAAAACAGGTCAATTGATTAGCCTACTATAAATTGCAACATATAAGTCGATCTTTTAAGCCTGAAGAAATCTCTACAAAACTAGGAGTTAACTTATACAGCAGGGCTGAAATTCAAACCTTGACAACAGAGTGGTCCAACAAGTGGAATGCTACTAACAATCAATAACTCCAGCTGACTACTACAAATATTTCCAACCTTGTGTTTGGTGAACATATCTAAGAAATTAACAGATAAATATAAGATAACAAAATTGTAATACATTAATGCGATATCACATGCCATTTTCAACAGCTGATGCACTGACTGTAAACACTAACTGAAATTTCATAGCACTCAGGCGGCCAGTCAGACAACTATGGTTATGTTGTTTATCTGCACAATTTCAAGATGGCACAAGAAATTGTGAATTCATATAAGCTCTTATGTGTAAGATTTGCATGTTTCATATGTGGCTGATGCAATTCTAATTTCAGAGAAAAATTATGTACACTACACACTACTTGAATGATGACAGTTTAATGAGACATAATGGTAGTTTATTGAATTTACACACATTTATGCTTCTCCAGTGACATTTTCTTGGATGAAGTTAACACCATTTCAGTTTTGTTTGGGTCCATTAGATTTTTTAGATCTTATTTGAAGTTTTTTTTTCTCAAAAAAAACAAAAAAACAAAAAACAAACTGTTTCATTGAGCAACTACATAAATACTTACACAGAACAGCAGCTATTGTGAGGATCATCATTTTCAGCAGAGTGTCCTGCTTCTCTGGTGACAGGCGTAAACGCCATGCTTGCGCAGTCTTCATCTTTTGTCCACTTCTAGAAGCAAAGGATAAAGAATATTATTAATTGAAAAAAATCAGAAGATGATAATAAACAAAAATAGCAAGAGTAAGCTATGTGTTGACAGAGATAAAATGGTTAATCACATAAGCAAATGCAGCAAACTGGCACAGAAAGAATACAAGAGTAGACACAACTGGATGGGAAAGGTGATCTACTGGGAACTATGCAAGAGATTAAAATTTGATCTTACTACCAAATGGTATATGCACAACCAGAATCTGTCAGAAAATGAAATCTATAAAATTCTCTGGGACTTTGAGGTACAAACAGATTGCCCAATCCTGGCCAGAAGACCAGACTGAGTACTAATTAACAAAAAAAAAAAAAAAAAAAAAAAAAAATTACTATCTAGTGGATTTTACCATTTCAGCAGGCCATAGAGTGAAAATTAAAGAAAATGAAAAGAGACAAATACTCAGATCTTTCCAGAGCTGAAAAAGCTGTGAAACATGAAAATGATGGTGCCACCAAGTTTTAGTTGGTACCTTTGGAATGGTCACCAAAGGCCTAGAAAAGAGACTGAGGAAACTGGAAATCAGAGGAAGAATCAAGACCATCTAAACCACAGCACTTAAGATCAGCTATAATAACTAAAAGAGGCTTGATCCATTTGTTTGGTTTTACAGCATATCAACCACTAAGTTATTTAATGCCAAATCCATTTTTATACATATAAACAGTTCTATTTCAAACAATTCAGTTTAGCATAAGTACACAGTTTAGTTTTATTTGACCCATAGATAGGACCCTATTGGGTGCTACCACTCTGGGCCAGAGTGGACCTGGGACTGATGGCAATAAAGGGGTACTCCACATTCCCACATTACTGGAGCCCCACCATCAGATTGTTTTGTGTCATATCCAGGACACTCGTTGGGAGAAGAGGTGTCTTACCCCTCTGCAGAGAAGCAGTCTGTGTATTCTACAGCCCCAGCTGCCTGGGCCAAGGAGACTTGCTGTCACTTAAACTTCAGTGAAAAAAAACCCAACAATTTAAACTGGTATGAAAAACTCACATGAAAGTGAGAAAATAAAACAATGCTCATGTAAAAAAATGCAATCAGAAAATCCAGAGAGAAAAAAGGAGCAAAGATGAATGAAGAGAATCGTACAAAAGAAAGGGAAACTAAAGAAAAAGGTTTTTTGGTTTGAAAAAAAAAAAAAAAAAAAAATAAAAAAAAAGGGAGTAGAATGGAAGCATATAAAGAAAAAGTCTGTGAAATTATGATAAATGATAAGAATATCAAAATATAATAGTTGAATCAAAAGAAAGAAAAAAACTTGTTCGCAAGCAAATTCCCCAAACTTTTTGGTGAGAATTTATTTCTAATGAGAAAACAATTTTTGCAGAATTTTGCACAATTTTTTTGAAGAATCAAGACCATCTAAACCACAGCACTTAAGATCAGCTATAATAACTAAAAGAGGCTTGATCCATTTGTTTGGTTTTACAGCATATCAACCACTAAGTTATTTAATGCCAAATCCATTTTTATACATATAAACAGTTCTATTTCAAACAATTCAGTTTAGCATAAGTACACAGTTTAGTTTTATTTGACCCATAGATAGGACCCTATTGGGTGCTACCACTCTGGGCCAGAGTGGACCTGGGACTGATGGCAATAAAGGGGTACTCCACATTCCCACATTACTGGAGCCCCACCATCAGATTGTTTTGTGTCATATCCAGGACACTCGTTGGGAGAAGAGGTGTCTTACCCCTCTGCAGAGAAGCAGTCTGTGTATTCTACAGCCCCAGCTGCCTGGGCCAAGGAGACTTGCTGTCACTTAAACTTCAGTGAAAAAAAACCCAACAATTTAAACTGGTATGAAAAACTCACATGAAAGTGAGAAAATAAAACAATGCTCATGTAAAAAAATGCAATCAGAAAATCCAGAGAGAAAAAAGGAGCAAAGATGAATGAAGAGAATCGTACAAAAGAAAGGGAAACTAAAGAAAAAGGTTTTTTGGTTTGAAAAAAAAAAAAAAAATAAAAAAAAAGGGAGTAGAATGGAAGCATATAAAGAAAAAGTCTGTGAAATTATGATAAATGATAAGAATATCAAAATATAATAGTTGAATCAAAAGAAAGAAAAAAACTTGTTCGCAAGCAAATTCCCCAAACTTTTTGGTGAGAATTTATTTCTAATGAGAAAACAATTTTTGTTAAAATTGATACTGACTTTAAAAAAATGCATAAATAAATAAAAATTAAATAGAAAAGTACAATCAGAAATAATAATGAGAATTATCCAAGTAATTACATATATGAATAAAAGATTTTTAAACACTTGTTAACTTCTTTGGATTAATAAATTAAATGGTGTTTTTTGTTTTAAAAAATTATCATTTCATTAAATGTAAACACAAAGCTACTTAAAAAGAAAAAAACATTCTAAGAGCTTTTACTTTTTGGGTTTGGTTTGGTGGCATATCAACCATTTTTGGTTATTTAATGCCAAATCTACTTTTACATATATATATATATATATATATATATATATATATATATATATATATATATATATATATATTAAATGTGATTTGTAAACACATCTTGTAGATACAGAGTTAAATGATAAAACAGTTCTATTCCTAAAAATTCAATTTAGCATAAGTCAACAAAATTAAATGGTTTCAAGTATTGCTATCTAACACTTAAAATTCTATTCAACATTACTCATTCATTTGTACAGTTAAATGGTTCCAAGTATTGCTATGTAATACTAACAAATCAATTAAACATCAATCATTTGTTTATGCACAGTTGAATGATCAAATAGTTCACTTTAACATAAGTCATTTGTTTGCCTGTATTTTAAATGTCAAACAGTTCTCTTTGACCCATAGATAGGACTGTCAAGTGCTACTACCTTGGGTCTGAGTGGACTTGGGAGCAATAGCAACGAAAAGGTACTCAGCATTCCCCAAAGCTCCAGTATAACTGGAGCCTCACCATCAGATTGTTTAGTGTGATATCCAAGACACTCATTGGGGGGGGGAGTCTTACCCGTCTGTAGAGATACAGTCAGTTTATTCCACAGTCTTAGATGGCTGAGCCAGCAACTTTATGGTTTCAAGTAACTATTCTTAATATTGAGGAGCAGAGTTCAAATCCAGGATGAAACTGTCTGCATTTTACTTATACTCTCAAGGAAAGGCATGAATCCATATATTCTTCCTGCAGGTATGAGTTAACAGTAAGGAAGACCAGGCTCTTTAGCCTTGGTTAGGCAACAATTCTAGGAGAAGGAAAAATCTGAATTCAAACCAGCTGTATCTAAAAATGGACCTTGTGTCAAATTGTGAAGGTGTTGGTAAATATATACATATATTACATACAGGTTGTAAGATGGTAATTATCAAAAATAAACAGAGTTGATTTTTATTAAAGTTTAGGATGATTATTTGTATTTTAAGGACATTTTATTTGTTTTTATTTATTACTATAGGTTACAGCTTTATTTACACAAGTTTGGCATACAGCTGACAGCTTCAAAGATCTCTGAAACCCCTAAAAATTAATAACTATTTTGAGTAAATATCCAGTTAAAAATATAATTTTCCAAATTTAAAGGGGTAATATTAATCTAATTTTTTCAGCTAATTTCAAAACCTTTATTTTTTAAGCTGGTCGTCTGTTGAACTGAAATTAATTATTTTTAGCAACTTGACACATCTGGTTATGACTTAAGTGCATATAGGGAAAGAGTGAACTATCTGCCTCTTATAATGATTAAGAGAGTGAGTAAGCACTAGAGACAGGGCACTTTTTTTTTTTTACACAGCAAGGAGGACATTAAGACACAGAGTGAGAGACAGGCTGAGCCCAGTATAAGTTAAAAACTCTTTAGGCATGACTAACAATCAATAATATACCATATCTAATAAACTGACTCATATATCTATTTTATCTTATTCAAACTTTAAACTTTATTCTGACAAAGAGTTTAAAAGATACAAACTACATGTGTTTTTATTCAATAATAGAATATCATATTCTCAATAGATATAAGTCATTCAAGACATAAGGTGAATATTGCCTAAAGTGTCGGCAATAGGAAGCACTCTTCAGTTGCACTTTTTTCAAGGAAATCAATACTGATAAATCCTATCTCGTCTCAGAAGATTATTAGTATGACCTTCTTTATTGTCTGCTGTGTCCAGAACTTTTTCTTTACCAGAAAGTCAGTGTTTTCATTCTTCTGTTTTGATCCAGGCTCATAGTGGCAAATCAATGTTTAACCCATTTGTTAAGTTTTTTTTTTAATTTTCTATATTTTTTTTACAAAACATACTTCTCTGTACTCATCACATGTTCCTCTTAATTTCACATATTTTGCACTTCTCAGCCATCAAACATTAGATGACAGACATCCGTTCCAAGTCTGTTTGATTTTTTTTCTATTTTGAATAACCTCAAAACATATTTCTATTGGATTAAAATAATTTTTGCTACAAACAAATTCCAGAGTGCATTTATGGAAAAAAATTCGGTTGAGTTCTTTAAAAAAAAAAAAAAAAAAAAAAAAAAAAAAATCCTTCTTTTTATTGAATGTCCTTCATGTTAACTACAACAACAATACTGTGTTTAAAACATAGAATTATTTAGGTTTCTGTTCAACAACCATATCTATATTAAGAAATGGAAGTTTGATTTTCTGTCCTCTAAGATGGACAAACAATTTGATGAAAAGTTGCCAAATTTGGAAAGAAGGGGGGAAAATGAAGCTCTCACCAAGATGTCTCTAACAATATAATAGGTGTAAAGCCATCTTATTACAAGATGTGATTTTCCATACTGAATTTACATTTCTAAACTTCAAAAAGAAAAGAAAAAATATTCATATTTCAAAAAAATAAAATAAATAAAAAAAAGTTTATAGGTACTTGTTCAAACTGGAGATGAACAATAATTATATAACCTTATAGTTTAGTTATGACTAAGAATTCAGCCAAAAAATAAAAATGTTTAAGTTGATAAATCTCAAGTGTCACTTTGTAGTCTAAGTTTAAAAAAAAAAAAGTATAGTAAGGGTAAGCCAAAGCCCAACTTTTTTTAAGACCTTATTTTCCCAAAGGAAACAAAAAAATTTTGGTAAATTGGCCAGGTTGTAGGTAACATTTTTAAATGTGCCAGAGCTCATTTGTTTGCGCACAGTTAAATGACTTCAAGTATTGTTATCCAACACTAATAATTCTATTTAATATTAATCATTCATTCGTTTACACACAGTTAAATAGTTTCAAGTATTGCTATTTAATACTAATAATCTAACATTAATCTTTTTGTTTGCATACATTTAAATGGTTTCTAGGCAACATATTTTTAAAAGAGCCAGAGTTGGCACACAGTTAAATGGTTTCAAGTTTGTTACTGTTTGCACAGAGTTAGTTGGTTTAAGCATAGTGAATGGTTATATAGTTCTGACTCATAGATGGGATCATAACAGGTACTACTAATCCAGGTCAGAGTGGAGCTGGGAGTAACATACCCCAATGCTCCAGGACTGGAGCTTCACCATTAAATGTGAAACCATTAACAAAAATATGGTTTATAGTAGTAAGTTGGCGACTGTAGTCGAGAGTGACCTGAAGGCTCCCTTTTCAATAGCTACTAAACCAAGGTGTAGGGAGGGCACTATTCCTTTCCCTGGATTGCTCCACTTTACCCTTGATACATACCTTATAATGCTGAGTGTTAAGCAAAGAGGTATCAAGTACCATTTTTTAAAAAGTCTTTGGTATGACTCTACCTGGGATTGAACTCCGGTCTCCCAGACCATTGGCGAATGGTTTATAATTGATATTTTGCATAAAAATAAAATTTTTCTTGTTATGAAATGAAACAAATTAGTAGAGTAATTAATCTTATTGTACATGATTGATTGAATGATCTTAATGGCATGTCAACCCATCTAGGGTTATTTAATGTCTTGAGGTTAGGGAATTGTGAACGTTCATATTTATGCTCGCTGGCATATGATTATGATATCAGGTATTTCTATCTAATACAAATAATTTTCAAACAGATCTATTTGACCCACAGATGGGACCCTAACAGGTCCTACCACTCCAGATCACAGTAGACCTGGGAGTAATGACAAAGAGGAACTCAACACTCCCCAAAGCTCCAGAACTGGAGCCTCACCATCAGTTGCAGTGTCAAATCCAGGATACTAATCTGATTGAGGCTGAACCAGGGAAAAGAAACTTTGGATTTTTTCTTTTTTTAAATATTGAAACAAAAGATTCAGCTGCCACTATTAAGCTACACGGGTATGATACTATTTACACTTTATAATTTCAGTAATTAGTAAACCAATTCAAATATCTTGGTAGCAATATCTCATCTACTGAAATGGAAATCAATCCAAGCTGTAGCCATGTCAATAGTACTGTAATGCTGCACCTCTTGGAGTAACAAAATGCTTGGAGACAAAGCTAGATGAGAACTAACCAAAGATGATGCATTCTGTTTTGAACAAATCCAGGAAGCAGCACCTGCAGCTGTACAGCCACTTAACAACCATCTCACAACTTATCCAAGATGAGCAAGACTAAAGTAAAGTGGCATTCTTCAATGGACTCTGACACACAGACATGAGTGTTGGCTGAACAGCAAAAACTTACATTCATCAGCTCCCTGTGGACACTGGATGCTGTCTAGAGGACCTACAAAAAGTGATGGCTGATAGGGATAGACGGTGAAAGAAAGTCAAGGGAATCCATATTGTTAGCACACTTTGATGATGAATATTCTTATGACATACTCCTGTCATATTTAATATTTTCATCATTTGGTATTTTTACACTTAAGACATTAGTACTACTTTATAATAGATATTTCCGTGGCTTTTAGAAAAAAAAAAATACTTAAATATATTGCACTCATGAAATAAAAAATGGGGGTGGGAGAGAAAAGAGGGCTTCATTGAGTAAAATCCATTTCCATACACTTTTCTTACAAATATTTTTTTTATAAATTCATTCATAAATATAAAGTACCAAGGATTTTATTAAAATCACATGGTATATGAACTGCCAAAGCATGTAGATCTTCGTCAATATCTTAAAAATGTTTATTTTTGGTTAATTGATTGTGTTTTATGACATATTAACCTAAGTAGATTATCTAATGCCAAATCTTGTTTATATATTAAATATATGATTAGGAAATGAATAATTTGTAGCTAACAATTCTTAAATGAGCCAGAGTTCATTTACTTGTACAGTTAAAATGGTTTCAACATCTGTTTGCACACTGTTAAATGGTTTCTAGTAAATGATTAAATAGTTCTATTTGACCCACAGATGGGACCCTAACAGGTACTACCACTCAGGGTCAGAGTGGACTGGAGAGTTATAGCAATGAAGGGATACTCAACATTTCCTAGAGTTCCAGGATTTGAGCCCCACCATCTGATGATTTAGTGTCATATCCAAGACCCTCATTGGTGAGAGTCTTACCCCTCTGCAGAAATGCAGGTGGCATATTCTATAGCCCTAGCCAACTAGGCTGTTTGCATTTTGGGGATCTAAAATTTTCTCAAATTCTCATGTCACAATGTTTTATACAGTTCAAACAACTTTTCAAATATATATATATATATATACACACACACACACACACACACACACAAGATGCTTTTAGTGTAATAGCTATTGTATGAAATGGAATCAATGACAAAGAGTCCAAATCCTGGACAAAGTTCTTTGCATTTCACTATGTGTAAATGCCCTAGGGAAAAGTATAGATTTATTTCTTCCCACCTTTCCAGCTATGGGTAAATAGTAAGGCAGACTAGGTCCTTTAGCCTTGATAAGGCAACCAGTTTAGGAGAAGGAAAATTCCTAAGAGTCAAACTTTAAAATTGATTTCCCAGGTTGAATCATTTCTATGCCCAGAATAACAAGGGACACCTGAGGAAGGAAGGAGGATACAGTGGCTGAAATGTTGTGAAAAAAACAATAAAGATGAAGACAATAGTCCGAAAACTCTTACTGATAAAAATCATCAAGCTTCATCTCAGAAACTTAGACAACTAGATCTTTTTTGTTAAAACATAGCATTTGAAATTTGGTTTTAACTCAGATTCAAACTTTCTAGAATTTCACTAAATAGTTTAATGTGGTTTCTTAGTTTAATAGCTTAACAACCTTTGTGGGTTATTTAATGTCAAAGCCATCCTTGTAAAAAGACAGTAGTGGTACTATTTAACCTATAGCTGAGAGGATAAGGGTGTTCATACCTTTCCCAACGGTATTAGTCTGAAAGTGAATGTAATAGTGCAACTGATTTGAATTCACTTACCACACTGTTGCAGTCCAATATGTTAACCACGATGCAATGAAGAATCCCTCCAGTAAAGAAGGAATTGAAAGGAAGAAAAAAAAAGTAGAAAACAGGAAAAGAAAAAAAAAAAGTGGAGAAAAAGAAGGGAAAAAAAAACTTGTTTTTTTTTTGTTTAATAGCACGTCAACCCTTGTGGGTTAGTTAATACTAAAACCATCCCTGAGGAACAGTAGTGATACTATTTAACCTATAGTTACGGGGATAAGGGGGTTCAGTACCTTTCCTAAGGGTATTAGTCTGAAAATATAAAGTCCGACTGGAGTTCAAACTTGCTTAGGCCACAAGTCCAGCACAGGGACTCCCTACATTTTATACTCAATGATGGCCCAGATATGACAAGCCAGGACAATAGAAAAAATTAAATATTATGTGATGGTGAATATTTCCCACAAGAGAGAGAAAATCTCAGGTAAAACAAGTCCAAATTTCATAACTTCACATTATTACTACACATTAAATTTATGCTAACTGAATACTGAAAATAACTTTATTCTTTTAAAACTTTTTTTTTATTTAAAACAATCTTTACAACAAATTTTTATAAAAATAGAAAAAGAGTAGAATTAATTTGCAAGAAGCTCTAATGAAATTATAAAGACTCCAAAAATAAGTTCTATTTCCATAAAGGTTCCTCACATATCCAAAATGTGAGTGTCCTAGACATACAGGGTGTCTCAATATACATGGGACTGCCCTATCATTTCTGCTCACTCAGTATATGTATAAATGTAGAGGTGTTTCAATATACATGGAACCTATGTGATAGTTAAAAACTCTAATAATAATGTTGTGCTCTTTTTTGTTTCAAATTTGAAAATAGTATTCTATAACAACTATTAATAATCGATCACAATGTCTTGAATAAGAGAGGAAAAAATAATTTGCATCACTTATTTGGAGACAAAATCATTCAAAACTGTCTCAAAATAGATAAAACTCATTAATATGATAATGATTTATTATTGAAACAAGAAACTAAAAAAAGATTGCATGCCCTGGAAGTTGATATAATAACAATTAAAAATAATATTGATTTGATGTCTATTTCAAAAGATACATTTTTTACTGGACATGATCCAAATGATTGCCATTGTGCTTGTCTCAGTAATAAATCATTATCATATTTAATGGGTTGCATCTATTTTGAAACACCCTGTACAACTAAACTGTATCCAGAGGAGAGGATCCAGTTTTGGGGCTCTGGTGTCACCTCTTTATTGGTATTACTTCCAGGTCCACACTGACCTTGATTGATAATACCAGTTAGCATTATCTGTAAAAATTATTAGTATTATATAAGAATATCTGAAACCAAATAACTGTAAAAAAATAAATAAATAAATAAAAAAAAAAGGACCATCAAGCATAAATGCCAGGTGGAAAGATGAAAATCCAACCGATTTCAATTAAAACTACAAAAAAAAAAAAAAAAAAAAAAAAAAAAAGATAGTCATAACTAAACATTTAAAAATAAATCAAATTTAGCATTAACCCAATATGACATTAAATAAAACAAACATTCATATAATTGTTATTGTTGGAAATGGACCTGGTGACCAGAGTTCAAATCTTGAACAAAACTTCTTACATAGCGCTAATTCCCTTCAGAAAGGTATGAATCCAACTATTTTCCTCTTAGCCACGTTTACAAAATAGGGCAAAATTAGCTTTTTAATATAGCAACCAGTCAATGAGAAGGAAAACTCAAATCAAATCAGCTTTACTCCACAAAATGGGAGTCAGAGTGGACCTGGAAGCAATGGCAATGAAGAGGTACTCTGCATTCCCCAAAGCTCCTGTATCACTGGAGTCTAACTATCAGATTGTTTAATGTCATATTCAGGAAACTTATAGGGGTGGTGGGGAATCTTACTCTTCTGCAGAGATGCTGTTTATGTATTCTACAGCCCCAGTCAACTGGGCTGTCCTTAAGTTAGTTGTGACTATAACCAAAATGAGGATGCTCTTCCAAGTAGGAGGTGCTCTTAGGGTAATGGTTATTGTCATAGGAAATGCAATCAGAAACCAAAATTCAAATCCTGGACAAGACAATTTGCATTTCCTGAGGAAAAAGCATGAATCCATCTATTATCCCCCAGCTATGGATAAATAGAAGGGCAGAGTTCTTTAGCCTTAGTTAGGCAACCATTCTAGAAAGAAACCCGAATTCAAACCAGCTATACTCTGCATAAAAACTAACCTTGTGTCACATCCTACTTGTAATGAAGATAATTATCCAAATACATTAGTGAATATTCACAACATATTATAAATTGTGATGTATAAGTTGAACTTTTAAGCCTTAAAAAACAAAAAAACAAAACACTCAACAAAATTAGGGGTTGACTTATATGGTAGGGGCTAAAACTCAAACCTTCACCATTGGTTGATTACTCTGTGGTAAAGGTTTGAATTTTAGCCTGATTGTATAAGTCAACCCCATAAAATATCAAAAGAAGACATACAGCAGAACAACTTATATAATAAAGTGATAATATCTAAAAGTAGGTGTCAGTTCTTGATACTTTTTGATCAACAAATTTTTGGTTAAACACAGGATTATGTCAATGTAGCATACTCTATACTCATAGGCCAGATTAAATCAAACATTTTGTTTCTAAAATAGAAAAAAATTAATCTCAAGAATAAGATTTAAGGAAATTAGGGAATAAACAGCAAGGAATTTTTTAAAATGTGCAAATGAATGAATAATGAGAATTTAGGTTGAAATTCTGAATGAACCAAAAATCTAAGATTTTTATTATTCACAAAAAATTAACAAACTATATGGATAAAATCATTGTAAAATATAACATTCTTTGGTTGGTTTGTTATTAAAACCAAAAGTGGTTTTAGTATGATTTTTTTCCTTTGTGCTAGTCAAAGAAAGAATCACTGAAATTAGACTTCACTTATAACTAAAATTCTCATTTTTGTAAGTTAAATCCAGCAAAAACGGCACACCATAGCAAAATCTTTATTAGAGCAAGACGCATAAAATGCAATAATTTAGAGAACAAAGCAACCTCAAATCCTAATTTGCAACAAAATCATTGTTTTTTCTTTTCTAATTCATCCAAGATGTCGATATAATAATGAAAATGCTAATTAAAATCCTTCACTCCTTCCGAAATAGCTGCATCAGTATCATCATGAACCACTATTAACATAATCCCAACGTGTTTACAAAGTGTCTAGTTTTGAAGATATTCACTTTTTGTATTTATCCCGAATTACAAATAACATATTGGAAATAGAAACCATATGTGATTTGGGAAAAGCAAAAAAATAAACAAATAAAATCTTAGACTACAAAATAAGAAAGAAAAACAGTAAATGAGGAATCTGGAATTAAAAAATAAAGGCTTTTGGATTTTGATAATTTAAAAAAAAAAATATATATATATATATATATATAAACAAAGAAATATGATTCTAAAAACAAGTTGTTTCAAAGTTCAACAAGATTAAGTTATCGTGACGACAACGGAAAAAACTGGAGCAATATTTTTTTTCATCAGGCTGCAATAGAATCTTGTAGTGATGTGGACAATATTTAGAGACGTTTGTCATACAACAATCTCTCTCTCTCCTTTCTTCAGGGCAGTGTGTGTGGAGCTCATTATGAATTTTTAAATACGACCGACTAATTTTAGAGCATTTTTGTGGAACTTCAACAAAAAGGGTAAAAAAGGTCACATTCCTGCATTAACAAAATTTATTTTATGCAAAAAATGAAAGGATAAACACACAGGTACTTGGAGAAAAGAAAGGACAAGATTTTTAGGATTAAGATACATTATATATATGTTTAAAAAAAAAAAAAAAGGCTTATATACAAGATAACTATATATATATATATATATATATAAGTTATCCTGTATATAAGCCTAATTTTTTAAAACAATTCTTGAATGAATTATTTTAAACATCCAATTAAATTAATATCAGAAATATGGTCTTTTTAAGCAAACAGCTGTGCTACACTTGTGTTTTTATGTAATTAATCAGTGAACAATAAAGTTACGTTTGACTATTTCTATATTATCTATTAGCAATATAACAATACTAGACAACACAAACTCGTTGGGTTCTAGTCGTAACAGCGGTCCATGATTATGTTAATGCTTCTATTTAGAAAGGAGTGAAGCATTAGTATTTCATATTGTTATATCGTTAATTTGGATGATTAAAAAAAAAAAAAGAAAAAAAAAAAGAAAATCACATCCATCGCGAGCATGGACCATAAAATTATCATTCAGTTGCGAGTCATTGAACTGGAAATTGCCTTATGCTCTTATAAGTGTTAAGCTCTAATAAAAATCTCGCTGTAACATGCCGTTGTTTTTTTTAAACACACACACATACACACTAATGAGAATTTGAGTAGAGTTTTTTTTTTTTTTTAAATTTTGACATACTGCAAAAGCAGATACTCAATTTAAATTATAAATTGAAGCGATCATTGACTCATAAAATTCTAATTTAAGAATAAGAAAAATTTCATGATTAAAACTTTAAGAAATCTTTATTATTTTAAAAATTAAAACCAGAAATAAATTTTAATATTAAAAACCCCAAAAAACTTTGAAAAAGTTTTTAGAAAGAGTTGTGTTTTTTTTTTTTTACATAATTTAATACACAAAAAAAGCGTAGATTAACTTATTTTATCAAGTGTATTGACTTTAAAAGAAAAAATAAATAAATAAGTAAAAAAATAAATCCTATTTTTCTGGGTGATGAGAAAATTATTAATTAAAAAATTCCATCACCACCTGTCCAATGGTAAATTTTAGTGGTTATTTTTCTTTATAAAACTCTTCATTTTGTGACTGTCCAGTTTATATCTTAGACGACCCAAGAAATAAAATATAGCAGAATTTTAAAAAAAAAGAGAAAGATGAACATAAATAAACTATTGGCTTCTAATTTCATTCCTTATAAAAGCAATCAGATATTTTTTTTAAAGCAGGAAGAAAAATGTAAAAAGCAAAGGAGAGGCGTGAATTCTAAACATGCGATCGTGAGAAATTCAATAAACCAACAAAGAACGAAGCGGACCCGAGTCAATATATGTTAAAACGAGGAAGATGAATAAGCATTTAACTCTAACAATTAGAAATAGAAAAAAACATTATCATAATGCAAAAGATATTATATACATATAAAAATAAATGTATGCATAATACACACACACACACATATATATATATATATATATCTCTATATATGTATTTTAAAGTCAACGTCACTTGAGGGTCTTCGCCTAGCGGACCGGTGTTGTTGGTAATGCCACATCAGCATTCAAATCCCAACACATGAAATAAGCAACCTTTGCTGATATTTAAGCAAATTTTAGTCGCTTCAATTTTAACTTGGCTCGAGAACAGAATAAGAGATGATTTTTACCAAACCTGAAATATTTCATGCCGTCATTTTTTAAAGGCAAAAGCCAAAATTTGGAAAAATAACAACAAGAGTAAAAACTCACATCCAACACCCACGATGCAAAACGCCGACAATGATGAAAAATGGGAAGTGACGTTTACACTGATTGGCGGAGCCGTAGTTGCGATAACACCGGCTGTTAAGAATTAGAAATCATTTTTTATCTTGTTTAATAATTTTGGAGGTTGTTAGCAATTTAATTTCTAAAAATTAGTTTTGATTTAAAAAATAAGTATTTTTGTATTTATCACTAGGCAAGCTTAGTTAAAAATGTAACGAGTACTCTGATTGGTTGTTTTTGATCAATGTGGAGGGTGAGGTTATTCTTAGGGGCAGACGATAAAATCGGTGAGTAAATCTCAGCAGAAGTTCAAGTGCGGACGATTTAATTTTTTTTTAGCTGTGGGAAAGGAAAAAAAAAGGTTAATTTTAATTTAACCTTAATTAATTTGCTGCAACATACACACAAAAAAGAGGATTTGATTTATTTACTGCTAGGCGAAAAAATGTAATTATCAACAGCTATGAATGGTATGAATTTTAAAAGTTTTTATTTATTTAAAATTTGCTGTTTTTACTTTTTTTTTTCTTTTTCGCTGAGAAAGCTTTTTATTTCCATAAAAAATGCTTTTACGTGGTAAAAATCAAATAAAGGTTGAATAGTAGAAACAAAAAAACTTGAAAGTTTATTGAATATTTAATGATTAAATGGATTTTTTTAAAGCTATTTTTATGCAGAAAGAAAAATAGAATTAAAATTTACGCTTTTTAATTTGAAATTTAAAAAGAAATTTTTTATTTATCTTAATTTTTACCCCCTGAACAAAATTACTTAAAATTCATTTCTTCGGTTATTTTTATTTAAGTTTTGGCCTTTATAAACTAAACTCAAGGTTTTTTTTTTTTGTTGTCAATCGTAAAATTAGAATATATCCCCTCCTCTGTTAAACAAGGCATTCATCAAAATTTCAAAAATTTAAATTTTTACACACACATATGTATATTTCGAAATACAGTTAATTTTCGGGTCGCACTTTAATCTTACCAGTCCTGATAAAAGCGCGGTAACAGTAACCTGAAGCTGAACTTATTTATTTTGGACCTTTTTTTTTCCGATACAGGTTTCATTTGGAACGAGAAAACCTTTTGGTAAACTACACTTAAATTTCTTTAAATTAAATTTCTATTTTCTCGTTTTCCATTTGATTACTTCATCGAAAAATAAGGTCTAAAAAAAGTTCGGCTTCGGGTTACTCTTTTACGGCATTTTTAGACTGATATATAGTTAAAATCTTAGGGACAGAAGTATTTTTTTTTTTTTTTTTTTTTTTTTATTAATTCTTAGTATGAACACTAGAAAAATACAATGATTTTGAATTTCTTATTAGTACACTTAAAGAAAAAAAACTTTTAAAGCGGACAAATCTTTAAAAAAAATAATTATACGCACACAAACTGCCAAAATAAAATTCTATTTTGAGTAATAAGAACTATTTAGTAAAATAAAGTAATAAGAATTCAATCAGATAAAAAGTCTCTAACCAATTTATTTATTTTATTTCATTTTATTTTTTTTTTTATTTTATATTATTTTTTTAAACCGAAGACTTATTACATAAATATAGTTTGCTGATTCTGACCAACCCACAACGTTTCAATCGTTGTGCCCTCCGGTCCTCTTCTGAAAGTGTAATCGAAAGGATTACCGATTACGTAGACATCTAAAGAAGGCCGGAGAGTATAACAACCGAAATTATGCGACTATAAGAACCAAGATGAGGATACTAATCAGTAATTCATCAAGTGAATTTGATCGTATTTCTCTTGCTGTCATTAAATGATTCACTTTTTTTCTTTCTTCCATTCAGTCCTTTTCTTTCTTTCCTTTTGATATATTTGATTTTTAATTAATATTAGAAAATAAATAAAATCAAAAACTCCAGTAATTTCCGGAAAAAGATTCAAACAAATCATATTCCCCTGTTTTTATTTTATTTGAATTTAAAAAAAAAAAATCTGAAACGTTTTAAAGCCATTTCAAAGAACGTACGTTTACAAAAATGTTAAATATTTATTTGAAAGTATGCAATAAAATCTTTTATTCTAGTTTAAAAGCACAGCAAGGGTAACCCGCAGTAGAACTTTATTAGACTTTATTTTTCTGATGTAGGTATCATTGGGGAACGAGAAAAGTTTTAATGAACTCTAACTTGGACTATATGTAAAAATTTTACCTTTTTAAGAAAACCGGTTTTACACGAAGAAAATGCTCTCTATTTGACTGATTTTAAAGATAAAATTTTCTTTGCGAGTAATCTTTAATGCTATGATTTTTTTTAAAAATCCATTGAATTGTGAAGAAGTTCCTTTGTACAGATCGCATTTTCCTAAATTTAAGTTGAAAGAAATCAACATGAATAACGTGGGAGAAATCAGGTGATTTTTTTTTTTCAATAAGATAAAAAAAGGAAATGCACTAAATTTTCTCAACTGGTGTGAATAATACGAGACAAAATTAGAACTTAAATCCGAAGGTTAGTTTTTATAAGATTTTAAAAAAAAGCCAAGTATTTTTAAGGCTCATTTAAGAATTTTGTTTTTTCCCCCTTCCTGAAGTTTTGATTTATCATTATTTATTTATTGTGGGTATGTGGATTGACTAATCGCTTAAATGTCTAGTGGACATGAAAGGATTTAAAGATGAAAACCTTTACGAATACTTGTTGAGTTAATTGAAAAAAGTTAATTTATCTTATTCGAGTGATTTATGGCAACTTTTGATCGTATCACGTTATTTTGCTTGATAGGAAAAAAATTCTAGTTCTTTTCTCGTTCCTTTTCTTTTTGCTTTCTCTTTCGGTTTTTTTTTTTTTAATTTTCCTTTTTTACTATTTTTCTCCCTCTTTCTTTACACCCCCCAGTAATTCTAATTCATAATTCAACGGGCTGTTATTGTGTAAGAAAAAAAAGTTTACTGTTCAATCATGTGTGGAGATTAGATTTAAAATTATTGTAGAAACAAACGGGCTTTTGTTTATTGAACTTGTTTCTTTTAGATTTTATAGTGAAAAGAGAACCAGTTTTTCAAGAATTCTATGGCTATATCAAAGACGAACGTACTCTGTGCAAGTCATTTAGTCACGAAATTTACAGATAAAAGTTGTTTCGATTGAAGATTCTTTTTTTATTTTCTTAATCTTTCCTAAAAAAAATTCTCCAGCTTTATAATTTGCAATACTTTTGAAATGTTTTATATTAATCTTAGTTAAAAGCTCGTTTACCAAAACTTTTAGAAAAACTTTCTCCCCAATGATACCTGCATCGGAAAAATAAGGTCTCAAAAAGTTTGGCTTTGGGTTACCCTTACCGCGCTTTTAAGCTGGTCTAATGTCATTGAATAATAACAAAATAAAAAAAAGAGGTAGGTAGTTATTTTTTCAATAGCGTAGTAGTAAGTAAAGATCTATTAACTTTGTATTGATTGATTATTGTTCGTTTTATCGACAAAAGTAACTATGAACCTGATTTGACGTGGAAAAAGAATATTTGGTAATGAAAAAAATAAACAAACAAAAAAAATACTTGTTAATTTTCTATTCAGTTTATGATTTAAAAAAAAAATTAAAATATTACCTATGGCCCGGGAGACCTGGGTTCAATCCCAGGTCGAGTCATACCAAAGACTTTAAAAATGGAACTTGATACCACCTTGCTTAACACTCAGCATTATAAGGTACGGTTCAAGGGTAAAGTGGAGCAATCCTGGGAATGGAGTAGCGCCCTCCCCTACACCTTGGTGTAGTAGCTATCGAAAAGGGAGCCTTCGGGTCACCCTCGACTATGGTCGCTAACTTTACTTTACCTTTTCTCAAGGAATAAGACGCTAAAAAAATCATATACATGCGACACGACAGACTTGGGTACTCGTGTTTAGTTATATAGTAATTTACAAAGCTCTTTGCTTCGATGTGGCACAAGGCCGAATGAATGGAGCGCCCAATGAGAATCGAACTCACTCGTGTAGGTTTGCTAGTCTACCTTGCTAACCATTACACCACCAGAGGTGCCCATGTTTAGTTATATAAGAGCATATATTTGTGTGTGTATATATATGCAATATATACAATTTAGATTAAAATGATTTTGATTATGCTTATATATATAGGCACACACTAAACGTAAACATTTTGTTAATTTGATTTCTTTTATGAAGGTGCAGTTAAATGGGTTGTTTTTGTTGTTTTTTTTTTTTTTTTTTTTTTTTTTACAATGTTTGAAAGATAATTATATAGGGAATTAGATTTTTTTTTTTTTTTACAATTTATTTTATAAACATTTGTCCGGATGCTTTATCTTTGAAGATAAAAAAAAAAAAAAAATTAGGCATTTTTTTTTTTCTACTTGATCGTTTTCATAGCCTAATCTAACTATTTGGTTAATAAGACAAAGAAAATTCAATGTAAACTTTTTAAAAATTTGACATCCGTAGATTAAACTATTCCATTCACTGAAGGTGATTGGGATTTTGTTAATTGATGTAAAAATATTGAATGAATAAATTTGATTAGATAAAGACCCTTTTTTTAATTGAAAAATATTCGTTGTATTAAAAACAAATATTTTTTAGATGTTAAATATTTTTTTTGTTCAGATAATTTTTTTTTTTTTTTTCTTTTTATTGGACTATATTTTTCTAACGCGGTCCGCAAGAGAACAATTTAAAGAACGCCACATGGGAGATAAAGCTTTTCAGATAATTGAATATGAAAGAAAATCACGGATTATTACGCTTTTGATCGCCCATATCTTAGAAGAAAACGTATCGCTTATTAGTAATATATCATGTCAATGTCTATAAAAAGTTCGTGTTTTTTGTTGTGTGTGTGTGTGTATATATATATATATATATATATATATATATATATATATATATATATATATATATATATATATATAAGCACTAAACTTTAAAATTACTAAAAATAAATGTGCAATACAAAGACGAACTAAAATAGGATTTTTTCAGGATACCGTTTAACAAACTTAATTTTCTTGATTTTTTTGCTCGCTATTCGGTTTAACTTGTCTCTCCATTACAGGCTAGGTTCGACACAAGGATAGTTTTTCTTAAGTGCACAGTAGAGAACAGTTCAAAAAGCTTAGCTCCATCAACATTCAAGCCCTCGTTTGCATTAATGAACCTTTCTCTGCCTCTTTTTAAATGAAGGTGATAGGTTCTGTCTAGAGAAATGCTCACCTCCACTTTACCATCAGAAGCTAAGGGTATTTAAATAAGTTTAGCGTTAAATGGCCATTTCCACCAGAATGAATAATCTGATTCTAGTTAGCATGACACAGAAAAAATGGCACATTGTAACTAGGTTTTTGTACAGTTAATAGTGTTAAATTGTGCAAACTTAGAGAATAAAAGAATTCCTATCCAATTTGGAATTTAGAAGCTTTGATTGCACTCATTCTGATCCTTATAAATTCTCAAGGGTAATAACTATTAAATTCAAATTACAGAATACGTTTCTTTATTTTTCAATTAAATTTAATAAATAGAATATAACTCTACTTCCATAATTTTTTAAATTTAAAAAAAATTTTTTTTAAGAAAAAAGAAAATCAATAATCTGAATAAGCAGGGAAGTATCCTTGAAAATTTGTGATGATTAGCATTTAAATTCTATAAATAGACTTGACATTGAACTTAAATAATAGAAAAAAATTATACATCTATAAATGTTGGAAATGAGCAAGAATATGTATGCAATAAATATCTTCATAGCCACACACACACACACACACACACAGATTAGCATAAGTATGAAATTTAAATGTCAAAAATAGTTCTATTTCAAACAACTCAGTTTAGCATAAGTACACAGTTTAGTTCAATTTGACCCATAGACAGGACCCTATCAGGTGCTACCACTCCGGGCCAGAGTGGACCTGGGAGCAATGGCAATAAAGGGTACGTCACATTCCTCAAAGCTCCATCATAACTGGAACCTCACCATCAGATTGTTTAATGTCATATCCAGGACACTCATTGGGAGTGGGGTCTTACCCCTAGTTGGTGTATTTTACAGCCCCAGCCAACTGGGCAAAATAATATGTATAAATACGATTTAACATTTTAAGAGTTGATATGCCATCAAACCAAATAACCTTACCCAAAACTATTTAACTCTATGCAAACAAATTATTAATGTTCAATAGAATTATTAGTGTTGGATAATAATATTGGAAACCATTTAACTATGCAGACAAATGAGCTCTAACTCATTTAAAGAAAATGTTATACGGTTGTAAGCAAAGTTTGTAGGTGTGTGTGAACAGGATTTGTAATTGAATTACTCAGAAGGGTTGATATGCCATTGAACTAAATAACTTCACCTGAACCTCTCAGCATAAAATAACCATTGATTGTCCGACATGCCATTAAAATCAAAGAAAAATTGGCGTTCATAACACTTTTTGCTTGATTTGAATCTTGCACCCAACTATTAAATTAACACTAAGTTAAAACCAAAACTCTGAGGAGATGACTTATGTTCATATGACTCCTGCTAATTTCATAAGGACATTACAGAAAGCACCACACATGACCTTAGGTGTCATTTATTAACTAAACAATCTATTGTTTTTCCTCTTTTCTGGATTTGATTTCCAAATCCAGAATTTTATAGACAAATTCTGACCTCATCCAGCAGTAGGAACTACATCACCATGATGAATGCTTGCCAGTAAGATGAACCTCATTACTCCTTCTTAACACACAAGCATCAAACTAATTACTACAACCAGTTAATCATGGATATACCAAACTTCCTTCCCTTTCAAATGTGTCTTTCGTGTAGTGGCTATTCTTGTAGGAAATGGAATTGCTGATTAGTCCAAATCCTGGCCAATGGTGTTTGCATTTCACTTTGTGCTAATGCCTCTGGGAAAGGCATTAATCCATCTCTTCTAGCAATAGGTAAAATATATGGGCTGACTGGATTCTTTAGCCTTGGTAAGGTAACCAGTCTAAGAGAGGGAAAAATCTAAACAAGCTGTGTCTTGCTTGTTGTGGAAGGGGCTGGGTAAATCCATTGTTCAATTTAATTCAGTTTAGAATAAGATTTTTTTTTGTTTACAAACAGTTAAATGTCAAAACAGTTCTATTTTAAACAATACAGTTTAGCATAAGTATTCAGTTTCAATGTTAAAAGCAATCCTATTTCAAGCAATTCAGTTTAGCAAAAGATCAGACAGTTCTATTTCAAATAGGTCAGTTTGAAATTTAATTCAGCATTAAATGACCCGAAAAGGGTTGATACACCGTAAAACCAACCAACCAACCAAACCCTCAACTATTGATCTACTTGTACTTTACGTTTTTTTTTTTTTATTAGCTTTCTTGATATAGTTATTGTTATAATTAACACTGCATTCAGAACATGTCATTTCTTTAATACTAAAAACTCAATATTAATTCTTAGTCTTTAATTCCATTGAATATTAGCTTTGTTCACCCCCTACCCATCACACTCAGTGTCTCTTATTGTGGTGTAATGGTTGCAAGTCTGTTTTGGAGTAGTGAGTTTGACTCTCACTGGATATGTCATGGTTGTAACCTTGTGACAAATCTAAGCTGCACTTAACAAATTACTACACACATGCAGAATATTTGTATTTATAAATGTTTAAATCAGTTCTTGATAAATTTCCCTTTAAAATTTTTTAATATTTTCTTACAAACAAAATGAATAGAATGACTTGGATATCCAAAATGTACCATGCTGACTTCACCCTGTTGCTGACTGTATATTTTGCAGAGAGTTAAGAACACCCACTCCTCACCTTCAAAAATATAGCAATGTCCTGGTTTGGTTTCATTTGGTTCTATGGCACATCAACCACTGTAAGTGATTAATGCCAAATCCACTTTTATACATATAAACAGTTCTATTTCAAACAATTCAGTTTAGAATTAGTACACTGTTTAGTTCTGTTTGACCCATAGATAGGACCCTATCAGGTGCTACCACTCCTGGCCAGAGTGGACCTGGGAGCAATGGCAATAAAGGAGTACTCTGTATTCCCCAAAACTCCAGCATTACTGAAGCCTCACCATCAGATTGTTTAATGTCATATCTAGGACACTCGTTGGTGGGAGGTTTTACCCCTTTGTAAAGAAGCAGATGGTGCATTCTACAGCCACAGTCAACTGGACAAGAATGTCCTGGGTAGGACACTAATCTGCATTTGATGGTGAGGCACCTGTTCAAGTGATCTGGAGAGTGTGAACTACCTTTTCATTACCATTACTCCCAGATTCCCTCTGATTTGGAGTGGTTATTCCTGTTTGGGTCCCATTTGTGGGTAAAATAGAACTATTTAATCAAAATTATTTGCTTTCAATTGGATTGCACAAAAATATCTGCAAAAACTGTACTAAACAATGTAAATATGAATGCATAATGAATAGGATTCTCTCTAAGCATAAAATAATCCTGGACTGGTTGATATGCCATTAAAAATCTATAAAAACTACTACACAAAACAATGTAAATATGAATGAATATGATTCCCTCTAAGCATAAAATAAACCTTGACAGGTTGACATGCCATTAAAATCTATCAACACACATGGTGCTAATCAAGTCTTGAAAATTTTAAGTGCATACAAACTGAATATTCCCTAAAATTTTGGCATTACTTTTGTGAGTCTGTGAAAATGATAGGCAAGATTACTTTGAAAGAAATAGTTGAATAATAAGTAAATTTTCTTTTTTCTATGGCTATATTTTAATTCACTGATCTTTTGTGTATTATGGGAGAGATACAGTATTGGTTTTAAGCTAATTAGACAAATTTGTTCAAACTGAGCCCCATGCACACATGAAATTTTTTCAAAACTAAAACTGATTAAAACATACTTATGGTCAACAATTTTACAAGAAACTAAATAATTTGGTGATGCTATCTATAGAAAATGACATTATGAATATTGGCTGTGAAATAATTTTGTAGAGTAGAGGGCCCCCATAAAAAAATTTCTAATTTGGACCCGATATTTCCTAGCATCAGTCCTAATGAAAATATACACCCATAAGCCAGCAAAAATAGCATATCATGATTTTCATTAGAGAAATACACTTAAAATGTTCCAATTTAGAAAAAAAAACAATATACAGTCCAGTTTGCAACTAAATGATAATTTGTAGGGTAAACATTTTCACTGAACATAATGATCATGCAAGATCTAAGCCTGACAAATAACTGAAATACTTATTAAAATCTTTCACTCCTTCCTAAATAGAAGCATTAATATCATCTCCACTACTCTTGAGGGAACTATAGCGCACACACACACACACACACACACATTTTTTCAACTCTTGTTTTCTTTAAAAAAAACAAAAACCTCATTTTATCAAAAATAACCAAGGCTCTTTAAAATTTTATTTTCTTCCATGGGATCAGGGTATTATATTTGAAGGGATTTAAGACACCATCCAGCTTTTTAGCTTGAAAAAAATCTCTCTCTGGTCTGGCAGATTCATGTTTATCCACATACTATAGACTACTAGTGCTTGTACTTAATCTCACTGTTTGATGTTGTTACATTGAATATGAGTAAGTGAGGGTGTGTCTTATACACCACCAACGTCAATAAGTTATTGTCTTCATTTTATTTCCTTCTTTTCCTTTCGTGATTTATTGCAATAGAAATTTTAGGATTATTTATTGTTTTGTTATTCAAGCATCAAGGAACCTTTGGATGAAATCCCAATGTTCTTAGTTTTTGATCATTCAAAAGATCAAATATAATAAACTAGAAAAACAAGTTTGTCATTTGATGAACACCTAATCATATGATAATGAATAATAAGTTCTCAATGGGAATATCTTAACTGTAAAGACAGCATTAGCATACCATTGACCTAACAGTTTTGACTGATCAACAGGTGGTGGTGTATCAAGAGCATATTAGCATCTACTATCCTTAATGATATGGAGGGAAAATTATATTTTTTCTTATTCATTAAAGTAACTAAAACTAATATTTGCTATGTTTCTAATACCTAACATAATTTTGAAAATATTTCTATAAAATATACTTTTATTTATATTTTAATTCAGGGTATGAAGACTTTCATTTGAAGGTTCTGAACTTACAAAATATACATATATAAAAGTATGTTTCTTATGGGAGGACGCACGTATTTATTTATTCCATTTTGGCAACACTTTTTCTATATATCATTAGCCCAATATTTCAGGCTTTGGGTGAAGAGTCCAGGTTGAAAGGGCAGTAAGGGTCACCTGTAGCCAAACTAATTAACAATTATATAATACAGTGACCATTCTGTCTTTTGTGTTGAATGGTGACGTAGTGTTTGAATTCAAGTGTTACTGAGTTCATTTTCACACTATTACCCTTGGAAAATGTATGAACTTCCTTTTATCTGATCTCCCAGCTATGGGTTTAATTGTGCCCCTACTATTCTAAAAGTATACCTTTAGCAGGAAGTAACCCATGAAGGTTGATATGCTACTAAAGAAAGAAACCAAATCAATCAATGTTTAGATAAAACTTGATTATTCTTAGCAGCCCAGTCAGCAGGGGCTGTTGAATACACCAACTGCATCACTGCAGAGGGTAAGACCTCCTCCTCCCCAACGAGTGTTCTGGATATGACATTAAACAATCTGATGGTGAGATGCGAGCACTGGAGCTTTAGAGAATGTGGAATACTTCTTCATTGCTATTACTCTCAAGTCCACTCTGATCAGGAGTGGTAGCACCTGATAGAACATTCTGACCATTTGTTTTTGTGTAAACAAATGACTAATGTTTAATTGAATCGTTAGTGATACATAGCAATACTTCAAACAATTTAACTGTGTGCAAATTAATGAGTAATGTTGAATTGAATTATTTGTATTGATTAGCAATGCTTGATACGCTTTAACTGTGTACCTAAATTGAATTATTCATGTTACATTGCGATGCTTGAAACCATTTAACTGTGTGCAATTAAAGCTATTGATGTTAGCAAGATTTAAAACCATTTAAGTGAGTGCAAACTCATGATTACTACTAAATAGAAGTATTCATGTTAGAATATTTGGAACCATTTAACTGTGTGCAAACAGTAGTAATACTTGTATGCAAACAAATTAGTTTGGACTCACTTAAAAATAACATTACCTACAAACTGATTTACAAATCATGTATAACCATTTATGTGCAAACAAATGAGCTCTGGCTCATTTAAATTTTTTCTACAAACTGTGTTTACAAATCATATATGTAAAAAGGATTCAGCATTGAATAACCTACAAGGGTGGATATGGCATAAAATCAACTTAACCTTTATTCTGAGATATTGATCTGACTCATTAATAACAGAAAAAAATTTCTTGTTTTTCTGTTATTTTTAGTCCGTTATAGTTAAAAGAAAAAACTACAGAAAATTAAATTGAAATGCCTTTGTTTAATGTGAAGGCAAGTTTTTTCTTTTTTTGTTTTTTGAATGTAGATTTAAAGGAATCTGGTTTCCTCCCCACAAAATATTTGAAAGACTATTTTTAACTTTGTTTCTCATTGTTCTGCCTCTTATAAAATGTTCTAGAGATTGAAACAAATGAAAATCTGTTGCTACTAAATCTGTTAGGTCTTTCCACATCTTCCATACTTATCTTAATGATCTTTTCTTTTCTTGGGTTTGTTGGGCTGCTGCTGTTGAAAATGAAAGTGATTATATTTTTGATATTCAAATAAATTTAACTTACATTTGTTTGTATATCCTCTCTGGTAAAATGTAATTACTCTGTGAACACCTGTGTGTGTGTGTGTGTAATATATATATATATATATATATATATATATATATATATATATATACACATATATATATATACACACACATATATATATATATATTACACACATGTGTACAAGGGTTGTTCTAAGCCTCACACAGAAAGAAGAGTATAGCTGAATATTTTTTTGTTGCTGTAACAAATATTCAGCTATACTCTTCTTTCTGTGTGAGGCTTAAAACTTTTAGAATGTAAACTCTTGTGTATGTGTAAAATATATATATAAACTGTTTTCATTACCTCACTTATTTTTCCCCACTGAATATTTACTGGTTACATTGTACATTTATTGTAAATATGTAGATACACAGATGTTTTAATGTCTGAATATGGATTTCATAAGTATGAGACTTGATAGCAAAACTTTTGACCAACAAAGCTCACCACATCTGATTTTGATTAAAAGAAAAAAAGATGTTGACATTTGATCCAACATTGAATTTTTAGACAAAGTAGTGAAAGTATATACCAAACATTCATGACAGGAAAGACTTCACACACAAATGATACAATTATTGATTAAAGAATTGATTTACGTTCTTTGATATTTGTGCATACTACTGATATATGATGGTTTCAATGTCAAATTTTTTCGTCTGATCTGGTGTGTTTGTTTTTTTTTTTTTTTTTTTTTTTTTTTTTTTTTTTTTTTTTTTTTTAAGGTTGGATTTATATAAACAGGTTTGTATTGCCAAAAGCTGAAATAATTTAATGCAAGCAATTTATATTTAAAATATATGTATACATTTGATGGCCTGTTGATCCATTGGGTTTCTATTGTAGCAACAGTCTATGATGATATTGATGCTTCTATTTTGGAAGGAGTGGTTTCTGTTTTGACTAACCTTAAAATCAGTGACTTACTATATTAGTCCAGGTTAAAAGGATGATAAGGGCGACTTGAAGCCGATTTAATAAGGTCTAAAAAAAAAAAAAGTTAAGCTTACTATGTTTTTAACCTGGATTTCATTTGTCAAATTTTCATGTTTAAAAAGATTTTTTTTTTTTTTTTAGTTTGTGTTACAGACTTTAGAAGAAAATTGTGGTTATATACCATCTAGCATTTTGAAATCTTGATGCATTGTAATGTGGCGTCTGGTAGAAAGCAGCATATAGTTTATGGAGGGAGTCTCCATGACATGGTGGCTAATATGCTGGCTTGTGACATAGTAAACTAGTGGGAAATCCATTCACGTTATATCATTCACTTTTGGAAGGATATCCTTGGGAAAGGTATGTACTCCCTTATTCATCCCTAGCTATAGGTACCACTATTTTCCTTTTACAAGGATGGCTTTGGCATTAAATAACCCATGCCACTAAACAAAAAAACCAAACCAAGATTGAGTTAATTGCTAATTGGGAGTGGGCTTAGTGTAATGGTTGTCGTAGGAAATGAAATTAGCAACCAGAGTTCAAATCCTAGATGAGGCTAATTGCATTAAGATCATAAATCTGTCAAGAGACTCAAAACTTCTTTAAAAAATTATGACACAAAATTATGAATATTTTCTTGAATTTTGAGACTAGTTATTATTCCAAGAATTGTTCAAATAATTCAACTTATTATTTTGCCACCATGACAAGTCTATGGCATAGACAAAGCAATGAATAAAGTAAGTTTCCCAGGAGGCCTCTGACAGGAAGAGAAATCAGTGCATGCCTAAAAAGAGGGGTTTTCTGGTGCTAGAGAGAACTTCTTTCTAAGTAAGCATTTATCACTTCGATTGGATGGACTTTTTTCTCTTAGCTGCTAATAAGAACATGTGCTCGCTCAGTACCAGGACTTAGAAGCAGGCTGTATTTCCTACTAGTAGTTACTTTTGCTTAACATACCCACTGAAAATGCAACAAACCTCAAATTTGTTAGTGCTGAAAATAATTGTCATGTATTTCAATGCCTTGTCTGGGAGACGTGACTATTTCTACTGGTTCAGGAAGGCATTCCTCACTAGAATAGTCGTAAACCCTAAAATAAAGTTTGAGTTTAAAGGTATCCTTGTTTCTTTCCTTCCATTCTTAATTCTCTTACAGCTTCCACTGACAAAAAGAATACAAGTGAATGTGTTAAGAAAAAGGAATTGGATATGAACCTCAGAATTTCCCAACAATAACAACAATTAACCACCATACTACAAAACACCCTTCATATGCCTCATACATTGTTCCATATTTGGCTGGGACAGTTTCTGTTCATCCCCCACCCACACCCTGCTGATTTTGGGATCATAGCTGGGTGATTGGATGACCCAGTTGGCTAGGGCTGTAGAATACACCGACTGCACCTCTGCAGAGGGGTAAGACCCCCCCTCCCCCACAACGAGTGTCCTGATATATAACACTAAACAATCTGATGGTGAGGTTCCAGTGATGCAGGGGCTTTGGGGAATGCTGAACGCCTCTTCATTGCCATTGCTCCCAGGTCCACTCTGGCCTGGAATGATAGCACCTGTTAGGGCCCTATCTATGGGTTAAATAGAACTAACTGCATACTTAGGCTAAACTGAATTGTTTGAATTAGAAATGTTTTTGACAATTGAACTGTGTACTTACATTTAAACTGCATACTTATGCTAAACTAAATTGTTTGAAATGGAACTGTTTTTGACATTGAAACTGTACTTATGCTAAACTGAATTATTTAATGTAGAACCATTTTGAATTTAACTGTGTAAACAAAATCTATACTTATACTAAACTGAATTGTTTGAATTAGAACTGTTTGACTAAACTGAATAGCTTGAAATAGAAATGTTTTTGACAATTAAACTGTATACTCATGCTAAACTGAATTGTTTGAAATAGAACTGTTAACTGCATAAAAGTGGATTTAGCATTAAATAACCTACAGAGGTTGATATGCCATAAAATCAAACAACCAACCAAACCAACCTGGGTGATTGGAGCCTTTTAGACTTGGGGACAAAAAAGAAAAAACAACTTTGGAACTTGATAGTAGGTCTGGTTAAGGATCATTCTTTACTGCTGGTACAATGTTACAATGTATAACCTGTCACATGTTAGAGAAGAGATGGACACCACCATGTAATACCAATTGCCTTCAGGTATAAAAGCTATATGAAAAGAGTAGGGAGAGAAGGTCTTTATCTTCTTGGTAATGTCAACCAGAAAAAAAATGGTCATATTGGTATATTTACTACTATATACTACAAGGCAAGTGTAAAAACACTTAGATTTCTAGCAGTTCTATCAACAAAACTTATTGGAATGTATTTATAAATATGGTGATATATACGTTAACTCAAAATACTTTTTGCCCAGTCGGTTGGAGCTGTAGAATACACCGACCGCTTCTCTACAGAGCGGTAGACCTCCCCTTCCAATGAGTGTCCTGGATATGACACTAAACAATCTGATGGTGTGGTTCCAGTAATGCTGGAGCTTTGGAGAATGCGGAGTACCCCTTCATTTTCATCTCTTCCAGGTCCACTGTGGCCCGGAGTAGTAGTACCTGACAGGGTCTTATCTATGGGACAAATAGAGCTAAACTGAATTGTTTGAAATAGAACTGTTTATGTTTACAAATGGATTTGGCATTAATAACCTACAATGGTTCTTGTGCCATAAAACAACCAATCTTAATATTTTTTGGCTTAGTCAGCTAGGGCTGCAGAATACACTGACTGCATCAATAGAGAGGAATAAGACCCCTCTCCCTCAATGAGTGTCCTGGTTATGCCACTAAACAATATGATGGTGAGGCTGCAGTAATGCTGTCACTTTTGGAAATGTGGAGTACGTCTTCATTGCCATTGCTCCTAGGTTAACTCTGACCCAAAGTGGTAGCACCTGATAGGGTCCTATCTTATGGGTCAAATAGAACTAAACTGTTTACTTATGATTAACTGAATAGTTTGAAATAGTACTGTTTCTACATTTAACTGTGTGAGAACAAATAACTGATGTTTAATTGAATTATTAGTGATACATAACAATACTTGGAACCATTTAACTTTGTTGACTAAACTGAATAGTTTGAAATAGAACTGTTTTTGACATTTAAACTGTGTGCTTATGTTAAACTGATTTGTTTGAAATAGAACTGTTTATATGTGCAAAAATGGATTTGGCATGAAATAACCTACTATGGTTGATATGCCATAAAACCAAAACAAATCTCCCAAATCTAAATACTTTTCTCACAAGCATAATCTGGGCATCCATCCTGCTGCGAGAAGGCACTCACCAAGATGGCACTCACCTCACAGCAACATGTTTTTTGTGCTCACCTTGTGTGTATTTATATAGGCACACACACGAAATCCCTTATTTAAAATTGCTCTTGTTTATTTATTTTGAAAGATAAACAGATAGAAAGAAGGTACATATTAACTGAATATGAATCACATTAGATTTGGATTTCTTTTCATTTTGCAAATAAATTTGGAACATTAATTCAAACAAAAATGTTTTAAAAAGTACTTATTTTTTTTCATTTCATTTATTAACTTACATGCTCTGATGAAGGTCTAAAAACTGAAACATTTAATATTGACAAATACTTCTACAAAATAAATCATCCTCTGAAGACTTTTTATCTCTGCACATTTTCATTTTGTTTATATATCTCTATTGGCATAATGGCTATTGTTTGCCACTAGTTTGGAAGAGCGGGGTTCAATCCCATACCAAAGACTCAAAACAATGGTACTTGATGCCTTCTTGTTTAACACTCAGCATTTAAAGGGTAAGTGAAGCAATCCAGGGAAAGGAATAGTGCCCTCCCTTAGTAGTAGCTATTGAAAAGTAAGCCTTTGGGTCACCCTTGACTACAGTCCGCTAACTTATATACTTTTTTTTTTTTTTTTCTATTCTATTTCCCTGCTGGTTATTTACACAACTGAGAGGAAAATTCCAATTCATTCTTCCTTTCTTTTCCATTCAAATTGAGCAACTGAAGAAGGCTGGAGAAGAAATTGGCTGAAATGTTGTATTAACAGAAAATGAAATCAGTTCTCTGGACATCTCTTCGAAAGATATATTTTTAATTCTTTTTGCAGTTTGTCTAACATTATTAAAGCATTTAAAACAAAAAATAAATAAAGAATAAAAAGGATTCATTTAATTACAATTTATCATGATTAATAATTTTCTTTGCTTATAAGCTTGTTACCTATGGATTCTTGGGTTAAGGAGCCAATCTTCATGAAACTTGGCATGTGAACTCCTTTCACCTCAAGGAGTATTTTAATGGTATTTACTTTGTTCCTTGCTTGGAACATTTTGGGTTAAAATTGATCAGGAAGGTCTAATTTGATTAAAAAGAATGATTTGGCATCTGTAGTGATAAGAAAATTACTTGGAAAAAGCCCATTCTACCTCCAGAATTTTTGGCTGATCTTGATAAAACTTGAAATGTTAACTTCTTTGACTTTGAGGTGTTTATTCTATTTTTTTTTTATTTTTTTGAGTATGTACAGCTTATCTTGTAGTATTGTATGATTTATTTACTTATTTTCCCATATGAGCCTGCAATACTAATGTCTGGAATTGTTACTTCAAAACTAGATATGCTTATAAACACTAAATTAAGGCCCAAGGGTAGGTTAAATATACTGACATATATTATTATTGGATATGTTGAATTTTGAAAAATTAATCTTTATACGAAGTAACTTGCATTAACCTATCCAAGAGTAATAATTTTATAAGGTTAAAATTCAAACCTTAATGGGAAGAATTAGAACCAACCATGGGCTTCAAAAATAATTTCATAAATTGATGATTCTGTTACAATAAATCAAGTGTTAACCAATTATGTTACTGATTTACCAATACACAAGTGTATTGTTTAATCAGTAACATTTTCAACTTGCAATATTCAAATCCTAATTCTTATATGGTAAAACAATATTTTGTTGACTTAGTATAAAAGTTGATAATTGTTTAATAATGTTGGAAGAAAAAAAATGCTCAACTGTATGTACATTGTATAGGATGAAATTTGAAGGCTTAATGTTTGGAATTAAAAAAAAAACAAAAAAACTTTGCATCATGGGTAATAATTTTATAAGTTACCCTAAGTTTCAAACATTTATTCTTTAATTTGGTTTCTTTGTTTAATGGAATATCAACCTTCATGGGTTATTTAATGCCAAAGCTATCCTTCTAGAAGAACAACAGTGATACTATTTAACCCATTGCTGGCGGTGGGGATAAGATGGTTCATACAATTTCTTTATTTTATAGTATCCTCCATGAATAAGTGTACCACTAACAATTTTTCTGTATAAAGTTGATTTTCTTCTTGGGGAAGCCTCATTGTGTAATGGCTAAGGTGCTGGATTGTGGGTTCAATCTAAGTTCTAATTCTATTCATGCTATTATGTTAACTTTTGGCAAAGATATGAACCCCTTTATCCACCCTGCTATGGTTTAAATAGCATCACTGCTGTTCTTTTACAAGGATGGCTTTGGTATTGAATAACCCACAAAGGTTGATATGCCATTAAACAAAAATCAATGTAAATTTTCTAAACTAAGGATACCAAGATTTTGTTTTATAACAAAAATATTTGAAGATGACTGTTTAAAAATAAGTACACACCTTTTTATTTGTGTGTGTTATATATATATATATATATATATATATATATATATATATATATATATATATATTGAAAAACAAAGTGATGAATAAATTGTGAAAGTTGATGCTATGTTTTGGTTTGAATCAGGACTTGTTCATCATTTTGGATTACTTTGTTTTCAATTTTTCTCTATACTGTCTGATTCTTTTCTATCATTTACTTTCATAGATATTGCATTTTTCACCGTAGTGGTGTTTCAATTTAATTTTTAGTGATGTAGTTTGAATGTTGTAGAGTGTGGTAATAAATAATACCCAATATTTATTTTGATTTTGTAATGTTCTACTCAAAATAACAAAATGGTATCTTTTTGACTTAAAAAGAAAATTAAAATTTGTGTCAACCTCTCTCTCTCTCTCTCCCCAGAATAATCCAGAAAGGAACAAGTTACTATATCCCAATTATGCATTGGTCACACAAGACTTGCACACTCCTTTTATACTTAAACAGGAGGAACAACCAGTTTGTGTAACATGTCTAACACTTTCTCAATGCAAATAATATGAAAGGTCTATTTGAAAATGTCAAGAGATGACATTTTGACCTTCTTGAGAGAAATAAAAAAATTATACCAAAAATTATTAACATAAACCTAATCAATAACCTACAAAGAAATCTCTTATGATCTCCCCAACCATTAAAAAGCAATTCTAGAGGATGCTGACATATTTTCAAAATGAAATAAAAACTCTAAACTCCAAAAAGTATATAGACATACAACATGTATTATTCCCTAACCTCTTAAGCATGAAATAAACCTGGTTATTCACCAGACATTGGTATAATTGTTAGTGTTCGCCAATGGCCCAGGAGACCTGTGTTCAATTCCAGGTCGAGTCGTACCAAAGACTCAAAAAATGATACTTGATGCCTCCTTGCTTAACACTCAGCATTATAAGGTATGAATCAAGGGTAAAGTAGGTCAATCCTGGGAAAGGAATAGCGCCCTCCCCTACACCTTGTAGTAGCTATCAAAAAGGTTGCTTTCGGGTCACCCCCGACCATGGTTTGGTTTCTTTATTTAATGGCATATCAACCTTTGTAGGTTATTTAATGCCAAAGCCATTCTTCTCCTAGAAGAACAGTAGTGGTACTATTTAACCCATAGCTGGGAGAATAAGGGGGTTCATACCTTTCCCAAGGGTATTTGCCTGAAAGTGAACGTAATACGAACTCGCTTACTATGATTCCGCAGTCCATCGCTTTAACCATTACACCACGAGGACACCCCCTCCTTGACTACGGTTGCCAACTTTACTTTACTATTTGATATGCCATTAAAATCCATCAACTAACCAACCAACAGTCTAACGATTTTATAAAGTTAAAATTCAAGTGACCCTCAAATTCCTTAAATTAATGATTTTATGAACATAAATCATGGGTCAACCTATATATGAGTATATGGTGTCACCTATAAATAAATATACCACAAATAATCTTTTATATGATTTTTTTTAAAACTAAAGATGCCAGGATTTTATTTTATAACATAAACTTTGAAGATGTAGCAGTCTGAAAGTAAGTACACTTCTTATAAAAATTCATGCAATTGTATTTTTCAACTTCAGATGTGTTGAATGTTATTTTTATCTATATAGTTTGAATGCTGTAGAGTGTGGCAATAAATATTACCTAATGTTTTGATTTTATAACATTCTCCTAAAAATTAGAAAATTAACTTTTTGGGTGAGAGTGAAAATTAATGGGGCATATTTTATTATGGCTGAGTTTCTATTTATAAAGCTTTGTCTGGCACATTGCCACTTATTTATGAGCAATAATGTATATGGATTTTTTAAAAAATCATATGCATCTGTTATTAAATGTGCAGACAAATTTGTATAAAATTTTTTATTTTTTTATTTTTTTTACTTGTATTGCAGGTGGCTGACCAAGTACAGAAATATATATTTAAAAAAATTTAATGCACTATATATACCTGCACTTGAACACCTGTGACCAGTAAATGTGCTTGGACTATCAAGAATGTGTAACCCCTGCCACCAGCACCTACCTCCAACACATTCTAGCCCTTCCCTTTGTTCAGCAACAATGTTACACCAACTAGCAGTTCCTGCTACACGACCGAGCAGCATTTGATGCAGGAAGGGTACGAAATGAAATACAGACCCTCCTTCTGCTAAAAAAAAAAAAAAAAAATCAATATAAAGATGAGAAACTGAAAAACTGCAAGTTTGAAAGAAAGAGGAATTTGTTTTCTTGCTATATGCAAAGAACTATATTGGGAATAATTATTAGCAGATCGTATCGTTTTATGTATTTTAACACCTGACCTTTCTATTAATACTTAGCTAACCTGTTGAATTTCTGAAACTGATTCAAAAGGGATTTTTCTTGGACTTTTTCATTGGAACCTTATTCTTCAACATTGTTACCAAGCCTTCTCTCAAATTCTGGCACGAGACTTTTCTGAGAGCATCTTTTGAAAAGCGACTTTTTTTTTTCTTTTTTTTCCTTTAACTCGTGCATTACAACTACTACTTGATCCTCTGCTTTCTTAGTCACTATTCCTACTACTACTATGTTCATCAATGAAGCTGCCACATTCTAACCTGCACAAATGATAAAGTTATAAACAATGATTTTTACTACATTTGAGTATACCAAACCCAGCATTGCTGCTGCTGCTGGTACTACTGATACAGCTGCTCTTGCAGTTACCACTGCCACTATTACTGCTGCTATAATGATTGAAAGTAAAGCTGGTATTTGTGGAATAAACCATGGATGAAGGCATGAACTCTGATTTTCCGCCCAAAATCTCTAACAATGAAAAAGACTATATGATTTAGAAATTAATTCAATAGTCTGTTTTGTTTTTTTTTTTGTTTTGTTTTTTTTCCATGGCAGTCAATCAGTTATACATAGTTAGGTTTCTTAGATATTTATGCACTGCTTGTGACGATTTTCTTTTGGACTAGTTCAAGAGAACACGCTTGCTATCTCCATCCACTGCCTAACCAGCCTCTGCATCACTTGCTGCTGCTGCTGCTACAAGATCGTCTTCCCACCCACTGTTTGATGTGCATGTATCGTCTTTATAATTAAGCTCTTTGCCAAACAAGCTGCCTGAATTTACGTGGGGGGGATACAGGTATACACACACAAAAAAAAAAATTAATTTGAAATAAAAAGGTGTACAGAAAAGTAAACGGCTGAATATGGCTGATAATTATGAATCGGAAAATACAAATTTGGTGAGTTCACCATCCAAGAAGGAGAAGAAAAAACCTGATTGGAGTCGTTTTGGACTTAGCCAGGAACAGGCAAAAGCTTCTGAGGCATCGGCAAATACTTTCTCGATCGACAGGAATGAAGCTCTTTATCAACACACAGATGGAGGTAAACATAACGAGTTGTTTACTGAGGATCTGGTAAGTCATTAATTAAATGCTCACTGTTCTTGTAGCCTTCCAAGAAAAAAATAGCATGTATGAAAATAACATTTAAAAAAAAAAAAAAAATTCTTCAGCTTATCCATCAATTCATAGATATAGATACAAATAAATTGAGATAGGAGGTAGAAACAGATTGTAACAGAGAAACACAGATATGGACATATTGAAACTGTAACAAACTGATAAAGATGAACTCAAGGTGGTTATAGATTAGATCAAGACAGATAATCAGATTTTCAGAAATATATCCATATATATATATATATATATATATATATATATATAATGTGTGTGTGTGTCTAACAGCTGGTAACTGTCTCTTGGAAAGCACATCATCTTTTTCTTATTTGGCTAACAGAAAACATCTTTTTTTCTTTCTTTCCAAGTTCACCATATGTTTGTGTTGTGACCAATATTTGTGTGTGCATATTTCTCTCACTCTTTCTCTTTTTTTATTTATTTATATATATATATATATATATAATGCAAACTGAAATAGATTAGGTATCATAAATTTATTTCAGGCTCATATAAGTGCTTATAAGTTCAACCTACAAGTTCTTATAAAAACCATAGGTTGAACTTATGAGAACTTATATGGACCTGAAATAAATATATAATGATACCAAGAAGTGAATTTTTTTCTTTCTGTCTCAGTAAAAGATTTTTAGCTCTACACATTGAGTGTTGATGTATCATTAATCCCAAATTATACATCAATAGCTGTTACTATTGAGCACTCATATTGGATACTCTTACTCCTTGGATCATATATATATATATAATATATATATATAATCTTTTTGTGTGAATGTAAACTAGTTCTGTTGAAGGTGAAGGAATGTATTTATTTTCTTATTCAACTATTCTTTCTTTAACGAAAAAAAAAATTATATTAGGACTAAGGGTGTATAAGAACGCTAAAATCTTTGAACAATATACAAACACACACACATATATATGCAGCAAATACTCTTTTAGGCATATTTCATTATATATAATAGGCAAGTATTTTCCTGCCATTGAGTAAAATGCTGCAAAAATTCTTTATATAGCCTCAATCCATATTTGTGCCATCCATCTTACTCACCGGTAGAGAAAACTTAAACAAACCTTGCCTCTCTCATATTAAATGATACAAATTCTGTGTGTGTGTGTGTGTGTGTGTGTGTGTGTGTATGTCTGTCTTCTTAACAGCTGGTTAGTGTTTCTAGGAAAACTTAACTTTTTTTATCAAAGAAAAAGCATCTTTTAGTTTTTATTCTTCCTTTCCAATATGTCCATATGTTTGTGTTGTAACAGGTTTAGCATTTATATAATAAGGCTTCATAAATGATGGAGACTAATATCTTCATCTCTGCTGTTTCAAATTATTTCATCATTTCTTCTTAATGCAATTTCCAATTTACTGATGAAAACAAATACTTAAAGATAAGAAGAATGCTTTTACTTTCTGTTTACCTTGTACAGTTCCAGGCCATCTGTGGGTAAAATATGTAACACCTGTTAAATGGCAATGTGAGAATTTGTCTGCTCCAATCTAGAATTAATTTGCCATTTAAAGATTTTTTTTTTTTCTTTTGACTTTCTTATTCCATATCTCTTTCTATTTCCACTCCTCTCTTTTCCATGTTCACCCCACTTTCTCTTTCCCTTTTCATCCCCATTTCTCTCATGGAGAAAATGATAAAAAACAAAGCCCTTGGCAAGACTTAAACTTGTGATATCCATACCACTAGTTTTACCATTAAACTAAAAGAACCACTGATATTGTATAAGCCTGAATCACACTTAGAGATCAAGAGATGAAGCGTTTATAAAGGTGATTTAGGCTTCTACAAGTCTATCTTGTAGCTGAGTGTGTAAAGCATCTGGTACAGGTAACCAGGCTATTCACAAGCAAGTCAGTATGAATAGTACTAAAAAGTTGCTAAAAATAAAAAGAAACTATTTATCAAAATTAATAATGATAATTGAGTTTTTCTAGAAAAAATAAATAGATGTTTAGAAGTTCAATTATAAAGAACTCCTTCAGCCATAAATGCCTCATTTGACCAAGTAAACAACACAAGGGATACAAATTTCAAAGTTTAGTCTCCATTCTTTTATTTGATTTTGATTACAAACATTAATTGATCTAATGAAAAATCTTTTTTTTTTTTTTTTTTTTTTTTTTTTTTTTAAATGAAAAAAGGGCAAGAACCAGATGATATTCTGCAGAAACTATTATTGATGCAGACTGTGCAGATAATCTAGCATTTTTTTGGCGAATACACCTGCCCAAGCTGAATCCCTACCGCATTGCCTTTAGCAGGCAGTAAGAAGTGTTGGTCTCTACTTGAACTCGTATAAAATAGAGTTCATCTGTTTCTAAACAAAATAGTGCAATCTCACTAAATGGTTAGCCTCGAAATTAGTAGACTAGTTCATATACTTTGGTAGCAACATCTCATCTATTGAAAGCAATGTCACCATATGCTTAGATAAAGTGTGGACTGCTATTGACAGGTTAATGAAATCTTATCTCTGATAAAATAAAATGGGGATTCTTCAAAATTGTAGTTGTGTTAGTACTACTGTATGGTTGCACCATTTGCACTCTTTCAAAATACTTGGAGAAAAAGCTATGAGATGCTGCATTAAACAGATCCTGGAAGCAGCACTCTACAAAACAGCAGCAGTATGGCTACCTGCCTCCCATCTCACAAACCATCCAAGTAAGACAAACAAGACATCCTGATCACTGCTGGAGAAGTAAGCACAAACTCATTTACAACATTCTTCTATGGATTTCTGCACTTGGACATATCACTGTTGACTGACCTACAAAAAATTACATCCATCATCTGTTTGCACACTGGGTGCTATCTAGATGACTTGCTAAGAGGATGGCTGATAAAAGTCAAGGGAATTTGTGCTGTTGGCACTCCTTGATAATGAACATAATGAACTTATTTCTCTATTGAGAAAGTAAGTTTTAGAATAATCATTCAGAAAAATGTACAGTCCATGACAAAAAGAAGCAAGTAAAAACACAGTCCATTGTTTTAGTCCTTTACTAAGTTTAGCTTAGTGTAGCACAAGGCTTAGAATTATGGGGCACTCAGTGAGAATCCAACTCACTAAAAATGATCTGTTAGTGGAGCTTGCTAACCATTACATCACCTGAGGTCCTCAGTATCCATTGCTGTAATGATAACCAATCAAGTAATGTTTAGTTTATCAAAGAGGGTATATATATATATATATATATATATATATATATATATATATATATATATATATATATATATATATATATATATATATATATATATATATATATGGTAAATACAACAAAATATGAAAAAATAAGTGGATTAACTGAAACACAAATAATAGATTAAAAAATGAAATTTTGTCTTTATTTCAAAAAGATGAAATATCGTTTTTGAATCCTTTGTCTGTGTTTTGGTTTTTCCACTTATTCTTTCACACACACACAATGACTTGCTATATTTATATAGAAAAAGTGCTCATGTTTTGATCAATGTCAGTGGCAGCCACAGACTTGACACCCTAGCACAAGATCTCGAGCTTTTATTCTGTTATCTATCTTTTAAATTAGGCAGGAGCAATGTTTATCGAGAAGTGGGTTGCATGAGACATGATTCCTCATCAGGTATGTGAAGTCAGTGTTCAAAACAATTGGAACTGGAAACTAATGTAATTGGTGTGAAGTAAAGTTTCAAGGGAATTTCTGGGCCATGCCTGCCTTCTGTTTTATGATGTGCAATATGTTTAGCTACCCTATTTTTCTATTTCTTTCTCCCAGCTCTCTTCAAAAGTTGTGTTGCAATTCAGAACCTCTCCTCTACACCCACTGAGTTGTAGCAGCCAAAGTTTTCATGATATCTTGTAATGAAGAACTCAACAGCATATGTGGTATAATCTGCTAAAGTGTAAATGAATTATGCTTTCTCAGAATTGTTTATATTCACCTAATTATTGTAATAAACTTTTTATTTCTTAAGATTTACCTTCCTGTATAATATAAATAAATAAAGATAATATTATACTTTAAAAATTGCCTTAGTTCAGCTTTCCCTGGGTGCCATGGACCCCATAGTTGATCCAGTAAGTTATAAATAACATAATCATTTATGGCAATAAACCTCTCTCTCTCCTTTATTTCTCTCTCTCTAGAACTTTCTATATTTTAGTCTTTTCCCTTCTCTGCATTATTTCATAGTTTTTCTCTTTGCCACCTTGTAAATTTTCCTTTTCTTAGATAATCTGTTCTATGATATTAAACTGCATTCAATTGTGAGGCTTCCAGTTCTGAAGCTCAGGGTTTGTGCTGTCTTCCCTTCTTTGGCATTATTCCCAAATCTACTCTGAGTCATAGTCCCTGTTCAGGTTCCATCGATGAGTCAGATAAATCTTTTGGAAAGTTGTTTGTATTAGATTGGAATACTTGAAACCATGTAACTGTGTGCAAACATGATTATTATCAATAAATAGGAATACTTGAAGCCATATCATGTGCCACTAGCATGAATTTCCCTGACTCTCTCTCTCTCTCTCTCTCTCTTGCCATTCGTCTCTTTCGTTCATTATATTTGGCAGGTCCTCTAGACTGTATCCTGTGTCCTTACAGAGCTTTAGTAGATAAGTTCTAGCTGGCTGTCCATAGAATGTCACTTATGAGTTTGTCTTTACTCCTCCCCGCAGTGTTCTGCACGTCTTGTTCATCTGATTTGGATGGTTTTAGAGATGGGATGTAGTTGGCCTTACAGGTACTGTTTTGTGTGACGTTGCTTCCATGGTCTGTTCAATATAGTTCATTGCATTCTTGTATAATTGCCGTCAAACTTTTTCTCTTTAGCACTAAATAGCCCAAGAAAGTTGATATGCCATTAAACAAATAGACCAACCAACCAAATATAGTAGTATGGACACAACTGTTGATTGGAAAAAATTGCATTTTATCTTATCAGATTGGTTTGGCTTCTGTATGATAAATAACCTATCAATAGCAGACCATGCTTTCACTAGTCATGTATTTATGTCATTGTCTGTAGATGAGAGGGTGTTTCTAAGGTGGGTGAATTTATCCACTAGTTTCAGGAAACCACCTTTTTAGTGTAAAGATATCTCCTCTTTGATTTTGATTCAAGCACATGTACTCTGTTTTGTCTGCATTGACATGGAGACCAATGCTACCTGCTGCCTTCTCCAGACTATGCAGTAGGGATTTGGCCTGGGCAGATGTATTTGCCAGAAGCGCTATCTCATCAGTGTAGTCCACTTCTGTGATAGTTTATTTGGGGTATCGTTTGCTTTTTCCACTGTGAAGCCATTTTCTTTCATTAATTCTATCAATGTTTGAAGTACGCAGTCTAGGCAGGTTATGAACAGGTATGGGGCTAGTGCACCCCCTTGCAGAACACCTGCGACAATGTCCAACCATATAACCAGCTGTAAATAATTTATATTGACCTTATTGTAGGCAGATAGAATGACAAAAATATCACTCAACCTGTGTACAGTTGGTGACAAAAATCTCAAGGGTAGATACTTAAAGTTATAAGGTGTTTGTGATAGAAGGATTATCATTGTAAAAAAATAAACCTGTTTGCATTTTCTAGCAACTGTTCTTGAGTAAGGCATGAATCCTTTTTTTTTCTCTGTACCAGCTATAAGTAAATTTGACCTTGTGTCACATCCTGCCTATGATAAAGGGGTTTAGTAAATGTATATTTGAAGTTATAATTCTTTACAAATTATTCTTATATACTTAAAACCATATGATTGATTGAAAATTTAAAAATTGACTTTGGTATTAAGTAACCCTACTAGATTTGAGATGCCATAAAACCAACCAATCTATAGCCTTAGCAATTACTTATTGCTTTATAGTTACATTTGGCAGCATGATATATGAGTGTGTTACATTATATTTGATGTATAAGTAGGTAGGCAAGTCTTGCTTAGTACAAACAACAGTTCCAGTAAAACATTTGTGTTGCTCAAATTTATACTACTTACAATATTGATAATTCATAAAATAAAATAGTTATTTACTAGTATTGAAAATAAATGGTTATTTACTAGTATTGCAGAAACCTAAATCACATTTATAAATGTTTTGTCAGTTGCTCTGTTTGTGGGATTTAGGCTTCTGAAATATTGGTGGCTCCCATCGCTTATGGGTGAAAAAATAAAATAAATGAATAACTGGTATAGATGCTCAGGCAATAGGAGGAGAATGTTCATGACCTCAGTTAAGGCTTTTTGTCATCAGTGGAGAGAAGATGGAAGGAAAGAGATATAGAGTAAGAAAATCAAGAGAGAAATAGTTTTAAAAAAAAAAAAAAGACAAATTAATTCTAGATTGGAGCAGACAATAAACTCCCACATTGCCATTTAACAGGTGTTACATATTTTACCCACAGATGGCCTGGAACTGTACAAGGTAAACAGAAAGTAAAAGCATTCTTCTAATCTTTAAGTATTTGTTTTCATCAGTAAATTGGAAATTGCATTAAGAAGAAATGATGAAAGAATTTGAAACAGCAGAGATGAAGATATTAGTCTTCATCATTTATCATTATGAAGCCTTATTATATAAATGCTAAACCTGTCACAACACAAACATATGGACAGATTGGAAAGAAGGAATGAGAATTACAGAATGCTTTATTCTCTTAAATATATTTACCAGCTGTTAAGAATTATATATTGTAGACTCTATTAACAGAGTTTGGTTGCTGTCAATTTCTCAGATTTTGATCTGATGATCACATAAGCAAAAAAACTGACAGTCACCAATCCCCATTAACTCTCTGTTCACAATATTCAAACTTATATCTATTTATCATTGATATTGGGTACACTTTATAATTATAGTAAATCCCATAACTTTATTATATTTCAACTATAAAAATTTCTGGACTTCAGACATATTAGAGGATTCCCTGGTTGGGTAATGGGTAACATGTTGAACTGCAACTTTGTTTTTTTTTTTTTTTTTTTTTTTTTTCAATTCAAACTTAAGTTGTTCTATTACATTCACTTTTGGACTAAAACCCTTGGGAAAGGTATGAACCACCTTATCCCTCCAGCTATGGGTTAAATAGTACTACTACTGTTCTTCTACATGAAATGGCATTGGCATTAAATAACCAATGAAGTTTTTTTTTTTTTTTTTTTAACAAGGGTCATTCAATAAAGTGAATTTTGATTACAGAATTAGCAATAAGAAGCACTGTTTACAGTTATACCTTTTCCAAGGAAATTAATAGTGATGGGTTCTTTCATGTCCAAGGAGATTGTCAGCATGAACTTCTTTACTGGTTGCTGTGACTAGAACTTAATGGTTAGTGTCTGACTGCTCCCTCAAAGTAAGGGAGTTTGAACTCTAGAACACGACAGATTTTTGTGTATATTTTACATGGTTTGCATATCTCAGTCACCAAAAATTTCATGATTTATTGCAATTTTGAAAAGTTTGAAAACAAATATTTTTGCTATAAACCAATTCTAGATAATACAGAGTTTACATTTATAGAAAAGAAAAAGTTCTGTTTTTTTTTTTTTTTTTTTTTTCCTCAAAAAAATATTTCCCTTACGACTCTCATATTTTATATTTGGGATCATTTACTGGTTTTTAAAATTTTTCCTGCAATGCTTCCCAAAAAAAAAAAAAAATTGTGGATTTGTTATGAAATTGTACAAATTTAAAATTTAATAAACAAAATTCTTTCATATTAGAATCATGATACATTTCCTATTTCAATTTCACATGATTGTGGAAGTTTCTTTTCTTAACTATATTTATCTTCATATTACTCAATTTTTATCAAGTTATTTTGATTTGCACTTTGAAGTTTTTGCGTCATGAACTCAGATGAAATTGTAGAACTTATTAATATGGAGATGATGTATCTATCTGTAACCAATATTATCACCACCATCATAAGTTATTTTCATTATATTTGCAATGATTATTAGATAAGCGTTATTTTATCTTGATTAGCATCTTATTAACAATGTCTCTATTAAAGTCTAGTTGAATTGGATTTACCTCAAAAGAGCCCCATATTGTTATTGGTATTTATCCAACTTTCCACATCGTTAGATTTGACATAATATGGATGGGGGTTATGCACAAATCAAGACTTGTGTGTGGCCGTCACAAAAAATGCTTGATCACCTTCAGTATCCTCCATTTTGAGGTGCCTCAGTTGCCAAGCAATAAACTTAGCTCTGCCTAGCAGATGTGTAGTTGGAAGGCCTCCTGGAATCAGATGGTATATTTAATAACACTTGGTGTGAATGCCAGGTGAACTCTGGTAGACCTGGAGAAGTCAAGCCTGTGGTTTTAATGCATTTAAAATTCTGTAATGTATGTTATGTATAACTAAAAAATAAAGGTTTATATGGTGTGGATAATTTTTATCGATAGGCTATCGGTCATATGGAAGTCAGACTTATAACGATAAAATGAAATGCAGTTTTTTTCCAAGCAGTGGTCGTGTCGATACTGCTATATGGATGCACTACATGGACACTAACTAAATGTATGGAGAAAAAGCTTGACGGCAACTACACAAGAATGCTGCAAGCAATATTGAACAAGTTCTAGAGGCAGCACCCCACAAAGCCGCAGCTGTACAGCCACTTACCACCCATCATGAAAACTATCCAAGTTAGACGAACCAGACATGCGGGACACTGCTAGATAAGTAGGGCCAAACTCATAAGTGACATACTCCTGGGGACCCCTTCACATGGACAGGCAAAGGCAGGATGACCAGCTAGAACCTACATACAACAACTCTGTGCTGATACAGGATGTAGTCTTGAAAACCTACTGGAAGTGATAGACGATAGAGAAGGGTGGTGGGAGAGGGTCAGGGAGATCAGCGCTGGTGACGTGACATGATGACTGATTTCTAATATTATCATCATTTTATTTTCAAAACTCAAAATCATTCCTATGTATAATTTTATATAGAAATCAATTGTAATGAAATAAAAATAAGTGTATTTTTATATGCATTTTTATTTAGTTTCATTTTGTCTTTTTAATTTAATAAATTTATTACATTAAAACTTGAATCCCTGCAACCAGCAGATTTTTGTTACTTTAACACCTGAAGCTGCTTGGAGGGATTTCCTTCAATAAAAAAGTTATAAAACATGAAGTTCTTCTGTGGAAAACTTAGTAAAATGAGATAGGAAGAATCAATAGCATTATGTACTCATTATTATATTTTTTCTAGATAGTAATGAACAGCACCAGCTATTTCGAAATTAAATTTAAAAATTGCTATTCAAAAGGCCTGATATTTCCATATCATTATTATAACCATATTGTGCCAGTAATTCTTGGATATTTTTTCTTCCTGCTTTTTGTTATATGAATAGATGGGTAGAAACAGCTGATCATCAAACTGGTGACAACTCATACAATTCTTCTGAAGTATCTGATGGTTGAAATTTACATAATATATAAGTAAGTAGGCTGACTATAGTCCAGGGCAACCCAAAGGCTCCCTTTTCAATAGCTACTACACTGAGGTGTTGGGGAGGGTGCTAGTCCTTTCCCTGGATTAGTTCACTTACCCCTGATCTGTATTTTATAATACTGTGTGTTAAGGAGAGACATCAAGTACCATTTTTTTTTTTTTTTTTTTTTTTTTTTTTTTATTTTAGTCTTTGGTATGACTCAACCTGGGATTGAACCCCAGTCTCCCTGATTACTGGCAAACACTAGTGATGATGTCTCAAAAATTACAATAGATTATAATTTAAACCTATTTAACAATATATTTACAAATCTTATAGAAAAGGATATGTCCTCATATATTAATGTTGATTCAAACCACCTGTCTAATATAAGTTAATGAATATATTAGATCTGGGGAGTGTGGAGTAACCCAACATTGCCATTACTCCCAGGTCCACTCAGAATAGGCGTGTTACTTCCTGATAGTCCCATTAATGGGTCAAATCTGTTAAAAAAATATTCATATTCAATAGGACCATGTACAAAAATAATCCCTCTTAAGGAACTACTTTACAAAAAATGTGAATTTGAATATACAATGAACACAATTCCTTAACCTTTAGGCATAAAGTAATTCCAGACAGGTTGACATGTCATTAAAATCAATTACTTAATATTAAATTTAATAAACAAAATATTATCAAACAATGCAATTAAAAAACAACTTTGTTTTTTTTTTGTTTTTTTTATTGTGTCAATCAAAATACTTTGAAAATCAGATTAAAGTATAAATTAGAACTTAAAACTTCTTTCAAATATCTTGATTGTATCTCTCCTGCTCAGAGGCAAAGACCTCCCAAAAAAGGCGTCCTAGGTATAGCACTAATTTGCTTCTAATGGTGAGGCTCCAGTTCTGGAGATCTGGGAAATGTGACAGGCTACTTCATTGCTGTTACTCCCAGGTTCACTCTGATCCAGACTGGTCATACCTGGGTCAGATAGACCTGTTTGAAAATTATTCATATTAGATAGGACTGGGTAAAAAACAAAAGCTTAAGCAATGATAACACAAAAAATATATATCGGAACATACAATGAATGCAATTCCTTTATAGGCTTGAAATAACCCTAGATGAATTGATATGTTATTAAAATCAATCAAATAATTTAAAAAAAAAAAACCCACAAAATAGATGTTTCAATCCACCTTTTTGACTGGACTTTAAAAACCAATATTTTTGCATAGCATCCCACATAAAATATTTAAGAAAAACACACTAACTTTGTTATTCTTGCATTGGAAATCTGGAAAAAGTCATAAACAGTAACTGTAAAATTCCCAAAAGATACTATGTAGAAAAAAAGAAATATATATATAAATAAAATACACACACACATAGTCACAGTTCATACCAAGAACCTGAATGAGTGATTTTCATCTGAATTTCAGAAATATAATCTAGCAATCATAAATTATCATTTAACTAAAAATATGAGGATGGACTTATGTCATATCTGCTGTTGACTTTTTTTTGACTAATTGGATCCAAGCACTGGAAGACTGATGAAAGAAATGTGTGAACAGCAAGGGGGACTGTTGAAAAATAAACCTCACTTGGTCATATTCTATAAGAATATCTTGGTCAGCTCGTGAACTTTTCAACCAACCCTTTTTATTTATTTTTATATATATATATATATATATAATGGTTGATTTTGGTGAATCTGACAAGATGATAAAGATAAGTGGATAAATCAGACGCTTATAACTGGTTTCATGATAATATTTTATTCTTTATTCACAGAACTTCTTCAGACTAAACCTGTTGTGTCTGATTTATCCACTTTTCCACTTGTTTTTATCATATATAAGATATACACATGCACAAGGTGGAACCCTGTCAACTGCCTGGTAATTATTAGTTTTGATCTGAAACTTTCATTGTATAATATTCAAGCAATGTGATTTATGAGTAAAGTTCATTGACAAAGAAGCAGTTCGTTGTTCTTGCATGTATTTATTCATACATGTGTAGACACAGGGTGGGCTGAAAAGTTCATTGGCTGAAGTCATATCTGCTGTTGATGACTTTTTTGACTGAAGGGATCCAAGCTCTGCAACACTGATGAAAGAAGTTTGTGGACTGGAAGGGGCACTGTTGAAAAATAAACCTTGTTTTGGTCAAATTCCACAGAGTATCTTGGTCAGCCTATAAACTTTTCATCTGTTCCTCGTACAAAGACTGTACAACTTCATCAAAATACACATGGCAATTAATGATAATTGAACACCAATCAGTCCAATCAGCTGGGGTTGGGGTGAGCAAGGGCTGTAGAATATATCAATTACCTCTCTGCAGATGAGTAAGACCACTCAATGAGTGTCCTGGATATGACAATAAACCGTGTCATGGTGAGGCTCCAGCTTTGGAGAATGTAGAGTACTCCTCCATTGCTATTACTCCCAGGTTCACTTTGAATTGGAGTGGCGGTACCTGTTAGGGTTTCGTCTATGGGTCAAATAGATCTGCTTAAAAATTTATATTTATAGGAATACTTGATGCCAAATAACTGTATTAAGAATAGTTACTTGAAGCTATTATTTACTTAGGATTATTATCAGTTACTTAAAACTATATAACTGTATACAAACAAATGATTATTATCAAATAGAAATAAAGTACTTGAAACCATATTAGTATTAGACAGGAATACTTGAAACCATTCAATTGTGTGAAACTGAAGAAACACCCACACAAAAATGTACGATGAACACTATTCCCTAAACTCTAGGCATAAAATAACTCCAAATTTTGTCCTTGTTCAAATATTTATGAGTAGCAGTTACTGTAGTTCTTATTAGTAAAAAGAAAAAGTACTGGTTAAAATCATTTGAAACAAGCACTAAATCTGTTAACATACAACATGCTACCCAAAGGTTCATGGCATTTGAATAATTTTTTCTATTAGATAGGAATACTTGATATCATTTAACTATAGTTATTTGTAATAAGCATTATTACTTGAAGCTGTAATTGTTTATTAAAGATTATTATTAGTTGCTTAAAACCATATGATTGTTTGCCAACAAATAATTATTATTAAATAGAAATAGTTACTTGTAACCATATAGTCATTAGTATTAGTTGTTGAGGGCAATCCTCATGTGTAATGGCCGGACTGCAAACTTGAAATAAACAAATTTGAACTCCACTTTCACCATTAAATTCACTTTTAGTCTAATAAACTTGGGAAAAGTATGAATCTTCTTATCCCCCCCAGCTATGGGTTAAATAGTATCACTGCTGTTCCACAAGGATGGCTTTGGCATTGAATAACCCATGAAGGTTGATATGCCATTAAACAAAGAAACCAAAAAAGAATACTTGAAACTATAGAGCTGGGTGCAAATTTGGTGTATTAGATAGGAATACTCGATATTATATAACTATATATTATATAACTTGATATATAGTATGCAAATAATTTTTATTAGATAAGAATACTTGATTCATATAACTGTGTGCAAATCATTTGTATTTGATCGGAATACTTGATATCAAATAACGGTGTGCAAATTATTTGTATTTGATAGGAATACTTGAAATCATGTAACTGTGTGCAAATTATTTGTATTAGATAAGAATACTTGATATTGTATAACTGTGTGCAAATTATTAGGTAGAATATTTGATATTATATAACTGAAGAAGCAGCAGCACAAAAATGTACAATGAACACAATTCCCTAACCTCTAGGTATAAAATGAATTTAAATTTTGTCCTTTTTTTGAATACTTATGAGTAGCAGTTTCTGCAGTTCTATAAGTTGGAAAAAAAATTACTGGTTAAAATCATTTGAAACAAACACTAAATCTGTTTACACATGCACAATCTGTGCAATATGCTACCTAAAGGTTCATGTTATTTCAATAATTTGCTTAACCAAAAGTAGTTTAGTCTTTTGTCACTATCCTTTATGAGTCATAATCTAGTTTTAATGTCCTCTTTGAAGGTGACAGTCAAAACAAGATGTTGGCAATTTTTTTTTCTTTCCTGATCAAATTCACTGAATTTTTGGTTGCACATCATGTGTATTATATGTATGTATATGATATATGTGCGTGTTTGTATATAAACTTAGTTTAAATACCACTGCTAAGTCACATTGAAACAGTGCTGAATACAAAAATGTCAAGGTCCCCGTGATGTAGTGGCAAATGTCCTGGACAGTGACATCACAGTGAATTGAGTTCAAACTCCACTCATGCTATTATGTTCACTTTCAGACTAATGCCCTTGGGAAAGGTATGAACCTTTTTATCCTCCCTGTTATGGTAAAAATAGTACTACTATAGTTCATTTATAAGGATAGCTATGACATTAAATAACCCATAAAGGTTTATATGCCATTAAACTAAGAAACTGAGAATCGGTAACCACAATGTCAGTAGCTGATGATCAAGAGATTATGAAATTCACTTGTGCTGGATGATTTTTCTTTCTTTTTAAAGATATATATATATATATATATATATATATTTATTTTCATGTCATTTGAATAGTTTCCTCCTCTAAACTACTTGCCCTGTGAATCTGCTCTCTGAAAAATCCATATGGTTTATAATGAAAAGAAATTGGAATTAGATTTGAAGACTTTTAGTGATTATAAAGAAATTAAATAATACTCTTGCTCTTGTCTAAAAAAAAATCATTTGTATATTGTTTTCCAATGACTAAATGAATCTTTAAGCATTGGTCAATTTAAATGTGTAGGAACTTCTAAAAATTGTACTCGTGTCAGGAATGGCTTTGTTGTGTGAGGGGAAAACAGTCAGCTGATGTTGTAAAGCAACATATGTTTTCTCACCAAAATAATAAATTCCTCGGTTGAGTTTGTAACTTTTTCTTTTCTTGAGCTCCTATTCTTTCTTTCCTTTAGCTCTTTCTTTCTTTTTTTTTTTCTCTTAGCACTTTCTTTTTTCTTATTTCTCTTAGCTTATTCTTTTTTTCTCTTGTCTTTTCCTTTTTTCTTTCCCTTAGCTCTTTCTTTTTTCTTCTTTTCCTTTGCACTTGTTTTTACTTCTCTTAGCTCTTCCTTTTTCCTTCTTTTCCTTACCTCTTTATTTTTCCTTCTTTCCTTTAGCTCTTGTTTTTTTTCTTCTTCCCCTTTGCTCTTGTTTTTTTTTTTTCTTCTTCTTCTTTCTCTTAGCTCTTTCTTTGGTCTTCTTTTTCTTATCCCTTTATTTTTCTTTCTTTCCTTTTTTTCTCTTCATTAGTTCTTTTTCTTTTCTTTTCTTTTTTCTTTCTCTTTGTTCTTTTCTTTTCTTTTTTCCTCTAGTACTTTTTTTCTGTTTTTCTTCTAGTTCCTATTTTTTTTTTTTTTTTTTTTTTTTTTTTCATTTTTAAAGCTTTTCTTAAAAAAGAAAAATATCCACTGTCTCAGTTATCAGCATTATCTTTCTTATTTTGCTCTATGACTCAGATATTGATCTCTGCAGTTTTTCTCTTCCCAATTTAGTTACATTTGATACATGTATTTTTCTTTAAAAGTAGATAAATGCAATAAATAATTCAAAACAAAATTGTTTTTTTTATATATGAAATTAAAGGCATTTCTTTCTTGACCAAATAATTAAGTACTTATATTTTTTTAATTTTGAATATTTTCTGCTGTCGAGAGATTGCCATAGAAGCTAATGTGTCAGTAAAAATAAGATTTAACATGTTAGATTAAGCACAGTTTTAGATAAATATGTTTATATAAGCATTTTGGTTAATATAAACTTGTAATAATTAGTATTTCTTATTAATTTCGATCTGCATGTTAGTAAATTTTTTCCCAAAATATCAAATATAAAGTGTCATTTTAAAGATAATTCTTATTTATTCACAAAGAAAAATTTAGCCAGCTGTCTATTATGGGAGTGTTTATATTTATCAAGGTGGACATTTCAAGTATTTTATTAAATCAATGAATTGTGCAACAATATAAAGTGTTCATAATCAATGAATGTTCCTTGTTCAATTGGATAAATGTGCATATTTAATACTGACAGTTAATAAGCTTCTAGTTATCTGAATTGATAAGTTTATATGGAAGTGCTTACAGGGTAATGGTTACCTCTGTAGAGAATGGACTTGGCCGACCTCGTTCAAATCCAGGATGAAGCTGTTTGTAGGAGGTTATGAAGATTTATTGTTGGTTATTTGGTTGATTTTCCTCTTACTTCACCTTAATTTGCTGGTGTCTTCTTGTCTGTGAAGGCTGCAAAGGAATTTCTGAAGAAAGGAAGAAAAGAAACTAAGATACCTTTTTAAATTTTAACTTTATTTCTGGGTTTAACAACCATTCTGTGGATGAGTAGATTCTTCCTGAATCCAAATGAAATGGTCGCATCTCCCAGACAAAATGTTAAAATATACAAGTCATCTCTGGTGGTTGATAAGTCCAAAGTCAGGTTTTTATATTATGGGTTTCAGCAGTGTCAGCTCACTAGTAGCATACATGGTATCAGGCTACTGAGTTTAATCAGCCATGTATTTGCTGCTAGCAGCTGCGTGAAAGAGCGTCCTCTCGGTGCTACATTGGAGCCTGAAGTGAGATCGAATTTCTTCTTTTCACAGGGATTTTTTTTTCTGGGCATGCATTGCCCCCACTTCCTATCAAGTGCTTTTAGGAATTTCTGCACTTCTTGAACTTATTTTATTTTATTTTTATTTTTCTAATCACTACATATTTCACATAGTGCTAATGCCCTTGGAGAAAGGTATGAATTCAATTATCCTCCATTCAGCTATGAGTAACTAGTAGGGTAGACTGGTCTCTTTAAACTTTGTATGGCAACCATACTTAACCAATTCATACAACTGTTATGGCAAAGAAAACAGTAATAGTATGACAAAAACAAAGTCTTATCTCAGATAACCTTAGTGTCTGTTATATTTTCAAGGCAAAAATTTCACTACAACTAACCCAGAGCACCACAGCACTAACTTACAATATTACCAGGCTTTATGTCCCAATGTGGGACTATCAGATCTGTGCAAATGCAACTTCTGCCTGATCTTCAAGTCTCTTGATAGATTTTCATTTTTCTGTTTGTAACATACTGTGTTTAGTGAGATATGTAATAGGTTGAATTAGCCATAAAATCTCCGTCTCTGACTTCTCTGGAAAGGTATATGCAGTGCTCTTGCAGATCGTCATACTTTTCCAACTTACATTGATTTTAATCAGTCAATACTTTCCTCTAGAAGAACTATTAATTCAAGTATATAAACTTTTGAATTTACTAATCAAATCATGAGACCCGGACACT
>OY757918.1:78035038-78037538 GCA_963585895.1 Sepioteuthis lessoniana
ACCTGTTTTGCAAGTCTTTGCACACACTGTTAACCCACAATTATTTTGATGTTCATGTTGTTATTAGAAGAACCAAAACAGGTTTAGGAGTTGTCTCATATATATATAAGATTTAACTTATAAAAACATGGATACATAAGAAACCAAAAGAAAAAAAAACAAAAAGAAATTTTAATGTGCAATTTCTCAAGCTGATGATATCAGCTGACAAAATAATAGCACTCAGGATTTAAAGTATCTTAAAACCACAATGTTTTTAACTTAAAATAATATTTTCTGGCACATGAAAGGGCTAGATATATATTTATTATCTATCACTCATTTTAATGGCTGGCAGGATGGTTGATTGTTTTTGTGTCATGTCAGCCCTTGTTGGGTTAGCTTATGTCAAAGTCAGTTAAACAATTATTGTCTTGGGACAAAAATGTATTTTCTCAATCATTTTAAACAGGTAAATACTGCATTATCTCAAACAAATCTATTTGACCCCTATTGAGACTCTCACAGGTACTACACCCTGTTGGCTGGACTTAGAATATGGTGATTTATCCCCTGCAGAGGAGTAAGACTCTCACCTACCTCCTAAAAAAGGTGTGTTCTGGGTATGACACTTAATTACATCAGATGGTGAGGCTCCAGTTCTGGGGCGTGTGGAGTGCTTTTTCATTGTTAATACTTTCAGGTCCACTCTGACTTAGTGTAGTTGTAGTAATAGTATCTGTTAGGGTCTCATTTATGGCTTGAATAGATCTGTTTTAAAATTATTCATCTTTGATAGGACCATGTACAAGAAAGCCCTCTTAAGAAACAACTACACATAAAAAAATAAATATGAACATACAATGAATATGATTTTGTAACCTCTAGACCAGCCTAGTCAGCTGGGGGTGTAGAATACACTGACTGCATCTCTACAGAGGGGTAACCCCACCCCCCAAAACAAAGTGTCTTGGGTATTATTAAACAATAAACAGTAATGCTGGAGCTTTAGGGAATGACATCACTTCCAGGTCCAGTCTGGCTTGGAGTAGTAGCACCTGATAGGATCCTATCTATGGGTCATATAGAACTATTGGATATTTAAATTGAGTGCAAACAAATGATTTATGCTAAATTGAATTGTTAGAAATTGAACTGTTTGATCATTTAACTGTGTGCAAACAAATGACTGATGTTTAATTGAATTGTTAGTGATACATAGCAATACTTGGGACTATTTAGTTTTGTTGACTTACTTTTACAAATCATATATTTCTAATGTATATGTATAAAGTGAATTTGATTTTAAATAATGGTTGATATGCCTCAAACCAAACCAAACCAACCTGTAGTGTAGACATGAAATAACCCTAGAGAGTTGAGATACTGTTAAAATCAATCATTCAATTTAAAAAGTTCTACCACTCACAGTCAGAGGAGACCTGAGAGTAATGGCAATGAAGTGGTGACTCTATATTCCTTAGTGCTGCAGAACTAGAACCTCACTACCAGATACCATTTAGTATCATACCCAGAACACCTAGGGGTGGGTCTTTCCTCTCTGCAGGAAGTGCAGTTGACATATTCTTGGTCCTACCAACTGTTTTGATGAATGTTTCCAATAACCTATTAGGTTATCTGAGTGTTATGCTCAGTAATTCCCTTTTATGGCATCTCTCAGGAAAATGAGGGTTACTTGACAGTGGACATCTCCTCTTCAAGTAACATTTGATAAGGTTTACTAAGTTACATGTTGTTCAGATCAAAAGTGTGCTAAACCTGACTTGTTCAGTAAAACTTTTCTTGTTTGCCGATGATACCTGCATCAGAAAAATAGTCTAAAAATGTTTGGCTTTGGCTCTTAGCATGCTTTTAACCTGAACTAATGTGTCCAGGACAGGTTGATTTGGTAGTCCTGTTAGAAATTGTAGATTTTTGACAAATACTAATTTAATATTAGTTTTATTCCCCAGAGCAGACTTAAGAGGGTTGTTCAAAAAGTTCTAAGCTCCACTCAGGTTTTTATATTTGTTGCACACCTCTCACCTTTGTATGGGTCACACCTGCACAAGATTTAACAGAAATCTGAATTAGTTCTTCTAGTTTCATAAGAAGTGATAGTGTGCTACCACAACAAAAATGATCAGTTATAACTCTTCTTTCTTGGTGAGGCTTAGAACTTTTTAAACAACTCTTCTATATATGATTAATGTAGTGTACTGAATATACGATTTGAAAACCTTTGAGTTTGCAAATCATTCTTAGTCATGTCACTGATTGGTGCAAGGGAATGTGTGACAGATCTATGCCCTTTTAAAGTTTTATCAGTGCCATCTTTGTGTTTGTACAAGGTAGAATGCTCCTATAAATCATCTGCTTGGTAAATAAATGTCGTAACATGATTTATAAATTGTTGAGGGTAGTGATAGTATTGTTTTTTTTATGAGATTTTTAGAGGCTTGATGTAAATGTAGACAGGTCCCTAGATCTTTATATGCAAATAATGGAATATAAAGAAGGT
>OY757918.1:78042538-78066341 GCA_963585895.1 Sepioteuthis lessoniana
GCAGTTTTATTTTTATTGGAGGATTAACCGGCTCATTGGCTTAAAACCGGCTCATGGCCTAGTGAGTAGAATGTTTGCCCATGGTCCGGGAGACCGGGGTTCAATCCCAGGTTGACTCATACCAAAGACTTTAAAAAAAATAGTACTTGATACCTCCTTGCTTAACACTCAGCATTATAAGGTATGTATCAAGGGTAAAGTGGAGCAATCCAGGGAAAGGAGTAGCACTCTCCCCTACATCTCGGTATAGTAGCTATTGAAAAGAGAGCCTTCGAGTCGCCCTCTACTAGAGTTGCCAACTTTACTTTACTTATATTTGGTTATTAAAAAGGAAGAGCAAAGATATTATTTTGATTGATCAATCTGTTCAAATTCCATGGAGTTTTGGATAACACTTTGTGTGTGTGTGTGTGTAATATGTTTTTTTATTTATTTATTTTTTGAAACTTGAGAAACAATGTGCCAAATGTATTGAAGTTGTAGATGAATATGTTATAGAACATATTTTTCATGGCTTTTCTTAGTTGGGCTGAGAACTTTTCAGTCAGTTATCACATGTGTTTATATTTATAAATATAATGTGTGTTATTATCTATCTGGAGATTATGATGTTCACCTTATGAAATTCTGTGTAACAATAACTTAGTGTAAATATATAAAAAAAATTTTGTGTGTATGCATGCACACACATATGTGTGCATGTGTAACTATATTTATGATAATACATAAAATACTTATAATATCATTCACATAAAAACACTCTTTTAAAAATATTTATTGCAAAAAATTGGGTAAATTGTATTTGTCCGCAATTATTGCTGTCATAATAATAATGATTGTAATCCTAAAGAAAACAGGCCTGACTAATTCTGTATGGAATGACCATAATGTCTTTCATTGTAATAGAAATTTTAGCTAAAAACTAAAAAAAAAATATTAATCTAAAATATAATTTAGATATTGGGTTGGACAAAAATTTCTTTGACAGTAGGTGGTATAAGGAGTAATTAATTTTGATGTTATTCAAAAAGATGTCTTTTCTTTCTTATGTTACAACTCATGACTGTATTGATTAAAAAAGTATGATAATTGCTGTATTTTAATTCTAATGTCAATAGATCTAATGAAAGAAAATGGTTTCACACTTTAAAAAAGCCAAGAAGCAGATGATATCCAGCTGAAACTATTACTGATGCAAACTATGCTGATGATCTAGTGCTTCTTGCAAATCCACCTGCTCAAGCTAAATCTTTTCTGCACAGCCTGGAACAGGTAGCAAGAGGCATTGGTCTTTATATATTCAGATAAAATAGAGATCATGTGTTTTAATCAAGATGGTTCTATCTTCTTATTTTCTGTCAAACTACCTTTGTAGCAATATATCATCTACTGAAAGCAATGTTAACATATGCAGAAGTAAGGCATAAGCAACTATTGACAGGTTAATGATTATGTGGAAATTTGTTCTTTTTGATGAAATAAAATAGGAATTCTTCCAAGCTAAGACTGTATTAGTACCACTGTATGATTGCATCTTCTGAACTTTAGCAAAATTGCTGGAGAAAAAGCTAAATGGAAATTACACAAGAAGACTATGTTATTTTGAACAAATCCTAGAAATAACACCCTACAAAATAGCAGCTGTATAGCCATTTACCTTTCATCTCACAGACCATTCAAGTAAGATGAGCAAGTTGTCTGGGGCTGTAGAATATACCGACTGCATCTCTGCCAAGGAGTAACACTCCTTCCTCCGATGAGTATCCTGGATATGATGCAAAACCATCTGATGGTGAGGCTTCAGTAATACTGGAGCTTTAGAGAATGTGGAGTACCCCTTCATTGCCATTGCTCCCAGGTCCACTTTGGTCTGGAGTGGTAACACCTGATAAGGTCTTATCTATGGGTCAAATAGAACTGTTTAACATTTAAACTGTGAAAACAAATGACTTATGCTAAATTGAATTGCTTGAAATAGAACTGCTTGGTTGATATAACATAAAACCAAACCAAACTATGCTGGAAAAGTAGGGATGAACTCATAAGTGATGTTCTTCAATGGACTATTACTTATGGACACACCAGCATAGACTGGCCTGTAGAAATATACCTTCATCAGCTCAGTGCAAACCCTGGGTACAATCTAAAGGACTTGCCAAGAATAATGGCCCATAGGTATGGATGGTGAGAGAGAGTCAAAGAAATCAGTACTGTCAGCACGCCTTGATGATGATGGCTTGTAGCCATGGAAATGTAAATATATTAGACAAATTTATGGGGGGTGGGGAGTGATGGATTCTAAGAAGAAAATGAACATTTTTATCATATTATGTGAAAAGACAAAAAAGGGAAAAAATGTTATGCAAAAATTTCTTTTACATTTTATGGAGTAAGTTGTGTGATTTCTCTCCAAACAATGTTCCAAAGTTGAACAGACTAGTCGATTTTGATCTCATCCAAAACTTTAAATTAAAATAATTGATTTATCCTGGTCAATTTCTAAATTGCTTCATGGATTTTAAAACAAAATCAATTAATTACTTCTTGGTAAACTGGAACATTCATCTTTAATTTTTGACTAGATTTTCATTTGATGGCTTCTTAGGTTAACATATAGCATTGTCACCGATGACTGCTATATTGCTGATCATCAGATCATGGAGGAGAAACACAAAAAGCACAAATCATCTCAAGTGTTAGGACCTCTATTGATTTATTCTCTCTGTTCAGTTCCTGAAGCATGGAAGTACCATAAATTGCAGTATACAAGTTACCCCTTTTTAAGCCCGAAAATATCTCTAAAATCTTAGGGTCAACCTAGATGGCAAGGCTAATATCCAAACCTTCTACCGCTGAGTGGTCGACTAGACGAACAGTACTCCTATAAATCTATATACACCACTTACTGTAGCTTCAGCTGACTGCCACAAACATTTGCAACTTGTTGGTTAGGGCTGAAGAATACACCTACTGCATCTATGCAGAGGTGTAAGACACCCAATTTACCATTCTAATGAATGTCCTGATATGACACTAAATCATCTGATAGTGATACTTCAGTTTTGGAGCTTTTGGGAATGTGGAATGCCCCTTCATTGCCATTATTCTCAGGGCCACTTTAACTCTGATCGTTAATACCTTTTAGGGCCTCATCTATAGGTGAAATAGAACATTTTGATTATTTACTATATGTGAAACCATTTAACTACATCAATTTGAATTAGTATTAAATAACAATGCTTAAAACCATTAAACTGTGTACAAACAAATATTTAGTATTAAATTAGATAGGAATACTTGATAAATAGAATTACTAATGTTAAATAGCAGTGCTTAAAATCATTTAACTAGATGCAAATATAACTATTAGTGTTAGATAGGAATACATGAAATCATTTAACTGTGTGACAACAAATAAGCTCAGGCTCATTTAAAAATGTTACCTACAAAGTATTTGTTTACAAATCATATATATATAAAGGATTTAGCAATAAATGACCTACATGCCCAGTGAGCTGGGCTGTAGAATACATCGACTGCTTCTCTGCTTAGGGGTATGACTTCCCAATGAGTGTCCTAGATATGACACTAAACAATCTGATGGTGAGTTTCCAGGGATACTGGAACTTTGGGGAATGTGGAGTACTCCTTCATTGCCATCACTCCCAGATCCACTCTGGCCTCGAGTGGTAGCACTTGATAAGAACCAACTCTTCCTGAAGGGTTTCTCACTCTCTGTACTTGCAAATAATTGTCTCCTTCTACCCCAGTCACCAAAAGAGAGTGAATTATGGAACCAATTGTCTCTTATTCTGGTTCACAGATCATCTAACCCTCATTTCTGCTTTGCATAGTTGGCATCATCTGGCCATCTCCTGGCACCATTTAGATAATTAATCAAGTCTGTGATCTGTTCTTTTTAATCTGAAGTACTAGATCACACATATCTTGTTAGCCCTAGCATACTGGATAAGATGTTGAACTTTGTCAAATTGTCTCTCTTTTGGTTGCTGACTTTTTTTAATAACTTATCTATTTGGACCTCAGTACCATTTGCTCACAATGTTACAAACAGCTTGGATTGGAAATTAGGGAAAATTTGCAAAAAACTAACAATGAAAATGTTTCAGCTAAGAAACTTAAGACTAGTACATCTACTACTAAAGTTGAATGTTTTCAAGTATAGTAAAGTTGATGGGGCCCTAAAAGGTATTACTGGTCCGGGTCAAAGTGGACCTGGGAGTGATGGCAGTGAATGGACATTCCACATTCCCCAAAGTTCCAGAACTGGAGCTTCATCATCAGATGGTTTACTGTCCTATCCAGGGCACTCAGTGGGAGTAGGGTGATCTAACTCTTTGGCAGATATGCAGTTGGTGTATTTTACCGCCCCAGTTGGAAATATTTGTGGCATTCTGCTGGAGTCATAGTAAGTGGTGTATATCGATTTATAGGATTACTGTTCTCCTAGTTGACCACTCTGGTAACGGTTTGGATTTTAGCCTTGCCATGTAAATTGACTCTTGCCTTGTTTTATATGGCGTAAACAAAGAATATGGTCTGGACAAAATCGGATTAGGAAGAATATAATTATGTGACGATTTGAATTTTACCCACTAGTGGATTTCTATGTCCAACTTGATAAAGGGTTGTCCATATCAGACAGGCTTCCAAGAATAAGAGTCCAGATCTCGTTGTAGACTATTTCTTTTTTATGATTCTGGTTGGTTATTTCAAGGTTGTAGAATATAAAAATGACATCAGAATTGTAACAACCTGTTGTATAGTGGCTCGTACCATGTGACTTCCGGTATCTCGGAGGTATAAAAGACATTGGGTTTCTTAAGCACGTCAGTACTGAAAGATCTTGGTCATCAGTACAACCAACTTTGGACGTAACACCAACAGTGCGAGACTTATAATATTTGTTGGACTGTACCATTTAAGTTAATAAATAATTAACTCTATTTCACAGCGTATCTTTTCATACCATGATACAACACAAACCTAGTCGGCTGAAACTGTAGAATACCTAACTGCACCCCCCTCTCTAACAATTATCCTGGAAATGACATAAATCATCTGATGTTAAGACTCAATTTCTGGAGCTCTGGGGAATGTGGAGTACCTCTTCATTGCCATTACTCCCAGGTCTACTTGACCCTGATTGATAGTAACTGTTAGGGTCCCATCTATGGGTCAAATAGAACTGGATAACAATTTAACTTTGTGCAAACAAATGATTGATATTGAATTGTTAGTGTTTCATAGCAATACTTGAAATCATTTAACTGTGTGTAAACAAATAAGTAATATTATGTAGAATTATTAGTGTTAAATAGCAATACTTGAAACCATTTGTGTGCAAATATAACTTTTTGCATTACATAGCAATACTTTTAACTGTGTGCAAACAAATGAGTTCTGTTTTTTTTTTAAATGTTATCTACAAACTATTTGTTTACAAATCATATATATTTAATATGTATATGTATAAACAATATTTGGCATTAAATAACTTACAGGGGTCATAATGCTATAAAACGCAACCAACCAATTGCTACAAAAATAAGATGAAAAACTAACTTGATGAAAATTATTAATGAAAATACTTTGAGAAATTCGCGCAACCTATGTATTTTCATTTTTATATGAAGAATTTCCAATTATCATCTCTTACAAGTTTTTCACATGAATACACTGCACTCTCCAGATATCCAGATGCAGTGTCATACCCAGGGCACCCCATTTTAGTGGGGGAAGATCTTACCCCTCCGCAGAAAGTATAGTCAGCATATTTTTAGCCCCACCTACAGAGCTCTTAAGATATCTCTTAGGCTAATATTTACCTAAATTCTGTATACTACCAATACTTGCAATTTATAATCTGATATTGAATGTTAATAGTTAACAGTGTGGGAAGTTATACTCTATAGAATCTGGTAATTTTTGTGTATTTGTAGATAAAGATTTTTTCTTACTTTATATAAAATCTCCAATTATGATTTGATTATGGGCTTTTGAGTACAGTGAACATTTATTTATTCTATTATCTAATCAATACTTTCACTTATATTTCACATTTTTGTAATAAAATCTTCTTGAGCTATTTGTTCTCATTTCTGTAATTACCTTTCACTGATCAAATGTCCGACTTTTTGAATCGTTAGATATTTTTTTTCCTTTTCTTTGGTGGCTTAAACTTGAAGCTTTTTTAAGAGATGATTAAGAAAATCAGATGGAAAAAAGAATGATTGATAAAATCAGGTTTCTATTGATTATTCATCAACTAAATGGATTATTTACATATGGATTGACATTTCTGCCAAAGATTGGTGGTTGCTCTGTTGTTGAGGCTTAGTATACACTGAGTGTATCCTTTGCAGATGCGTAAAACCCTACCCCACTAAAAAAGGAGTGTACTGTGTATGACACTAAACTGCATCTTATGGTGAGTCACTAATTCTGGAGATCTGGAGAGTGTGGAATACCCTTTCATTACCATTAGTCCCAGGTTCACTCTGATTCAGAATGGTAGGACATGTTAGGGTTTCATCTATGGGTCAAATAGATCTGTTTTAAAATTATTCATACTTGATAGGACCATATGAAAAAAAAAACATCTTAAGAAACAATACAAAAAAAATGTGAATGCGATTTTCTAACCTCTAGCTATGACATGCCATTAAAATAAATCAAGATTGAAACTAAGCTATCTGATTTTGAAGCTCAGATCAGAGTGTAGTAATCGATAATCCTCCTTGGGATATATATGTAGGGATTATATTACCCAGTGTCAGGTAATAACTGTAAAATGAAGAATATGATAAAATTTGTAATTTTTTAATTTTTTATGCAGGTTCCAAATTTTGGCCAAGGATTGATAATATTGGTACCAAGATAATTGCAGTTTTTTAATCAACTATTTTAAAGAACATTTCAGCTTTGAATAAAATCTTTTAATCAAAATCAGAACCATTACAATGTATACATTGTTACCAACAATAAACAAGTCTCAGTAGAGCTGGAATTCTTCAAAAGACATTTTGAGCTGCTGAAGACTTTGTTTTGTAATAAGCTGCTAAGATTCTTGAAAAAGTAGTAGTTTGTATTTATCCAAACTCTCTGCAAGGTCAAGTTTTTAGCAGAGTAAAACTGGTTTGATTTCAGAGTGTTTCTTCAAGGCTACACTGTTGTAACCTAACAAAACAGTTGCTGAATGAGAAATAACCAAAACGGAGGTTGGAAATGAAATGGAAATCTTTATAGCGTTAACAAAATACAATTCTTTCCAGCAGCATGAAGAAGGTAACCATTGCTAGTAGTGACTACTTTGTATATTTTCGCCCACTCACAATAGTGTCCAATGTATTTATGAGGAATGGGACATTAATATGTGGACATGAAAGTAAGACTAATGGTAGCTCTCGACAAAAGAGGGTTCGTTTGTGTCTGGCGTGCAGGGCAGTAATCTGATCCGAAGGAAGAAACACCGCCATTACGGTGAGTCGGTCTGTATGTGAAAGAAAAGAAAAATACTCACTGCTGTTTCAATAATCCACCTTCAGCCCATTCTAAAGGAAAAAAGAGAGGTGGGCCCCCAAGTGGAATTTTTATAGGCTGAGGAAATGGATTATGGGTAGAGTGGCGTGAATAAAAACCGACCAATTCCTCCGGTGACAATGAGTTTTTTTTTTTGTCAGTTTCTCGGCAAGAAGCAGAAACAGGAAAAAAGGTGGAAGAGGAACGAAAGGAGAAGCACAGAGAGAGAGAAAAGGAGAGCGAGGAAGAGGAGGAGGAAAATGGAGGAGGAACGCAAAGAGGGAAGTGGTGTAGCAAGAAACCCACAAGCACTTTAGACTGAAATCTAAAGGTCCCTGGTTCAATCCTGGGTTCAACACTCAGGGAGATCATCCATCCCAAAACTACAAAAGTAGGGCATATAACACATACCAAGATCCCAGTTTGCCTACAATTCACTCATAGCTAGGGGGAGGAATATTAGGATTCATGCCTTTCCCAAAAGTATTTACACCATGGGAAATGCAAGCAACCTTGTCCAGGACTTGAACTCTTGTCACCAGGTTGATTTCCTATGATGATAACTGCTACACCACAAGCCCCTTAAGAAAGTGATAGCTGGTCAGAGAGAGCTGTGGTGAGTAAGCTGGGTGAAGCAGTTTCATAGCCGAGTTTTTTCAATTTCTGCAGAGTGATTAGGTGTTGTCATGAAGAAGAATAGGTCTTTTTCAAATGACCAATGTTGGATTGAATCTTTGCAGTTCTTGGTGCATTTTGTCAATTTCTTAGCAAGGCTGGCTTCCTCCGAGAGGTTTTGTTCAGGATTCAATAAGGTTTGCAGCTTTAGGGAAATGTTTTGGTGGTTCATCTCAATCCATCTATTGTGAAGCCATTGATTGTTGTATACAATCCTGTTGTAATATAGTTCTTGAGTTTTAAGAAGTCTGAAGTACCATTTTAGCCATTGTGTAATGAAAATGGAAGTACCAGTTCCACCAATATTATTTGTCCACAAAAAGTGTTAGGTCCTGAGAGTGAAAGTGTCCTACCATCTATAGCTGCCAGATCTCTTGCCAGGGTTACTTTAAAGGCATTTCTGAAGGACATATCCTTGGATAGCAATTTCCTTTGTATATTTTCATAATTCAACCCATAGACAAATTTGTTCCTTAAAGCTCTTTTTAGAAATGTTCCAGATTTGCATGTAGATAACAAATTCTTGAGACAAACAAAAGAATTAGAAACAGAATCACCCTCTTGTTGAATATCATCAAAAGAGTAAGTTTTTGTCACAACTAGGTGTTTTGATCTGAAATGTTCCAGCAACATATATTTAATTTACTCAAAAGGCTTTTCACTTGGCTTCTTTGGTGCACAAAAATCCTTCAGTATTCTGTTTGTTTTCTCCCAGATGATCATAAGTAAAATTGCTTTGCATTTATTTTCTGTCTTTGTGCCATGTGCAATATCATTTACAATTAAAATATGTTCTGTGCAGTCCAGAGAAGAAATACTTCCAGGTTCAGTGCATTATTCATCCAAGCATTCTATTATGGCTGCGTCTGGAAAAATAATCTTATCCTCTTTGCCAAAATGTCACAATTGCTCAGGGAAAGTATGTATTCACCCATCCCCTCCTCCAGCATCAGGATTTGACAGAAGGTCAATTTATTAAGCAGATTATTGGGGTAATGGTTAGAGTCTTTGTCAATGGCTCGGGAGACCTGGGTTTCAATCCCAGGTCGAGTCATACCAAAGACTCAAAAAATGGTACTTCATGCTGCCTTGCTTAACACCCAGCATTATAAGGTAAGGATCAAGGTAAAGTGAAGCATCCAGGGAAAGCATTAGCGCCTTCCCCTACACCTTGGTTTAGTAGTTATTGAAAAGGGAGCCTTCGAGTCACCCCCGACTATGGTCGCCAACTTTACTTACAGCTGGTTTGAATTCAGAGTTTTATTTTCTCCTAGACTGGTTGCCTAACCATGGCTAAAGAACCCACTCTACCTTATTATTTACTCATAACTGAGCAGAGAAAATATGGTTATTATGCAAAGTGAAACACAAAAATAGCCTTGGCCAGTATTTGAACTCTGGTTACCAGTTCCATTGCCCATGATGCATGTTGCTAACCATTATGCTAAACATACTAAAGTAAATGTAATAAATTTGACACAAGACTCCAGTCAGATGTTAGTTTCTGAAAAAGTCCTACTACCTTTTTATTGACAAATATCAATGGTGGAATCGGTACTTTCATTTTCTTAAAACTCAAGAACCAAATTACAGCAAATCTATTTGTCATGTATCCCAGTGCAATGGAGAAATGGATTGTTCTCTTTTTATTTTTAATCTTCTTTTTTTCTTTCTAAAGAAACACTGAGTAAACTTTACTATGGAAATTTTTTTTTTGGCTTCTCATTAAGCACATGCAGTCTCTACTTGTTAAGCTCTCTTATTTTTTTTCAATTTGGTATGATTGTTTAAAAATGTGTGAATGATTGACATTTAGTTTTTCTCTGTTTTTTTTTTTTTTTTTTTTTTTTTTTTTGCATGGATACACTTTGATAATGGCCTTCAATTGTTTTTAATTAAAGGAGAAAACCCTCAACCCTTCTATGCCCTGTCAGCTATAGCTGTAGAATACTCTGACTTCACCTCTGCAGAAAGATACGACACCTTTTCCATGAGTGTCCTGGGTATGACATTAAACTCTGTCTAACGGTGAAGCTCCTGTTCTGAAGTTTTGGGGAATGTAGAGCACTCCTTCATTGCCATTACTCTCAGGTCCACCCTGGCCTGGACTGGTAATACTTGTTAGGGTCCCATATAGGAATCAAATAGAACTCTTCAGTCATTTACTAATGATTATTATTAGTTATTTGAAACCATACAGCTGTGTTCAAATTATTTATATTACTTAAGAATACTTGATAAATAGAATTACATGAAATCATTTATGTGAAAAAAAAAATGATTTAGAGCTTTTGACCATACTTGGGCAGAAGATATGGGATAATTCCTTTACCACCTTGATCCCAACAAAAGAAAAATAAGACGATTTGAAAAATTACAATTAGAAATAATAAACAAACATTCCATCATCATTGATAAAACTTGCCTTAATAACACTTTGTCTTCGATATATATATATTTACCAACCCCTCCGCTCGGGCAGGATATGACACAAGGTCAATTTTTAAGCGGAGTTTAACAGGTTTTAATTCAGTTTCCTTCTCCTAGACTAGTTGCCTCACCAAGGCTGAAGAACACAGTCTGTACTACTGTTTACCCATAGCTGGAGGGAGAATAATTGGATTCATACCTTTCCCAATGGTATTAGTGCTATGTAAAATGCAATCAATCTCATCCAGGATTTGAACTCGTGTTGCTGTGCCCATTTCCTACGATGATAACCATTACACCATGGGCACCTCCCGTATATATATATATATATATATATATATATATATATATATATATATATAGAGAGAGAGAGAGAGAAAGAGTGTTCGTCAATGGTCCCAGAGACCAGGGTTCAATCCCAAGTTGAGTTATACCAAAAACTCAAAAAATGGTAATTGATGCCTCCTTGCTTAATACTCAGCATTATAAGGTATGGATCGAGAGTAAATGGAAAAATCCAGGGTAAGGAGTGGTGCCCTCCACTACACTTTGGTGTGGTAGCTATTGAAAAAGGAGCCTTCTGGTCACCCTTAGCTATAGTTGGCCAACTGGCTTATATATATATATATGTATATTTGTCACAGTTCCTGTAGTTTCTTAATATGGTATTTGTGGTGATGCTTTGATATATGCCTGTCACAAATTTTAGTCCTAAGCTGAGGGCTTCCATTTGTGTGATGGAAAACTGAAAATCCATTTAGAACCATTTCAGGGTGTCTGATGTATTTCCACTTGCTTTCATCTAGAAGGCTTGAAAGTTTGTTTGATAGTTTGCGTGAGTGGGTGTAGATGAAGGTTTTTATCATTCAGATAGATGTTTTGGGAAATCTTTTTTGTGTAATTCGTGTGACAGTTGATTAGCCTCATGAAACAATGCTGTAGCTTAGTGATGTAGAAGAGTTTTGGAGGCTTTTAGGTATTCCTGCACATAGTGTGGAAAAATGTTGTGAAAAAGTTGGTAGGATCTATCTGTCTTTCTCTACCTCCCCTTCCCTCTCTAGTTGTAAAACTGAAAGGTTTATTATCAAGAAGAATTGAAATGCTCTTAGGAAAAGGAATTAAATGAAAATTGAAAAAGTCTGGGATAAAAGTGAAAGTTGTTAGGAAAAAAAAAATCTAAAAATAGACATACAACATAATATGGCTTTCCCAGCTGCTACTAATAAAACAAACACAACTGACAAAAGGTCTATTTCCTCAGGTTCCTGACCATGTCCAGCTGTGTAGACTTATCGGAACAAATCTCTCACTTGTGTCATTTTTAGTGTATGGATAGATTTTTTTTGTCTTCTAATTAAAACAAACTTTCAGAACTAGGTTGACTTCTTTGTTGTTTTATTTGTAGAAATAATATTGACTTTCTTCATGGAACAAATTGTAAACTAGAGACCAAAATTATTATACACTCATATAATTAGACTAATATCCTTATCTCAGTTGTTATTGTCTCAACATTTTAGTTGCTATATCCTCCAGATTTCTTCTGGTGTTTGTCAGAGCTTTACTAAGCTTATATTCATATAGACTCTATATTGCTTACAGAATTTAGTGTTACTAAGTGGTACTTTAGTAATTTAGCAGGAACTGGTTTGTTTTTGTTTTTCATAGCATGATTTGACAGTAAATTTAAGTATCTGTTATAATTGGTAACTAGCTATTCTGCCCTTATCTTGTAGGGAACGAATAAATAGATTTAAAAAATTTTTTAAATTGAATTAAAAAAAACAAAAAAAACTTAAATTTGCTGAAACTCCCAGAAGTCCCTGACTGGAAAAAGAGAAGATGCATGCATAAAGAAAAAAAGCAACCTCCTGACAAGGAGGAACAGGCTAATTCTCTTTCAGGTGGTGACCAGTGAATTAACAACACCATTTTGCTGTCTGGTGTCTGGGCACCATGCATACGTCTTTGGACGTGGCGTTGGTTAGTCCCTTAACAGTATGCTGAAATATAAAAGACTCCGAAATGGAAGTACAAACTTAAACAACCAAACTTTGACAAACTTCCAAAAGAAACTAACCCTTATGGAAACTTTAAATACTAAAGGAGGACGACATATGCATGAAACAATTAATGTATTTTTGACACCTTAACTGGGGGATTCAACCATTTTAATTATATTCAGGGAAAACTCCCTCATCTATGGAATGGTTGTTGAATCCAGGAAATAAAGGAAAGTATAAAAGAAACATCTTTGTCTCCTATCTGTTACTGTCTTCTTTTGTATAATTTTTTTAGGGCCTTTCTTGGGCAAGGCATTACACCGACTAGCCAACTTGGGGTAAAATAAAATAACCTAATAATGGAGTCAGATATCAAATAGCTACACAGCTTAGCCCTTTGCCCTTGACCTTAAGTCAAAACCCCATAATCTTGCAACAAAGCACTAAGGCAGTAGTTTAGCCAAACGCTAATGAAAGAATATAAAATAATGTTATTAACATAAAACATAAAAGGAAAAAGTAAAGATGAGTTCGATTTTCTCCAATTGCCTCAGATTGAGAATGTCACATTTCAGAGATACAAAACTGGATCATGTGATAGATTTGAGGGAAATGAAAAAAACTGTTAATTTGATGTGGGTACCAGGTGGCCTAAGTTAGTCTGTTTAGTTGCTAGGCAAGTTCTGACCTATGAGTCTTAAAGACTGATGATCTTGACAGACAGGGATAGGTCTAAACAGTGAAGAGAGTGTGTAGAGGATAAGAGGGGAACCTTAGAAGAAAGCAGAACACTAGCATTTCTTCTAAGCTGCACAATTAGTTATGCCTTATAGTAAAATACTGATGTCACACAAATTTTAAAAGTTTCAGATCAAAGAAAAATAAAAAGTCTGATTATAATAAAACAACATGGCCAAATAAGCAAATGTCATATTACTCTGGCTCTGAATTTTGCTTTATAAATGATAGATGGGTGAGGGGAAATCAATGTTTATCTCATAGTAATATTTTATGCATACTCCTCTTCTTTTGTTGTTCACTGGCTTATTGGTCCCACACAGGCCATAAAAAAATTAGGGGGAACATTGCCCTGAACAATAGAAAAAAATTGTTAAAAACAAAATGTATATTTTTGACTTATTTTCAGTCTATTTAATTTCTTCCTTGTACAACTGTGATATTTAGGTGGTGCCTGTGATGTAATGGTTATAGTCGTAGGAAATGGACACGACAACTCAAGTTCAAATCCTGGACGAAGCTGATTGCATCTAACATAACACTAATACCCTTGGGAAAGGTATGAATCCACTTATTCTCTCTCTAGCTATGGGTAAATAGTAGAGCAGACTGGGTTATTTACCCTTGGTTAGGCAACTAGTCTAGGAGAAGAAAAACTCTGAATTAAAACCTGTTAAACTCTGGTTAAAAATTGACTTTGTGTTAAATCCTGCCCATGCAGAGGGGTTGGTAAATACATACAACTGTAATATTTAAATATATTTTCTCAATTCAATAAAGTAAGTTGGTGACCTTAGTCGAGGGTGACGCAAAGGCTCCCTTTTCAATAGCTATCACACCAAGGTGTAGGGGAGGGTGCTACTCCATTCCCTAGATTGCTCCACTTTACCCTTGATCCTTACCTTATAATACTGAGTGAGGAGGCAGGTTTAACATAAGTTTTCTTTATAAGAATTAGAATCAAGGACCCGAGTTCAAATCCTAGTCAGAGGGGCTGTTTGCATTTCACTTTATACTTTTAAAAACAAATCTTTCAAGTCATCTTTTTCTATAGCATTGTTTCTCAACAGTTTTTTTTTTTAACTTGAGTACCTCATTTGATTTGGGGTGGGGGTCCTCATGGTGTGATGGTTAAAGTACTAGACTGCGGAATCGTAGTAAGCGAGTTCAAACTCCTGTCACACTATTATGTTCATTTTCAGACAAATACTCCCAGCTATGGGTTATATAGTACCACTACTGTTCTTTTAGAAGAATGGATTTGGCATTAAATAACCCAAGAACGTTGATATGCCATTAAACTACAAACAAACCAACCAATTTTATTCCTATTTTATTTCACTAAACCCCTATTTCTATTCTATGTTTTAAAAAATCCTATTGTATTTCTATTATTAAATTTTATTAGAAATTGTATAAAAAATTGTTATATTTTGTGTATTGTTGGAGTATGACTAATTCATTGAATATAAACTTGAACAACTACCTGTGGAATACATGAATCCCTCTGTTCTTCATCCCAGTTATAGGTAAATAGTAGAGCAAGCCAGGTTCTTTAGCCTTGGTTAGGTAACCAGTCTGAGAATGAAAACTCTGAATTCAAACCAGCTTTATTCCACTTAAAAATTTACTCTGTGTCAAATCCAGTCTATGATGGAGGTGTTGGTTGAATACATACTAGGGAGAGGTTAGATTTGATGCAAGGTCTAAAGTAAGGTGCACTAGGTGTGGTCCAAATTCACTACTCAGTAATTATTAAGAGAGACCAACTTGCCAACCAATATAATATTACAAAGTGCTCAAAAATAAATGGGAATAGAAAAGTATTGAAGTATATTAAATACAGAGTTCTTATAGATTTTGAAAATATATTCAAATCATTATATAAATCATACTAATTGTCATATCATAGTCTCTCTAATGTACTGACTCGGAGTGGTAGTACCTGTTAGGGTCCCATCTATGAGTCAAATAAATTTGTTTAAAAATTTTTATCCAGTAGATATACTTGAAGTCATATAAGTATAAATTATTTATATTAAGAATAGTTACTTGAGTCTATTGTTGTTTGCTAAGGATTGTTATTAGTTATTTGAAACCATATAATTGTGTGCAAACAAATGAATTGTTAAATAGAAAGAATTACTTGAAACCATATAATTATTAGTATTAGATTAGAATACTTGATATATGACTGTGTTAAAAAAAAACAAACTCTTAAGCAACAACTACATCAAAATGTAAATATAAATATCCAATCAATTCAACTCCCTAACCTCAAAACATAAAATAACCCTACATGGATTGATATACCATTAAAATCAGTCAAATCAACTATTTTCATACTTGATTTTAAATCTACAATTACTGGTGTGACGGTGCCTAAAATATTTATCCCATGACAGGAGTTTATTTTTCGCACGTGTAAAGTCGGGGCAGTCTGGCACTTGATCCCTCGCAAAATAAGTCCCAGTTAAGATTCCTTCTTCGGGCACATGGGAACTGGCAGATAATGTGGGGGTTAATTTGGGGCTAGACTGACCGCCGCTGGCAAGGGGTTTCCAAATTTCATGTTACACACACCCACCATGCCACTTCGTCTTCCTACCAATAGGTTAACGGAAGACATGGACCTCTAGGTTTAGATATAATATTATTATTTATCGTAGTCGACAATTTCAATTTCCCATGTAATATTTTTAAAGGTGAATAAGACATTTAGCGAGAATAAATTGAGGCAAAAATGAAGCTGAAAAGGAACATGCAAAAGAAGGCAATTCGATAGGCAAACAACACAATGAATAAATTTCGACACGAGGGGACATCTAAAATATAACAAGGTTTTAATACATGTGGACAAGCAAATAATAAAGGTGCCGGCTATATTACTAGCAGACAAGACTTAAACACAATATTTTTCTTTCCTTTTTTTTCTCTCTTTTCTGTCTTTTCTCTTGAACCTTGAAAAGGTAGCAAAGTCCACTCATATATTCACAGTTTATGAAATGAATCTTTTCATTCCATTTCTCTTCTTTTCTTAATGCATATAATTCTCTATATGCATCTTTCTTTAAATTGAGAGGGAGAACATACAATTGCAATACTTAGGAAGGGTGGAGGAAGAAAACGGTTTTAAGGTTTACTTAGCTTTTTCGACGGGTTTCTTCGCAGATTATTTTCTTTAACGGGCTTGCAGGATTCTGTAGAACTCAGCTTGAAGGCATCTGTTATCTCCTATCCAAGAACTCTATTTCTGTTTCTTTGCCTGGAGCTTTGGCATGAGATTTGCACGTCCTTTCATGGCGACCTCCGTCCTAAAAAACTGAATTCTTTATTCCTATTTCCTCTGACGAAAAGGGTGCTACTTCCAGCTTTAGGGTTCTGGCCAATCATTTGGCCTCTTCTTCTTCACCCTGTCATGCAATTCATTCGGACTACTATACGGACCTCTATGTCCCCTTCTCTATCCACGCGGTTACAGAGTGTAAGCAGCTCTTGGCTTTCATTCTGACCTGGATTCGTCGCTTCATTCAACAGGCAGGCCGAGGAGTTGACCTACATTCCTTATTCCTCTTTTAACGGTCAATCTTTGGGACCTGTCAATTCAAACATGGAGGGGTATTGGGGAAATTGATCTCACCTCTCTCCTCTTAGGGGCAGACCACGTGACACTGGATATAGAAACCATTTCATCCTCATATAATTTCAAATGAACGAATTAAGTCATTCTGAAAGTACTCATTCCTAATAGATCACTGAAGTTGAGCAGTAATGAGCCTGCTCATTGCTTAGATGAAAGAAGACTTAGTCATATCAGGTGCTGTAATCAAGCAATCAAAGCTTAGTAAATTGAAATAAATCAGGAATTCTTTTATGTAGAAAACTTCACTAAGACACATCAAGCCTATGTTTCTTTGTGATGACTTAATTTATTGAATAAAAAAGTTCTCATAAGGTTCTGTAGTTTAAATTATTTTTTATAAGCCAAAATGAATAAATATCTTTTTTCTTTTTTAATGCATTTTTGAATCTACATGTAAAATAAGCCAAAATATTTCTGTTGCTTTTAAAGTTCACCTTAAGCAAGAAAATCTTAGGGATTATGTAAATCTTGTGCAAGATGCAGTTCAAGATTAAAACATAGTTTAACAGTTAGTAATTTGTTGATATAGTGACTTTGATCCTCACTTGGTGTCTGATTAGTGCCCAACTAGGTAAATAAGTGCATTAATATAATCCTGGTTAACTTGGTTATTAGGTTGACTAAATAAAAAAACACATGACTTGATATTTCTGATAACTCTCTCTATTCAATAATGATTCTGTTGGCAATATAGAAATGGTTTAGATCATTGATACACTCTTGTTATAAAAAGACTTGTGGCTTTACTAATGTTTATGTTATGACTTTGAAAAGACCAATAAATTTTGATAGTTGGTTTGGAAATATAAAATCATTGAAAAGCATTTTTGTATTGAACATTCATTCTGCTCATGTGTAACAACCATATTTTTAGCAGCATTTATTTATTTTCTTTGAAGTTTGCAGTCAATATATGACATCTGCTACCATATTTGATATCTGGAATGTTCTAGATTTTATTGACCAAAACTAATACTTCATGTTTTAAAACTTATATATATAATCATCATCATCATGTCGTGCCGCCAGCATGGATATCCCTGACCCTCTCTCGCCACTTCTCCCTATCATTCATCGCCTCTGGCAGGTCTTCAGGGCTACATCCCATATGCTCACATAGCTGCTGTATGTATGTTCGAGCTGGCTGTCCTGTTTTTGCTCGGCCATATGTGGGGGTCTATAGAAGTACATCACTTATGAGCTCGTCCCTGCTTTTCCCGCAGTGTCCTATATATATATATATATATATATATATATATATATATATATATATATATATATATATATGATTAAAAAAACTAGTGGATAAATCAAACACAATGGGTTTAGTGGTAATATTTAATTCTTTATTAACAGAAGAACTTCATCAGACTAAACATTTTTTGCATCTTTCTACATTTTAGCAATTGAGGAAATAGATAAATTAATGAAGAATTTAAAAAGCTATAAATGGAGGGAAAAGGTCTAAAGACAAGAGATAGATAAGGGAAAAACAAGGATAAACATCAAGTATTAGTTTTGGTCAATAAAATATTACCACTAAACCCATTGTAAATGTTTGATTTATCCACTTTTTCATTTATTTTTTATCATCTCGTCAGATTCATTAAAATCGAGCATTTCTCCATACATATATATATAATTTGATTAAATATTATTGACATCCTTTATTTACACACATTTTTATTTTGATCCTTTCGTATTACCGTATTGATGTTACAATATCCGGTTGGTTCACAAGTATTTTCAAAGCCCTCTCAGGCTATCATCAGGAGGTGTATATATGGCAAAAGTACAATATAGTGTTTTTTTTTATATATTGGTGTATTTTTTTTTAATAGCATAACATCTGAAAAAATATATCTGCCCAACAACTGAATTTCAGAAAATTCTTATGGTGATTTGAAAGGATCAAAATAAAAACACATAGACAAAGGATATCTATAATATTTAATCTAATATACCTCAATGAAGAAATACTGCTTAGATAGATACACACACACACACACACATATATATATATATATATATATATATATAATGTTTTGTTGGTCCAGTGAAAGAAAAATAAATGTTTTACAAATGAATTTGAATGTGGTACTTATAGTTTTTATTTCATATGAAATAAGAACTTACTAAACATGAGTAAAAAAGAAAAAAAAAATGTTAAGCAAATATTATTTTGGAATTTAGCATTTAAAAGAACTTCTATCTTTGAGTAATCTAAGAATTGTTTAAATGTCACTATCAGAAATGTAAATGCACTTTAAAAATAAGTGTATGTGTACACATCTCAGATTTTGTGCTAGTGTAAGTAGGCAAATCATTAGTTTTGTGCATAAGCATATCACTGGTTTTATGCATATGTGGGTACATCTATTGTTTTTTTTGTGTGTGTTATATATATAGTGTGTGTGTGCCTGAAAATATTTTGGTGCATGTATGTGTTACTTTAGTGTTGGATGTATTAATGACTTGTATATCCACACAATTTATGTAGGCAGTGTAAGACAGTAATCAAAAGCATGTATTGCTACAAATGATTTCATCAATGATCATCAGGCAATCATCTGATGATTGGGAAATTGTGAAACTAATCTCTGTGTCTATGCTATTCAAACTTAGATATGTGTGTATACTTATATATATATATATATATATATATATATATATATATATATATATTTGAGACCAATGGAAAAAATCCAGCTGTATGTAAATATATTGTTATTGGTATATGTAATGTTTTACATTTAAAATTTTTTTTTTATATGAAAAATTAAACGTCATTTACATTGTCCTGAAGATGGTTGTTAAAACAAATGTTTATAAATTTCTTATAAACAATACATCCACTGAATATTTTTTCTTCATATTCAAACACACACACACTAGATGAACAAATCATAAAAATGTTTTTCTTAAATCAAGAAAGTGCTCAAATACTGGCCAGTAGAGCAAGATAAAAAGTTAAAATGAATTGCTATTTCATTTCCTCATGTCAGCTTCATTATCAAAGATTTCATATATTTAAAAAATATACAATTTTCAGATTAAAATATGCCTTATTATACCCAGACATGTTTTATCTAAAGATTGTATTTCAAAAAAATTTTTTTTTAAATGCATTAAATCTATAGTAATGTAGCTGACATGAGGAGTTGAGATAATAAATAAATATATATACATATATATAGGGCATCAGAAACAAACATGACCCCTTGTTTTCTTTTGCATATGAATATCTTTGTTAATTTTACTAGAAAGGAATCACAGCCCCATCACCTGTGGCTGTTGAATATGGTGATTACCTCTGCATAGAAATAAGACCCTCCTCCACTGCAATTAATGTCTTGGATATGACACTAAACCATCAGATGGTGACACTTCAGTTTTGAAGTTTTGGAGAATGTGGAGAACCCTTTCAATGCCATTACTCCCAGGTCCACTCTGACCCTGATTAGTTGCAACTGTTAGGTTTTCATCTATGTGTCAAATAGAACTGCTTAATTATTTAATATACTTGAAACCATTTACCTGTGTGCAAACAATAATTAGCAGTACTTGAAAGCATCTGTTTACAAACAATAAATTGCTATACATGAAACAATTTAACTATATGCCAACAATTGAACTCTGGCTTGTTTAAAAATGTTATCTACAAACTATTCACTTAAAAATCATAATATATGTATAAACAGGGTTTGGCATTAAATAACCATCAATGGTTGATATGCCATCAAACCAGATAACCCAACCTAGAAAAGAATCATCTAAGAACATTTTCAATAAAAAAAATTGATTAAGCTGCCTTCAAGGAAATAGATAAACATCTAACTTGGATGTCTGATGACCCACAAAAAACTATCTTTTTGTGATAAAGTGGTTTTCAACATTGTTCCAAGAAATGTAGCGATTAGTTCTTTAGCTAGTAGCAGCCAACTCTTTCTTTAGAACATAAAGTTATCATCTGTTATCTGTTTTTTTTTTTGTTTTTTTTTTCACTTTTTAGAATTGCGTTTTAGTATTTAAAAAATTTTTTTTTCAAATGCTTGATTAACAAAGAGAAACATTTCTATTTGCTATCTTCATATGAAGGTGAGTCTTTATTTCTTTATTATAGGAATAATTACTAACACAGGAACATGTATCATACATTTAAATGAAGTTAGTCCTATGTGGATCACATCCCTATTTCTCAACATAGTCACCATCACATCCCTATTTCTCAACATAGTCACCATTTCTCTCTGCTGACTGTTATTTGAGCCATTTCATCACTGCAGTTTTCACTTCCTCTTTATTAACATAATATTCGCCACTTAAACCCTCTTTCATGAGACGAAGAGATGATAAACATTATGCCAGTGACAAGGAAGTGAAAACTGCATTGATGAAGTAGCTCAAAGAACAATCAGCTGTATTTTATGAGGCAGGGATACATGCTCTCATTCAAAAGTAGAACATTGCTATTGAGAGAAACAGTGACTATGTTGAGAAGTAGGGATATGATCCACAGAGGACCAATTAGATGTATGATACACGTTCCTGTGTTGGTAATTATTCCTGTACTAGAAAAAAAGGCCTTACTTTTTGACTCACCATCATATTATTCAACATGAGAAAAACAAATCCAATGTTAGCGATAAAAACAATAGATAAATTACTCATAAAAAAAATCAAGGTAATGTTGCATCAGATAAAGCTGTAATGTTTCTACACAACACCTGGTTGTAAGGTTGGGGACCAGAATTGATGTTCTAAAATTTGTAATGATTTCACTGCTTTGCAATAAAATCTTTTATGGATTAAGACAGTTGCTGTTAATTTATCAGTTGAATTGACTATCTTATATTTTTATCTTTGACTTCATGTATAAAAACAAAAAAAAAAACACACCTTCAAAGGTGGGCTGAAAAGTTCATATCTGCTGTAGAGGACTTTTTTACCAATGAAATCTAAGCACTGCAACACCAATCGTAGAAGTATTTAGACTGTAAGGAGAAACTATGTTGAAAAATAAAACTCATTTGGTCACATTCCATGAGAGTATTTTGGTCAGACTATGAACTTTTCAGCCAACCCTTGTACAGTAGTCAAGTTGCAGTATAACATTAAAGTATTATACAGAAAATATAAAGTAAAAATATTCCATAGAATATTATTTTAAACAAGTATTAATCAGAATGTTTAATCTAGAATATTTTTCCTCTAGCAGGTTCTACAGTTTTCATAGTGCTCAAGCAAGGTCTTGTTGCTTTCCAAATTATTTACTTTCTTTCAACTTGATTCTATGCACTCCTAAGATTGCCATGTTTTTAATTTGTTTGTTTTTTTTTTTTTTTCATATCAATGGTATGGCCAGCTTGAATATTAAGAAAAACTTTGTAAATTTAACAAAGAAAAAGGTTAAGCAAATATCATTTAAGAATTTAACATTTTTAAAAGAATGCACTTAAAAAGGTGTGTGTGTTTACCTTTTTCATTGATTGATTTTAATGACATTTCAACCTGTCTTGGGTTTGCCTTGGAGTTTATGAATTGCATTCATTGTATATTAACCGTTACCTTTTTTTTTTGGTGTGTAGTTGTTCAAGAGTTATTTTTTAATTTTTAATTTTTTATCTTTTTGCACACAATCATAGTAGACCTGGGAATAATGGCAATGAAGTTGTACTCCACATTCTTCAGATCACCAGAGTAGGAGCCTCATCATTAGATGCAGTTTAGTTTGATACCTACGATGCCCCTTCCTTGGTAGGTGGGAGATTTACCCTCTACAGGGAACACAGCATATTCTAAACCCCTCCAAAAGCTTACCCAGTTGGCTGGAGCTGTAAAATACACTGACTGCAACAAATGTCCTGGATATGACACTAAACAATCTAATGGTGAGGTTCCAGTAATGATGGAGTTTTGTTGAATGCAGAGCACCCCTTTATTGCCATCACTCTCAGTTCCACTCTAGCCCGGAGTGGTAGTACCTGATAGGGTCCTATCTATGGGTCGGATAGAAATAAACTGTGTACTTAGGCTAAGCTGAATTACTTGAAATTGAACTATTTTGATATTTAAACTGTGTACTTATGCTAATCTCTTCCCTTAAAACCTCAACATAGTAACCCTAACCCTAACCGTTTAGCCAATTAACTCTGGTGAATTGAGTTCCTTACTCCTCCCACAGCTCTCATCATCCCCCACAGACTCCCTGGCTTCCTTGAATCTTTTATGTCACTCAAAAACTGATGTTCAATTCATGCAAGATGGTCCAAAAGCAGTCTGAAGCATTCCATACGTTTATATGGCAATTTTTCAAAGTTTAAAACAGAATTTTATTGCATATCGCTCTTCCTGGCGTCCAGATTGCATTTTTGAAATTCACCAGCTGTGACAATCAGGCTTTAGTAGGGTGTATTTCAATTTCTGCTGTAGCTGTTCATTTGAACCTGAAATCATAAAAATTGGTCAGTCATCTCATAAGATATATAGCAATGACATACTGAATTTTCAAGAGTCTATGACAATTTTAAATGCCTGTATGAAAAAAGTCTGGAAACTTATTGAAGGCACCACATAGATTGATCGATTGATTAATTTTAGTGGCTTGTCAACCCGTCTAGAGTTATTTTATGCTTAAAGGTTAAGGAATCACGTTCATAGTGCATTCATATTTACATTTTTTGTGTAGTTGTTTATGAAGAGCTTATTTCTGGCACAGTTTTATTGAATGTCAATAATTTTTAAATATATATTTGTGGCCCATAGAGGCGAT
>OY757918.1:78069041-78231541 GCA_963585895.1 Sepioteuthis lessoniana
TATATATATATATGCACACACACACACACACACACACACATATATACATACAAACACACACACACACACATATATATATATATATATATATATATATATATATATAATATGAGCTTTCAAATTTTTTGAAAAAGTAAAAGTTGGACTTTAAAAGTTAATTTTGAAAGAAAATCCCTTAATTTTTAAGTAATGCCTGAACTTTTATAAAAAATGCATTTCTAATAACATTTTAGATATTGCTAAATAAAGCCTGCTGAAAATAAATACTTAATTTTATTAATTCAGTATTTTCTGGAAGCAGTCACTCAAAATATATAAAAATTACAGTAATTATTTTCTTTACACCAAAACTATTTTTTCTTGGAATTCAATACAGTTTTACATAATGACATTAAAAAAAAACAAAAGGAAAAAAAGTCTGCTGTTGGGCTATTACTGTTTCCTCTTCATAATCCTTTTTCCCTATCATAATTAGAAATACTGTTCTTACCTGAAAACAAATTCAATTACACTTCCTGCTACTTAATAGTAGGAAAATTAATTAAAAGGTAGTCAGAAATGAATATTTCTTATTTTTATTTGTTAGTGACATTTTTTACTATTTATTATTTATATTCTTTTTACATTTCTTGTTTTTAGAACAATGGGTCTCTCACTTCTGTAGACCCCTCAGTATTCTCAAAAAATGTGGATACTTTTAAAGATTTTTTTGTTGCTTTGGTAATTATGATAAGAATAAGGCATCATAAATCTCTGTCATATTTATTTTGAAAATGATATACATTCTAAATTGGAAGGGAAATGAAATAAAAGTCAGTAAGATAACACATATTTTATTTTATAAATGTTTCAAGTCTGATTTATTAGTAGACAGTTCACTTCTCATATTACCCTCAGTATTTCAATCTGTTATGTTTAAATAATCCAGTGTTTGTTTTTTATTGTGTTTCTTTTGTTCTTTGTAAATAATTTAAATTATAATAATTTTTAATTTTATATCTACTCTAATACTTATTTTTTAAAAATTCATTTAATGAATTTTTTTTGTGGGCTCTTTCTATGGGTCTTGCAGTCAAAGCTTTAAGAATTGCTGCCTTAGAAGATTTTGAGTAATCTGTTCATATAGAGTTATACTTGGTATTTCATGACACATAATATTGATATCTATCTATCTATCTATCCTCTAGTTCTTTTAGTTGCCAATTCTTATATGTGTTGAAGGTTGTATTGGACTGTTCTTGGTGAGAACTGGACATCAGTTATTTTCTATAAACATATTAGTATCCAATTGATATTGTAATTCAAATCACAACCTTCTCTTTTACTATGTCCCTCAATTATTTATTCACCTTAACCCTCAGCCACACAGAATTGGCAGGAGATGATATTGAAATTGCAATGAGAGTTGTTTTCATTCATTTGTTTAACAGTTTTACATCTAGCATTTTAAAAAGTTAGAATCCATGAATAAAAATGAGTACTTGTTTTTTTCTTTTTGTTTCTGTATATAAAACTATATTCTTCATAATACTGTTGTTTTAAAAAAAACAACAAATTAACAAAAAAAAACCCAGCCATATTTTACTGTTATAGCATTTTATAGTTATTATAGAAAACATTATTAATCATTATCTGAATGGGAAAGCTCTGTCATTTAGTAAGCTTTAAAGAACAAAAAAACTCAAACTGAAAGCCATAAAGCTTTCAATGTTTTTTTTTTTTTTTTTTAAGTTTTCTGTGTATGATAAACATTTGTCATCTTATCTGTGATTGAAAAGTCATAAAGACAGAATTAGCCTTCCCAAGTTTATAGAGTTGATACATTGATGATGACAACAACAACCACCACCATCACCATTTAAAGTTAGTTGTAGTGTAATTAATTAGAAGTACAATAGTTGAACCATCTGGCTGGTCAATTTAAATGATTAATTAGATAGACAGCAGAGTAATTTTTTTTTTTACTTTTGCTCATGTGAAAATTTGAGATCATATTCCACCAAATATTACAATCTCATAAGTAAGAAAATACTACTGTTATCAGATATGTGACTTCTTTCTTTGAGAAATAATGAAGATCTAGTCAAAATTATTTCATGTGGTCCCTTCTGTTACCATCAGCTTATTTTTCACAGTTTCATTTATCCACAGTTAAATCTATGTATTTTGAATATATCCCTTATTAATAAGTAGGGACTACTATATCATATTTTTCTTAATTTAAAATTTTAAGATTTAAATGAACATGTCTACCCTAGCTGATTTTACCTAAATGTCTAGATTAGGATCTAGATGTATGCACAGTGAAGCAACTCTTATAATAAAGTGATGATGTCTAGACATATAGATTATTGTCTAGGGCCGTGTCCTCGTGGTGTAATGGTTAAAGCGGTGGACTGCGGAATCGTAGTATGCAAGTTTGTACTCCAGTCACGCTATTACGTTCATTTTCGGGCAAATACCCTTGGGAAAGGTATGAACCCCCTTATCCTCCCAGCTATAGGTTAAATAGTACCACTACTGTTCTTCTAGGAGAATGGCTTTGGCATTAAATAACCTAAAAGGAGTTGATATGCCATTAAACAAAGAAACCAACCAACATTATTGTCTAAAATAAGAAAGTGATGTCTAGATTATTGTCTTGATGTCTTCATAGCTAAGCAACTTTTATAATAAGATATCTAGATGTGTGTATAGATGAGAAACTTATAATAAAGTGATCATGTCTAGATATGTACACAGCTAAGCAACTTTTATAATTAAGTGATTATGTCTAGACATCTAGATTACTATCTTGATGTGTGTACACATGAGAAACTGTTATAATAAAATGATGATGTGGAAACTTCAATTTCTTAAAAGATATGTTGCCTAATTCTATAATTTTTTAACAAACTGTTTTTGGTAAAACAGATTTTTCAAGTGCTGTACCCTCCATACTTTCCAGACTTAGTGCCATGTGATTATTTCTTTTTTCTAAACAGAAAATTCCTCTCAAGAGTAAGACCTTGAGAACTTGAAGGACATTAAAAGAAATATAATGGCTTGGTTTCACATATCAAAACAGAAGTTTCAGGGGGCTTTGACCAATGGAGAACTTGCTGGCTGGCTGGTTGGTTGTTTTGTTTTATGGCGTATTAACTCTTTTTGGATCATTTAACGCCGAATTAAGTCATTTTGATAAGTTTCAAACAATTTGGTTTTGTATAAGTATAGTTTTTTTTGTTTACACACAGTCAAATGTCAAAACAGTTCTATTTCAAACAATTCAGTTTAGCTTAAGTACACAGTTTAGTTCTATTTGACCCATAGATAGGACCCTATCAGGTACTACTGCTCCTATCCAAAGTGGACCTGGGAGTGATAGCAATGAAGGGGTACTTCACATTCCCAAAGCCTTACCATCAGATTGTTTAGTGTCATATCTAGGACACTTGTTGGGGGAGTCTTACCCCTTTGCAGAGATGCAGTCTGTGTATTCTGCTGCCGCAGCTGATTGAACCAAAAAACTTGCAGAAATAACTTTGAATGCCAAGGGGACTGTTTTGAAGAAAATCAGTGTTTCTTGCATTGTTCATTTCTTTCTTGGTTAATACAGTTGGAGTATACTTTTGGAACATGTTTTGTATCTATTAACCACATCCTTGACTGGTCTGCATCTATCAAGTGGATATAGTGATCATTTTTTTGATATTGCTTGTGGTAGTATTGTAGAGTTGTTTTTGCAGAATGACTTGCACAGTGGTCTCCCTTATCTGTTTTCCATCATTTCAGTTACTGCAGTTAGCCCCCAGAAATAAGCAATTCATGAATTTTACTTAATAAGGATCTCAAAGCATAAAAGTTGATTTGGATATGTCAAAAAGAAGTCATAAGGTGCTTCTTTGTAAGTGAAAAAATGAAAATTTTTTTAAATGATTATAAAAAGGAAAAAACAAATATAGACTCAGGTTTCTAAGATTCATGAGAAGAACATGTCTTCTGTCCAGTGTATTATTATAATTGTGTTTAGAAAAAAAAAACAACTCGGTTTTACATAATGTAGACAGGCCTCAAAGCACAAAAATAGTGATCTTGGCAATTCAGATATGTGAAAGAGAAACTGTAAAGTTCTCTCTTTGAATAAGATAGTGAAAGTTCATGATATAAAAAAAGGTTAGTATCACAATTGCTCAGGAAGATAACTGTAATTTTTCTACAAACTCCAGTCGGATGATAACTCCTGAAAGAGAGAGATCTACCACCTTTTTATTGACAATATTAGAGCTGGTACTTCTGGTTTCTTAAAAACCCAATAACCAAATTATAACATTTGGGTTGGCTGGTTTTACAACATTGTTGGATTATATGATGGCAAAAATTTTTTTTTTTTTACTAACAGTTATATCGGTTTAAATCACTAATGACAATTGTGAACAATTATAGCTTTAAGTAACTATTCTTAATACAAATAACTTGCCCTGTTATAATTTCAAGTATTTTATCTAAGACTAATAATTTTTAAACAGATCTATTTAACCCATTGATGGCAACATAACTGTTATTACTATTTCAGGTCAAAGTAGACCTGGGAATAATGGCAGCAAAGGGGTGAGTTGACACTCCCCCACCCTGTCAGTGAGGCTTAGAATATGCTGACTGTATCCTCTGCAGAGGGGTAAGACACCCCCTCAAAGGAGAAATAAATAAATTAATAAAGGAGTGTCCTGGGTATGATATCAAACTGCATCTGATGGTGAAACTCTTGTTCTGGGAAGTATGGAGTACCCCTTCATTGCAATTACTCTCAGGTCCACTCTGGCCTTGAGTGATCATTGGTTAGGATCCCATCTATTGGTTGAATAGATCTGTTTGTAAACTATTCATATTCAACAGAACTGTTTGCACCCCACCAAAAAAAAACTCTCAAGAATCAGCTACATGAAAAATGTAAATATTAATGTACAATGAATGTGATTCCCTAACTTCTAGGCATAAAATCACCTTAGACAGGTTGGCATGTCATTAAAAATCAATCAGTCCACATTCCCTAGAGCTCCAGAATTGAAGCTTTACCAGATGCTGTTTAGTGTCATACTGAGGACACTTTATTATAAAGAAAATAACCAATTATCTGTTGAAACTGCTGATATAACTATACATAGGTATCTGTAAGCCCTGCACATACTTTTATTACTTGTATAATTTCCAATTAACTAGTGTAAAAACCTGTGTCCTTTTTTGTACTGCACACATTATTTTTCTTTGTATCTACTCTTTAAAGATTTATTATCTTTTAAAAGAAAATAACTTTGGGAAATGATTTAACCTCATCTTATTTTATCCTCTTGTAAATGTTTCATCAAACATTATTCATTTTTTTGCTCTAATTACTTTCTTTTACAAGCAAAATTATCACCTTTCCCTTTGAATATATTTCTTGATCAGTGCAGTTTTAGTAAACCACACTGTCTTAGGCGTTCCTGTGTTTAGCTAGTTATTTCTTTTGCCGAGTTATAATCTTTCTGAAATCCCAATTGGATTAAGGCATTTTTATCCAAGATTAGTGAGTGTTTCTTGAGAAGATTTTAGTAATATTTATCCGATGGAGGATTATCCTCTTTGAAGGTGTCATTCTCAAAGATAAGTCACTGTTCTTAGTTTGGTTTTACTTCATGCTCTTTAAGGCTTTTTTTCCTTCTAACTTTGGAACACAAGCTGGAAATGGGCTTTTTGTTATGAAAAGAAGAATTTTCCACTCTGTGAACATCTTACCTTTATTCCCCTCTCCTAGCTACCTAATCATTTATTTTTGTTCATTGTGTCATCTTTTTTACTATCATCAGACAAAGGTACATGCAGAATGAAAGGTAAGTTAGTATTCTCATCATCATTCTAGCATTTTGTCTTTGTTTCATTGATGCCATTGTTTTCATTATCAAAATTTCATCCTTTCATTGTATCTAATTTTTTTCTTCTTCTGATTCATTGTGTCTGTGTGTCTATTCCTGTGTAGCAGGTGTTATGTTGTTATCTCTCTCTCTCTTTTCTCTTCCTCCTCCCACTGCCAACAACTGCATGATGACCAATAAAAAAAGAATTAAAAAAGAAAATCTTTGTTATAAATATTTCAGATTCTTTTCTATTTAACAATGACTCAAACCAGACATCTATTTATACAAAATGTAAAGTTCTCTTTTTCATACCACTACACAATAAACTTTTTTATGTTCAAAGGATGACTTTGGTGGCCATTAATCCTACTGTTCAGTTACATCCTATTTACAAAACTTATATTATGCTTAAAAGCAAATAGATAGGGAAGAACTTTAAATATTATTAATAGTTATCTCCCTAAAGAAATTATGATTGAAGTAAGTGTGAGCATAGATGCCATATTGTTATTATTAATTAGCAAATCTGAGTGTAAATTCATTTATTAGAGTATTTTAATGCTATTTCTCTTATTTTAAAAAAAACCCTTATTACACAATGCCATTTTTGTTGTGTTATGGTAACATGCAAATATACAAAAATCAGACCATTACAATATAGATATAATTGGATGATCTTCTATATATTACTATATTGTAGATATAATTGGATCATCTTGCAAAAATGAAAATACTGGTACATATTTAAAATTAGTCTGTTCAGGAATGGACACAATAAAATATGTTTACAATAAGTTTAATAAATCCAGACCTAACCCTAATCCTACCCCCCACCAAAAAAAAAACCTTAGAATACTTTATGAAATTGTCCCATTGTGGCAGTCTCCTTCATGGTTTGTACAGCCATTGTGTTAGTTGATAGAAAGATTAGTCAGCTACAGGTTTTGGTCAAAACTGTAGAAACCATGTGTCAGCTCCACAAAGGAAAAAAAAAAAAAGAGACAAAATGAACCTGTGAATAAAATTGTATGGCCATCTTTATTAATGACAATTTTTCTTGATCCAAATATGGGATGGTGTGTGCATCACTTACCTCTTCAGTAGGCCCTATCTATAACAGACAGACAAAGACTCAGTCAGTTGTCTATTTCATTATGTCTAAAAGCTGACTCCTCAATCTGTTCTTGTGATTAACTATAGTGGGCAAGGTGTTCAATGGCTAACCCAACTGTCACTAGTTTGTGCTACAACTATTCTAACTTCTGACTGCTATCTTGAATATATAGCCCTAACTTCCGGAAGGGAAAACTACTTTTCCAACATGGACCCCCCAGAACTAAAGTACCTTAGAAAATGATGTCATTAGCTACTGACCTGATTATACTAAAATTCAAGTCTTCTGTTTTGGGGTTTTTTTTTATGGGTGGGTGGGGGTTGCAGACATAAAAAAAGTAATCCTTTTATCTCTGTCGAGAAATCCTTTTGCTGACCTCCCTAATTTGTTTAGCTGTCCTTTTGATACTACTATACACACATCTATGTACATACATAACTATTCATTGCCTATACCTCCACACACTCCCTAACAGACATGCATGTACATATACTTATACATACATATATGCTCTGCCTATATACTCATATAAAGATGTGGCCCAGTCCGCTGGGACTGCAGAATGCACCAACTACATCTCTACAGAGGGGTAAGACTCTCCCAACAAGTGTCCTGGATATGACACTAAACAATCTGATGGTGAGGATCCAGTAATGCTGGAGCTTTGGGGAATGCAGAGTACTCGTTCATTGGCATCACTCTCAGGTCTACTCTGGCCCAGAGTGGTAGCACCTGATAGGGTCCTATCTATGGGTTAAATAGTTCTAAACAATGCACTTATACTAAACTGAATTGTTTGAAATAGAACTGTTTTGACATTTAACTGTGTGTAAACAAAAAAAAACGTACTTATGCTAAACTGAATTGTTTTAATTTTTTATCAAAATGACTTAATTCGGCGTTAAATGACCTGAATAAGATTGATACATTGTAAAACAAAACAACCAACCAGCCATCATATAGAGATGCTTGCACCCACATACATATGCATCATTGCACCTAAATGTGCCATCAGGAATGAAAGAGCTATACTATAAAGAAAATCAACTGCTTTTATTTTGTTTTATAATGTTGTCATCAGTACTTTTTTTTTTATTCCATTTCAATCCAAAATTGTACACGACTTTTTGTGATGTCATACTTTGCTGTGTACATTTCTTTGCATATCTGAACAGACACCAAGTCTAAACATTTACAAATAGTTCTATTTTTACAAGATGATCCAATTATATTGATAATGTAATAAATGGACATGTAGTCTAAACCAGTACCAAACTATTGAAGGTGTAAAAGGGGGGAATTTTTTTACTTGTAAAATTAAAACATAAAACTGAAAAAATAGGGCTGAATTCCCATGGCATAATTGTTCAAGTCCTGGACTGTGGGATCATAGTAAGCAAGTTCAAATTCCAGCTGTGCTATTACATCTACTTTCAGACGAATAAATCCCCTTATCCTCCCAGCTATTGTACCATTAGTGGTCTTCTACAAGGATTTATTTGGTATTAAATAACCCACAAAGGTTGATATGCCATTAAATAAAGAAACCAAGAAACCTGAAAAATCATAAAGACAATTTGTGTGTGTGTGTGTGTATATATATATATATATATATATATATATATATATATATATGAAATTAACTTAAATCGATTTAAGTTAATTTTATAATTGGCTCCACTCGTGTTGAGCACTCTTGTAATTGTAGCATTGCAGTGTTCGCGGAAGGTTTTAGTTTTCTTTTGACCAACTGACTGCATATCCCTTGATTTTTTTCAAGGGGTCTGACGAGGTTGGCCTTTTCTTTCTTTTTGACCTATAATATTTTTTCTTTTTCACTCGGGCGGTGATTCGAGATACTCTTATCTCTTGTTCCTGGCGGGTTTTTTTTTCTTTTTTTCTGGTACCGTGAATGCTGGTAGATATTAGATTAGTAAATATATATATATATATGTGTGTGTGTGTGTGTGTGTGTGTGTGTGTGTGCGCACGCACACACACATAAGAACCAAGTGTTAAAAAAAACTGCCGTGTAAATACTATGTTCTTTGGATATTTTAGAAAGCATAGGAAGGAAATGATGAACAAAAGCAACACGACATATGTTTGGGGCTCTAGTAATAGTAATAATTGTACTATGAAAAATGCAAAAATCATATGTACTCTAGTTGAAAAAGCAGACAAAATAAGTTTCAGGGCTTTAAAAATGGTCTCTTTATTGTCTCACAGAAATTTGATTGATTTTAAAGGCATGTCAGCTTGTCTAGTGTTATTTCGTGCCAAGAGATTAAGAAATTGCTTTCATTATATACATTCATATTTACATTTTTTGTGCATTTGCTTAAGAGTTTTATTTTTAATTTGCACTTGGTCCTATGAAATACAAATGATTTTTAATCAGATCTATTTGACCCATAGACGACCCCCTAACAAGTATAACCACTCCAGTTCAGAGTGGACCTGGAACTAAAGGCAATGAAGGTGTATTCCACTCTCTCCAGATCTCCAAGACTGGAGCCTCACCACAGTGCAGTTTAGTATCTTACCCAGGACCCCCCCTTTTTTTTAAAGAACCTCTTACCCTCTTGTATAAGATACAGTCAGCCCCACCAACAGTGCATACTTCTTATTAGTCTGTCTGGTAGTTGTAAGTCCACTTCCTCTACCTGGTTAATTGGAAAGAAAAGTGACATTACAAGGATCAAATACCTAAGAAGATGATTTAACTAATGAGATATCTCAAGGTATTGATATTAGAATGAGGTCAATCTACCTACATGGATTAAATAAAGGGTTTGGTTTGAAATTTCCTGAAGGTTACCAACTATGACAAATGACATTTTAAGAGAGTACAGTGGCTGAAACATTGCAAATGTAACAACCGAGATGAAGATAATAGCCAACAAATTGTGTAAATAATAACAATTACTCATTTCATAAATTTAGATAAAAGCAAATTATTTTGACTTCTTTTAAAATAAAAAGTCCAGTTTCATTGTTATCATAAAAGCAAGTTCTATGTTATTCCATACAAATATAACTTGAAAATTTCAAGAATGAAATGTTTACAGATTAAATCAATCTTTCATTCATTGTTCATTCCTGTCTTGGTAAATACAACTTTAGTATTTATTCTTTTGGTTGGTTTCTTTGGTTAATAGCATATCAAGCTTTTTGGGTTATTTAATACCATAGAGCCATCATTGTAGAAGAACAGTAGTTATTATTCAACCCATAACAGAGGGTAATAAGGGGGTTCATACCTTTCCTTTGGGTATTAGTCCAAAAGTAGACATAATAGCAAGACTGGAGTTCAAACTCGTTTACAATGATGTCACAGTCTAACATGTTAGCCGCAACATCATGGGAACTCCCTTGTTTCTTTTGGAACACACTTTGTCTATATTGATCTCACTTGTGACCAGTATACATCTGTCAAGTGGATGGATATAGTGATCATTTTGTTGACATACTAAGTATTATTATTAAGTATTTACCAGCCCATTGACATAATGGTTAGAGTGTTTGCCAATAGTTTGGGAGACCAGGGTTCTATTCCAGGTTGAGTCATACCAAAGACTCAAAAAATGGTACTTGATGCTTCCTTGCTTAACACTCAGAATTAAAAGGCACAAATCAAGGTTAAGTAGAGTAACCCAGGGAAAACAGTAGCACCCTTCCTTACACCTTGGTATAGTAGCTATTGAAAAAGAAGCCTTTGACTGGTTGGCTTGCTTGCTTACTTATATATTGAATAGATCCAATTTTGGTTGAAATTTTAAAGCACTTGGAACCAAGTTTATTTGAGAGCTTCATAAGATTAATATATTAACTTGTACTATTACTGTGAGTATTTTGTGATATTGGTACCATATATACATGTGTATCATGTGACCTAAATATTAGACTATTATTGCGGGGTGGGTTGCACCATATGTGAAATACAAACTTTGTGTTTGTAAATAGTTGGTCATGGCTGGGCCTTGGCCAACTGGTAGGCTTACAATTATTGCTGCTATAAGTTGAACATGTTTGTTAGCCTTTAACATACAGTATCATACAAGTAAATTTTTCTGATCCATGGTATTTTCCTATTGTTGTAGATAGATAACCTGAGTGAGTTGTGTTCAGTTTGAGCATCCATATAGAGAATAAACTCACAAATGGTTATAACCTAGTCAGCTGGGGCTGTAGAGTACAATGACTGCATCTCTGTAGAGTGGTAAGACCCCCACCCACAAATAAGTGTCCTGTTATGACAAATAATCTGATGGTGAGGCTCCAGTAGGAGGTGCCCATGGTGTAATGGTTATCGTCTTGGGAAATGGACGCAGCGACACGAGTTCAAATCCTGGACGCAGCTGATTGCATTTCACATAGCACTAATACCCTTGGGAAAAGTATAAATCCAATTATTCTCCCTCCAGAATAAATAGTAGGTAAATAATAGGGCAGACTGGATTCTTCAGCCTTGGTGAGGCAACTAGTCACCAACTCCACTTAAAAGTGACCTTGTGTCATATCCTGCCCGGGTGGAGGGGTTGGTAAATATGGGTGAGGATCCAGTAATGCTGGAGCTTTGGGGAATACAAAGTATCACTTCATTGCTGTCACTCCCAGGTCCTCTCTGGCCTGGAGTGGTAGCACCTGAAAAGGTCCTATCAATGGGTCAAATCGAACTGTTTGACTTCTAAACTCTGTACAAACTAATAACTTATGTTAAATTGAATTGTTAGAAATAGAACTGTTTGATCATTTAACTGTGTGTAAACAAATGACTGATGTTTGAATTGTTATTGATACATAGCAATACTTGGAACCATTTAACTTTGACTTATGCTCAATTGAATTGTTAGAAATAGAACTGTTTGATCATTTAACTATAGGTATCTACAAAATGGGTTTACAAATCATATAATTAATATATGTATAAAAAACGAGATTTAGCATTAAATAACCAATGATAGTTGATATATCATAAAACCGAACAAATCACAAATGGCTGAATAAATATCCAGTTTTTAGTATTTGTAATCATAGATAGGTCCTTCTTAAAGGAAAACTTGAAATTAAATGGTACGCTTAGATTAGGTACTTTATTGTAATGAAAAGATTTATTCTTCTCAGAATGCAATATCAAATTGCTATATATTTTAGACAGGAAGTTGTCTGTAGCTTTTACATAGAGAAACAATTCACTAAGTTGCAATTAAAAAAAATCAAAAAAACAAAGCAACTAAATTTAGAATGAAATAATAAAAAAAATACTAGTAAAAAAAATAACAGTGGATAATGTGTCATCTAAAAATAAATCTAAAAGCTTGGATAATTTTAAAGAGTAGAAATAATATAGATGTAGCTGGGTGGGGGGGAGATATTTGAAACTCACCTCCAGTGCCCAAATGAAGGGATTCTTAAAAACTTTATAGAGATTAGTTCATTTACTTTATTTCTACTGATATTATATAATAAATCTCATTAAATGTTTAAGTGGGCTCTCATCAAGAGCCAAGCCCCCTCCTCCTGTAGAATAAGTTGATTTTTCACTGAAAAAAAAAACACTCCAAAAACTACTTTTGTGTATGAAAAAAAAAAAACACATAGCAATATTATGGTTTAAATGTCTTAATTTGAATCTTTTATTTAATATACTTTGTTAGAATTGTAAACTTTCCTGGGATTATTGCAGAAATAGGGCAATATATTTTACCAAATCTTTTGAAAATGGAGTTTTCCCCCTCTCCCTGCATTTTGAGAGGATTGATTGTTTTCTTAAATAATGATAAATGCTGAAACTAGTAAGTTTTAGTGTCAGTTCTCCAGTCATACTATTACATTCACTTTTGAACTAATACCTTTGGGGTTGGTATGAACACTCTTATCCCCACCCTAGGTATAGGTTAAATAGTACCACTGCTATTCATCAATAAGGATGGATAGCTTTTGCTTTAAATAGCCCTCAAAGGTTAATATGCCATTAAAGAAAAGAAACAAACCAACCCAACTATTTTAACTTGTCTAAGACCATGGTTTCATAATCAACCAACCTCTACCCATTAAAAATCTCAGAAGAAAAACATTTTAAATTTTGGACTTATTTTTTTCCATTTACTACTTCTGTATCGTAAAAGATTGTTTAATTTTGTTAGGTTTGACATATTCAATAATAATAAAGAGAATAAAACTTGGTATCTGGTCCTGAGTCAAATTCAGTTTTCAACATTTATAGACTATTATAAGATGGTTTCTTCCTGCAGGCAAATTTGAATTTAATTGGCTGATGTGGGTTAGGTATTTCAGAGGATTTAGAAGACTTATTTTTCCCTGAATGCAACATCAAATTACTATATTTTACTGACAGTAAGTTGTCTATAGCTTTTACCAAGAAGATAATCCAACACAAAATATGAAATATATATATCTCATTGGCCTAGTGGTTAGAGTGTTCGCCAATGGCCTGGGAGACAGGGTTTCAATCCTGGGTCGAGTCATACCAAAGACTCAAAAAAATGATATTTGATACCTTCTCGCTTCACACTCTGCATTATAAGGTACATATCAAGGGTAATGGGAGCAATCCAGGGAAAGGAGTAGCGCCCTTCCTTACACCTTGGTCGCTATTGAAAAAGGAGCCTTTAGGTCGCCCTCGACTGTGGTCACCAAATTTACTTATATATATAATATCCAGTAGGTATCAAAAGACTATGGGTGTGGAATATTCATATATAGAATATATGAGGGGTTTAATATAAATCTATGGGAGTGCTTGATGTATGGCTATTATTATATATGCCTTTCAAGGTGTATATAAGAAAACTCAACCATGGTTAAAGTGCTATTATAAATTTATTTCAACGAAGAATATTATCTTCACCTCATCAGATGACATACACACTTATTCTGGGGATGAGATCAGCAAATATGGTTTACAGTGTGTGTGTGTGTGTGTGTGTGTGTGTATGTATATATATATATATATATATATATATATATATGACTCTAAGTTGGGCAACCTAAAGGCACCCTTTTTCAATAGCTACTACACCAAGGTGTAAAGAAGAGTGCTACTCCTTTCTCTGAATTGCTCCACTTACCCTTGACCCATACCTTATAATGCTGAGTGTTAAGGAAGGAGGCATCAAGTGTCATTTTTTGAGTCTTTGGTATGACTCAACCTGGCATTGAACCCAGGTCTCCCAGACCTACACACACAAACAACAAATATTTTGAGGCAAAAGTAGTACCCTATATACTCAAGTAATGAATGACTTTGTGTGATGAATGATTCCTAATTTTTAGCTAAAAGGTGTTTTTATCATATATTGCATATAATGAATGGCCCTAACTTTAAGCTATGCTAGCTTATAAAGATATTTGTTCAACATCCAATAACAAAGAGAAAATATTCAAACACTTGTTTATACTTTAAAAACTTCTGTAATTCTATCAAAATCAATACAATTCTGTAAATAAACAATGTTAGCTTATCTAATTCCTCAACAAAGACTTTTAGTTAAGATAATGAAGACATAACTTTTGTTTATTATTCATAATATTTGTACATATTATATGCACAAGGCTTATAAATAGTAAACAATATTAAGGAAAAAACTTTATTATCTTTACTTATAGCCTTTGTTTAGGTATAGGCTACACAGGGACATTTTAGATTGAAGATATGTCAAGGTTAGGCCAAGAAACAAGGTAAACTTCAATGTTTCAAAAGCATATTTCATGTAATGAATGATACCTTGTTTTGAAGGTGAAAAATTGGTTTTAAAAAGTTGTTCATTACAAGAGTATATACAGTATATCATAGATTAAGGCTGATGTTTTTTTTTATTTAATATTTTTGTGTCTTTATTCAATATTTTTTGTTTTACAATTTTAATTAACTTTTTAATTTTTTTAAGAAGCCATGATCTTGTGTGTTGTCAGCATTTTCTTTTTGCCTAGATTATTCTGATTGCTCTAGTCAATGTGGCCTTGGTAGTAATGGCTGTTTCTTGATACTAGTTATATCTTAAAGAAGTGCACCTAGTGACTATGACATCATTGTATTATCTCTGGTCTGGCAGATGGGCGTGGGTGGCACGCACGCATGTTTAAGTTGTGCATCTATTCTCTGTTGGTTGACCATGTCAACCTATTATCATCATCATCATCATCACTTAGTCTGTCTATCTGTTACTCTCTCTCTTTTTTTTTTTTTTTTTTTTTTTCTCTCTCTCCTATAACTGGACTCTTTTGCAGAAATGACTGCTTTTTATTTTTTTTAGTTAGAATGACAAACTGAATGAGTCTTTGCTTCTTTTTTTTTGTTTTTTAATTTTAAAAGAATTTGTTTTCTTTGTTTATTTTTGTAATTTTCTTGGTTCCTTTTTTTTATCTCTTCTAGAAGGCTTTCTTTCATTTGACTACATTTACAACTTTTTTCCTCTTCTTTTTTTTTTTTTTTTTTTTTTTTTTTAGTATATCTCCTCTTGACTATTTAGTCTCAATAACTCTTTCTTCATTGTCTTCTCTTTCTTTTTCAATATAACCCTTCTCACTTTATAGTTTAACCCCTCTACTTCACTTTCTTTTCATTGCCTCTTACCTACTGTTACTCTGAAGTACATGGTTGGAGTAAGAAAGAGAATGGAAAGGGATAATCTTTCTTTCTCTCTTTATTTTGTATTTTTTTTTTCTCTCTCATTTTCCTGTATTTCATTCTTTATTTAATAGATGATCAATCTTGATTAGGTTCTTTCTTTCTCTCTACCACATGTGTACTTCTTGCTCTTTCTCTATGGTATATAGTATCTTTTTTTTTTACCTTATATCTTTCCTGTCCCTCTCTTTCTCATATATCCTTTCTTAACTCTCTCTCTCTCATCCTTTTTGATCTCTCACTTTTTTCCTCATGTATACTTTTCTATATTTTACTCTCACATATCCTTTCCCATCTCTCATATATAACCTGTCTTATCTCTCTCATATATATCCTCTTATATCTCTCTCTCTCATATATAGCCTGCCTTATCTCTCTCTCGTATATAGCCTGTCATATCTCTCTCTCTCGTATATATCTTGTCATATCTCTCTCTCTAATATATCCTGTCTTATCTCTCTCTCTCTCTAATATATCCTGTCTTATCTCTCTCTCTCTCTAATATATCCTGTCTTATCTCTCTCTCTCTCTCTCTCTCTCTAATATATCCTGTCTTATCTCTCTCTCTCTCTCTCTCTCTCTCTAATATATCCTGTCTTATCTCTCTCTCTCTCTAATATATCCTGTCTTATCTCTCTCTCTCTCTAATATATCCTGTCTTATCTCTCTCTCTCTCTCTCTCTCTCTCTCATATATTTTTTCCTATCTCTCTCTCTCTCTCTCTCTAATATATCTTTTCCTATTTTTCTCTCTCATATATCCTTTCCTCTTTCTCTCTCTCTCTCTCTCATATACTTTCCTATTTTCCTGGTACACTTTCTCTTTCCCTCTCACCTATCTTCTTATAATATCCGTAATTCTCTATTTCTTTCTCTTTACCTCTCTCTCACATTCTTGTTCTGATTCCTTCTTCCCACCACCACACTTCAAATCTTTCTACTGGGTCTTGCTCTCTATTTACAGTTTTTGTTAAGCAATGTCTTGGTTGCCTATATTTTGCGTATTTCTTCTTTGTCAGCATCCTCGCCTCTTTAGAAACAGTAAAAGACAAGATGTAGGGGAAGAAAAAAATCCTCCACAGTAGACCCTTGTCTTTAAAAAAATGTCTTGTTTAAATGCTGAAGCTGTTGCTAGAAAAAAAAACACCTTTAATATTTGGCTCTGCACATATCTAATTGGCTTCTTGCTTTAATGCTTATAAATATTTATTATTGTTCTTTAGATCTTGGCTATTTTAACTGCACGCTTGTAGACAAGTTTTAATGCAACTGGCATAATATTAAGTTAACCAAAATTGAGTGCTTTTCTTTATTCTGTCTAAATCAGGATTTTCTGTTGTCAGTTTTATTTATTTCTCTGATTCTCTGAATATCTTCTGCTGGAAATGTCCGCCATTTTTTTTTTCTTTTTACTCCTCTCCATTTTATTTTTACTGGTCAAGACTATAAAATATTGCTTGATTTATATTTTACATAATGTTTTTATATATGCAGCCTCAGCAATACAGATTTCTTTTACATCGTCTTCATGGTCATTATTATTTTATAATCTCTAGAGTTCTCTTAACAATTCTGTTAGATAAGCAGATATTTTGCATATAGTTATACTTGTGTATAATGGAACAGTATGCATTCAAAGAATTCTTCAGATAATTAAGCTCTTTCTTGTTTTTGTTGTTAACCTAATCTTTCAAACCGTACATTCTCCAGCCTTTTTTTGATGTATGTATTTACCCAACCTCTCCATCACAGGCAGGATGTGATACAAGATGGATTTTTTAAGCAGAATGCTGTTGGTTTTAATTCAGTTTTTTTCTTAACCAATTACTGTGCTATGTATAAGAGCACAGTCTGTCCTACTATTCATTCAGAGTTGAGAGGAGAAAAGATGGATTTTTGTTTTTCCAAGAGCATTAGTGCAAAGTGAAATGCAAACAGCCTAATTTAGGGTTTGAACTCAGTAGGCCATGTCCATTTTTCACAATCCTAGCCACTGCACTAAAAATACATACTTCAGATGTAATATCTACCTCCATAAGTAAAAGGGCTTTTGTTCTGGTTTCTTTCTTTGAAGCTCAAAGCAAAAATGTTATCAAACAGATATTAAAACTTTATTTTTATTCATTTTATTTTATTGCTACTGTTTATACTTTGCCCTCTGAAAAGTGGACCTGGGAGCGATGGCAATGAAGGGGTACTCTATATTCCTGTAACTTCAAAGAAAGACCAGAAAGAGTCTCTCTCTCTCTCTACTTACAGAGGTGTATATTACCACCAAAGAAGGTCAGACAAAGTAACATATGAATAAGAAATTTAATTGTTTCAAGAATTCTTTGAATGTTCAGGACCATTCTGAAAATTAAACACTGTCGGAACTGTTTACAGTTATTATGTAGAATAGTAATTATAGTGCCACCTATAAATAATTACCTTCCTACCAATTTATACTTATAAAGTTTTTTTGGGTTTTTTTTAACCAAATATACCAGGATTTTATTATTTCTTGTAGAACATTAAGCAATCAGTAGTTATTATTCAGTATTGCTCATCTCCAAACTCTTCAGCATTGAAACTAAAATATATGAAAATGTAAGTTAGTTGGCTAACCGTTGTTGAGGGCAGCCCGAAAGTTCCCTTTTCAAAAGCTATTACATTGAAGTGTAGGGAGGGCGCTACTCCTATCCCTGGGTTACTCCACTAACCCTTGATTCATGCATTTGATGCTGAGTGTTAAGCAAGGAGGTATCAAGTACCATTTTTTTTAGTTTTTCGTATAACTCAAACTTGGGATTGAACCCTGGTCTCCTGAGCAATTGGTGGACACTCTAACCATTATGTCAATGGGCTGATCAAAATATGAATATGTAGCAGTCCAAAAATAAATATATCTCCTGTCACACATTTTATAGTATTGAATTAATTTAGAGAGCTATTGCAATGCGAAATAATAATTATTTGAGTCTAATTCATTTCAAAACAAAACTTCATCAAAGACTTTTTTTTATAAATGAACATGATGTTGGAGGTTCAAATTTTTTTTAACATTGTAAACATGATGTCATTTAGGGTGTTAGAATGCCATGTTGGGTATTGTGACTATTGTGCCAAATGGGTTGTTTAAATTCTATGCGGAATAGATGTGACTTCAGTTGTCCTAATCAATTTTATTTTATTTTATTTTATTCTAAAAGTTAAATAGGTATTTAAAATGTGCATGTTAATTAATGATACTATTGCTTCTATTTTAATGGAAAAATTATCATCATTATTTTTGCATTTAATTAAATGTTTATGGAATGTGATGCATGTGTGTGGAGGTATTCTTCAGCTGTGATGTGGAGGGGTCTGATTGTACTTCCTATATAAAAATTATGGCATTTTAAGCATATTAAATGATAAATAGTTTTTTGGCCTGTGTTTGGATCCTTTATTAGGCAGTTGGCTAGAGTGCATGTTGCGATGGTATTGTGATTTTTCTTCATTAGGTATTGGCGTAGTGAGGGTCCAGAGTGGGAGAGTTGTATATCTAGCCCTTCCTTGTAAGGGATCCAAACATATGCCAAAAAACTTACACTCTTTATCATTTAATTTGCTTAAAATGCCATAATTCTTATATAGGAAGTACAATCAGACCCCTCTACATCACAATTAAAGAAAAACCTCAACGCACGTGAATCCTCATTCCATAAACATTTACTTAAATGCAAAAATGATAATTTTCCATTAAAATAGAGGCAATAGTACATAATGTTGGTAATCTCAGAATTAAGGAAGCTTTATTAATAGCTAAGTTACACCCTGTGATTAATAGTAGGTTAGAATTAAATTCTAAATATATCATTAATTAACATGCATATGTTAAATAGATATTTAAATCTAAAAAATATGATAAAATGAAATTGATTAGGACAACTGAAGTCACATCTATTCCGCATAGCGTTTAAACACCCCACTTAGCACCATGGTCACAACACCCAACATGGCATTTTAACACTCCACATGACACCATGTTTACAACATTAAAAAAAAATTTGAACCTTCAACATCATGTTCATTTATTAAAAAAAACAGTTTCTGACGATGAAGTTTTACTTTGAAATTAATTAGACTCAAATAATTATTATTTCACATTGCAATAGCCCTCTAAATTAATTTAATACTATTAAATGAAATAATTTGTGCAATGCTTCAAGCAAATTATAAAATACTTTATATACACGCACACACACTGCAGTTTGCCGTATTTATGAATAAAAACTGCTCAGTATCTATCATAGAGCATATATATCTAATTTAGGATAGCATAGACACAGTCAATAGTGCTTGATGAATGTCAATTTTTCATCTATGCAATCATCAGAAGATCCTAGATTTTATATATATATATATATATATATATATATATATATATATATGTGTGTGTGTGTTTTGTATGAAAGTGAAATGTGGACACTGCATAAGCACCAACTGAGGTCTTTTGAATGCTTCCATAAATGATGCCTGCGACAGATACTTTGTATTGATGGCAATCGAATATCCCAGATACAGAAATATTAGAGAGAGCTGGGCTACCAAGGGGGTGTCCTCGTGGTGTCATAGTTAAAGCAATGGATTGTGGAATCATAGTAAGCAAATTTGAACTCCAGTCGCACTATTACGTTCCCTTTTGAACAAATACCCTAAGGAAAAGTATGAACCCCCTTATCCTCCCAGCTATGGGTTAAATAGTACCACTACTGTTCTTCTATAAGGATGGCTTAGGCATTAAATAACCTGCAAAGGTTGATATGCCATTAAACAAAGAAACCGAAACCAACTGGGCTACCAAGTACTGAATCCATGGTAGTGAAGAATTGCCTTTGTTGGGCTGATCATATCATTCAAATGGATGACAGATGCCTGTCATAGCAACTGTTTTACGGCGAAATGTGTAAAGGTAAGAGAAAGGTATCAAAACCAAAGTTATGATTTAAGGAATCTAAAATTTCGCTAAAGACAATTCAGCATATCAATAGACCAATTGGAAAAAATGGCACAGGATAGAAGTCAATAGCGCCAACTAATAAATGTGGGCGTACAATCCTTTGAGAATAGCTATGTTCAGTATGCCACTTACAAATGATGAGTTCATAAGGGCGAACAAGGACCGGCACCAGGTTCACAAAGTCACCATGTCAACTGTGAAATGTGGAAAACTCTGTCTCTCACTAGCCATATGCGTGAACATGTCCAACCTGCTGCTCCGCATCATGATATTCATGTGAACCAAAGTGATTGACAATGTCCAGTCAGTGGAAAAAATTTGCCATAATTTGGTAGGCTTGAAAAGTCATCTGTGCGTGCATACAACCTAAAAAAAAAAAAGACAGAAAGGAATCACAAAACTCAACAGGTGGTCACATTTGAGGCCAAGAAGACAGCTTGTGTGTATATATATATATATATATATATATATATATATATATATATATATATGAAATTCTATTTGCAGTCATAGAGGTGTTGCAATTTTATTTTTGGTTACAGTTTTAGTCCTGTAGAATTTGATAATAAATAGTAAAGTTGGTGACCGTTTTCGAGGGCGACCAGAGGGCTCCCTTTTCAATAACTACTACACCGAGGTGTAGGGGAAAGCATTACTCCTTGATACATACCTTATATTGCTGAGTGTTAAGCAAAGAAGTATCAAGTACCATTTTTAAAGTCTTTGGTATGACATGACCTCGGATTGAACCCAGGTCTCCTGGACCATTGGTAAACACTCTACCCACTAGACCAAGAAATAATACCTCTGATAATATATATTTTGATTGTATAAAGTTCCACTTGAAATAAAATCCTGGCTTAGAAGAAGATTAACTTTTAATTAAATGAATGATAGTGATTTACTTATCTAACAGTGATACTGTACCTATGATAGGTTAGATTTAAGCTTTACTGTTAAGTCGGGGAAACTGTGAGATTAGTATTAAAATAAAATTCTATCCTTCAAGATTTATCCCCTTTAAATTTTTGAAACATTCACCGTTTCATACATTTTCCATCAATCTGTATCTACTTTTCTTTATTTATCAGAGGCAAAGGAGAATTTTACTATAAGAGATGACTATCATAAACATAGCAATGTACTTTTGTAACTCAAGCAGTGAATTTTAGAAATAGTCAAAAATGTCTTAAGGAAGTCTCAGTGTTGATACAATGTTATACAAATATATATGTTAGACAAGTATGAGCAAAAGAAAGAAGTTTCATTTTTATAAATTTGTTTTCATCAGGAAGTATCACATGGTTAGTTTGCATGTGAATATTTATTGAAAATAAATTAGCCAGATAACATTATAATCATTTATTTAAATTTAAATATTTAATCATGAATACTGTTATGAAAATCAAATTATTAAATACTTACAGAATAAATTATCAAAACATAAAATTTTATCAATACTTAAGACGCCTTTAGTGGTCATAAAGCTAGATGTTGAACCATGTCCTATTTATAAAATTTATATCATAATTGATTGCAAATAAAAGAAAATTTTCTACAATTAACATTTGAGTTATCTTCCATGAAAAATTATAATGATTGGAGTGAGTGTGAATACAGTCCTTATTAGACTGGAAATTCTTTATTTTCTAAGTTAAAGCATTTTAACACTGTTGCTCTAACAAAAATCTTGCTACAATGTGCCATTTTTGGTATGTTACAGTAATCTAAATACAAAGATAAGCTTATGATATAGATTATTTATTTGAGAATGCCAGGTGATCAACACTCCTTATGTCAAGTATCCAATTTACTTGTAAAATATTAATAGGATTTACTCTCCACCCACAAAATGACAGTATGTAACACAATATTTGTTTAATATAAGGCATCTCTCCAAGAAGTGAGTCTCTTGAGCAGCATCAGGTGGAAAAATTCTTTGTCCAATTGACATTTCCTCTTATTCAGGCCACAAGCAATAAACCCAGCTCTTAACCCCTATTAGTCAACAGAGACTGGAGCTGTCTGGAAGGATGTCCCTCTCAGTCTGAACATACTAAATTTGTACCTTCTCGCCAAAAGCTTTTTATCTAACTCCCCACAAGGCCTGAATGTAGATTTGATAGGGGTGCTCCACAGGAAACAAGCCTTCAGTTTTAAAATTTTGCTTAGATTCCATCAGAATTCCCCTTCAGGAGTGCCTCAGCCACCAGGCAATAAACTCTGCCTTTACCTGTCTTTCCAGAGTGAAAGGTTTGAAAAGCAATGCATATATATATTAATGTGTTAATGATAGAAAGGAAAAACACATTTTCCTTGATTAAATGAATCTGTCACTTCTATAAATCTGGTGTTTTTTAATACAATTTTTGTTTACTGTATATTGAAGCAAAAGATTCTCTCTTAAACAAGTTAAACTGGAGCTGACTAACCTAGACTTTTTAATTATAGCTCATCTCATAATTTCAGATTGCTCTCTGAATAGCATAATTTGACTTTTACAAAGTACTGCTTCTGATGTATTAGCAAAAATTGATTATATTCCTTTAACAGGTAAGCCATGAACTATACCAATCAAAATAAATCTAATATATATAGGATTAGTCTATTGTGAACCTATAAGTGACATACTCCTGTGGACCCCTTCACATGGACAAGCAAAAGCAGGAGGACCAGCTAGAACCTACATACAACAGCTCTGTGCTAATACAGGATGTAGCCCTGAAGACCGGCTGGAAGCAATGGACGATAGAAAAGGGTGGCGAGAAAGGGTCAGGTATATCCGTGCTGATGGCACGATATGATGATGACTGCAAATGGAAATTTTCTAATCAACTGAAAAAGTTTTTGGAGAACTAAATTTATGAACAATAAAAAGATCACCACTTTTGAGACATGTTCTTCTTCAAGGATGGCTTTGGCATTTAATAACCTATGAAGGTTGATGTGCCATAAAACAAAGGAACCCAGCTATAGGTTAAATAGTACCACTATTGTTCTCTTACAAGGATGGCTTTGCCATTAAATGACCTATGAAAGTGGATATGCCATTAAACAAAGAAACTAAACTATTAGTATATCAGTGACATTCAATGAAGACTGTCCTTTCTTAGACACACAAATTAGGTATCTTGTTTAATTATTGTAATATAGACCAATCGACAACAATGCCATCTGGCAGAAAAAAGATAAATGCTGCTTTTGGAATGCAAAATTTTCCTGTGTCTAATCCCACTTCTCATCATCTCTTATGTTCATTGTTGTACTCAGATATGTTATATAAGAATAGACAGTGAGGGTGATGCTGTACTAGGCATCTTATGATCCTTAAAGATAAATCTGAATTGTATTAAAAAAATGAGTGTTAATTACTCAAATACTTGTTTTTATTTATTTTCTCCTCATTGGAATATCAAATACTTCGATTAATTTTTTATCATAGAGGTGACAATGCATTTCTGTGTGGCAATAAATGCATTTCAGTCAATGCCTAAAAAAATGGGGAGGAGTCTCCATGACCTACTGGATAATATGCTGGACTGCAACATTTTAAGTTTGAACTCAAGTTATGCTGTTGCATTCATTTTTGGACTAATACCCTTAGGAAAAGTATAAACCTCATTATACCCCTCAGCTATGAGTTAAATAGTACCACTACTGTTCTTCTACAAGGATGGCTTTGACATTAGATAACCTGTGAAGGTTGTGATATGCCATTAAACAAAAAAGAGAAAAACTATAATAATTCTAGTGCTGTGATTTCAGATACTTTGCATGTGAGATTTTATCAGCATAAATAGTGTATATTTTCATTCAAGATAACTGAATATTTGTGGGTTGATAAGGGGAAAATGTTGATGTCAGGTACGATTTTACTCTTGATATAAAAAAAAAAGTAAAGTTGGCGACCTTAGTCGAGGGTGACCTGAAGGCTTTTTTTTCAATAGCCATTACACAGAGTTGTGTGTGTGTGTGTGGGGGTACTACTCCATTCCCAGGATTGCTCCACTTTACCCTTGATCCTTACCTTATAGTGCTGAGTGCTAATCAAGGCGGCATCAAGTACTATTTTTTGAGTCTTTGGTATGACTCTACCTGGGATTTGGCCCAGTCAGCTGGGGCTGTAGAATACACCGACTGCACCTCTGCAGAGGGATAAGACCCCCGCCCCAGAAACGAGTGTCCTGGATATGACTCTAAACAATCTGATAGTGAGGTTCCAGTGATCCTAGAGCTTTTGGGAAGGTGAAGCACCCATTCATTGCCATTGCTCCCTGATCCACCCTAATCCAGAATGGTAGCACCTGATAGGACCCTATCTATGGGTTAAATAGAACTAAACTGCATACTCATGCTAAACTGAATTGTTTAATATAGAACTGTTTTAACATTTAACTGTGTGTAAACAAAATCTATACTTAAACTAAACTGAATTGGCTGAACTAGAACTGTTTGAATAAACTGAATAGCTTGAAATAGAAATGTTTTTGACTATTAAACTGTGTACTTATGCTAAATTAAATTGTTTGAAATAGAACTGATTATTTGTATAAAAATGGATTTAAGTAAAACTAAACTGCATACCTATGCTGAACTGATTTGTTTGAATTAGAACTGTTTGACGAAATCGAATAGCTTGAAATTGAAATGTTTTTGACAATTAAACTGTGTACTCATTTGAAACGGAATTTATTGAAACAGAACCGACTATTTGCAGCCATCAACCTGGGATTGAACCCCAGTCTCCCGTACCATTGGCGAACACTCTACTCATTAGGCCAATGGCCCGGTAACTTTTAATATAATTGAAAGGAAATATGGATAAAATCCTGTAACTATAAACATGCAATGAATTTCAAAGCATAAAATAACCCTAGACAATTTGACATACTTGTACAGCAAGAACAATGATATAATGTTTATAACTTGAAAGATATTGGAATAGGGAGTAAAAATGCTAATTAAACAAACTCATTGCTATTATTCTCTGATGAGTTTTTTTTTTTTTGTTGTCACTTCATTCACTTTATTAGGCAGTTGCCTATAGGGGTCTCTGCAGTCTACAGCATCCAAAGTCATGTAGATGTTATTGGGGAAACGTTGAGCATCTATGGTATGTTCAACTTGGCAGATGACATTTTTTTTTAAAGAGATATATTTCATTAAAAAAGTTTAGAGTATTAGTAGATTATTAGTGTGTCATTGCCCCTTTTAGTATTTATCACTAAAATCTTTATTTGATAAATTTGTATGTAACCATAATCCATTAAAAATGGCACATCAGAGAGATTTTTTTTTTTAGAGCAAGACAGTGTTTTAATTTTGAGGATGAAGCAAATCCCAGTTTTCTATTTTGTAAGACTTATTCATTTCGAAAAGATGAAATTAAAGACCTCAAATCATTCTTGTTGGTCATCAATACTGATTAACAAAATCTGAATTTATTAATCCATCAAAACCTGAATTTATTCATCATCATCATCTTGTCGTGCCACCAGCACAGATATCCCTGACCCTCTCTCGCCACTCCTCCCTATCATTCATCGCTTCTGGCAGGTCCTCTGGGCTACATCCTGTATCCTCACAGAGCTGCTGTATGTAGGTTCTTACTGGTTGCCCTGCTTTTGCTCGGCCATGTGAGGGGGTCCATAGGAGAACATCCCTTATGAGCTCGTCCCTGCTTCTCCAGCAGTGTCCTGCATGTCTGGTTCGTCCAATTTTGATAGTTTTCGTGATTAATCCATCTATTAATTCTGTGCCTTCAGAATATTTGGAACTGGAAATGGTTTGCAGATTGCTTACCTATAGAAATACTAGCGTAAAATGATAAAGAAAAATGGAATAGAAGAGATTGATGATGGGTCGGCATATACTCTTCTTTCCTATAAGACCTGTGATATTTAGTGTATGAGATTTACATGCAAATGCAACAACTTTTATGGGAGAAAATAGCAAAAAAAAAAAAAAAAGTTTATATAAATCAATAATGAAAATAGCTACCTTAGTTGTGAAACCTCAGGCTTTTAGATCATGATTTATTCATTTATTTTTTTCTTCTTTTCATCATAAATTTTTAGTTGATTTTTTTTTCTTCTTTGAATTTACTCCAGCTATCAATCTACAACAATACTGAATCAGAAATAGCAAAGGATAAGCTCTTGATACTGAGAACTTATCTTTTTTCTCTGATCTGTGCTGTTCATTATTACTATAGATGGATGGCCCAAATGAGTTGCAATCTAATAAAAGTAAGTAAGTAAAGTTGGCGACCTTAGTCGAGGGTGACCTGAAGGCTCCCTTTTCAATTGCTACTACACCGAGGTGTAGGGGAGGGCACTATTCCATTCCCTGGATTGCTCCATTTTACCTTTGATCCTTACCTTATAATACTGAGTGCTAAGCAAGGCGGTATCTTGTACCATTTTTTTGAGTCTTTGGTATGACTCAACCTAAGATTGAACCCGTCTTCTGGACCACTGACAAACACTCTACTCATTAGGCCAATAATTGTAATAAATGAAAGAAAATACAATTCATTAATAGTAATGCCTGCCAAAAAAATATACAGTTTTTAGGATGATAATTAATAATTGTGACTAGTATTATCCTTCATGTTATACATGATTGAGTTTGTTTGCGTGTTAGGAGTCTAACAAGATTTTTTTTTTTTTGATGCAGGTATTATTGAGGAATGAAAAAAAGTTTTTGTAAATGGGCCAGGCTTTATCCAACTTACTAAAACCTTTCTTTTTCCCCAGTGATACCTACATTGGAAAAATAAGGTCTAAAACATTTGGCTCCAGGTTACTCTTACCACACTTTTAACCTGGACTATGTGTTGTGTGCTTGTTAGACTCTTATAATTTCTGGAAAATTTAATCATAAGTTTGGAACCTTATAAAGATTTGTTTTATTTACTTTTTAGTTGCTTGTCTCTTAGTGTCAGGAGCATCTCTGTGGTGTTGTGGCTAATGTGCTGGACTGCAACATTGTAGTGAATAAGTTCAAACTCCAGTCACAATATTCAGGTTCAGACTAATACCCCTGGGAAAGGTATGAACTCTCTTATCCCCCTCGGCTATGGGTTAAATAATACCACTACTGTTCTTTTACAAGGATGATTTTGGCATTAAATAACCTAAACAGGTTGATATATCATTAAACAAAGAAACCAAACTAATGATTTAGTATACCACATTTCTTGAATATCGATTTGGTGATGTATATGTGGGAATACAAAAGTCATAAACAATAAAAAAAATTAGACAAAAGAACTCGTATGATTAGGTCCAAATTTTAACTAACGTAGATTTAATTAAAAGATCTTAACCAGTACATTATTTAATGTACTGATGACACTTGGTATCTGCTGAGGAAAGTGCTGGGATGTGAGCAGTTTAGAATTGTCTTAATTTAGCTTAAAATTGATCAGGAAGGTCTAAATTATTCAGAAAGCATATAAAATTGCTTTCTATAGGACTCTGCTTCCCCTGTCAACTTGCAGAAGGGATTGGAACATTTTGAAAGAAAGTTAACTAGACATATCATTTATACAAAAAGCAAACAAAATAAATTTTTGTTTAACAAAATGTGCTTTAGCAGGTTATTCTTATCCCAGGAATAGCCAGGTTATTCTGTGAATGTTGTATGTATATATGCGTGTGTGTGTGTGTGTATATATATATATATATATATATATATATAGTAACAGTGTTGGTTGTCACTAATTCACTTTGTGGGTTTATGGCGAACCAAGTGTGATGTAATTTGGAAAGTGCTCAATATCTGAGACAGAGCTATTATATTATAATAATAATAATAATAAATAAATAAATATTAGATTTATATATTTAAACTTCCATGGCATTAAATATATAAATCTAATATATTATTATTATTATTATACACACACACACACACACACACACACACAGTGTATTTTTATCTATAGAACTATATAAAACCAGGATAAAAACTCTTAACTCTAAGTCTTATGTTGCCAATCCTGGAGCAGCAGGAGTTTTTTCCTATTTTATCACTGAAAATATCATGATATTGCTTTGCATTTTTGTTCAAAGAACACTATATTCTACTGATTAAAAATGCTTGCAGCATTGAATTTTAATCATAATTATTATTATTATTTATTATTATTATTATTAAGAAAATCATCTACCTGATGATCCCCAATTGTCACTTCATGATCAAGAAGTTGTTAAACTTAGTTGTGAGTTGGGTGATTTTTCTTTTTAATATTATTATTAGATTGTTTCTATGATATTTTCATATTTAGTTTCATTTTATTTACTACTGCTGTTTTACTTTTCAAATGAATGATACTTGTACTTATTTCAAAGTAAAATAAATTAGAATACAAAATATTTACACACAGATATTTTAGGGATTTACTATCTATACTATATTATACATAATTATGTATAATATAGTATAAATATATATTGTATATATATATATATGTATATGTATATTATATATAATACATATATTATATGTATAATATATAAATAATATATTATACATTATTATTTGTACTATATCATACTTTATTGTCTATACTATGATATACATTATTCTAAAAATAATGTATGCACAATTCAAGATTAGTATAAAAATGTATTATATATATAAAAAAAAGTTTGTGATATTAGCTGGGTTTAATATATATATATATATATATGGTACAGTGTATTGATGGTGTTTAGAAAGTTTTTGATGAAAATCAGTTTCTTTAACCGGAAAAATATTTAATACCATTGAAAGTTGTTAAGAAATACTTTGTTCATCTTTAAAAGTTAATTCCTATTTGTTACAAAGAATATTCTCTACTTTAGCTATTTGTAATTACCACTTGTGTTGTAGCCTTTTTTTTTTTTCTTGTTTTAATAAATTTGTGGTAGGGATGATTTGCTGGTGGCTTAGGTATTTATTGCCTCTTTCTCTTTTTTTCCTCACCAAACATATTTTCTTTCATTTGATTTTTTTTTTTTTTTTTACCTTTGACTGATTGTTTCCAGCAGACATTTCTCTAGTGACTTTCTTCATATTCTGTTTCTTTTTTTTTTTTTTCTCACTTTCCTACATGCACACACATACTTACAAATGTTTATACAGTTGATAAAATTAAATATTTCATTATAAAATCTAAATTATCAAATTTCATGAAATATTAGAAATTAATTTATTTTTGTGATTTAAATTGTATATTTTGGAATGATGCACTAATAATATTTATAAATGTTTGTGTGTATATATATATATAGGTTTGATAATATTTGAAAAAAAAATTACATAAAATATATTTTTTACATTCACAATCCAGATAAGAATAAGTTTCAGTCATCGTCTTTTTATCTATGAACTTTTATGCTCTCAAAAAATAAATGACATCAAATCTTAAGGGTGGCCATATTGATTTTTAAGAGATGAAACAATCCCCCATTATCTCTCAGCAAGAAAGTGGTGTTACTTTTTCTTTTCTTTGTAATATTCAAATGATAAATTAATTAGGGTTGGGAGTTAGAGTTAATAGTGAATTACCAAATTCATGTCTCCAAAAGAAAAAGAAAAAAACACTTTCCTGTTGAGGTTTCATTATGCTTAAGTGGGTAGGGAATCAATATGGCCACCTTTTAAGATCAGATTATATTTATTTTTTAAGTGTAGAAAAGTTCATAAAAAATAAACAAAAAAAACAATAACTGAAATTTGTTCTTATCTGGATTGAGAATATAAGTACTACATTTCTATATAATGTTTTTGAACAATATCAGTCATTTTTCCTGTGGGCTATTCTAAATAATTACCTATACATGTAATATCAATATAGTCATTCATTCAAATATATATATATATATATAATGTGTGTGTGTGCGTGCACACACACTTTAATTAGTATGTACTTGTGTAAATATATTATATATAGTTATATGCACAAAATCATGCATTGTGTGGGTGCACATGAACTCTTTATGTTCACCCACATGTATACACCATATATACTTATGCAGATGCTTGTGGTGTAATAATCATTGTTGTAGGAAATCGACACTACAACTCTAGTTCAAATCCTGGATGAGGCAGTTTGCATTTCATGTAGCAGTAATACCCTTAGGAAAAGTATGAATCCAACTATGGGTAAATAGTAGGGCAGACTAGGTTTTTAACCTTGATATGGCAACTGGTCTGGGAGAAGGAAAACTCAAAATTCAAACCTGTTAAACTCCACTGAAAAATTGACCTTGTGTTGCATTCTATTTGTGGCAGAGGGGTTGGGTAAATACATATGTATGCAGATATCAACTAAGATGTTTGTAGATAATTAAGGTTTTTAGTAAGAAGAGTGTGTGGGATGGATTTTAATTTTTTTTTTTTTTTTTTTTTTTTCATCGAAGGATGATTTTAGAAGGCATTAGAATATTAATAAAATCACTCCAACACTTTTTAATCAAATATCATTTTATCGTCAGGCATTTAAAAAAAAAATTTTTTTAGTCATCTTTATATCTTCAGATTTTCTGATGGACAGTTTTATTCTAATCCATGTTTCTTATCTTTCATCAACATTCTCTTAGGATCTCATGTCAGATATATTCATAACTTAAATGATAAATGCTTTTTTTTATACCTGTAAGACAGATAGCTAAATTCACATACACCTAATTTCTGATTCACTCTCATAATTGATTTTTTCCCTCCTTTTCTTGATTATTGTTTTCATTTTGCTCTCTCTAAACAATACAAAATTAAAAGATCACTTCTCATCTGTTTTTTTTTTTTTGTTTTTTTTTTTACCATGTTCAAATGCCATTATTTTTCTCCTCCTCCTCCATTGTTTCAGGTTTACTTTAAACCCCCCCCAAAAATGATCAAAAATTTTTTTTTTATTTCTGGCTTTCTCTATTTTTTCTTTCTTTTTTCTTCTTCTAGCATTGCTCTCATAACTTACTTTGTATCTTACCCCGTACTGTTTTCATTTTCTGCCCTCAGACAAAGATATTCATGCGGGAGGTAAGTTCCCCCCACTCTGCTACTCCACATTCTCTTCCCTCTCCATTTCCTCACTTAAAATTTTTTTTTTAATATTTGTGTGTGTGTGTGTGTGTGTATATATATATATATATATATATATATATATATATAACCTGGTCCCATATTGGAAATATACTGTTTAAAACTATTCAACAACCATATTAATCTACATCTACCTATTATTTGTTTGAATTACACAGGGAAAGAGTAGAGTGATATTCATATATCCATAAAAGAGGAAAGAAAGACTAATAACATATCTGTCTTCTGACATTCAAAACTTTGACTCGAGCACACCATATATATATATATGTGTATATATATGTATATATAGGGAATTTTGTATATTATTTGGAAAGACTTCTAAATTGTTAAAAAAAACATTAAAATACCATACTGATCTTTAATCTTGATGGGTTTTTTTCCTTTTAAACCATGAAATTTCCATTAGTTCAAAAAGCAGCAGCTATAATGATAATAACTCTTTTAACCTTTTGTAACTAATTGGTGCTTTTATAGGGCATTTTTGTTGATTTATTAACAGAATTTAAACCAGAAAAATGGTTGGTTTTACAGCATACCAACTCTTGGGTTATTTAATGCCAAAGTCTTTTTCCTTTTTTTTGTGCAAACAATTTGTTTCAAGTAATTGATAATTATAAAAATCTTTGTAAACAATTAGTTTAGAGTAATTGATAATAATTATAATCTTTAGTAAATGATTTTAAAGTAATTGATAGTAATAATCCTTTGTAAACAATTAGCTTCAAATATTCTTATGGAGGCATTCATGATATAATGTTTATTGTTGTAGGAAATTGATGCAGCTACCTATATTTAAATCCTGAATGAGACTCTTTGCATTTCACCTAGTGCTTATAACCTTTGGGAAAGGTATGAACCCAGCTGTGGGTATTTACCCACTGTAGAGCACACTGAGCTCTTTAATCTTGGATGTCAACTGGTCAAAGAGAAGGAAAACTGAATTCAGACCAGTTGTAAACCTGGAGAGGGATAGGCTCCACCAATCTATTCCTACCCAAGAAACACTACATGAGTAGTGCCCTCCACAACCATAACCAGGTTACTGGACTAATGTTAATGAGCTATTCTTAATAAAAATAATTTGTACATGATTATATGATTTCAAGCTTTCCTAGTTAATACTGTTAATTTCCCGGCAGTTATATGGCTTCAAGTAAATACTCCTATCTAATAATGAAAATCATTTGTTTAGACACAGGGTTTCAAGTATTTCTATCTAATACTGATAATTTTCAAACAGATCTATAGATAAGACTCTAACAGCTACTCCTGCTCCAGGTCAGTGATTGCAATGAAGAAGTGACTCCATTACTTTTTCCAAAGCTCCAGAACTGGAGCCTCACCACCAGATGCAGTTTAGTGTTATATCCATTTAGACTTATTAGATCTTAAAAAAAATGTCTTTGACCTGGAGTCATTGATGAAGCTGATATGAGACAAAAAGATAAAGATCATCTTGTCTCATTCAACGAGTCCTGTGAATTTTGTAATTGTTAATGTCATTGGCAAAAAATATAAATCCAATTCTTCCTGCAACCTATCTTTTGTCAATGGTATGGTCTGAGGTATGGTCTAGTATTGAGGATAATTGAGGGTGAAGCTACCTGATTCTTCAGCACTGTAATCCATTACATGTGAGAGTCTCAATACCTGAAAATGAGAAATAACATTTTTCTGTTTGTTTTGCAAGAATTTGTGATATGAGGGTTAACAAGTTATCCAATTTCTAGATAACTGTTAATAACTTATTTGTTTCTCATTCTTTTAAAAGCAAGTAGTTATGTATGTGATATATATATATATATATATATATATATATATATATATATATATTGTTATATTTTTAAGGAGTGCTAAAAATCAATGATAGAACATATATAAAGTTAGAATTATGTCAATGGTGCTTGGTAACTGTCACTAAGATTTAGTCTGACAATTGCATAAACGAGAAACTGACTGTTACCAAACCCTGTTGACTGTGTCTATGTTATCCTAGTTTCAATTAAATATATATATATATATATATATAATCTTATTAAAAGCAACAGACAAGGAATGTCTTAATTCTTTTATGTACAATGAAACATATATAAGTATCAGGGGAATGTGGGAACTCTTCATAGTCTGTTTTTCTGGGTTCACAGACTTATGACCATTTTCAGGCTGTTGTCAAGAACAAGAATGAGACATAAGTGTTTATATATATATATATATATATATATATAAAAACACACACATACGTTTCAAAAAGTATATTTGATATGGGGCCAGGTAAAAAAAAAGGAGGGTTTTTTTTTTGTTTGTTTGTTTGTTTTGAGGGTGTGAGTGATTTTCTTTTCTTCCATTTTGATTTTACTGCATTTTGTTTTTGTGTTCAAACTTGTTGGTCAGTAGTGACCATCAGCCATACACCACCACCACCACCACCACTCCCCCTTCCAGATCTTTTCAACAGACCACCACAAATGTCCTTCCCACCTCCAAATTCTCCTAACACTCATAGTTGACACAACATGCACTCACGATTCAGATTTTTTATTTTTTTTAAATTCTTACCTGTTTTTATTTTTTTTTTTTTGTGTGTTTATCACATTCACTCATATTTTGACCACACCCCACAATTTAAGAACTTTTTTTTTTCTTTTTTTGGTTGTTTGATTTGGGTTTGTTTTTTTTGGGGTTTTTGGTTTTGGTTTTTTTTAAATACTTTTTTTAAGAATGAATTTATTTACTCATTTATTTATTTTTTTTGTAAACCAACATATCTGCAATAATTTTTAAAAAAATTTTTCTTTTACATGATTAAAAAAGATTGTTTGTATTTAGCGTCTTTGTTGTTCTGGCTTTAACAAAAATGTTAGGGAAAAAAATACATAAATAATTTTTTGTTTGTATTATTGTTTTAACATTCTTGGCTATTCATTTTGTTAAACTAAACTTTGTTTATTTACATTTAAATGTAGACATATGATCATTTGAACATTTCCTAAATGAAGAAACAGTTTATCAAAAATTAGGAAAGAAATGATGAATTATAGAAATTCATTAGGTTTGGTTTAGTTTGGTGGCATATCAACCATTGTTGGTTATTTAAAGCCAAATCTGGTTTATAAAACATAAATCAATAAAGTTAAATGGTTCCAAGTATTCCTATGTATCACTAACAATTCAATTAAACATCAGTCATTTGTTTACACACAGTTAAATGATCAAACAGTTCTGTTTCTAACAATTCAATTTTGCATAAATCATTTATTTGCACTCTGTTTAAATGTGAAACAGTTTTGTTTGACCCATAGATAGGACCCTATCAGGTGCTACCAATCCGGGCCAGAGTGGACATGGGAGTAATGGCAATGAAGAGGTACTCCACATTCCCCAAAGCTCCAGCATTACTGGAGTCTCACCATCAGATTGTTTTGTGTCATATCTAGGACACTCATTGGGGGTGTCTTATCTCTCTGCAGAGATGCAGTCAGTATATTCTATAGCCCCAGCTGACTGGGCTGTAGAAATTCATACAGTTAGTATTTCAAAAGTAACAGTAATACATCCAACAAAGCTTTCATGAAATGGGATAACCCTGCACTGAGACATGGTTTCAGTGCTGAAACATTATCATCAACTCGTAGCACTCAAGCAATACCTTAAAATTTAGTCCTATTGTGCTGATGTATGGGTTTTTTTATAAGCCCCGAAAAGCCCGATTTATTCCTACGTTTTGTAAAAGAAAAAAACCGTACTTCAACAGCAGTAGGGAGATGGGTGACAGCTTTTGAAGAAAGGAGACGAATGACTTTTAGTATAACAAAATTTATATACACCAAACAATAAACAGGGTTTTACACCAAATGGAACAAACAATGAATATGTAAGAGTTAAAAAAAAGAGTTCAATGTTCTGATAGGTGGTGGGCGTATGAGAGTAAGGTTAGGAAAGGTGAAGTTATAAGGTAAAGTTTTGCAGATAAAATGCCTGCTGGAACTTAGCTGTGTGTCCTGTTCCTTTTAACTCAGCACTAGGCTCCTGGCTGTGTGTTGAAGGTACCAAATACATTTGCTGTCAAGGGCTGCTACGAATGGACCTGTTGCTAACAGCAGTGGGAGTAGAAAAAAGATGAATCTTCAGTTGGAGCTCTTTTTATAGTGGACACCACATGACCCCCAAGGGGGTGCTGATATTCGGTGAAACAGGATCACCAGTTCCTTAACAAATTTCCACAGATGACAATCCAGGTCTAGTTTGTGTAATAATAACCTTGGCATCTAACTGACAGGATATATATTGGTTAGCTAAGTATATCTTATGTATTTTTCATATATATCTTTATACTTTTTCGGCTTGTATTTATATTGCCTTCAAAAAGAAATATTAATTCAATACTGTGAATGTTTTTTTGAATTGAATGACAAGAACAGTACATTAAGTTGTTAACTTGATCTCGACTAGAAATCTGAGATAGGAAATGGACTTGGAGACCAGAGTTCAAATCTTGAACAAAGCTGTTTGCATTTTATTTTGTGCTAATGTCCTTGGAGGAAGGCATATATCTCTCTCTTCTCTCCCCAGCAATGGGTAAACAGTAGTGAAGATGAGGTTTGATATGGTAACCAGTCTAAGAGAAGGAAAACTTTTAATTCAAACCAACTGTGCTGCATTTTAAAGATTGACCTTGAATCACATTTTACACATACCAAATATGTTGGGTAAATACATACTCCAGTCTATGTAACTATCAATCAACAAAATTTTGATAAATTATCAGTAGATAAATATGTAAAGATGAGCTTACATAAAATTATGAAACAATTTTTCATAATTTATTCTATCATGTTAATTACAATACTGTTTGGCACTCTAGCAATACCTTACAATAATACCTGAATTTGTTGGTTTTATTTATATTCTATCATGTTAATTACAATACTCTTTGGCACGCTAGCAATACCTTACAATAATACCTGAATTTGTTGGTTTTATTTATATTGTTGGAATGCTAAGTTTATGTTAATGCAGTTTCTGCCTAAACTGCCTCTTAATATATTTCCTCTTCATGAAACCAGATATTTGTCGCTGCCTCCCACCAGACACGACTTGACACAAGGTCAAAAGCCCGAAGGCCGATTAAAGTGGGGATAAAGGGGAGGGGAAGGTCCTCTTCATGAAACCAAATGAAAACATCAGACTCCTCATCATCTCAATCTAGAGACCTCCTCAACATCAGAATTAAAAATCATGAAAAAAAAATTATTCAACAAGACCAAACAAACAAAAACAATACAATTCCCAAGGATCAACCAAGACCCTAGATAGATCCTATAGTGTAGAAAATATGGATATTGAAACGGACAACATAATAGCTAATCTCAATCTAGTAGATACTTATACAAACATATTAGATACATCTTCAAAACAAGACCATCTATAAAGCATTTGTCTGTGAAGCAAAATTTGTCAGCTAACCTTTGTCCTGTGCTTTAACAATTCATTTAAAAACAAAAATATTTATCTACAAACTATTCACTTTCTAATCATGCATGCACACACACACACACACACATATATATATATAAAACATGATTTGGAGTTAAATAACTCTCAAGGGTTTATATGTCATTAAACACCAACTTACCAAATCCTCTTTACTAAGATACTAATTTATTAGTGTCTTATCCTAAAACCTTTTTTTGCCTTCTACCATAGTCATACTCAATTGTATTATTCTGTGTTTAAGGTGTTTTCTAAACTCTAACTAATGACCTTATGAGTTAATTTTAAAATTATTGAGAAGTTACTTTTTGCACTTCTCTGAACTCCCAAAGATACCAACTTTATTTGTCTTTCTTTCCCAAATATTTTATATCTAAATTTTGGTATCTAGAGTATTTTACTTAGTTTAACTTAGGTTTGACATGGGAGTTTTCTTTTAATATTTTGAACTACTAAGAGAAACATATCTAATGACTTCATTTTTTTTTAAAAATCAAATAATGAAAATGCTTTTTTTTTTAGAGAGAGTAAAAGATCTTTTAAGTGCTGTATATTGCATATTAACGACAATATTATCAACACTCTTTGGGGAAGGGCCCCGTGGTGTAGTGGTCTGCAACATGTGTTAGACTATGACATCGTAGCCCAGCTGTGCTTTGAACTCACTATTACATTCACTTTCAGACTAATACAGTTGGAAAAGGTATGAATCCTTCACCTCCCTCCTGAGTGCTTTCGGACCTTTCACTATTTTCAAAATTAATTCTATTGATTTAGTTTTTTTTGTTTTTATATGTAGGGCTTTTTCGAAACTTGGATTTTAAAATACATGATCCTGCAGCTCACCACAATACTGACACCAAAAAAGTATGATTCTACCTCCATAGCCTTACATCTTAAAACCCATTCTATTCCCAAATCCAAATTTCAAAAAATTTTAGTTGAAAACATCACTATAATAGCACATGAAATTAATAAGCTACAACCACAAATCCTAGAAGCCCTACATATAAAAACAAAAAAAAAAAAAAAATCAATAGAATTAATTTTGAAAATACTGAAAGCTTTGAAAGTGCTCGGGACAATTTTGGTAAATTCATCCACCAATTCCAATCTGAAACCAAAACACTTATCAGGAAACTTGAAAGGATCTTGATAAAATTATATAGACAAAATGTATCTTTATTATTTAATCAAACATATATTGGTGAAGCTAACCAGTATCATTATTCTTGAATAATTTTCAATAACTGACTGAAAAATTGTCCCCCTTTTTTTCTAGTTTAATTATACCAAGGAAAAGGAAATAGTGTGAAAGAAATTGCTATATCTATATGATTTCTTACCTTTAGAATGTCTTTAATTCTTCTATAGTGACTTAGGCTAACTTCATTCAATTCTATTTAAAAGTATTTATTTTTAATGTCTTTCTTTACAGATTGTATAGCAATAGTTTTTTTTTGTTTTTTTCTTTACTGATTATTTTTCTGATAAGATATGTGCATTCCTTTTTGGGTTTGTTGTGAACTTTTTTACTCGTATGTATTTATTAACTGGATTTGTGAGTTTTCAGATGCATGCCTTTTACTCAGGGTGTTTTTGATATCTCTCCTGATTGGTTATTTAGATTTGAAACTTTATTTACTGACATCATTTGTTTTTATTGTTAACATTTTATTGGGTTATCAGTATTTGTTCTTATCATCAAAGTTTTAACCTATGAATTAGATTTTTTTTTTCAATTGGAAAATACAAAAATGAAACCATTTCTGATTGTGTCAGTGTGATGTGATTTTTTTCAACTTATTAACTCTCATGTTATATCCAATGAAGAACCATTAAAATTAGGGTTGGGGAAGGTAATGGTTTAGATGATTTGGGAAACTTTCTATTCCTAAAAATATATTAGAAATTTTTGTGTTTTTATATTAAGATAATTTTTTTTTTGTATATAAAAATTAGTGACTAAAATGTATATTAAAAATTTTTTTTTATTTTCAGTGGCTAAAAGGATTTTGGAAACTTGTTAATACTAATATGTTAATGATTTTTATATATTTTTATATATTCATATATTAAGGTTTTGGAAACTTACTAACTCTAATACAGTAAGATAATTATATACTAATACCGGACATTGGCCTAGGGGTTAGAGTGTTCGCCAATGGCCCGGGAGACCTGGGTTCAATCCCAGGTCGAATCATACCAAAGACTCAAAAAATGGTACTTGATGCCTCCTTGCTTAGCACTCAGCATAATAAGGTACGGATCAAGAGTAAAGTAGAGCAATCCAGGGAAGGAGTAGCGCCCTCCCCTACACATTGGTGTAGTAGCTATCGAAAAGGGAGCCTTCGGGCTACCCTCGACTATGGTCGCCAACTTTACTTACTTTATTTATCATAGATGTATACACACGCACACACATGCCAAAGGATGTTAAAAATTCTCAGCCCAGTCCAAGAGGGAAATGATTGGGAAAGACTGATAACAAGTCTGTCTTCTGACCTTCAAAACTTGAGGTCAAACACGCCATAATGTTAATATGAAAGTTGTACAATCACTCAATAAAACTGGAGCACTAAAAGAGGAATTATTTTTATGAAAAAATATTATTTATAATGAAGTTATTTATAAGTAAAATATTCAGCTACTCTCTCTCTCTCTCTCCATAATATTACTATTAATACGATGTGCTGATTGTGTTTAACTGCAGTATGAATATATAGAATAGAATATACATTTAATGACTCTAGGTTATTTCTTTTCTTGGTTGGGTCAAAAACTTTTCACATTCCTACATATCCACATAAAAGGATTTGGGAAACTTACAAACTTTAATAATATAAGACTTAAAATATTTTGGAGTATTTTTTTCTTTTTTTTTTAAATACAAGTTTTATTCCAATAATATCAAATACAGTCTTAATGTGATCAGTTTTATATTAATCTAAATTGTTTTTGGATGTTTTGTTTTTACATTTTTCATTTCTTCAGGTAGAGCATAGGACTTTTTTTTTTCTATGAGTTTTATTTAATGCATTGAGTTGGGATCCTACTGTGATTCTTTTTAATTGGATAATTTTGCTTCACTTGATCCAGTATAAAACTTTGCTCAAGAGAAATAACTCTAAAAGTTTTGTCTTAAGTTCAGGTGGACTTATGTGTCACCCATTCTTGCAGGTAGGAAGTTTAAAATGCATTTGAGATGCACAGTCACAGCATTTGTGTTGTTTGTGGTCACATTCGATACTGAAATTTAAGCATTAAAAATTCACCTACACTCTCTGATTCATGGCAATGTTGGTGTTCTTGTATGCAGGTGACAAAAGGAAAATGTTGTTCATTGCATAATTATTTTATTCTTTGTTCATAATCAGGAGAAGGAATGTTAAATCAGAATAAAAGTTTACAATTGAAAAGTTGCTAGATAAGGTAAAAACAAAAAAAAAATATTTTAATCTTTATGAAATAAAACATAGCAACTGACTGAATAGATTTATAAAAAGACTACAATAAAATATTTTTACAATTTTGGCAGAGAGTATATTATTTATAACAATCAAGTTTAATGGAAACAGGCAGTAGATACTTCAAGATTTGTTCAAAAATGACTATTAAAAATGTTATAAGTACATCTATATGAAATTTTTCTAACAAGTTAATTTAGTTATTTAGTATTATTTATTACCAATTTCTACAGCATTGAAAGTCTGTTACCAAAAATAAAATTGTAATACCCTTATTACCAAAAATAAAATTGTAACACCTTTATATCCAAAAATAAAATTGCATAGATATGTATAAAAGGGCTGTACTTACTTTTGGCTGGTTATACACACACAACAAGGGTGGAGTGAAAAGTTCATAAGCTGATGTCATATCTGCTGTTGATGAGGTTTTTGACCAATGGGATCAAAATACTGCAGCACAACACTGATGGGAGAAGTCTAGACTACAAAGTTGAAAAATGAACCTCATTTGGTCGCATTCTATTAGAGTAAATTGGTCAGCCTATGAACTTTTCAGCCAACCCTTTTATGTTATAGATTTTGGTAATAAATAATACTTAATAATATCTATTTTTATTGTATAATGTTACACTAGAATTTTTTAAAAAATCAAAGTATGTTTGGTTTAGAAGAAAATTAAAATTTTTATTAAAAAAATTTATTTGAAAGTGTACTTATTTATGGACTATATATAATGTAAGTCTCTGGCCTGGTACATATTGAAAATATGATTTATTTTACACAACAAATATTGATTCTTTGACCTAATCTCATTCCTTGTCAATGCAGTGGTAAATATTATTTATAGATCAAATATTATACAGTAAAAATTTCAGATCAAAATTCAGCGAATAAGTAGATGTTAAGCTGCATGCAGACTTAAGGATGCACTTTTGTATGTATAAAACAATTCAACTACTTACCTATCAGCCAATTTATATATGTTCATTCACACCAGTTCATAGTTTTATTTTAGTCTATCTTTAATGAATCCACATTTGTTTATGAATATCTTTTATTTCCTATTACAAGGTTACATATATCTAAACCAGCTTTTGATAAAGGATAGGATTCAACGTCAATATTATATAATATGCAAATAGTGTAGCCATGTTCTAAAGTTAAAGGGGAGTGAGCACATAAAAAAAAATGGGTGCCAGGTCTAATACCAAATAATTTTAAATTTATTTTTTCTTTTTTTTTTTTCTTTTTTTTTTTTTGTATTTAAAATCATAACACAAAGAAGTTGAGAGGAATTACATAATTGTTATGATAAAATTAACATGTTACAAATTTTAGATGTTTTTATCAAATCATGTTATCTTGTTGTTAAGAGTGCTGATATGGGTAAATTTTGTGTTTTGGTAATTTACATAAATCTGGAATTGTGATTAATGGAATGATAAAAGATGAAACTATAGGGTCATGTAGGATCAGTGAGAAGGTTAGGATTTGTTTTGGTTCCCCACCAGCACATAAAAAAGACCTGAACACAGTTTGTTTTTTATTTTAAAAAAACCCAGAAATTTATCTAATAGAATAATGTACTGAAAGTAAAAAAAAAATGATGATAATAATAATAAAAATAAGATTTGATTTTTGATATATGAAAAATGATTTTTAGATATTTTAATATTAAAATAATTTTTTGTATATCAAGATTTATATTTTGAATGACAACAATGGTTTGGGAAACTTGCTGAATTTATTAAATATTAAAAATGATTCTTAGATATTTGAATATTAGAATAATTTTTCATATGTTAAGATATATATTTTGAGTGACAAAAATGGTTTGGGAAATATGCTAAACCTAATATATTAAAAATTATTTTCAGATATTTGTATATTTAAAATAATTTTTTAATATTAAAAAGATTATTTTGAGTGACCAAAAGGAATTTGAAAACTTGCTAAATCTATCAAAAATGATTTTTAGATATTTGTATATGAAAAAATTTTTTTGTATATTAAGATGTTTTTTATATAAGAAAATTAAAAAGCTTTTTTTTCTTTTTTTTTTTTAAATTGATGAAAGGGCACCACTTTTAAAGAATGTGCTTATGGGGAGTAGTTACTCCTCTCCCCCTATGACTACACCACTGATGTTGTAATTAAAGAAACAGAACTCTATCCTTTTAGCAAAGATAGATAAAAGATCTGTGATTTCTTCTACTCTTAACTCAGTCTTATCAATCATGTTAATCAACTACTGCAAAGAAAGAGATAGGTAAGAAAAGAACCATAAATAGTTACCTAAATTGAAAAAAAGTGGGTTGAACTTTAATCATTGGCACAGGCTATTAGAAGGGGACATTTCTGTTAGTCTTTTTTTTTTTTTCCTTTTTTTCTCCATTTTTTTCTCTTTCTTGTTTGGACTTTGTGACACTAGTTGGTTGGACTGGGGCTATTTTTGCCTTGTTTATGTCTATGTACATGGGATCTTTTATTAAACTGACTTGGTCAGATATTATATCCCATGGGAAATGGTTACATATTGTATTCATATTAAATTTACCTAATATTCAAATGTACTAAGAAGAAAAATGCGAGAAAAAAAGAGAGGAAATTAGCCATTATTTTCAAACAATTTCTAATCCTTCTGTTCTAGATGTTCTGATTTCTTTTTCTATATTTTCGTTGTGATTCTTTCATTTATTTATTTATTCAATTTATGTATTATTGCACTTTGTAACAAACACTTTTTTTTTTTATTTAAAGGGATTTTCGGAAAAATCTTTTATCGCCTGTTAGCACTTTCTGTGGGCATGACAAAGGTTTATTTAATCTGTTATTCATGGCAATCACCATTATATCTAATATGAATCCATTCCTAAAATTACGCACATACATGCAGAAATAAAGAAAATCTTTTTTTCCCCTTCTATTTGGTTTATAGCCCTTCCTAATATCTACTAACTGTTTCTTTAATTTGATCTTCTTTAAAGATGTATATATAGAAAAGTTTAGTCTTTGATCTGGTCTACTTCCACCCTACTGTAATATCCTAGCAAAAAGGAAATAACCTCTGATGCCACAGGGGTTACGGCCCCTACTACATCCGGGGGATTTGGTCAGTAAAGGAATATACCAGGCATAGCAGCAGATGTTCGTTTTCCCTCTGTCTTTAATCATCATCCATCTTATCGATTCATCTTGGTAATAGTCCATACCTAGCAAGTGTCCATTACCTCAGATATAAAGACTTTACACTTACCATCCTTTTTCTATTTCTCTTAATTAATAGATGACCATATTATGGGTAGCAGCTGATATAGTTAAACATAGTTTTATAGCTAATGATACAGATTATATGTAAGAATTTTTCTTATTCTTATTTGAGCAACTGAGAAAGAAAAATAGATTTAAAACTGTATTCCTGTTTGCTACAGCATATTCAGAAACCAAATTGCCCACTGTCAGTTCTTAGTAAGATAGAACACTGCCTATCTAGAATAAGACAAATGATGCTTAGCTTTACTCAACCATTTTATCTCTCATGAAAATCTCCCTCCTCTTACTCTGCAAGTTTCTTTATAATCCCATACTTGTGCCACTTCTTGGGCTGCGCTTTGGGTATGAGGTGATAACCAACAAAAACATTACAACATATGTTAAATTAGTACCTAAATTATTATAGATATTTCATTTATCATCATTAACAATAATAATAATAATAAATAATAATAATAATAAATGCATTGAAAAACTATGAAATTAGGGTCAGATTTTTCTTATAACAATTGTTATAATCCTTGTAGATAAAATAATTGATGACAACTGAAATTCTTTCATTATAAATTGCATTTATATATAAACCTTTTCCTGTATCAGTACCTGCACCCACAAGGAAGTCTTTGTATTGTAGTGGCTTATGTATTGGGCTGCAACATTGTTATAGGTTTGATCTCCAGTTGCACTATCATGCTCACTTTAAGACTAATACCTTTGGGAAAGGCATGAACTCCCTATTCTGCTCCTCAACTATGGGTTAAATAGTACCACTACTATTGTCCTTCTACAAGGATGACTTTGGCATTGAATAACTCATAAATGATGATATGCCCTTTAATGAAGAAACTAAATCCCTCTTTATTTTGGGCCTGTTATATTGTCTGAATGTCTTTATCATGAAGGTCACCAAACATGCATGACAAAACAAGTTGGACTTTGTTTTGACCTTGTATATCAGGACTCTATTTTTTTTTCTTTTGCATTTTTACTCCTTGTTAGGTTTGTTTTTAGATTGTGAATTTTTTTTTTTTTTTTTTTTTTTTTTAAAAATCTTTTATTTTATTTAATCCAAGTACCATATATACTTGCATATCATGCAACTTTCTGAGTCTTAAATTTTAGTCTAATATTAGAGAGTTGTACCATCTGCAAGATACAAACTTTGAGTATATAAATAGTTGGCCAAGGATAGGCCTACAATAGCCAGCTGAAATTTAGGTCTCAGAAAATCACATGATATGTGAGTATGTACAGCAATGTTGAAGAAGACTGCTGTTTCATTTTCAATTTCTGTCACGTTTAGAACTTGTAATAGGATCTTGATTCTTTTTTTATTCAATAATAGATCTAGTCCCTATAAAAAGTTATAGGATTACTTTCTATGTGTATGTATATATATATATATATATATATATATATATATAGAATTAACTTAAATCGCTAGTCGAAAATCTTCTACTAAAGTTTCACCTTAACGGATCATCAGGAAGTTTCGCCTCTATAATTGGCTCCATTGGTTAATGTTGAGCACTTTAGTAATTATAGCATTGCAGTATTCGCGGAGGGTTTTTTGGTTTTCTTTTGGCCACTGACTTAGTACCCCTTGATTTTTTTCAAGGAGTAGGACGAGGTTGGTCTTTTCTTTCTTTTTTACCCAAAAAACTTTTTCTTTTTCCTCTGGACCGTGATTCGAGATATTTTTATCTCTTGTTCCTGGCCAGGGGTTTTTTGTTTTTTTCTGGTACCGTGAATACTGGTAGATAATTGATTAGTAAATATATATATATATATATATATATATATATATATATATTTCTACCAAGGATCAGAGTGTCGTATCTTTACCTATGGTTATTTTTAAAACTTTAAGATATAAAATATGAAGATGAAAACATTATTTTGAAAAATATAAAATTGAATACTTCCTAAAAAATATATATTAAAAAAAACAACCTATACATGATTATTTAATTTCAATTTTTTTGATAATATATTTAATTAGATTTCCTTAGGTACAGATGCTATGATCTTAAAGGGTTAATATTAGGGATTAGAGATTAACCATGACCATACACCTTTTAGTGTAGGTTTGAGATTATGTCCTCATTGAACTAAAAATGCTTTTCTTCTCTAGCCAAGAATGAGTAGAAGTATTGCCACAAAAGCTAGGTTAGTAGATTATGACAAAGAATAGAAACTAATTCACAGTAAAGGGAAATGATTTAACAAGAATGAAGACCTTATTGCCATGCGCTCAAATCCATAAAAATATTCACTGGATTTCAAGGATGTTCCACTCCAAAAGTGAGGAGTTAGGAAATACAGACAAATGTTTTTTGTTTCAGAATTATACTCGTTTGGTTTTTATTAATTTTGATCAGTATTTTCTTTCATCTTAATTTTTTTGGCTATTTTTATTAGTTAACTGAAACCATCAATCATATAATGCAAAAGTAGATTTAATTCATAGATTTTAATGGCATGTCAACTCACCTTGGATTATTTTATGCCTAGAAGTTAGAAAATCATGTACATTGTATGTTTATAGTTACATTTTTTGTGTAGTTTTTTTTTTTCCCCACAGTTTTCAAGAATTCCTATCAAATACTAATGATTTAAAGACATTAATGTTTTCATGTATGAGGATCATTCAAAACGTTCTAAGCCTCACCCAGAAGGAATCAAAGAAACAAGACAGCTTTTCACTATTTTTCAATATAGTTTCCCCTTGACATCAATGCACTTGGTCCAATGATACTCAAGCATTGCAATCCGATCATGGAAGAAGGTGATATCCTCATGCTCCAAAAACTCTTCCACAGCACATATGACCTCATCGTTGGTTTTAGAATGGTGACCATGCAAGTGAGATTTGAGTTTAGAAAATAGGAAGAAGTAAAGTTTTGGCTAAATCTGGTGAGTAAGGGGTATGGCATAGCAATTGAAAGCTACAGTTGGTGGCTTCAACTCCTGCAATCGGAGCAAGAGTACACCTACCCTCAGCTTCCCTCTACATTTCAACTTGATACTTCCTTCAGTTGTCTTCTTTCTGATACATTTTACTATCCATTACTTTACTTCTTCCTATTTTCTAAACTCAAATCTCACTTGCATGGTCACCATTAGGAGGTGCCCATGGTGTAATGGTTATTGTCGTAGGAAATGGACACGGCGACACGAGTTCAAATCCTGGACAAGAATGATTGCATTTCACATAGCACTAATACCCTTGGGAAAGGTATGAATCCAATTATTCTCCCTCCAGCTATGGGTAAATAGTAGGACAGACTGTGTTCTTCAGCCTTGGTGAGGCAACTAGTCTAGGAGAAGGAAAACTCTGAATTCAAACCTGTTAAACTCCGGTTAAAAAAATTGACCTTGTGTCATATCCTGCCCAAGCGGAGGGGTTGGTAAATAGGACTATCCATTAACAGTTTTTCCCTTTTCCATGTTTGCCCAGTCGGCTGAGACTGTAGAATACACTGCTTCTCTGCAGAGGGGTAAGGACCCCCCCCCAAATGAGTGTCCTGGATATGACACTAAACAGTCTAATGGTGAAGTTTCAGTAATGCTGGGGCTTTGGGGAATGTGGAGTATCCCTTCATTACCATTGCTCCAATGTCCACTCTGGCCCGGAGTGGTAGCACCTGATAGGACCCTATCTATGGGTTAAATAGAACTAACGGCATACTTATGCTAAACTGAATTGTTTGTCTAAACTGAATAGCTTGAAATAGAAATGTTTTTGACAATAAAACCGTACTTGCATTTAAACTACGGGCATATGCTAAACTGAATTATTTGAAATGGAATTTTTTTTTTTTACATTGAAACTGTACTTACACTAAACTGATTTGTTTAATATAGAACTGTTTTGAAATTTAACTGTGTGTAAACAAAATCTGTACTCATACTAAACTGAATTAGCTCTGATTGATTAAACTGAATAGCTTGAAATAGAAGTGTTTTTCACAATTAAACTGTACTTACATTTAAACAGCATACTTATGCTAAACTAAATTGTTTGAAAATAGAACTATTTTCATAAAAATGGATTTGGCATTAAATAACCTACAAAGGTTGATATGCCATAAAACTTAAACAACCAACCAACCTTTTCCATGTGATCTATCATGATTACACTTTCAGAAAAAAAAAAAAAAACAGAATACACACAATTATATGGTTTCAAGTAACTATTTCTATTTAATGATAATTTGTTTGCAAACAGTTATGATTTCAAGTAACTAATAATATCTTTAGTAAGCTATTATAGCTTGAAGTATACAAATAATTTATACATAGGAATACTTGATATCATATAACTATTTAATATGAATAATTTTCAAACACTTCTACTTGACCCTTAGATAGAACCCTAACAGGTTCTTCCACTTCAGGTCAGGGTGAACCTGGGAATAATGACAATGAAGGGTTACTCTACACTTCTCCTGATCTCTAGAATTGAAATCTCACCATCAGATCCAGTTTAGTATCATGTACAGGACATCCCATTTTTGAGGATCCCTATCCGTCTGAAAAAGATCCAGTCAACATATATTAATCCTTCCACATGGGGTGCATATTTTTATCCTTTATTATCTTTTATCCACAGTTTTCTCATTATTGTATATTGATGAGTTTTAATACAACCAATAAAACGAAATTAAAATGAAAGAAAATTCTTATGATAATTACTATTAAAAATGACAGTGCTTCATCTAAAAGTAGGATATGTTTATCGTAGTAAAATTTTTTATCGAAAGTTCTTTAATGAAGCAATGTCTACTTATTTTGTTTGTGGATTTGAGGTGAAATATGTGTTCTTAGAAAATAGAATATTTGAAATTGTGGTGGGTAGGGATACAAATACTTGTTCCTCTGGTTCTGGAAAAATTTTACTAGGAGAATTTTAAAAATACTTGCAGTTTTTAAATTCCGGGGTACCTATGTATGACTTTTGATTGCCTCTAAACTTGGTTTGTAGGCATGTGTTTCTTTGTTTTTTGTTGTTTTTTTGTTCAAATTTTTCATTTCTCTTTTATTTTAAATTTTTTTTTTTTTTTTTTGAGGAAAATATGTAATGCTTATAACATGGTGAAAAAAAAATTACATTTGTGTTTCATCAATTTTTGGGACCAAAGATGTCTCTGATTGAATAAAAAAAATTAGAAAAAAACTTTTTTCTTTTATCTCTCTCACTCACTGATTTAAAAAAAATTTTCTTGCTGATGAAAATGAATTCAAGATGCACTTTTATTTTTTTATTTTTCAGTGTCCTCCCACCCCCATTACCGCACCCCCGCAGTACAAGGGCTTCTTCTTTGAATAGCGCCGGTAAGCATTGCAGTAAATTTGCTATTTCTTGTACTGAGAATAAAGTTATTTATCTCTATCTTAAGAGCATTTTAAGATACAAGTGATATTTCATTTATTTATACAACAACCCAAGGTGTACTCCTTATAATTTCTTCAGGTTTTTTTTCTTCTAGAGTTTTTAGTTACAAATCTGATTTTTTTTCCAAACTTTGTTTTACCTTTTATATTTTTGAAGTCATTCTTTATCTTGCTTTTGTTCAAAATGTAAGTGTTGGATAATCCATTTTACAATTTCTTCAAATGGAATATCCTTAAGAAAAGTGTCTTTTTTTTTCTCCAGAAATGGTATTAAACAGGAAAAAATGTCATGTTATTTTAAATATGCTATTTCTTTCTTTTTGACTATTTTTTATTATTTTTTCATCAGTTATCTACTCAGTGTTGGCACATGTCACACTTGTATCCTATCAAGAGTTGGTATAATTCACAAAAATACAAGAGATTAGTTAATGGTTGGTCTGTTCAAATATTTATGACCAGTATTATATGCAGGGTAATTGAAAAGTAATTTCCTATTTTAAAATACTTGTAATTCATTTCTTGAAAAAATTATAGTTAAATAAATTATGATAATTTTAAAATACTGAGTTACTTTCCAATCACTCGGTGTATGTGTAATATATATATATATTGAGGAACCAGTTGTTACTGCATAGCAGTAGAGTTAATATATTGTCAGGCTTCAATTTCATTTTCAATATTTCTTTTCTTTCCACAAAATTAAAGATATTAGTTAAAAACTAGATTCCATATCTCCACTAGAAAATCTGATTTCCAATGGAAAGCATAATTTGCCCATGTTCTAAAATTAGTTATAAGTAGTTAATCTAATTTTCTAAACATATAACCACTGTTGATATCGTAAGCTTGTATTTTTTTTTTAAAATGTATTTTTTATTTTATTTCTGCAGATTTGTCATTCCGTAGTGAGCGGAGTCGTTCTCGAGACCGAATTGATCCTGGGGGGAGAGTAGAAGATGTAAGAGGAAAGGATCTTGTCACACCTCCTGTTCCTGTTCCTAGGATCAAGGTTGGTTCATCCATGATTGACCATACATTTGAATTTATTGGATCCATCTTATGCATAAGTGACTAATTTTGTGTTTTTTGTGATGTTAAGTTTCATTTTTGAGTTTAAGCTCAAAGCTATTGCTGAAAAGCAGCCTCAGTAGTTACCAACATGGGAAAAGATGAGGAGAGACACATTAGGACAGGCTACTAGAAGAAAAGATTTCAGTTAGTACTTTTTTTGTGTAGACTGGGACTATTTTTGGCCTTGCTTATGTGTATGTACATTAGGGTAGGTTGATTTTTCACTTTTTTTTAAATATCAAAAAGAATAATGCACTGAAAGTTGTGTATATACCTATTAAATACTCATACCAAAAATTAGATCTAAATCTTCAACGGTTTTTTGCTAATTTGGCTAATTTTGAATAAACACGTACTGAAAAGTCCTCGATTTTGCCAGATTTGGCCTAAATCTTGATGTAAAAACCAAACAATTTCAGTATTTAAATGAGGAAATCTTATTTTATTTTATGGAAATATAATAAATAAATTATAACAAAACTTCAAATTGAAAATCGAACCTCTACCCCACCCTGCTTTACCTGTGTCGAATCTAAAATGCTATTATTCAAGCAGTAATATTCGAATATATTGAAAAAAAACTTTTTCCTGATATGAATTGAAATACAACAAATAAAAAAATATGGAAAAACAAATAATTGTTTAATAATTTTTTATATATGGAATATATGAGCCCTTAGATGAAAACGCTGGTCTCAATTGTTGGCACAAAACGTTTGCAAGTATGTGCTGGTGCCTTGCTTCAAAGCCATACATGGATTGAGAAGCCTCCTTTACTAACTTAACTGGCCGTTCCACACCTTGGGAATGTGAAGGGAAATCTTGCAAGTTAATCTTTTCACCAGTTAACAATGAATTCTGTAATTCATTGTTAGAAAAGTCTAGTCTGAGTGGTGGCTCACAGACTCCATTTACTGACAAATCAATTAAATTAGTCCAGTGCACAGCTTTAAAGTTGATCATTGGGATCTTTTAAAATCTTTTCTTGACTGGCTTCCCTCTTCTGAAAGAATATAAAAATAATTTGAGTTTAATTTTTAAATGCAATTTTTTCTGCTTTAATAATATTTGGTGAAATCAGATGTAATCTTTAAAATGTTTCAATAAATTGGCACAAGTACTTCAACCAGTTTTGTATGAATAAATATTAACGTACCTAATGGCCAAAATTCTTTTTATACCCTCTTCTCTCACTTCAGGTTCATCAAATTTCACCATTGAAAATAAAACATTCTCAAGAAGTAATGCCAAGGCATTATACTGGAGGTTTTTTAATGTAATCCTTTCAACCTCAATTGGTTTCTTTCGTATCCTGTCAATCATATTGTAAATATAAATTTGCTGGTGATGGAACTTGTTACTTTTTTTTATATCAAACCAGCAAATAGCATCAACAATCACAATAAAATTTATCAAACTATATAGTTTGGTCGAATGATTCTGTGGATATGCCCCACAAGTCGATAGGCACATGAGCCTGATGGCCAAAGTTAACCACCTTGCCTGGTTTAATGGACCAATTTTCCACGATGCAAATTTAGGGTCCACCTTACCTCTAGAAATACCAACTGTATATTCATAGAGTAGTCTTTGGTCACTACTAAGGCTATCCATATCTTTCATTCCAAAATGAAACTCCAGGGGATTCTCAATAGCTGAAAAAAATTTTTGGGGTAAATTATGGCAATCATTTGCACATAATTTACCCAATGGACCATTGAATATAGTGTGGCTTTTTGTGGTGTCATTTAAATGTTTGAATAGAGCTCTAAATGGAAGTTCATTTTGATGTAAGGAGCAACCAATTGTGTGAAGATTTATTTTTATTTTTTCTAAAAGTGTAACAAGTCTACCTTCACAGCCTGTATTTGCATTTGTGTTGTCAACAAGGACAGCTTTAATAGTGTACCAGTTGCACCAATATCAGGAAGAACCCTGTGAGTCAAATATATACTCTCGTTTGGTGTCTCCTTTGTGATTGTCAAGTGGCATTCAGGTCCTTTGGCTTTTTTCAGAATTTTACTTTCATTTTCCTCCACTGATTCCTTGTAGTGTAGTGTGTCTTTGTCTGTCCTCCAATCAACTCCTATACAAAGAAGATTCTCCACATTTTCATTATGCTTTTCATAGGCATTTGTTTTCACTTTAGCCTTTGCTCTATTTTACATTTATCCATATAGATATTCTTTATATCTATATTAGGGATAAAAAGGCCAATAGCCCTCAAATCCAAGAGCAAGGCATGGGCAAGGCTGGCTCCAAGATTAGAAAATATATCACCCCTAACTAACTGAAGAGCATACCTTGGAATTTTGGTGAGGTTATAAGGCACTTGGAGAGGACTATCTAGCTGTTTATAATCCTGTTTCATCACTTGGAGAAGATGAGTAAGAATGGGAAGAATCACCCTGAACATAAAATGTTGAAGCTATTGGTGGGGATATCTTCATACTTTTTTGTTGGCTTTTTTGTCCGAGGACAAGTGCAGATGATGTACTTAGTCTGGCAATTTTCTTTGGTGCATTTGACATTAATATTGTCATAACTTAAAATTGGCAGGTTGCACGAACATGATGATATATCAAAAAATGTATCCAACTTTTCCTTCCAGAATTTTGTTTGGGCAGCAGGTCGATGTTTCCTACTTATTTGCTTTGCCTTCTGAAAGCATAGCATTTTCACCTTGTTGACAACACTAATTTCCTTTAACAAAAGCAAACAAGGGTTGACAGCCTTCCAAATATCTATCACGTCCTTTGCTATTAATTTAGAAAAACCTAAACAAGAAAGGTGGCGATAAGTGTTCATTAAAAAATAGCTGTATTAAATTATTTGTCGACAAGTTCATGGTTCCGTTTTATCCAATGGTGATGGTAAACCTGAAAATTTAATTTCACCTTTACTTCGAGTGGAAACTCCAGTGTTTTTTTCCTGCCATTTTTTAATCAAAATATCTGTAAAAAGAATATATATATATTGTCTGAAAATACACGAAGATGTTTTTAAAAAATTGTAAATAAATTTCGAAATTCATTAAAAAAAAGTAATTCGTAAACCGACTTTTCACTTAAAAAACACTAAATTTTAAAATAAAAATAAATTACAATAATTATAAAATGTTTAGATATTTTAATAGTATGTCTACTTTGCGAAATATATATATTTGCGATAATTATAAGGGTAAAAAACATAAACGAACCGAAATACTCCGGAGAGATAATTACCACCGGTGAAAGCCGAAAAAATATCCAGTAAATAAAACGAGGTTTAGTAAGTCGTTATTTGTATTTTAAACTATATATTTTAATGTATTTTATTTTTGTTTTTGGTCATTTAATTAAACATAATATGAAAATGGATAATAAACTTAGAAATATCAATTATTTAATAAATTTTATTATTTAATTTTCCTTTAGTCTCAGTTTTAATTTTATGGATACAGGTTTCCAGCGTCACCGATATCAAGACTAAAATCACAAAATATTATGTCTTTAAATGCAATTTTGCAAAAAAATACAAAATTTTGGAAAAAAATATTTTGTGGGGTAATTTCTGATGTTATTTTGCAACTTTCACCGCGTTATTCTTTTTACAGTTCCAAAATTGACCTACCCTAATGTACATGGAACCTTTTGTTAAACTGACTTCATCAGGAACATGCTTACATGCTGTATTTATATTAGGTTGTTTTATATTTAAATGTGAGAAGAAAAAAATTTGGTTCTGGGTCAAGAGTAGATGTAAGAGAAAAGGACCCTGTCACACCATCTGTTTCCATCTCTAGGATCAAGATTGGTTCATCATTGATTGACTCTACAGTTTGATTCATTTGATCTGTTTTTTTTGTATCAGTAAAGCATCAAATAGTCTTTTGGTTTTTGTATCAGTAAAGCATCAAATAGTCTTTTGGTTTTTGTGATGTTAAATTTCATTTTTGAGTTCAAAGCTTTTGCTGAATCCATTGCATTAAAAGCAAAAAACACCATAAAAGCACTTTTTCTAAAGCCACAAATAATATACAATATAGGCATTAGAACATATTTCATTTTGAGGTAAGAAAGTTTCTCAGTAATATTTTGATTTGTTTTTCTTTAATCCTATTTTTGTTGCCTTTTATCAAATTACAGGTCATTTTGTCATTTAATGACAATGCTTCAGCTAAGAAATTTGAACAACTTAAGACAATTATATTTGCTACTACTATTATCACTAGGTATAAACAAACAAAACATGAAATAAAAATCAGATAAAAAAGATGGCAACTACATGATTAGATTTGAATGACATATTCATATTTATTCAGTTCTCATTGTGACTAGTTTCCTTTTCATTATAAAATTGTCTTGAAATGTCCTGCCAAGTAAGAATGGTATCTGTTCCTTTTTAATAAATCAATTACAATGTCTACTTAAAATTTTTATTTAAAAAAGTTAAAGCAATTTCTGAACCTTCAGTCTCTTACACATGCAAAGAATCATTTTATTTGTGCATTGAATAAAAATTAATGATTTGTTGGTTTTACATATCAACCCTTGTTGAGTTATTTTATACTGAAGTCAATTTAACAATTATTGTCTTCAATTACATAATATACAAAAATATATCTTTACAATCATTTTAAATAGGTAGACACTTCATTATCTCTGAGACCTATTTAACTCACAGGTGTAACCATAACAGGTACTCCTATTCTGGAACAGGTTTGACCTGTGAGTTATGACAACAAAGAGTTGAGTCCACACTCTCTTTGGGGGTGTCACTGTGGCATTTATAGCTAAAGTGCTGGACTGTGACTTCAAAATAAGCAAGTTCAAACTATTGGAAAAGCTATGAACCCCTTTAAAACTGCAGTTATGGGTTTAATAGTATCATTGCTGTTTTTATACTCAGATGGCTTTGGCATTAAATAACCTATGAAGGTTGATATGCCATTAAAAAAAAGAAACCAGACCATTCACACTCTCCAGAAGTGGAACCTCACCATAGATATAGTTTAACATCATACCCAGCATCACCACACCATCTTTGAGGGGTCGGGGGGGGGGTTACCTCTCAGCAGAGGATGCAGTCATCATATTTTATTTCAACCCTGCCAACAAGGTTGAAATAAGAATTGAGGAACTTGTTACCACATTCACCAAATCAAACTACTGTTGTGTGTCAAATTGTGACAACACTTTTTGCCAAAACAGGAAACAATTCTGGAGCAATGTTGGGAAAGGAACTTATTTTCTTTCTTTTAGCTTGTGTGTGTGTGAGTGTGTGAGCTTTTATGTGTGTGTATATTTTTGTGAGCTTTTTTTGTGTGTGTGTATTTTTGTGAGCTTTTGTGTGTGTATATTTTTGTGAGCTTTTGTGTGTGTGTGTGTGTGTGTGTGTGTGTGTGTGTATTTTTGTGAGCTTTTGTGTGTGTGTATATTTTGTGAGCGTGTGTATTTTTGTGAGCTTTTGTGTGTGTGTGTATATTTTGTGAGCTTGACAATATGACTTTTTAGATTCACAGATTAACTTAATCCCCTGTTGAGTGTTAGTGACACTCGGCTGTGGGACCCTATCTGTCTTTCTGGGTCTGATTTGTCCTAAAAAAGAAGATGCTTTTAGTGTTAATTCAGATGTGATGATAAGACAATCTCTAGCATTATTTTGAAACATTCCAACCACATATGCAGAAAAAGAAAGTTTCTATGCCCTATCTCAATGTTTCTCAACTTTTTCTTCCTTGTGGTCCATTTTCATTTACAGAGGAAATACATTTTATTTAATAATCAAAATGTAGAAGATATTAAATCCTGACTGATTGACTACTCAGCTTGTCAAGTTGAACTTCCAAAGCTTGGTCCAGTCTTAGGCATTAAGTGTCTTCTTTTCAGTCTACAATAAATTACATTTCTTTGTGAGTACATCATTTGTTGCATAAAATCCTACCTCCACCAACTAAGTAGTGGGAAAACCCAAGTAAGAATTGAACAACCTTTTTAAAGAGCAAAAGATGGGAAGATTTTATTTTTAGCCATCCAATCAATCCTTCCCTTTCAATTCTTCTTGGACCAACTTCAGACCCATTTAAAATATTTCTCAGGCCCATTTTTAAGAATCACTGCTCTATCTGTTGACAAGTTTCTTTTTCTGGTCTGATTATTAAGGGGTGTCCTTGTGGTGTGATGATTAGAACGCTAGACTGTGGAATCGTAGTAAGCGAGTTCAAACTCCAGTTGCGCTATTACATTCACTTTCGGATAAATACCCTTGGGAAAGGTATGAGCTCCTGTATCCTCCCAGCTATGGGTTAAATAGCATCACTCCTATTCTTCTAGAAGGAAGGGTCTGGCATTAAATAACCCACAAAGGTTGATATGTCATTAGGCAAAGAAACCAAACCAAACCCTTATTATCGATAGTAACAGCCAAGAGCAATAATTTTATTCTTATGTTGCAGTCCTTATCTGTATATTAGTAAAATTCTCCTTATTTATGCAGAGTTGAACTCATTTTTACTTGCATTTCAAACTTTCTCTCGTCGAGTTGGGTGGGGCTGTAGAATATGTAGAATACACCGACTGCATCTCTGCAGAGGGGTAAACCTCTGACAGTGAGACAGAAGAAAAATCAAATTATTTCCTGTCTTTCATTATGATGGAATCAGCTGAAGAAATTCCTCTAAGTAAACTGTTTCTGTTCAAAATAGAAAAAATATTATCAAAAAGTTTAAAACCAAAAACAGTTTAAAAAAACTTATAAATGGAACACCTTAAATAGAAATCTGCAACAAAAACCAAGCTGATGAAATATTAAAATGGAAACACTTTGACAATATAACAATAAAAACCTATCCTTACAATTCCCTGAATACATGTAAAGGAGTTGTAAAAAGCCATGAACTTTCCTTATGTACATTAGATGAAATCAAAACTGAGTTACAACACCAAAATGTCATGAAAATCTGAAGAATACAAATAAAAAGAAATGCTGGAGAAACAATAGATACAAATACATATATAATGACCTTTAACACCCACAAAATTACTAAAGAAATAAAAATTGGATACCAAAAAATAAATGTAGAACCTTATATCCCAAATCCCTTAAGATGCTACAAATGTCAGAGGTTTGGACAGTACCAGGACCAATGTTAATGACTGCCTGTGTGTGGAAGATGCGGAAAATATGACATACATAACAACTGCCAAAAAGACTACAAATGTGCTAACTGCCAAGGAAACCATTGCGCTGGTTCTATAGATTGTGAGGTATGGAAGAAAGAAAGAGATTACCAAACTAAAACATACTCAAAATATCACCTACCCAGAAGCAAGAAGGATGGTAGAGACTACAAAATATGCGACAAAAAAATATGTGACAAAAAAAATCCCAACAACCAAAAAACAAAGCTGTTATATGTGAGAAACAAGCACAACCACAAAACCCAAGGTGGTTGCCCAGCTTCTAAATGAAATGAGAGCACTGATCCAGGAGATGAAATCTGTCATAGAAGCAGTTACTGAAAAACTCTCCATAGACCCAAACATCAGAGTTGCAACAAACCAAGAGAGACAGGCAAAGCCAGATAGGAAGAGCTCAGGGGCCCTCACTTCTGAAGTGACTTCTGTCACTGGGCCACTACAGACCCCACCCAAAAGGAAAACTAAAGGGAAACCTCCACCTGACGGACAGGTACATGGTACAAAACAGGAAAAAAATAGATCCAGCTCAAGAACGAGAACTATCCCAAGAAAGGACAGATTTGAGCCCATGGAAACGGAGGCTTCTATTTGCCAAACTGTGAAAATACAGATGAACACCAAAATGAAAAATGAAAAACCAGGAAGCACATTCAAAATGCCCTCAAGAACAAGGTCACTTATATGAATCAACTGTTAAACTGTTATTGTTACATACCAACTCTGGAAATCATTTGACTGTGTGCGAGCAAGTGAGGAGAAGTAAATAGAATGATTTGTATAACAAAAAATACCTGAAATCATTTGGCTATGAAGAAAAATAAGCTCAGGTTTGTTCAAAAATGTTATTAGAAAAATGTTCACACACCATGTGTATTTAATGTGTCTAAACAGGATTTGGCATTGAACAATTTGCAATGTTTAATATGACATAAAACCTAATCAACTTAACAAAGAACTGTTTTTGACATTTGAACTGCGTACTTATGTTAAACTGAATTGTTTGAAATGGAACTGTTTTTACATTTTACTGAGTGTAAAGAAAACTGTACTTATATATGTATAAAAATGGATTTGGCATTCAGTAACCTGAAATAGTTGACCTGCTATAAAACCAAACAATTCAAAATCTAGCCAAATATAATAAAACATAACCAAAACTCACACCCTAAATTCAAAAACATGCACAAAAAACAAAATCAATTTAACCCTTCTGACATTAAATAACCCACAGAAGTTGATATGCCGTTAAACAAAACTCAAACCCAACTTTCTTTGTTTGAGGCTGGTTTTTTAGCCATGTAAATTCAGTTCAAACAAAACTCAGGAATAAACTCAACTATATAATAACCATATTATGATTATTCACTAGGAACAACTATTATAATATCAATAAACTATATAATAACCATATTATGATTATTCACTAGGAACAACTATTATAATATCAATAAACTATATAATAACCATATTATGATTATTCACTAGGAACAACTATTATAATATCAATAAACTATATAATAACCATATTATGATTATTCACTAGGAACAACTATTATAATATCAATAAACTATATAATAACCATATTATAATTATACACTAGGAACAACTATTATAATATCAATAAACTGAACAAAGAACCAGGTGAATTGAGGTTAGTTAAAATTCACTAATTTAAAACCAAATGTCAGAGCTCTTTTCAAACATCATCAACCACATTCTTCATATTCTCTTTTGTGGGTCCTGTAACTTGGTTTTGGTTGTGGCAGCATTATTCATATAGCATGTGTTAGCCAGGAAGTGTCTTGCTGAGCCCGTTCCTCTCCAGATCTATAATGGGTTTGAATTTAGTTTTCTTTTTTTATTTTATCCAAAGGTTAAAGAGCCCAGTCTATCTTACTATTTCCCCATAGCTGGAGAGATGATAGTTGGATTCATACCTTTCCCAAGGGTATTAGCACTATGTTAAATACAAAAGTTCACTTCTTAAGACAATAACTATATCATGAGTGCAAAAAAGTTAATAAAAAAAGCAAAAGTTGGTTTGTTTAACTTTGTAATGATATCTTGCTATTATTTAGTTATTCTACCTTTTAACTATGACTTATGAATTTTGATTAAAACGGTTAAATTATACAATTCTGTCTACATTATTAGTATGATATAAGAATACTTAATACAAAGAATCTGCACCAAGTTATATGGTTTTAAGAATAGTTACTCGAATTGTTTCTTAAGAATTTGTAGGAGGTGATATACTGTGTTTTGATATTTAATTTCCATTTTTGTCGTGGTATATTTAATTTGTTTTTTATATGTGGTTGCGTGTTCTCAGAAGTCGGAAGGTCGCCATTTATAGCGATGGGAATAACATTATTGTTATTATTGGGTTTTTGGTTTAAGGTTTAAGTTGGTTTTGTTGGTATTACTTTGGTTGAGTTGGTATTTTATTGGTAGTTATCCCCTCGTTAAATGTTGATGGAAAATAAAGGTGGTGAAGAAGAATGAAGACGTCATTAGGTTTTGTACCGAGGGTTTAATGGCAGCATGAAGTAAAAGTGTTTACGCTGGTATGCTGCGAGCCTCGTAGTAGAGAAAGAAGGTAGGAGGTTGTTAGAGTGTATCATCTAATTTGTTTTTAACTAGAATCCCTTGGTCTACAAGAATAGACCGAAGGGATCCATAAACTAGATGGCTCTCCTCATAATGGTTGATGCGGCTACTCTATTCAGGAACAGATGAATAGACGTCAGTTCCCTTTGAGGATTTCTGACCGAGAGAGAGATTCGCGGGGTTTCTTCAATTTTTGGTGCTGCTAGGAAATATGGTTCGGGCTGAATCAGACAAGTCATCCTGATTGGGTGAAAATGTTCGACGACTCTAACGGTCAAATTAAATTACGCGCCAAACAAAAATTTAAGTTTCTTTCTGCTACAGATTACATATAATTGATTGTGAAAAAATTAAACCATACAGTTCTATCTAAATTATTGGTATGATATAGGAATACATAAAGCCATATAATTTGGTGCAAAAATGCAACAAGCTTTTGCCAAAAATAAGTTCACACTTGGAGAAACAAAATTATAAATCAACATACATTTGAGTGGTTGTTTCTCTGTAGCAGCATAAAACAAAAGTGTTTGTTGCACATTAGTTTGGATCATATGTGACTTTACTTTTTATGAGCCGGTGTATTCATGTTGAAGGTGACTACTATGAAGGAATGGGGAAATTTTAAGTAATTTTCAATGAAAGTTTTAAGACCAGAACTTTAGAGTTGTATCTCGTATTTCAAGTATTTTATGATTGTCAATATTTAATGATACACAATAAGGTTTTTTAAAAAAATTATTCCTTTTTGATGTTTAATCCATTTTTTGTTTATATTTGTAGAAGAAAACCTCAGGCAGAAGACGATGTCGAGCATTATACGATTGCCAGGCAGACAACGATGATGAGTTAACATTTAAAGAAGGGGAGATAATTCTAGTCATTCATGAAGAGGAAGAAGAGTGGTGGGTAAGTGATTAACCTTTTTTTTTAAATTTTTGTTCAATTTCCTATTCTTGATTAATTAATTTTGTTTCTTATATTAGATTATTTTTTTTAGATTTTTTCTTTTTTCTTTTAAATGTTTTGCTTATTTTTTTAAAAAGTTAAATTATTTTTATTGTATTTTTTCCTTTTTTTTTTAAACCTTTTTTTAACCTTTTGTTAATAAAGATAAAAAATAATTCTAGGCATTCTGTTACTTTTCATTTACCTTTTCTAAAAACCTTTATACATTTGACATATTTTATACACAAATTTGGTGATGAGTTAATACCTAAATTATGATAGATGATATTTCATTTATCATTAATATCAATAATAATAATAATAATAAATGCATTGAAAAAAAAATGAAAATAGGGTCATATTTTTCTCATAACAGTTGTTATAATCCTTGTAGATTGATGACAACTGAAATTGTCTATATCATTTATATATAAACCTTTTCCTATATCAGTACCTGCACCGAGTCCTAGTAGCTAACATGTTTGACTGAAACATTGTAATGAGTGAGTTTAAACTCTAGTTGCACTATTATGCCCTTGGGAAAGGCATGAACTCCTTTATCCACCTCCTCAACTCTGGGTTAAATCCTACCACTGCTATCATCCTTCTACAAGGACAACTTTGGCATTAAATAACCCATGAAAATTTACATGCCATTAAACAAAGAAACTAAACGTATATATTTTACATATTATTTTTGTATTTATTCATTTCTCTCTCCCTCTCTTTTTTTCCCTTTCTCCTTTCCTCTTTTCAGTTTTAAAAAAAAACCCTAAACTCTTCCTTATTTTTCTCCAACTTTACAGGAAGGCGAAATTGAGGGCCAGCCCAGCAGACGTGGTTTGTTCCCCGTTAGTTTTGTGACCATGTTGCCGAACTGACCACACTGCAGTTCTGCATGTCAGCAGACTGCGATCACTGCTGACGGTGACTGCCAGCCTCCCCAACAACACCACTTACAGCAGCAGCCGCCGAATAGCTGTGATCCATCGCCATCTTACTTACTATCTGTTTCTAGTTGTCAATTGCACAGGGACAACCTAGACCACCTTGGAAACCAGTGTCCCCAGCAGAGGACACTTGTTATGGCCACCAGCGATGACCAGTTAACCTCTTATTTGTGTGTTACAGATGGACTGTAATGATGCTCTTCTGTCAAGAGATCTGTGTGTTAGGGTGTGTGTGCATGTGTGTGTGTGTGTATATATATATATAGTTGTTGAACATACAGACACTTGTTTTGTTTTTTTCTTATTTGGCTATAATGTGGGAGGGAGGCTAAATGTATCATCATCATCATCATCTTCATGTCATTATTATTATCATCATCACAGAAAGAAGATAATGAAAAGTAAATGGAATTTCAGATGATCTATCTGAAGATATTTTAAAATAATTTAAATTCCTCATTTCTTATTATTCAATGAATATTTTAAGAATTTTGATAGAATAGAAAGAAAAATTGTGAAGATTTTAAGTTTTATTAAAAATGTTATAAAATTAAGTTGAATGATTTAAGATAATTATATCTTGAGCTATGAATTGAATTAAAAATAAAGTTTCTCATAAAATATACTTGTTTAATTTGAAATTATCTGGCATTAGAATTTGCGAAAAATAAGAAATAATTAAAAGGAATCTCCTGCTTCTGCCTTCCCAGTTTACAGTTGTATCTCTCTTCTTTCACCATCGTTAAGATACTTAATGTTTACTTCTTAAATTAAAGAAGAAATTTTTAAAAATATCTTAGCATTTTAAAAACACTTAAAAATTATTTAATATTAATTGTGTCAAGTATATTTTCCAAATATTTTAATATGCACAAAGGTTTTTTTAAAAATATCTTAAGACACATAACCTAATCTATTCACATGCACAAAAGCATAAAATGTAAATATTAATAAAGTGAAGAGACCTCTCTTTTCTGCCCTCCTTTAATAACATTTAAGAGGAGAAATACATAAACGTATGTATGTATATGTGTATATATATATATATATATATATATATATATATATATATAAAAGAAAAAGGAATAAAATCACTTGAGTCACAATTCTAAGTTTCACAATTTCATCTATTACACTGAAAATATATATATATAAAGTTCAGTGTAAATTTTAAGTATATTGTAAGTGGAAACATTTTAAATGTTGTTGAAGAAATCTGAAAATTTTACATTCCTCACTTGCAGCTATTTTAACTTAGGTAATCTACCTTTTCTTAATACTACAGACATCTATTATTATTTGAATAGGTTAACAATAAAAATACCTAATTCTTTATAAAAATTGCTAATTCTATATAATGTTCTTTGAGGCTGACCTAGTGGAGAACATGATATAAATGATAGAAGGTAAATATATTAGTTTTATGAAATTAATGAAGTTGATAGTTTATATATAATAAACTTTAAAAAAAATCAGAATATTTATCTATTTATAACTAAAAATAGAGAAACTTGAATTTTTAAAGATTTTTCTCAAGATCCACAGGTTTTAAAGATTTCAAATTGGTTTCATGCAGGTTTTAGGTTGTTTGAGTTTATTGCTTTAGGTTTTTATCAATACAAGCCTTTAGTTGTTTGATATGGTAGTAAATTGAACTTGGCTAGAAACCTAGAATAGAAATTAATTTGACAGTTTATTTATTTATTTTTTTTTTACTGCCTATGATAATAATGAGAGAAACAGAAAAATCATGGTTATTTGAGTGAACAATTGGATTAACCTTAGCTTTTCATTATTATTTCTTTCTATTCAGCATTTTTTACCATACTCAATCATACAAAAAAAAAAACCCAAACAAACAAAAAAAAAAACATTTTATTTCTCTAATTTTTTTCCTCCTTGAAAGTTGTGATTTTCTTCAATTTCCTTTCCCCATGTGTATGTTTTGTGTGTCTTTATCATTAATGATTGTAGTTCTGGGAAATTATTGCTTAGAATTTAAAGAAAAAAAAAAAAAAAGAAACAACAAAAAAAAAAAGACAATCTAAGATTTTTCCTTCCATTCCTGTTGGCTTTGGACTCTTCATATACACACACACACACACACATATATATATATATTCACACACATTCACACTCACACACACACATAGTTTGATGCAAGTTATAGCACACAGAGGAGGAAAAAAAAATTAAATCGATTGATTGGAAATAATTTCCTATCTCCCCATGTCTATGATTTTAAGAGAAATAAGAGAAGTTAAAACCACGTGACATAGACATACGAATCAACTATCCAGTCTCATATTCTGCCAACAAATAAAGAAAAAAAAATATTACCGCAGTGCAGCAAGGGAGGTAACTCTTATATACAAAAGATTTATTTCCCTTGACCGGCTAATACTGGTTTCTCGGGTCAGAAGCCGAACAGACACACACTGTTCAGCTTTGCCCTATGGTCTACATTGTATTAATAATATAAATGAAAATATGCAAGTCCTTCTTAATTTGAAATGAAAATTTTGCTTGACTCTCAAAGGTGAAGAAGGTAGAGTAACAAAAGTACCCCCACATTTTGTCCCCGTGTTCTATAATTGTTAAAATATCTTCTAAGTGGTCTGTTAGGCTGAAAATATCTGAGTTGCTCCCCTTTGTGGCTAACTAGAATGAGAACAAGATTTTATTACAACCAAATTCATGAGCGTTGGATAAAAGAATAAAATTTTTAAAAAAGGGGGAAAGAGCGAGTAAGAGCCTTGATGATTAGGCTATCTGTCGTTGCTTTTCCACTTTCCATATATGAATAGTTGCAGCTTCTGTCGATATTTGCCTGCAACAAAACAAATGAAAAGGTTCGATGTTTAAAAAAAATAAATAAAATATAATTTCTGATTCAGAAATGAATTTTTTTGCCTCTTAATCTTTCAACTGAGAAGGCCATTCACTGCATGGGTGACACTAAGCCTCCTTTACTTCTGAGCAAATTGACCTTAAGCAAAATATTGCTATGAATTGGATTAAGTTGTAGAAAATGGGGAAACCTCATCTTTTTCTTTGAAAAAAAAAAAAAAAAAAAAATTAAAAAGTAAGTTATTAAACTTGCAGCAGATGAAAAATAATGAAAATAATAATCAATTTCAGAAGTGAATGTCCCTCCTCTTTAATCGAAAAGATTTTAAAATGTTAATTAAAAAAAGAAAGAAAGAAAGGAAAAAACCTGTGAAAGCCAAGCACACATTTTCAAAAGGTGTGTGTGGATTTTTTACTAACATTTTTGTTTGTCCCTGACATTGTTTAAGCCTCCTCAAATAAAGCAAAATAAAACCTGTCGTTCCATTTGTACAACAGTGAAATGCTGTGAAGAGGGCGAGAAAGTAATAATTACAATTCTTGGGGTGATCATTATGTTGAGTGCTTGTTTTTTGCCAACAAGTGATGAAGTGTAAAATATCTTTAATGACTCCACACTTAACATCGAAGAAATCAAAAAAAGAATAACACATAATCTCGAACTTGGCTTTTATTTCTCTACTCTCTCTCTCTCTCTCTCTCTCTTATACTTGAGGTTCTTGTATTATGTATCCATATACAGATACATTCAATTTCAAAAAGACATAATTCTAAGTATACATATACATGCATGTATATATTTTATATATTCAAACACACAGATACATACATACAATTCTCTCTTGCTTTTATATAAAAAAAAAACAAAAAAAAAACACACACACCTTTCTACATTTCTTTGTGTACACTCTCTCTCTCTCTCTCTCTCTCTATATATATATATATATATATATATATATATATATATATATTTTCTAGTGTATATGTATGTATGTATACATAAACTCAATCATTTCTTTATCCTCTATCACTTTCAAAATGTATGCAAATAATTCTTTATATAGATATATTTTCCCTTTTTCAAATATAAAAGCATGTATTTATCGCAAGTGCTAACGTACAATTTTCCCATTTTCCTCTTTGTAAATAATATTAACAATAATGATAGACATATTTAAGGGAGATTAATAGCACTTTATCATCCCCCCCCCCGCTGGAACTGAACGTGATTAACATAAAGTCAATTATGCCTAGAAACTAATTAAGCATTGTTATGTTTATTTAACTCTTCACACATTTTATATTAAGACATATACTAACATACAAGTTATGTAAAAAAGAAAAAAAAAAAACACTTCACTTTATAAATATTCTAATGTTGTGCCTGCTGTAGAGAAATGGTTTGCAGGTTGTTTGTTCTTATAAGCCATTGATAGTGGGTTCAATCCTTACTTTGCGTACTCACTAGTGTATCCCTAATCCAGATCTTGGCTAAGCTTAGTAAATCTCTTTACTTTGCTTCCTTTGTAAATAATACAGGCACACACACACACACACATACATACACACATGAATAGTGCATACATACATATACAGATGAGTGAATGTGTGTGTGCATGTATTTAAAAAAAAATCAACTGTAAAATTTCTTTTTTGTCAAAAGAAAAAATAATTTCTCCCACTTAAGTTACAAAATTATACTATCTCTGTCCCATAATAATCGTTATGTTTGCATATAAATTTCATAAACTAAAAGTTATAATTATTATGAGACAGAGGTAATACCTTTTTATTCACTTCCCCAAATGTTCTATGCCAAGAATTTACACTGAAAATGAATGAATACAAACTTTTCTTTCCTCTATCAAAACAAAGTCCTTTTATTACTCTTGCAACAACAAAAAAATTACCTCTTGTATATGAGTGTAAAAAAAAAATGTCTTAAAATGACTCCCTTTCTTTCCACCACCCTCTTTTTTTTTTTTAAACCATGTTAACCTTGCTGTGCTGTTGTGAAGGAACTCAATTAATCAGGTTTTTAATTGGCCTTTCAAATTAAAGAATAATTCATTTTAGTTTGTTTTCCCTTCCCTACCTTCTACTTCTTTTCATTTTTTTAAATTTTAATTTGTGTGCAAATGAGCTTACATGGAAACAGGTTGTCGGGGGATAACTGGTTTTTTATAATGTGTTAATCAGTGATAATATTGTTCCTTACTTGCTCATATGCAACACATATCAATGATTGAGCAGGTAGTAGAGCTTTTTTGATAGGCATATTAAAATAAAAATAGCTGACAAAGTAACTTGTCCAGAAATAGCCATTGAAATTAGTCTTAGTTAAATAATCAGGTATTTTTAATTCTTAATTTTTAAAAATTTATTTATTTTTACAATGGGGATTTAAACTGTTTAGTCACAAAACTAAGAATAAATCATATAATTACATTTAGAGTAAATCTTTTGGTGAGATTATTATTCTGATAAAAAACCCCAGCTAAACTTTAAACCCTATTTGGTGAGATCTTGAGCAATAATTTGAGGTCAGCACTTTTTTTTTCTAAGGATGTCATTTCTTAGATTAACCACAATGATAAAATTATTAATTCCTATCTGGCCAATGTTAAAGTTGAAAAATAATCTTTCCTATTTTCATGGTTACTTTGTGAATAACACACACACATATGTACATAATGCATACACACATACCCAAAATAACCATGATGCTCAAATTATAAATCTCTCTTTCTGGCTAAATTATCAGCTTTTTGCATTCACATCACTGGAAAACCAACAAGCCCAGTCTGTCTCAAGATAACCAAGATCACTTTCTACTACTGCCAGAGATCAGGTTTTAAATGCTGATTTTCTTGGTAAGCCTTCCTTCCTTAGAAAATAAACATAATATAGTTTTCTTGTCTAGCTTTGTGTGAAATTAAACTAACATGAGTAAATATTAGTAAACCAAATGGCTTGAGTGAGTCTAATCTTCTGGGGTTGGATGTGGTACAAAGCTATTATTATCGTGGGTGTCAAGAATATTCTCTAATAACTGTGATCATGAAATGGCTGTTAAATCAGATTAAACTTTGGCTTTGGCCCTCCTTTATTACTTTTTGTGCATCTATATAAAATCTAATATGGCTTAATTTGAATAGGCTTCAGAAGTAAGAAGAAAATGTCTTTATGTTGGTAAATATGTTTTACTTTGTATCAATATTCTAGTTTCCAACTAATATAGGAAGAATTTTTAAAACAATGTACAGTTATTTTGAAGCCATTTGTTTAGTAGAATTTAAAGTTTGTCAATTCAAAGTTGCAAAACCAGTAATGTTTTATTTAGCTTAGGAGCAGGCATCTAGTCTTTTTCAAGCAGGTTATCAGTATATTTGCTTGATAAACTTTACTATTGACATGAAGTATTATCCACATATTTTTGTATATTTTATGATGACTAATATTGGATTTGATCTCTCTAACATTTGAGTATCATAGATTTTAGAAGTACATGACTGACCATTAGGAAATTTTCAAAAAAAATCTTTTTTTTAAATTTTTGTTTCAATTTTTTTTAAATTGAGTTTTATAGTTTATTTCTTAGAACAACCACTGAAATGTAAATCAGGAGTGTGTGCAATAATATATATATATATAAGTTTGATGGGATCAAATAATTGACTCGGCGTCTGTCCCCCCCCCCCCCCCGGCATCACTTATCCTCTTATCTAAAAGGGTAAGAGTTAGGTTTATTTCCTAATGCCTGAGGGTATACCTACAATTTTTATCACGGTCCACCTGGATAGGTCCTCATGTTAAACTGACCTTGTGTCTCATCCTGCCACTGCAGAGTGGAACTAAGTAAATCCCATTGCTGAAATGTAAATATATTGTGGATTAGAGTGAAACAACTAAATACAATGAGTAAAATATGCTCAATCACAATGTAAGTATCATTTTTTGACTGTATTATTTGTATTACTCATAGTATACTTATTCATTACTTATCTGTTTAAAGCTTAATGTTTTGATTTTAATGTTCAAATAAAATAAGTAGAATTTTAAAATATCAACCATCTATAGAGTTGAAAGTTTACATTTGTCATTTTGTGTATGGGGGGAGGGGCTTTTTCTTTAAATCCTGTGTAATTATTTCATAATACAAAACACAGAAATTGTTTTATTATATTTGAATATATCACCTGTTGAAAATGACAATGTGAAAAGATGTAAAGGTAAGAAGAGTTGCTGTCAAACTTAATCATTCTCAGTCTACTTGAATAGTTTCTAGTTAGAAGTGGGTAGATCTGGAAAAGACAAGTTCTCTCTCTCTCCCCTAGTGTTATCCAAAAAGGGATTGTTTGTTGATTGGTACATAATCACAAATTGTCTTGTGACAAATGATTTACTTTTTCGTAGAATCAGAGCTTTTAATACCTTAAGTTTGTTCTTAGTGAGAATGAAGTTAAGAATCTGCTACTACTTGTCTTACCTCCTGTCAAATTTCCATTGAGAAACATACTTTAATTTTTAAATTATAGGTGTCTTAAGAGGCTTGATCCATCATCTGTTTCTTTGAATCTTTGTTGTTCATTTTTCACTCCCAGGCAATTGTTCCCAGGATAGTTATATCTAATAAGTGTAGGTTACAAACAGTTATGTACATTTTTACTTGTCACTTTTTCTATTGTTAATGTTATTTTTTTTACCTAGTGCTAAACTTTTTGCTATTAAATGAAATTTGTTTGGATTTTCAATTATTATACTCAACAACAAGTCTGATTATAAACAAAGATTTCATGATAAATAGTCTACCCTGTTTTTATCCATTAGTATAAAGACTTTGAAGATCTGTTGGGATTGGGAGTTATTTTCTTATATATACATACACACTCATATGTAGGGTGTCTTTAAAGTCTGCACACATAGGCAAAATGCATATTTTTAATAAATGTTTCAACAACATTTTATTTAATTAAAATATTGATCAACAATAACGTCTTCAATCTGATTTCCACCATTTGTGATGCAAAGTTTGATTCATTTTGCAAGATTCACATGAACCTGGTGTATTAACTCCACATTAAACTTTCTTACCATCTTCCACACAGTTGGAAAGCCAACTAGGGCCCACTGGGTAACATGTATAAAAACATTTGCTCTCTTTCGATATGACCATCCTTCAAATCCAAGAAGTACCAGTTCAATTCTTTCTTCTTTCAACAAACTCATATTTAATCTGTAAGGATAAAAAAAAATTATAGTTGTTTATAGTTAGTGATATTTCCTATGTGTTCAGACTTTAGGGACATCCTGTAGAATACTTTGCTTCTCTTTTGTTGAAAGCAAAATTAATTGAAAGTCTAAATTGAAGGCCAAATAACTTTCCCTGCTCTTACTGTTGCATCTCCAACCCAAGAGTAAATTAGTTATTCTGGTTCTTTAAAAAAAATAAAAGAAGAAATCACTAATTATACATTCCAATACTTTGTTTAGGAGTAACTGAAGAAGAAATTTATTGAAGTACCAAATCTACTCAAATAAAATGAGTTGGCACATTATTTTACTATATAAAATGTTTAACCAGTATTAAGTTGCTCTGGGTTTTTTTAATACCTTCTTGCCTTTTCATTGTTTTGAAAAAAAAATCACAGTCATATCTTTTTCATATACCCATGGCTCATTTTAAAAAAAAAATCATTCAGTAGGTTTTTTGATTGTTAGTAATATTAATCAGTCTGACCTCCTTTGTCTGTAGGGGTCTACAAGGTGTCATAGCTCACTTGGTAAAGAACTTAGCTCTAACTGGCCCAAGACCTTGATTTTTTTTTTTACACACCCTGCTGTGATCAGTCTAAAGGGTATGGGTATCTATAAAGGGTGGATTGTGTTATTTGGTGTTCATACAGTTTATTTCAGGTCCAGATCAAAAAGAGTATATTGAGCTAGTCTTTTATATCCCCTACTTATTGTGGTCAGTCTTTCCAAATATATACTTGTAAAATCTGTAATCCTCAAGTGATGTAAATATCTCCTTCCTATTGTCACTAAATTAAGGGAAAAACTTATCTTTTGGGTTCAAACCTCCTTTTTTTTATTTTTACTTTTTATTTTGTAATATGAATTTAAAAACAAATGATGCACATTCATTCCATAAAGAAAGAAAAAAAATTGAAAGTCAACTAAAAATAATCTGAGTGAATTGATAAACATTTCCTTCAGTCATGTCCACAAAAACTGTGATAATCTTGTCTGTCTGTCTCTTTTTTTTTTCTTCTTCCTTATTTTATTTTTAAGAATATTTTTCAAATTGTGTTGTGCCAACATTCTAGTAATTGTTTTGTTCCTATGTCTCTTCTTTTTTTGTTTTTCTCCCTTCCTACTCTCCCCAATATGTTCCTGGCCTCTCACTGGTGACATTCCAAAATTGTGACCAGCCACACCCTCTCCTTCCCATCCTAAAAAAAAAACAAAATTCCTTCAACTTAATAGTAATCTAAATTTAAATCTAGGGCTAGGGGATAAGAGGTAATTTTTTTTTTTTTTCAATATATTTTTTATTTTTAATCAAAACTGATTCAGACAAAATAATGAAATAGCTGAGACCAAATTTTTGGAGGGAAACAAAAATGCATATATATCTTAAAATTTCTTTTCTTTTTCACCAAGAAATGACAAGTTTTTGACATTTTTTTTAACATAAATAATCTACAGTTATTATTGCTGCTATTGTTTCAATCCACAGCTTGAAAAAAAATCATTAACTAAAAGAATGTTTTATTTTCTATTTAATTTTGAGAAATTTCCCCTGGCAAGTCTTGTGAGAATTTTTCGAATTGTTTATTACAATCATTGTCAAGCTCATCCTAATTACCAAAGTGTACTTTGTGCGCTCACATCTCAATAACTTTTCTTTATATGTGTGTGTGTGTGTGTGTGTGTGTGTGTGTGTGTAAGTGGGTATGGTGTGGGGGATTCTGATCATGAGTGGGAGTGGCAATTTGCTACTCCAAATGTTGTCTACCCATATGTCATGGGATAGAAAACTAGATGAAAAAGCACTTTTCTCTCAGCTGAGGCAAAATATAAGGTATGTCCAGAGGTTATGGGTGCACCAAACTGGGCTCATTCACTTGCAGCTTCAGTACAGACCCTACATAATATTATTGCTGCAATATTATTGAGTTTAAAAAAATATTGTGCAATATTAAAAGCAATTCTTACATTGAATATTTTCTTCAAAGGAATTTTTGAGATGAGTGATATTGCATGATATAACTTCCCAACTCAATCTTATAAATTATTGCACAGATTTTTTAATTTATTTATTTATTTTTTTTACTCTTTTAGTTTAATCTTTGACAGTAGAGATTTAGTATTGTGCAATATTGAAAACATTATGCAATATAAGTGATTATCATATAGTAAAAATATCATGCAATGATATTGTGCAATATGAAATATTGTGTCGGGACTGTTTGTCAAATGTCCAATTGGGTAAAAGCTGAAGAGGTGTAGAATAGCAAATGATAGAAAGATGGTCAGACCTCAGATTTAATGTTAACAGCCGTTTGCTTTTACAGGCATTTTTTTGTGTGTACTGAACTGATGTAGTTCTTATAATTGCGGCTCCCCAACCCTCCCCCCTCCAAAATTAAAACAAAAACAAAAAACCCCCCCAAAAAAAACAACTCACTTGTTGGCTCAAAAGTCTCTCATTCCATATTAGTCCAAGTTAAAAGTAAGGTAAGGGTAACCTGAAGCCAAACTTTAGGCCTTATTTTTCCAATGCAGATATCCTTGGCGAATAAGAAAAGCCTGACCCGTTTTACCAAAACTTTTCTTGTTTCTCAATGATACCTACATTGGAAAAATAAGGACGAAAAAAGTTTGGCTTTTGGTAACCCTTACCATACTTTTAACCTGGACTATATTAATATGATAAAAAAACAAAAACTTCACTGTAACTTTTTTTTCTCTAAAGAAAGAAGAAAACAATCTTTCTAATCGTCATTCCCAACAAGGAATGAAGACAGTCCATCTTTTTCAGATGCCAGTCATTTTTATCCATCACCTGGACCCTTACTTGGCTGGCTCCTGGCTGTCCTTCATCTTGACCAGCACAGTTGGTAGGTTTAATGTTTCAAGTGTAGGCCAGTCATTCCAACTTTGTTCAGTCTTGGTCACACTCACCTTTGAGTGTGAGTGGCCACTCTATACTACTATTACTTCTACTACTACTACTACTATGTGTATGAAATGTGCAGAATTGAACTGAATCATTACAAGCTTTGTCTCCTCTTGCTACTGAATATCAAATAAATGAGTTTAATCATTCCTTCACTTGTGTAGACTTTTTCTTTTTCTCAATGTTTGTTCCTTTCTGAAATTCTTGGTTCTTGAAGGAAAACTCCAAATTTGGTGTCATTCAAAAAGAGAAAAAAATCTGGTGTGTGTGTGTGTGTGGGGGGGTCACATTTCTACAGATGAGCTGATGTCAGCTTTGGTTGTAACACAAAAATTTGAATTTGTATTTGACGAGGCCATGTACAAAAAAAACCCTCTTAAGAAACACAAAAATGTAAATATGAACATACAGGCATAAAATAACCCTAAACAAGTTGACATGCCATTAATCAATCAACAAAATTTTGACCTGGTTCCTGCTCAAGATGCACCACACGAGTAGCCCCACCCCAGACGACCAAACTAGGTTGTAGGGACCAATAAAAATGGGCATTTGGAAATGTTGATATTTGACATTCAGTCTCAAAGAATGAATTGTTTCACAAAAGACATTTTGTTTAATCAGATTTGTTATCAAGAAAAGATTTCCTATAATAAAATCTGTTATAGTTAATAAGCTTGACTTGCAGATAAATTACTGAGTAGTGAATTTAGTGACTAGTGATGATTTTTTCTGAGTTTGATTAGAAAACCAGTTATAGTTTAAAAGTTCATTTGTTAATCCACACCCTACAAAAAGAAAAAAAAAGTGGGTATTTGAATAACTGGGAGATGTCACCATATCTAAACCCTTGTTTTGGACATTGACAGATAAACAGAATTAGAACTCTAGTTGAATATGTATATTTGCTTGAAAGTCTTTCTTTCAATGAGATAGTAATATGATAAAAATAAAACATTAAGATAATTAGTCAACTGGGATAGGGTACTATATATATATATATATATATAATGAGAGAGAGAGAGAGAGCAATTTACTAAGCTTTTTTTGATTAGATGGGGCACCTAATAAGACTCATTCGTGTAGGTTTGCTAGAGTAGCTTCTTATTATGATACCACCCGAGGCGCCCTTCTATATAAAACAAAAAAAAAAAAAAAAATTTGCTAAATTCTCTAGTTCAGTCCAAACGAAGGGAAATAACACTGGTTAACTGTTCCTATGTGTTTCCGGCACAACTTTAGCCTGGTAGAATATCGGATATATAAAGTTTAAAAAATGAAAAACTAAGATTTTTTTTTCTGGAGATTAATCAATCACAGGCATACAATATAAATGCTACTTGAAGAATAAAAGTTATCAATATTTTTAATAGCTCATTACTGAATAGGAGCTGTTGACTTTTGTTTTGGAATTAATTAAGTGGTTTTATTTCCAGGTCTTATTTGTGAGATACGTACACTCACAGATTCTTCTAATATAATATAAATGCAATTAAAAGTTTGAAGCTATTGCTGAGTAGGTATAAAACCTAAAGAATATAATTATGAACTCTAGAAGTCTGTTCACAAATTAAACTTCAAGTAGCAATCATCAGACAGGAATTATACATACATACACATGTATGCAGATGGGTAAGACTCCCCCAATGAGTGTCCTGGATGACACTAAGCAATCTGATGGTGAGGCCCCAGTAATGCAAGAGCTTTGGGGAATGAGGAGTATCCCTTTATTGCCATCACTCTCAGGACCACTCTGACCTGGAGTGGTAGCACTTGATAGGGTCCTATCTATGGATTAAATAGAACTAAACAGTGTACTTATGTTAAACTGAATTGTTTGAAATAGAACTATTTATGTATAAAAATGAATTTGGCATTAAATAACCAACAATGGTTGATATGCCATAAAAAGTAACCAACCAACGTATACATGCATATCTCAGTCTGTTGTATAGTAATATATAACCGTCTAGTATCCGAAGATACCACAAATGGGTTTGATCTTCCTGGTGTGTACAACCAACAATGGTTGATATGCCATAAAAAGTAACCAACCAACGTATACATGCATATCTCAGTCTGTTGTATAGTAATATATAACCGTCTAGTATCCGAAGATACCACAAATGGGTTTGATCTTCCTGGTGTGTACAAATATATATCAATACCAAACTTGTTAGTTATATTGAAAAAGTAAAATAAGCTGTTAGTGTTTAATGACTGACTTAATGTTTTTGCAGTAAACAGCAAATAAAATTGTAGCAGTCAATAGTTGATTAGCCAAAACATGAAAAACTTTGTACATTTAAAGAATCCGGAGTTTATTTTTTCAGTCTTCTTTAAGGAGGAATCAAATGGATTTTAAAACATTTCCATTCATTATCGCACATTTTCAACCAATATAAAAATCAGTTTTAACTGATCCTTTTTCCAAGTGGCTTACTGTTTATTTGAAATCTAAAAAAACTGTCACCTAGAACATATATTACTGTCCAGTGTTTCATAAAAGTTGTAACAACCCTGAGGATAAGAGAGTGAAATTAATGAGTATGGACATTTTAAACTATGATATTAGTCATGTGATACCATCATTTGAGCATCCACTCCTTTGTGTTTTGTTTCCTATCTTGTTCTACAAGGACAAATGTATTTTATTTAAATCTTACAAATATGTAAGAGATAAATTTGATATAAACATGCATCCTTGTGAAAGACTAAGTTAAATACCAATATAATACATATTGAGCATTAAATGACAGCACCTTTTTTTATACTATAAAGAATATAATCTAAGGATAAGATCATGTAAATTTTATTCTATGATATTACTCATGTGGAAACACTGCACTCAGACAACAGTATTTAAGAGTCAAAATGATTGTCATATGCCAGCCTCATTCAAGCAGCCATTCTTTTATGTTGGTTGCAGTTTTCCAAAAATGAATTTTATTGACTTATATGTAAGATTTTATATTCAAAATTTAAGTGCTGGTGGTGATGAAAAGAGCTAGATGCTGTGATCACTTTGGATTTTAATGTCAAATTTGGCATTTAACTTTACTTCTTAAATTTAGTCATCTGCAATAGGGTCAACAAATTGATAAACAGTGAACACATACAAATAACAGAGAATATATCTGGTTATCTGTAATAAATGACCTTTCTAACTAAATTTTTCAGCTGATTAAATAAATCAGTTGATAAATTCATATAAAAATGAATATTTTTCTTTTGATCTCTTGGTTAATACATTTAGTAAAATAGGGAGGTACTGCTCTGGCCCTCATACTTTAAAAGTTTTTAATTAGAAATCAGTGACTATGTCACATGAAATTCAACACACTAAATTATTATTTTTTTTTTTTTTCTTAATGAAAATCATGAGTGGCTTGGCCAAGTAAAATTTGTTGAAATTAGATTATCATCCGGGACAAAAAATGTTTTTATTATAAAGATATTGCAAATTCTGCATAAAAAATTGAAGATCTAAAATTATGAATAGTTAAGGACCATCCAAGAACACAATGAAATATTCTATATATCCTTGCATTAATTAGATACACAAAATAATTGTTTTAATTTTGATTGATCCCCCACCCAACCCTCTGTACTCTGCCTTTCTTTAGATGTCTAATTATACTTGGATTATTGAACTTCTTACTTGATCTAAGGAAGACAAGTGCTTCTATCATATATGTTGCATCTAATGCCATCACTTGTGAGTTGTTAGAATTGGCTTCTTCCTTCCCAACTTCATGTACCACCACTTCCCAAGCCAGTGTCTGCTTCAGTACCATCTCTTAAAATGTATTCTCTTTGTAGGTCACAAGTTTAAATTGGGTCACAGACTCTAGTTCAGTGAAATAAGAAATGATATCCCAAGTACAATTTATGCTGTGAGCCCTGAGCTTTAATTTACCCTCTGCCATTTGAGTATGATCTCCACACCTGTCAGTTTATTGTTGCTACAGGCTCAAAAGAGTGAAGCATGGACAATAGAATAAGAACAAATGGAAAGAGTTAGCCTAAAAAGCTGGAGGATACAGTCACACTATTTCTGCCAATGTAACAAATGACCATCAGTCTATAAGAATCAGTTTTGCTATACATCCTTATTATTCAAAAGAATTAGCATTTCTGCTCCAAATAATTATGTATCTCTGAAATTCAGACAACATAGTCTTGAATTCAATAAATCCCTGACACTAAATGGTCAATGTTTGAAAGCTTGGATTTTGAATATTGATTTTTCAACTTGCCTTTCTCTCATTTGGAAGATTGGTTAGAATTCTCCACCTCAAATTTATAAATTAATTTGAGGGATTTTCAACTGTCTGTAGATAAAATAAAGTAACAAAACTGAATCTTAATATGAACCATGAACTGAATATTTATAATGAGCATTTAGAAGCTTCTTCCATAATGAAAATTCTAATTGAACATCTTTGGTAAAATTTTCACTAAATTTGATCAGACGCATTATTTACCCGACTTCAATAATTGTTAGAATTTCCTTAATAGCAGATGAAATTTTTTGTTAATCAAAAACTGAAATGAATAAAATATGTAAGATTTCATGGAAACCTTTTATTATTCAGCTATTTTGAGTTGTCTCCCTTGCAAGACTAAGTATCTTAAATTTTCAAAATTGTGTGGGATAGAATAGACCAAGCTAAGTGAAACCTAACCCTTTCTATATCTCAAAGGAATGCAGTTGTGAAACTGATTTTTTTTTTTTTAACAGGATTGTAATTTTAATTGGCATTATTTTCAATCCTATAAAATCTAATTTTAATACATAAATCAAAATATCCCCAACCAAATAAGGAAATTCAATGAGATTATATAAATATCAGCTTTATTAAATTTCCCTATTGCTCAATTCTATAAGTTTATTCCTTAAATACATTTTCAATATAATATGAGAGAGAAATCACTGGTTAACTAATCTTACGAAAATGAAAACTTCAAATAATTTCAGATTTAATTTGATTTTTTATCTACCTTTTTCACATCCTCAGTTTAATAAATGTCCATTAATCTGTTAGCTGTGATCAAAAGCCAGTGAAATTACAATTAAAGAAATACTAGTTTTTGATTACAAATGGTTCAAACAAAATTCAAAATAATGTCATGTTCCTAATTCACTCCCAATTCAAATAAAGAAACCTTCAAGACCATTTACAGAGAATTCATCACAATATACTTTTGAGTACCATTTCCATATTTGCTACCAAAAACTAAAATGTGACATTTTTTTTAATTCAGATTTATCTGTATTAACTATCCAATTTATGGCGGTTATAGAGACATGGAGAGATAAATATTGATATTCTTGTCCATTACAGCAGAGGACAGAGTATTTCTTTTGATATGATCAGATGTACTGCTCTGGTAACTCCATTTCAAACTTTTGAGCCCTGAGCTTAACTTTACCACCTGCCATTTGAGTGTGATTTCGTATGCTATGTGGAGGAAGGAGAAGGAATAAAAGCGTAAGACTCAAAAGGTTAAAAGTTTCAAGTTAGAAATCAATGGTGGTACTACATGAAATACAACATACTAAATTATTTTTTTCATAAATAACCTGAAGCTTTCTCTCAACTTTTGTACATTCTAAGATGGTTCTCCATCTCATAGACAGTAATTTCAATTTTTTTGCAAAATTGAAGCCAATCTAATTAACTGAAAACAAGAACAAAATTCACCACTATAAAAAAAGTCTAGCGCTAGAATCACAATGGAAGGATCAATTTTTTCTTTGTCCAAATGTTATCAAACCAAGTATTGAATTTTTAAATTTTACCAATGTGAGAAAACACATGCAATACCCTGTCCTCAGCCATCAACCAGAGGTTGGCACCACTAGCAGCTTTTGCCACAGGATAGGGAAACAAAATTAAGTGTTTAATATTAAACAATGCTACAACCTCCCAACATTTCTGGTCTACTTTAGGCTGAAAGCAAAAAGTTTATACCATACAAAAGACAGTGCTATATGATAGAAATATGTTGAAAGTTAGGATAAATCAAACACTTAACTCAAATTCAGATGTGTGATATTTCGTTTGGCTTTATTTCATCACAAACTTTTTCAGACAGAGACTTATCTGAGTTTCATGAAAAGATATTGACAATAATACTATTTCCATGAAACAAGTTATGCCAAAACACCTTTCACCCAAACCCTTCCCTACTTTTTTTTCTTATCAGCTAAAATCTATCTCCACTTTCAAAACAAAAAATCTTTTAATGAAACCCGTTACATCTGACTTTAAATCCCTCCTGGCTTTCCTGCTACAACAATACTCCCACCATTTCTCCTCACATGCTTTTGAATAGAAAAACTCAGATAACAGTCTCTGTCTGAAGAAGTTTGTGATGAAATAAAGCCAAACAAAATATCACACTTCTGGCAGTATGATAGAAATATGTGGAAAGTTGGATAAATCAAACACTTGAGATTCACTACAAATCTATCTTTTCAACACACACACAGAGTAGCAGCCATAAGTTAAGGAATGGAACAAAAAATAGTTAAATGATTTTTACTTGAAAAACTTAGCATGTACGTTTATGAAATTTTCCCAATTTATAGTTGGAACATATGTATTTATTACATATAAAGTTTTTTAAATTTTTTTTTTTTAAGTTCACTAATTTACTGTAGTAAAAAAAAAACAAACTTTTTGTCATGGTCAAAAGTTAAGGAACGCTGTTGAATCATAGTAATTTGGGTAATTTTTAAAACAACTTGATGGCTAATTTTGATTTATAATCAACTGTCATACATCGTTGGAACTATTTTCAAGCAAGATGGAGGCAAAAGCACATAATTGTTTAACTTGAGAAGAAAAAAAAAAAAAAAAAAAAAAAAAAGCTCATTTTTGCAAATCATGAAGGCAAAACTGAGAACTGGCAGGCCTCTTATGACAACCAAACGAGATCTGATGATTCTTAAAATGTCTTTAAAAGACCATTTCGATACAGCAACATCTATTTCTCATGCATTTTGTGAGCAAACAGGAAAGCCAATCTCTAGAAAAACTTTCTTGTAGGTTAAATAACGAAAAATTAGTGGCTCAGATTCTATGTCGCAAACCTTTGATTTTAAAGAAAAATCAAAAGGTTTGTCTCAACTTTGCCACAGAGCATATCTTTTGGACAGAGGAACAATGGAATATGGTTCACTTTAGAGATGAATCTAAAGTCAACTTGTTTGGATCTGATGGTAAGAGGTTTGTAAGACAAAAAAAAAAGTGAGAGGGAATACTTAAGAAAACTGTGAAATTTGGAGGGGGGAGCATAATAGTATGAGGCAGGATTCTTTCAGCGGGAGTAGGACCCAATGTTAGTTTTCACGGTAATATTAATACCAGCGTTTATAAAGAACTTCTTTGCCAGCATGCTCTTCCTCATTTACGCAAAGGGACAGTTGAAACTCCAATATTTATGCAAGACAGGCCACCACAAAGCCCAGATATGAATCCCCGAGAGAATGTATAGAAAATCACAAGAGAGAAAGCTCAGAACAGAAATCTTCAAAAAATTGATGATTTATGGGGTTTTCTGAAATAATCGGAAAGTATCACTATCACCTTTTGTAAGAAGTTAATTGGCTCATGCGGTCAAAGATGCAATGAGGTAATCCAATACAATGGAGAATTCCCTATTTTTGTTTTTTCAGTTGACTTAACTTTAAAAGAAAATTTAGAAAACTTTATGTAATAAATGCGTAAATGTTCCAAGTATATTTTGTGAAAATTTCATAAACATACATGCAAATTTTTTAAAAGTAAAAACTCATTTAAATCTTTGTTGTTATTCTGTTCTTTTACTTATGGCCACTACTGTGTGTATGCGTATATATATAATATAAATAAATGAATGAATAATTGGCTGGCAATTATTTCAACTTTGATACTGGCTTTTCAATACTCTCACCAATTTAATCTTTAGGAGTTGCCATTTTTCAAATTTTGTTAAAAAATCTGTTTCATTCTTCTCAAAGATAATATTGCAACCCAATTTTATCCCATTCCATACACTTTAACTGGTTATTTTCAAGATTTTAATCAATGTTCTCTTCAACTTTCAGACAATGCTTTATAATACTTTAGCCATTGAAGTTATTTTAGTCAGTGTACTTTATCCCACTATTATGTTCAAACTTGAAATATTCATTTAAAAAGTGGGATAATGAAGATATTTCTTGTTGTTGAATTAATTCAAGGCATATTGGAAACTGGATTCTGCCGTCTGTTTTTTTTTTGTTTTTTGGTTTTTTTTTAAAGTCAGTGTCAGCCAAAATAAACTCAAAAACAAATTCTTTACCATAAACCTGTTTAAAATTGAAATATGCAAAAATAAATTTTTAAATCCAAATTAAGAACCTAAACTTTACATTGCAGATTTAAGTGATTTTTCAATATTATCTTTCAGCACTTTATATCCTATTAAAGCAAACATTCTTTTAAACTAGCATTTATGAATTTGGTTTCAGTTATTAAATTTAAAAAAATTAAAAGCCTCTGGCAGAATTTAGTATAAAAGAGCAGTTTTCTGGATTTCAACTTAATCAGTTACCTGATCCCTGACTTTGGCAAGGAGTAAACACCTGAAAGCAGTACCAGAATACTGGACATTTTATCTGGACAAAGAAATTAAAAAAAAAAAAAAAAAAAAAAAAAAACCCTGCCAATAGGTTTCTCATATTTGCAAATGATATGTAACTGCTTTGAAGAACAAAGATGAGATACAAATAGTCAAGAAAAATATCTTTAAAATATATAAGTTTAAAAAACTTTCTTACAGATTTTAAATTTCTTCATGAATATCAAAAATTCCTTAAAACCACTAATATATAATTGTCACTTTAGAAGAATGTTTAGTACATAGTTGGGATATTGGCTATTTCTTCTTGATTTGCTGGGATCTTTCAAATGGTCAGGGATAAATAAATGATAATGGTAGATTTTCACCTTGTTAGTTGAAATTATCCCAAATTGTATTTTTGTCAACATCAACTAAAATTTCACTTTCAGAAATTAAGACCTTTATACTAATAAATAAATACATTGAAAATGGCCGATTTTTCAACATTTCACCTCATACTGTATATTTTAGATGTAGTAAAGGACGAAAAAAATGTTGGTATAGGACAGGCACTAAATTTTAGTTGGAGTACAATATTTGGTAAATACTTGGGATATTGGACTGAAGACTGAGATCTGCTGAGCTTATTGACATAAATTACCCCACATACACATACAGGAAGTGGGCATTTTAAGTTATTCATAAAAACTTGTCCATGTGGCAATCACTGTCATGTCCAAAAGTAAATGATGACATAAGTAGAAATGTAACAATTTTTTAAAAGCATTGATAACTATTGGTAAAGAGCAAAAACATGACATTTTTGTCAAAATAAAAGTTAAAATAGTCAACAATTATAGGGAGATTAAATTGTGTGGGGGGGTGTCTTCCAAGAGAAATGGTTAACTGTATTTAAAAGGGTAATGAAGAAAGCAAGAGAAAAATCAAGATTTTAAAAGCAATACAAGGAAAAATTAGGATTTTTCTCAACATTGAAATTCCAATCAATTTTAAACAATGATCCAGAAATGTTTTAATGAAAAAAACATTTACCTAGCAATTCATTAAAATAAATTTCTGGGCTAGTCTTTGGCCTGTTTACTTTTCTTGTTCTTAATGACACTTGCATCAGAAAAAATAAGGTTTAAAAAAGTTTGGCTTCAGATAACCCTTATAAACTGACGACATGGTGTATGTTTATAACTATGAAGCATTACCATTGAAGAAAGGAAAACTCTTATGAATGTTGCATGAATTTTGTTAACTTTTTTCAAATAGCCACTGCACATGGTAATTTCATTTTCAAGATTGAACCCCTTCAAAAATATCCTTTCCTGTCACCTGAGTATTATGTATTCATCTAGACCAGCATAAGTATTTCATCTTTCTAAATCATAATCAAGTGCTAGGCTGAACAATAAAGGAAAAGGTTAATTTGTATAGATGGAAATTAGCTTTCTTCTATAGAAAAATGTGCCATAGGCCTTATTAATCTCACATTAGAAAATCTTTTCCTATAAAACTCATGAAAGAAAAAGTATGTATCCAATAGAAAAATTAAATAAAATGGGAGTTTAATTGAACATAACCTAATTATAGAGTTTGAGCAACAGCCAAAACTAATAGAAAGGAATGTGTAAGAAAGCTGGAAAAAATTTTTCCAGTGTAAATCTAGGAGTAAAAAAGAAAAAAAAAGAACATATTTTGAGATAAACAATAAATGAGAAAAGAAGAGTTAAGAAGGGAGAGGGAGAGAGAGAAAAAGGAAAGTTAAAAAAAAAAAAAAAAAAAAAAAAAAAAAAAAAAAAAAAAAAAAAAGAGAGAGAGGAAAAAAAAGACCAAAGTGGATGGGGGTAAACAAGACTGCTTTAAATGGCTGCATAGTTGATAAATAAATAAAAAAGGAGAGAGAGAAACAAGAGCAAAGTGGATGGGAGAGGTGGGGGTTAAACAAGACTGCTTTAAATGGCTGCATAGTTGATTAAAAAAAAAAAAAAAAAAAAAAAAAAAAACCTGCTATGAAAATACTTGTTGCCTCATCCTGTAGAAATACAAATGAAACAATAAAAATGCAAAGCTACTTCAATTTTCTCAGCCAGCAGCCAAGAGCAAAGGTTAAATATATGGCTTTACTGTAAATGAGGGAAGTTGCACTTGATGAGGGATCAAGAGAATGATAAACAGGTGAACTGCCAGAGTCAAATATTCAAATGCAAGCTTCTTGCAACTATTGGTCCACAACAAACACATAAAACACCAAGTTGTGAAATAATGTTTTTATTGTCTATACAGGACATACAAAATGAGAAGGAAGAAAGAAAGAAAAAAAAAAAAAGGGAAAATAAAAAATAAAAAAAAGAAAAAAAAAAGAAAAGAAAATAAAGTAATTTAGTATTTTTGAAATAATAATGCCAAAGACTGGAAAAGTTTCCTACTAAACTTGGTTGGGTGATACATGCCACGACCACCGGGAAGAAGAGTAGGCGGAGGAGGAAGAAGAAGGAAGTTGATGGTAGGAGGAACTGAGTGAGTAAGAGGAGGATTGGTACAGGAAATTGTCTGCAGAAACTGTGCAGTGGCAGCAGATATTGGTCATCTTTTATTTATTTTTCTTTCTTTTCCCCCAAGACTAACAAACATTTTTTGTCATGACCAAAATAATTGAGGAAAGAAGAAAATGAACCAGTAGGGAAGGGAGGGAAAGGAGAAGAAAAAATAATCCAAAAATTATTGCTACTCCTGAAGGGACTTTGAATTTGGACCAAGGCACAGCTTGTGAGAAGGAGGAGAAAAGAGATGGATTGCTGCTGCTGCTGCTGTCATTTCTAGACTGGCCTAGTCAGGTAATGTTGTTTGGCTAATTTATAAGTAACTGTAAACTACCAAAACAAATGAGCAGCTATTTGTTTTTTGACAAATTAGGGCTTCATATTTCAGAGTTGAACATCTGAAAATGAAGAAAACATAAGAGTTATAGAAAGTTTCAAATGTGTGTAAGTTTGAATGTGAACATTATAAATGTCAAGCTAAGAGAAGCTCTTCTTCAGAGTCCACACAAACTGCCTCAGCTCGGATGAACCAATCAATAACAAAGGCACTTGAATTATGCAACTTTAAAGAACACAAAACAAAAAAAAAGGGGGGGAAAGGTCTTTGCTTTCATTAAAATCCTGAATACTAGTATCACAATTTATGCAGATCCTTCTTAAAAAATAGACTTATCTGCAAAACCGACGCTAAGAAAAATAAAGCAATCTCAATTAAATTGGACTATTGTGAAAGAAAAACTAGATGTTTAAGCAAAAAGGTAATTAATAAAATGACTTTTGAAAATGTTCTCTTAAGTGCAAAATTTGCTGCCTACACAACTTGTACATATTTATCTTAAAGTAAATATTTTATGCTTAACAAGGATACAAACATATTTACAATGCTTTAAATATCAATGTCTAAAAAGTCTTGTTCCAATCTTTTTTTACCCTCCTTAAATAAAGATCTAATCTGTAAATGAGAAGAACTGTATGACAAAAACTATTATGGTGGCAATGTAAAGTCAGATTAAGATTTTTTTTAAAACTATCAATAGAGTGAAGACAGTTTTTAGTGAGAGAGAGAGAGAGAGAGAGAGAGAAAAGAAAAAAACTTAAGATTATTCTATAGCTTCTACCCCACACACACACAAAAAAATTAATTTTGTCTAAGTGAAAATAAAATAAAGTACTAGAACTATTTATCTATCATTATAGAACTGAAGTAGAGAAGGAGAAAGATCTTTAAAAAATGTAGAAATGTAATTTTTAATACAATTTTATTACTTAATGATTAAAAAAAAAAAAAAAAAAAAAAAAAAAAAAAGAAAGAATTCCAACTGGAAGAAAGTTTATTTATTCATCTTAGAATGATTTTTTTTTTAAAATCTAATTTTTTTATAAGGCAGATTTCATTAAACAGCCAAGCTTGTAAAAATTGACAATGGTAATTTGCAGCTGCAGAAAATAAAGCTTTTACCCTAAACAAATACAGTAATACTTTAAATTGAGATGTAAACCTATTAAAAAAAAAAAAAAAAAAAGCACTTTAAATTATTTTCTTACTTTAAGGAGAATAAAACAGTACATTTAATAATGTAATAAAAGTATGAAAATCCATTTGGACCAACAGTTATGATTGACCTAAAAAAGGATCGGGGTTAAAAAAAAAAAAATTTTAAAAAAAGGCTGTGAATAAAACTTTTACCAAACATGGAATAAATTTCATTTTGTTTAACTAGGCAGAGCAAGAGAGAGAAGGGAAAAAAAAAAAAAAAAAAAAAAAAAAAAAAAAGGGGTGGGGGTCGTCATTATGTGTCAACATGATGATGTGCAAGAGAATGTGACAAGCAATTGGATTGAATGGATTTTTTTTTTTTTTTTATTATTATTATTAAGAGCAGTCAGAAAGAGGAGCAGCATATCCCCACCCGCCAAAAAAGGATTAAGTGGAGGTCAGCTATGCAAAGTGCAGCTGGAAAAAAAAAAAAAAAAAAAAAAGAGGACAAGAATTGCAAATCGTTGGGTGGAAATTCTCACAGGGCAATAAATGATCAGGTAAAGAACAGGTATGAAGAGTGTCCAATCCAAAACCTCACAGTACAAATTAGCATTTCAAAAGTATTGGGAGGAAGGTTTAAAAAAAAAAAAAAAAAGAAAAAAAAAAAAAAAAAAAAAAAAAGAGCCACAAAAGACAAGTTCAGAGGTCAGCAAAGTCAATGGGATTTATTCATGAAAGAGTGAAGGTAGAGAGGCTAGAAAAATAGTGTGAGTTTATGTTCACACACAAAAAAACTTTTTAAAAAATTTTAAAAATTTAAATTGAATCTTGCCTTTACAGGAGAAGATGAAGAAAGAAGTCAGGGGAGGTGGAGTTGCAGTGCAGCAAGTAGAGTGTATTCAACTGGTGAAAAGAAATTCTTTAATTAAATTCTTAAAAGATTGAAATCAAACATGTTCCTTTAAAGGAGAGATTTAGATTTGAACATCAACAGGTTTTAATCAAAATACATTTGGCTCCAATAACCCACACTCATGTAGTTGATACTGTTCCTATAGCAATACTTTCACACGTCAACCTAAACATTTGCATAAGAGCCTTAGTGAGGTTTGATTCTTTACTGTGCGTGAAAATAGCATTTCATTGGTGAATGAAAGACAAGTGTGTCCAGATTTGAAGAGTAAACTTATCCATTACACCTGCTGCTCTAGAAGCAGCAGACACATTCTCCAAACATTTTATGAGAACCATTTTGGTAAATTAATAGAAGAAAGAGAGAGAAGAATTTTGGAACTTTTTTTTGGGGGGGAAGTCACCAATTAGTATTACTGGCAAAAATAATTATCAGTGTGTGAGTGAGAGAGAGAGAGTATGTACATACATACAAATTGCATATTAATTTAGTCAACTCTGAATGAGCCTTGATAAAAAAAAAATATATATAAATAAATAAATAAAATAAAATAGTTTTTAAATTGCAAACATTTAATTTGGAAAGATTAAAAAAAAAAAATCAAGAGAACAACTAATTGAAAAGGATATGTGGAATGAATTAAGAGAAGAAATTTTTAACTTTTTGTTTTGTCAAAACCCCAAATAGCCACTAAGTTACATCCACTAACTTATGACTGATCCTCTCCAGGTTTGTCCCCGCAATTTTTATAAAAATATATTTTAGTAAAATTCATTGCTAAGTAATATAAACTGAATAATATTAAAAGATAATACTTCAAGTTATTCTTTTGGGGAGGGGGTGTTACAAGTAGTGTGTGCAAAGTTAAATAATTTGGCAGCCTTTGCTGTGACAATACAAGAATGGAAACAATCTACAAGAAGAGGGAGAGGGAGAGAGAGAGAGAGAAAGAGGAAAAAAAAAAAAAGAAAAAGAGCTGAGCAAAAAAGGAAAGAGTGAAAGTAGCTGCAGCAGCAAGCATCCCCCCAGTGGATGTAGCTGGGCAGTGAGAAACATCATTTCCTCCTGTATGGAGATGATTCTTAACTAATTAGGGGTTACATGAAAACCAAGATTATTTAATTAATGTTCATTAAATGAAAAAACGTTGAGACAAAAAAAAAGGGGGGGGGGATAGGGGGGTTCAACAGCTGAGGCATTTGCACTTCTGAAAATGGAAACTGAAGATCTTAACTGCAAGCAGCATTTAACTTTGTAAATAATCTATAGAAACTATAGGATGGGGATGAGAAGAAGTAAGGCAGTTTGGAAAAGAGCAAAAGAGAAAGAACAAAATTAAGAGCTAGAGAAATAAAGTTGGCTAGGAAAAAAACAAAATAATAATAATAATAATAATAATAATAATTAATAACAACGTGAGAGAGAGAGAGGAGCTTGTGTAGTCAACCAAATCAACTGGCTGTATCCACTTGTCTGTCCATTTGTGTCTGCTGAATAAGAGACAGGATCATCTTGTTGCTAAGCACTGTGGGTAGATAGGTAATCCAGATGTGAGCCAGGCAGCATCACCTAGACTAGATAAATACAACTGACTGCAAGGTAGAGTACAGACGTAGGCACACAGCAACAGCAACCAGCTTCTTTTGTGTCTTGCCATGTCTAAGGTTGGGGCAGGGGACAGCAGCAGCTGACTGTCCAGTGGTATAACTCTCCAGCCACAAGCTATCTGCAATTGCAATGGTTAGTGAACCACTGCTCAAGTGGTAAGTATGAAAGCAAGTAGCAATTTTACTTGTCCACTGGTAGGTACATACATAGGTAGGTTGAAATGAGTGAGCTACAGGACAACACATGGCCATTACCTTGATCATCCTGATTTCTTTCCTTTTTATTATACACCACAGCACTGGGAAATCATATCTTTTCTTGTTGCCAATGTTTATCGTTTGCTTTACAAATTGAGTTTCCCCAAATGAAAGTGAGAGAGAGAGAGAGAGAGAGAGAGAGAGAGAGAGCTTTCATAGCAACATTTTTTAAAAAAATCTTTTCATTTCCTTCAAGGAATTTCTTAGATTTTGAGAGAGAGAGAGAGAGAGAAAAAGAGAGAATCATACTTTCATTTTTTTTGGTAATTTTTTTTTCTTTTAATAAGATTCTGTTTTTCTTTTTGTTTCTTTTTTTTGGTAATTTTTTTTTCTTTCAGTTTGTTAAATTCTTCCTTTTTTATTTTGAGGGAGGGGGAGGGTCATTATTGTTCATTTGATAGAAAATGCTACTTAAAATTTCTACGAGAATACAAAAAAACAAATTTTTCAATGTAAATTATATAGACACTATTGTTGAGACCGACCAGCTCTATACAGTTGATAACCTAAATCAAAAGTTCACAAGTACCTGGCTGGGCTATATATATATATATATATATATATATATATATATATATATAAAATGTTTTTTTCTTTTGTGCTGCCATTGCACATATGACTGGTTGCATTGCACACTTTAACACACATGCACTCTTGCACCACACATGCAAACTTATACATACACACATACATAATAGTAGACAGCAAGATGATGTTGTTGTCGTCCCTGGCCAAGAAGACTAAACAAGCTACTCATACAAGAACTATAGCCTGGCCAACGGAAGGGCTTAAAGAAGGAGATAGACAAAAGTGGAAGAGGGGTGAAGGCAGCTCAATCAAGGGAGGTAATCCATGAAGCAAGCACTTTACTTCCTGCTAAAATAGCGGAGGCTCAACAAACATTTCTTAATTCCCTCAATGAAACTGATGGTAATGAAGATGGCAATGACGATGACAATGGTAATGCAGAAGGAGGACTTTCAAACAATGCCGCCTATGCCACAGCAGTCCTGGAAGTCAGTTTGATCAGTAGCGGATGTCCTCTGGGTGACAGCCAATGCAGTTTAATACAAGTTAATAATTATAATATGAACCGTATGTTTTTTTTCCTCTTTATTCCTCTTTTCTAAGAGCAGTCCTAGTCACAGAATAGATCCAAATCAACAAATCCTGCAAGTGACTTTTGCTGCCAGCCTTTTCTAAAAAAAAAAAAAAAAAAAAAAAGGCTCAGTTCATTTCTTGTGCATTTTGTCTTTTCAATGCAACTGTTTGTGAAGTGAGGCAATTGCAGCTTGCCTGTTATTTACTCACCTTCACCATTAGCAGTGGCTCCATGGTTGAGGGTGTTGATTGCTGTTATTTTTTTGTTTTTGTTTTAAAGTAGACCAAGGTCAATGAGGATGAGGAGAAATGGGGGAAGGGGAAATTAAGCAAGTTTGGGAGTGGGGAGTCATGGGTGACTCCATGTGAGTCTTCGCTCATCACTCATCATTACAAGCCATTGCTGCTGTCCCAACATGGCTAATGAACGACTTGGCCCACAAAGGAGAGGCAGCAACAGCAGCAGCAGAGAAATAATTCAAGTAGAGACATTAACTTAAGGCTTATGATCAATTCAATCCAAGATAACTATTGCATCGGGGCCTCCACTTGGGGGTTGTGGTCCTCCTGGTTTGGCTGGCAGTACACGCCAGGGATTCCGGGCAGCACGTTTGAAGTCCTGTGGCAAGAGCTGTCTTCGTAGTTTTCTGAAAGAAAAACAACAATATTATTATACAAGATATAAAATGTCTAATGATGGTTATTTTCTTTTCAGACTGAACAGATTTCTAGGAACGTTTTTTTCTCCAAACCCTTTCAAAGCTTATATTCAAGATTTAGTTAGCAATATGCCTATTAAAACTTGTGGTATTTTGTTTACAGTAAAAAAATACATTCAGCTAATTAATTTGAATGTACTTGCCAGTGATTTTAATGTGTTGACAAAAAATGCCCTTATACAGGATCACCTTGTTGCTCAGCATGCTCCCTACTATTTTTCAGTTTTATATAGAATTTTAAAACTTAAAAGATTTAATTTCCATTTACTAAATCACAAGACAAGTTTAAACATGCACTAAACTGTAGTATACAAAATTATTTGTATTAAAAGGATAATAAAACAGTTTAAGTTAAAAAAAGGTTAAGAGGCTGAGTATTTAAATCTCTATAATTGTCAAGTGTAGAAAGAAAAAGAAAAAAAAAAAAAAAAAAGCGGGAGGGGCAGTGCTTTTAAATCTAAAACAATTATAATAAAGAGCAGAAATTTACAAATAAAAACTTAATAGAAACATAATCTCAGAAAATTGACATGGGAGTTATTGATGAGTAAAAGAAAAAACATTGCAAAGAGTACTGACCTAGTTGCATCCGTGGCCAAAAAGTAAACATCATCTGGTGCATCAATCCAGCTGATCATGTGCATTTTCATAGGTCTTATTCCAGAGGTTTTGCTTCGGCCGTTCATACTGTGCTTGTTTATGACCGACCCTCGCTGTAAATTAAAACAAAACTAAGCTAAGTTTAATTAAACAAAAAACAAAACAAAACCCACGCACACAAAAATAATTTTTCTACTAAATAGGTAAGAAGTCAAACCATGACTGTGCAAAAAGAAAGCAAATAAAAATGCTATCAATCAATACAATTAAAAAATTATCTGGAATATGAAAGAAAAATAAATAAAATGAAATATGAAAAAAAATCCACCCCACCACCATCTTCTGTAAAAAGCAAAACTGTTTTGTTATCTTATTATGAATAAATGATAGCTCTATTTAAACACAGGATTAAAAAAAAAAAAAAACTGTTTTTGAAGTCATTCAGAAAATGAAACACTCAAGACAAATTAGGGCAAAAAGAGAAAAATATGTAAGGAGATTTGAATTCTAAATATTGTCCCATCATAAGAAACAAACTTTGTTATAACAACACATTCACACCCCACACTTTCAAACACTAATATATGCATCTGATAATTTAAAATGTTAAATTTCTTTAACTGCAGTAAATGGTTACAACTAATCTAACTATATATAAATAAATTTAAAAAAAAAATCTGTTTCAAGTCTGCTAATGGGAAAAAAAATTGAGTGACTATATGAGAGAGAGAGAGAGAGAGAGAGAGAGAGAGAGAGAAACAATGCATCCTTCATTTACATTTATCTTATCAGATTAAAGCACACACACACACACAATATATATATATATATATATATATATATATATATATATATATATATATATACACACATATATACATATAGAGAGAGAGAGAGAGATGGTAAATTTTTAAAAAATTAGCTTTTAAAGACAAAATTGCAACCAGAACAGAAATTCAGATTTTAGCATAATTTAAATTGAATTAATTTTTTTTTGGTAGGGGGGGGGAAAGCTAGCAAGTAACTTCGTCTATTACTATTTCATTCTTATACTAAATCTAGATTTTCATTAGAGTTTAGTAATATGTTCCTTACTCTTTACTCTTGTAATAAGCAAACACAAATAGAATCATTTTGCAAGAATCATTGATTTGAGAAACAAATTAATGTTAAATCATTCTAGAATAGGCAAATAAATTTGATATGAAAAATTAATTAAGATTAAAAAAAAAACAAAAACAAAAAAAAAACAACAAAAAACGGAATGGCCAAAAAGATATTTTAAGCTAAAATATTAAAAGAAAGAAAAGGTGGTTACAATTTTAATAGTTTATTTTATATCTCAATTTAAACTAAGATTTGACTCAATGCCACACCCACAAGCATATCTGAAAAACAGTGGGTAGGTATGGGGAGATGATATACCCATTTGTTACATGCAAGAAATGGGTCTTCAGAATTTCTTGTATTCAGTTATCACAGTCAGTAATAAAATAGTTAATATAATAAAAGCTTAGAATTTTCATTAAAAGTTTTACTTATAATTAGATGCATTTCACTTTCAATTAGAAGAAAAAAAATTACTTAAATCTAAATAAGCAACTTTCAATGAATATTGTGTTGATTGTAATGAAGCTATGAGCTTTGCCTTTATCAATGTGTAGCTGATAACATCTTTACTATAAATAACATAATGACCAAATTCAAAAGTTATGCAAAGCTTATATCTTCTGAAGTAGGGGGCCCCATTTTTATTTAGAAAAGAACCAAATGAAAGAAGGAAAAAGGTAAAAATGTCATTTAATATTCAGAAAGAAATTTTGTATAGACAACAAAACATTCAGAAAAGAATAGCTCTCCACTGTTATCATCATAATTAGAATGAAGCATTTGATCTCTTTAAATGTAATATAAAATATTTAAAATAACTAAGCAAAATAAGAGCAAAATTGACATTGATAAGAAATGAGACAAATGCAAATATAAAGCTAAACTATCAATTGTCTCTTTCACAAAAGAACAAGTATGAACAGTTGGAGTAAGGCTTCCTGTAAATAAGAATGTATGTGAGAGCAGTAACAGCCATAATTCTAGTATAAGTTTTTTTGGGAATGGTTTATGAAATAGATGAACAGGTGATTAAATATTTTTTTTAAAGTTATTTTTAGGCTGAATATGAATAAAATCTGCAACAAAATGTTTAATTCGTAATAAATTAATGCAGAATTATAACTGTTTCTGCTCAGCAGATAAATAAAGTTTTAATTTTAATTGTCAAGTGTTTTAAGTTTTATTGCAACTCAATAATTTGGACTAATTCTATCTGTTGCTTTCATCACATTTAGACCAGTGTATCCAACCAACAGTATTCAGATGATATATAGAACAATGGATACACTGGATGAAATGCTAGCAAAAAAAGAAAAAAAAAAAAGGAAAAAAAAAGATAGGCTGAACAAATGATTGAGTTGCAGTGTAATCCTTTTCAAAGACAGACGGCAGAAGAAGGAAGAGAGAAGCTGAGTTGCTAAGAGTGAACAAGCAGAGAATCAAGGGGGGGCGAAGAAAAAAAAAAAAAAAAAAAAAAAGGAAATGAATAAATAAAAAGGATTGCTAATATGAAAAAGGCAAAGAAAAAAAAAAAGAAGAAAGATGAAATTACATATGACAGCCAACAACAAAATGCACAAGAATACAGAATACCACGATGAGCCAGGATTGGAATTAAGAAAATAGCTTAATCTGACTTAGCAGAAATAAAGAGAAAATAGAGGAGGTACCAGTGAAAGTATAGAATTTCAAAAGAAAAACTTAAATGTGAAAACAAACTAAGACAAAACAAATTAAATGAAACAAAAAATAAATAAATAAATAAAAATAAAAAATAAAGCAAATAAATTGGTGACCCTTTTGCCGTGGAAACGCTCAGAAAGAGAAGTATATATTATTCTATTCCTATTAATAACAAAGTTGCATCCAGCTTACAAAGGTTGTTTCTTTGCTATTACTCTAAGCAAACAAAAATATCTCAATTGAGGCTGATGATAATCTACCCCCTTTTCAAATATGAATTAAACAGCAGTGAGAAATTTGCCAATTAAAAAGAAAAAAAAAAAGGGAAACGGATTGGATGGAGGAGAGGGGAAAAAGAAAAAGAAAAAAAGGATTTGGGTATACTGAGGACAAATTTATCACCTCTGTTAGTTATGTCCCCTCCATCATACAAAAAAAAAAAAAAAAAAAAAAAAAAGTGGGGGTAGGAAGAAGAAAAAAAAAAAAGTGGGATGTAGTGTGTCCTCAGCGTTCCCTGGCACTCTTATGAGCCCTTCCCCAGCAAGCAGGTCCAGCTACCATAGGCAGTGATGATGGCATTTTCACTAAAGGGTTCGCGCCTATTTTACTGGTACTCAAGAACTGTTACAAGGGTTAATGAATCGTTTGATAAATAGAAACATGCACCAAGATAATAAAGATTTAAAAGTTGCCAGGCTAGGCTTTAAGCTTATGTCAATGGCAGTGACATGGCTACAAAATAAATAAAAAATAAAAATATATTTTTTAAAGAACTAAATATGGATGTTTCCTCACTGAGAGTTATTCAAGCCACATTGTTACCTAGAAGGACTGGGAAGTATTAGGGAAGGTCCTTGTCTGACACTTCTCCATACAAGATAGTCAGGAGGACGAGACACATTCTTGCACATAGGTAGGTATAGATGGAAACAAATAGTATATGTATAAATAAATAAATAAATAAAAACATAGCTATTCATATATGTATATACAAAACACGCACACACATTGTTTACTTTCAGCTGATAAGCAGACTAAAAAGTAGGAGAATTACCTGAGTTTGCAGTGGTTAGCCTTATTCCTTTATTTTCTACTTTATTTTGAATAACGTGTATGTATTTGCAAATAATAACTAAGTATTTCTGTTTGCTTAAATCTAGATTGGCTGGTAATACAGGGACCAATGGCAACCAAAGAAAATGGAATCTGTCCACACATCTATTCCTTCCTTCCATGATGGAATCTAAAAATCTCCTGCTATAAAACACTCAATATAAAATATCCTTTCAGCCAACTGAACAGTAATTCGAAACTAATGCCAAATTGAGGACATAAAAGGCAGCAGCTACTGATTAAGATTCATGAATATATATATATATATATATATATATATAATATATATATATATATATATATATATATATATAGTTTGTGTGTTAAAAAAAAAAAAAAAAATCCCATTGTTCCCAATAAAAGCTTGAAGATGTGTTCACTTGGTTGGTAAAATTCAATTTTTTTTTCAATAGAAAAAGGTGCTTTTAATTTAGATATTTTTCTACATTGTCAAATGAACAACATCCAGCAGCAAATACATAAAGACATTAACGGATTCAAAATGACATTATATATATAAAATAACAGTGGACAAACAGATGAATTTATGCAGTAAGCATAAATATAGCTGGCAGCAGTTCACAGTTTTAGATGAGGAGGAGCACTTAGCTTTAAAACCAAGTGCTAAGGCCAGAATAAACAATGTATGTGTGTATATGTATATTCATAGATAAGTGTATGTGTGAGTGTGTGCCTAGACACACATCATCTAACAGAGAAAATGGAGGGACAATGACTGGCCACTGCAACACAGGTATTAAGAAAGTAGGAGCAGTGGAATGAATGAGGCAGCATTGTATATAGTCAAAGGATGTAGATGTAGTAGTAGTAGTAGTAATAGTAGTAGTAGTAGTATGTCAGCAAACCTGGGAATTAGCCAATCCTTTAATGACCTGGTGCTTACCATTGTAGCTGGTGTTCTAAGAACACTTCCTGCTTGCCGAATTACTCCGAGGCCCTGTCGTTTAGCAGGAGGACCTAAAAGAGAAATTCTAATTGCTAATATGTACTGAATACGATTGCTTTTAATAGCTAGATCCAAATCTTAAGTACGAAATCAGAATTCCACAATAGTCTTAAGTGCTGCTCAAAAGTTTCTGTTTGGGCTGGATTTGAAGAAAAAAAAAAAAAAAAAAAAAAAATTTTTTTTTTTTTTTTTTTTTTTTTAATTATTTCAGAAAGAAATCTAAGACTTAATTTTAAAAAAGTAAATAACAATGAAAATTAGAGCCAATCACCTGGTAAAATGCTTTGAAAATATGACAAAGTCCCAGCTCAAAATTGTCAAAAATTTAGTTATTAATTTTAAAAGTCAATGTATATTGTCAACTGCCTGAAGAGAACACAAGTGACAAGGAATAGAAACATATGTGGATATGTACTGAGGTAACTTATTAACAATGACACAAAAAGAAAAAAAAAAAAAAAAAAAAGAAAAAAAAAAAGAGAAAAAGAGGAAAGCATTGTTTGATGAAATATCATGCTTACAATCTATAAATTATAAATACCTTTAAAATGTTCAATTGTTATGATTATACAGAATCAATTTACTATTTACATCCTTTCCCTGTTTCAACAGGTGGAATGAGCAAGATCATTGTATCAGTTAAGAATAAATTTTCCAAATGCTCTTTTTCTTGTCTCAGTGCCAGTGAGTTTCTTTTCACTAAGCCATTTACAATCTGGTGGTCAACTTGACTGACATGATAGACAAATTAATGTTTTCTTTTCTGAGCAGCTGTTTATTTTGATCTTAAACTGGTTGGGTTTTGTCATTTTTTTGCAGTTTCAGGATTTCATTTTCCTAAATTTATGAATAAAATAGCAAATTTGCACATTTTTTGTATTTTCTAGAGCTTTAAGAAAAACAAAAAAAAAAACAAAAAAAAAAACTCAAATGTCAATTTTGTAGTTTTTCCAACATAGCTCAACAGGTTTGTTTGAGGTTTATCAATAAAGCAAGAAAAAATACACTTTTTTGCCCTGCCTTCTTTTGAACCCTATCTTTTCTTTAACTGTCCCAAGCTAGATAATAAAAGCCTCATCTTCTGTTTTTAACAGTGGACAATGCATGGACAAAACTAAATGCTTGACATACAAGAATAGTTAAGGAGATTTATAAAAAGAAAAAATTAACAAAAATTAGTATTTGTTATAATGAAGAGATTTTTAATTTACATAATCACTGTTGTAGAAGCAATATTCAGTACAAATTATAAAACAGGAGAAAACTAACACATCTTTAAAGACAGAGTTGGAAGTGGGAAAAAAGATTTACTGCTGATGCCAGTGACTGAATCTTGAGAAAATTATAAAATAAGTTTTTTAGGGGAGAAAATAAAGAGCTAAAATTAAGAAATGGATGGGGAGCTTCCTTCTTCAATAGTTGATTAGGCAGGGGGCAATGACTAAGATGCTGGAACCTGCTTTTTTTTTTTTTTAAATTAAAGTCAGGAGTAAGAAATGTTTAGACTTAATACAACATTGATCTAATACACTCAGATATGAAAGATAAGTAGATTTGTTTTTTTGTCTAAAGCACTTGTACACTTTAAAGCAGCACAACAAGCTAAGTATATTGCCTGACAATGAAACATGTTTGATAGGAATTCCCAGGTAGAAAGTGAGAATAGTAGTTAAAAAAGGTAATAATGACAAGCCAATGGAATCAGGAAGGGAAAAGGAGAAAATCAATAGTTGGAAGTTTATTGAAAGAAAGAAGAGTTAAAAAAAAAAAAAAAAAAATTTTTTTAAATAATAAATAAATAAATAAACAAATAAAAAAAATAAAAAAAATGAAAATAAAAAATCTATAAGCATAAAATTTTTTTTTTAACACCCCCACCTTCTCTCGCAGCAAGCAACATTTGTTAAATAGAGTCCAAGTGTTCAGCAGTAACTTTCTATGAACTTTAAAATGTACTGAAAAATTCAATCCTGCTTGTTTAACAATGAATATTTAATAACTAGTCAACTAAAATAGTGAACAGATTCCACACACACACACACACACACACACACACACACACACACACACACACAAAAGATAAAAATAAATAGAAAAGTATTGAGAAATACAGTAAAAATATAAGCCATTTATCAGTAGTTTTGTTCTATTGACATAAAGTAATGTTGGACAAACTAAAATTAGATCTGACAGTAGTTCCTTCATTGGTATTGACAAAGCAGAAATTGTTTTTATAATAATCTTTAAGGTTTTATGAAAAATATGCATTTACAGAAATGATATAGAGCCCCCATAAGTTTCTGAATTATGCTAACAGAAATAATAAAATCTAAAGCAAATTAAATTTGAATTGCAACTTGTAGATTGAAGAAGGATAATTAAGAAACTCAATACATTTTTGTGTGTACTTCTCATACTGATTTGAAAATCATAATCAGATTTCTAGTCCTTAAGTTAAATTTTTCAAGCTTAAAAAATTACAAACTCATTAATTTCAAACATCAATGAGAACCAGTGCTGGCATGCTTTAGTAGGTAGGCATATCTAAGAAATACAGTTTCATACAATGTGCAATCATGTTCAAGAGTGGGGAAACAATTTCACCAAATAAGGCAGGCAGCAGCAGATAATAGACCAGCTAAATTGATTAAATGAAACAAAGAATTTGGTTGAATTTTAGCAAATGGCAAATACAGACAAGCAACAAAAATATCTCCAGTGGCCAGCTAAAATTATGATTAGGTAAAAGATATAGAATTAGCAGAGAAAGTAAAAGGTTTTAAAACAAGAACCAACACAAGCTGAGCACATTCAAACAACACACTTGAGGGAACAAAGAGCCTCTTTCCCCATGGATCATAAGATTCTAAAATTATTATTCTTTATGATTCAAATAATGAATATACAATTTATCTCAATAATAAAAATGCATATTTGAATGCTTTATCTAGTCTAGTAGCAAAGTTAAGCATTTGCTGAGCTCAAATTGTTACCAGACTTGTTTTAGACATAAAAGGGGGAGGTGTCTATTCTACTATAATCATTTACTGTAAAGTAATAATATAAATAACTTTTTTCATTACATGAATTCATCAAATTGCAACAGCATGACCTTATTGATAAGATAATTGTATAAAATCAACATTCACAAAAACTTGATAATGATTTTATATAGACATGTAAGGTTAATGGAAATATACAGGTGTTTTAGAGGTTTGTGTGTGTGTGTGTGTGTGTGTGTGTGTGTGTGTGTGTGTATATATATAAGTTTAAGTTAAAAGTGTAGTAAAGACGACCCTAAGTTCAACTTTTTTAAAAACATTTTTCTGATGCAGCTATCATTGGGGAATGAGAAAGTTTTGGTATATGGGCTAAAAACAAGTTCATCTTTGGGTTACTCTTAACACACTTTCAATCTGGACTATATAGCGGTAAAAGGAAAAAAAAATCAACACTATGTATCATACTGTTATCTGGACGAAACCAAAAAGCAGATTAAAGATTGCTATTAAAAGATCAAAGTAAGAGCAGGTTTCATATTTTTCTGTGTGTGCAAGAGAGAGAATAGGAATGTTTTTTTACTTTTCATTTCAGAATATCCCGTTATAAATATGAACAAGTGACAAACATCCAGCATAAAATTCAAATCTTATAAAAGATCTCAATCCAAGCTACATCAAATTTTGTCATTTGTTTTTACAAAAAAATCATGAATATTATACTTAAGATATACATGAATATGCAATAAAATAGTGTAGCTGAAAGATAAAACTAGTTTTTAAGAGTAATGTTAAATGAATTCTAAGTTGTGCTCATAAACTGCAGTTAAGTAGAATTAATTTTGCATTTTTTTTTTAGCAGAACTAGTCAGTACTTTACTGGTAACTTTTTTTAATGATGAAATGAAAATTGTAAATTGGAAACTAACAAATAGTTCATAGTAGGAAACCAATTCCTTTATTTGTACAAAATAACACACTATATATCTGCTGCTTTACTGTGTGTATTTCACACAAAAGGATTTCAGCAAAGTGGCTGAAACAAATTTAAAAAAAAGAAAAAGAAAAAGAAAAAAAAAAAAAAAAAAAAAAAAAAAAGAAGAGAAATAAGAAAAGCAAAAGAAGGGAAAGTTGAATTTCACTGAGTGCCCAAATGGAAACAAGGTTGTAAAAAGCATCACCAGTGCTATGGGTATATCATCAAGACATGAAAATAAAGAGAGAGAAAGGAAATCTGTTCCTTTACAGAAAAACAAAGGAAATTGATTGACACAAAAGAGAAAAGTGAAGGAGTAGAAAAAACAAAAACAAAAAAAAAACAAAAGGGACAAAATCAAAAACCCATTATTATGATGATGATGATAATAAAGTGAAAACATAATAAGCTAAGATTATTTTTTGTATTTTTTTTGTTGGACATTTATGACAGTGGCTTGGCCTTATTTGCTAAGAATGGGGAAAAAAAAAACAAAAAAAAAAAAAACAAAAAAAAAAACAAACAAACAAAAAAAACAAAACAAAAAAACAAAAACAAAAAAAAAAAACAACACTTTGAACAAAAAAAGAACAGAGTGGATAGGATGAATGCCAAAAAGCAAAGTTAACTGTTTTCATTTCAGTAACAGCATTCCACAATGGCTCAGTATCCAGGAAAACTAAAAGGAAGCCAAAACAAAAAGAGGAGTTGAGATTTTATTGCATCCAACTATTTTCAAGAGCTGGTTGAAGGGAAGGATAGTCAATTTAATGTTCAAATGAAGCAATTTTTTAAGCCAGTCTTTCATGATGTTGATGATTTTAAAAGGGAGAGAAGGCTTGGGTATACCAAATGCAGCATCAGAGGACAATGGCAGCTGAAGGACAGGAATACAAAAAGCAAAGAAAATGAAAAGCCAGAAAGGTAGACAGAAGGACAACATACAAAAGGAAACAAAAAGAAAATTCATTTCAAAGATTTAATATACAAGGGGAAACTAATTATCTGCATATTTTTTATGATATAGTTAAAAGAAAGTGTTCACTTTTGCCAATCATTCCAGCAAGCATAACACACACACACACACACACAGAAAAAAAAAAAAGAAAAAAAAACTTGCCCTAAGATTGATTATGGATCTCATTCTGTTAAAATGGTAAAAAAAAAAAAAAAAAAAAAAAAAAAAAAAAAAAAAAAAAAAAAGATGTATGGATAAAAAAACTATACTGATGTGGCTAAATTTTTTTTTTTTTTTTTTTTTTTTAAAATTTCAAGTAATTTAAGAGTAAATTGCTCAAAGAAAAAATTCCAAGAATGAGTTTTTTTAAACAGTGTTTCTGAAAAGCAAAAAGACCCAACAGAAATTTGTAGGACAGAAGGCAGCCAAATTAGCATTGGAAAAAAATTATCAGGCACTTTTTAAGATTTAAAGCACCACATGTCAAATCTTGCATTTCTTTCACAGATCATTACCCTCATTCAAACTGGCACTGTTATGTCAATGTCAACAAGTAATGACTATTAAGATAAAGATTTATCATTAAATTATTTCTTTCTTTAATATAACTGTTACTCAAACAGAAGAATTGGATTTAAAATTAGCAAATTGGTTTTTGTTGTTGCAACCTATTTGTCCATATCTGAATTTCTACATAATTTTAATAAGTTATCCTAAGGAGGAAGATGGATAAAAAACCATGATACATGACAATACATAAAAAGGGCTTCCATTTTCATTTCTTTAAAATCAGTGATGTAGATTTAAAACTAAACAAAAAAATGATAGTTTTGTACAGCACTCAAGAACCCAGCAATGAACACTTGCTTGTTTCTGGTTACTAAAAGAAATTTGGTGAATCTAATAAAAATCGTCTATATAGTATATCAGTATTTCAGTACATCATCTGCATTCATGACTTTATTCAAGCAATTATTTTAACTATTTCAATCAGAATATTTGTACATTATTTATGGCTGGAAAATATTATGGAATAAAGTATTCTCATTTCTATTGCTGTGAAACAATGTATGAACTGTTATTGACCATTGCTATAGTATCCTTTCCTCTTTAACAAGGATCAGTTTGATCCACTACATCTTATCTATAAAACAATTTAAACCCAACAATAAAAAAAAATAGAGACAATAACAGCCCAAGTAAATACTAAGATATTTTGTTTATGTCATATTACAAAGATAATTTTAAGCAGTGACAAAGTAAAAAAAATGTAAACTAAGCTATGAGGAGGAAAAAAACAAAACAAAAAGGAAGACAATTTTAAATCATTACAAATTGAATTGGAATATAAAATTAGAAAGTTTAAGAAATTACAATATAAAGCAAATCTAAAATAGAAAATGCAAAACTTAAAGACTTATTATGTAAGCAAGGAAGTTTATGTAGTTTAAATGCATATACAAAGGGTGAATAAATACTAAAGAAATCACTAATACATTTATGCAATAAAAAAAAAAAAAAGAAAAAAAAAAAAAAAGAGGAAAAGAATGTTATACAACTGACAGAAGAAAATAAATAAATAAATAAATGGGGGGAGGGTATGGTCCGAATGGGGAGGGGAAAAAAAACAAACAAAAAAACCCCAACAACGGGGTGGCGTATTTTTAAAAATTCCTTATAACTCATTGAATATATAACTGTCATCAAAAAAGGTTGGTCAGCAAAAGCAAGATGATTGGAAAGAAACCCATTTATAAAAAAAAAAAAAAAAAAAAAAAAAAAAAATGTATGCACACATGCACCCATACACACAGTACCATGCAGTTGAAATTTATATTTAAAAAAAATATTAATTTAACATTTAGGCAAAAAGTATTTGTACATTTTACTTCTAATGATTAATGAATCTGAATGCCACTCATGAGAATTTGAAAATGAAACCAGATCAGTGAAAGCATTTAAATAAGTTGTCAATATCCTTCAATTGAGACAAAAGTTTCTAAATTCTGACCATTTAATGACAAATTTCAGTATAACCTTAGCAGGGACGGGACCCCCCACACCAAGCAAAGGGAAATTCTATTATTTCAAAATTTTGAAATCAAGTCCAATCAATATGAATGTAAACCTAAGTCCTAAATAATGGTCAATACCCCAACTCCGTTAAAAGTATGAAGTGGCAATATATGAGAGTATGGAATATAGAAACAAAGCTAAATAAGAAGGGTAGGGGAAATAGAGGAGGTAATTGGCAATTTTTTAAAAATCTATTGCCGCATCAAAATGATGTTCATATAGTATCTTTATTTGAAATAACCTGATATTACATTTTTAATGGGTAAAAAATAAAATATTAACAGAGCAATGGGAAAATACTCCTCAGTCATCTAGATTTGTTTGTGCAGACAAGAAAAATATCCAGGTAATTCTAAAGCCCTGTACCCTACTTAATTTTTTTGTCATCCACAATTCAAGAACTGATATCATGTGGTGTGTATATATATATATATATATATATATATATGAGAGAGAGAAAGAGACAGAAAATATGGCTCTAATTTTAGCTGTCAATGTTAGTTTTTCAAGAATATTCTATGATACTAAGAAGAGAAAATGGTGGTTTTGTTAGATAGAATCATTTGAAATGTGTTCAACAGCACAAGGCTAAGGCAACTGAGAGATAAGGAGTTATATAGAAAATATTTATGAGGAGCCATCCTTATAAAACAAAAGGTAAGCCAAATCCAAAAGAGTAGCTTGTTCATAAACATACACAAACATGCTTTCTCTTTCGCTCTCCTAATAGAGACAAACAAAATTAGCTGACGCATAACATGTTGCTCAACAAGACAACAGTAAATTATAACAGCCCAGAATTCAAATAATTTTAAAAGAAACCGAGATGTAAAAGAAATATTACTCACCATCTAGACCATTGCTTTGTTCATATCCCCTCTTCTTCATGATGGAAGGCTGGCTTGTTGAAACTCTAGGAACCACTTGTTCAGATTTGGGGTCTAAAAAAGCAAATAGTAAATATATGGTAAAAATAGTGATGACAATTTAAAATATGCTGAAGGTTATATCAAAGCTAAACAATGAGATCAGAAAAAGGTTTAAGTCAATGTGAAAAAAGTTAAACAAAACCAGTTCTGTTCAATTTTTAAAACTTTAGAAAATATATGAATTGATTATTTCTTTGGTTGTCCCAATAAGAGAATAAAAATCAATAACTTATGATCGAATCATGCTTAAAAAGCACCCCCCCACAATATCATTTAATTTAGCAACAATGAACCTGCTCAGAACTTAGATGAGTAAACACTTAGGAACAGCAGATACTGAAAGCAATCTGAGGAGTATGTGCCAAATTAAGCTAAGCTTGGTAAATTTTAAGACAAAAGTCAATGCTAAAATAGGACATCATGACATTGAAAGAATGTCAGAGGAAATGGTTAACAAACTAGCCTTACATTCTGCAATGATAGTTCAATATTCACTGAGTACTCTCTATAATTACAAACAAGTGCCAAGCTAAACTTGCTAAGTAACTAATTACACCAATGATTGTTAAATAGAAGAGACTTTGTTCCACGGGAAAGAATTTCAAATTTAAAAAAGAATTTTTGTAATAATTTCAATCTAATGTATAAGTCAAAAGTCATAATGGTGAAAAAAAATTACTTGATATTTTAGAATGGGAGAGGAATCAAGAAAACCTGGGATCCTAAGGAGAGAAAACATGACCTGAAACTGAGAACCATTGAACACAGTGATATCATTAGCTTATAGAATATAACAGCTCAAATATTTGGATACAAGATAAAATTGTATAACTAAAATGAAACTCAGAATGGACTGATCTCAAAAAGATATAAGGAGAAAAAACCAGTGACTCAATCAGATCTTTAAATTTAGAAAAACAGTAAGAAGAGTTCCTTAATTATCAAATAAAAATATCAGTGGGATCCTAAGCTTACACAAAAAACACTTATGAAAAAAATTAATTTTTTTTAAACCGAGAAACTAATTGTATCATACTAGTGAGAATAAATCAGTCAGCTGATCATGACACGGATTACTAAACGGCAAGAATAAGATTCTCAATTGTTAAATTAGTTCTTATTTTTCAGGTTTCAGCTTTAAATAACTAAAATGCAATGAGAGAGAGGGAGAAAAAGGGAGAGAGAGGGAGAGAGAGAAAAAGAAGGAGAGAGAGAAAAAGAGAGGGAGAGAAAAAAAAGGAGAGAGAGAGAGGTATTTCATTTTTAAACTTTGGAACAAAGTAAACATTGAAATATTGATGAAAAGAAATGCAAATTATTGGTCACAAAGACAATAAAATGGTTTTTAAGATATCAGTCATAAACACAAATAAACATCTAATATAAATTCTAAAAAGAATGTGAATTTATGGAATTATATCACCTAAAAACAATTGTATTAAACTTAGCACTGAAGACAGAGCTTATGATTTCTAATTTTATTTTTCAACTAAAAACAAAATAGACTGTCAAGTAGTGTGCACAAAATGTATTTGGTGAATGAGAAAGTGTCAAAAAATTAAAATTCTTAGTATCCTCAGATTTGTTGAATTTATAAGAGAAATTGTCAGATGTCAATGGCAACAACAATCCAAAATAAGTGAGATTTGTTTTTCCGATGGGAAATCTGGAAACCATACAATTTTAGAAATTGAAAGATTAAATGTAGAAATCTGACTTAAAGAAAATTCAGATTTAATCATTTTACCAACAGATAGAAAAAATAAATCAAGAAATCTAGCTGTTTGTAATAAAAATGCACAAGTAATTCTGCCTCAGGTCTATGCAGATTCCACATAGGAAGAGAGTTTCACAGTTCACTTGAAAATAATTTTAAAAAGTCAACTAGGAAGATTATTCAACTTATAGAGCAACTTAAAATCCAACTTTAAAAGATATTAAATTTTCAAAAAAAACAAATCAATGATGAATAGACAGACTTATCATGCGAGTGTTCTATCAAATGAGAGAAGGGAACAGAATAATAAAGTGTGCACACAAAAGAAAACTGTTCAATAAATGGAAGTGTGCAACTCAGTGAAAAGAAAAACTAAGACTTGCAGAGTTCCAATGGTGATACTATGGTGGGTTGTCACAATAGACACAAAAAGTTTCTCACCTGGTAAGCGTGTCATAGGGGAAGACACTGGTGGGAAAGATAACCTCTGTGGCTGCTTTCTTTGATCACCTTCAGGTCTGTTGAACATAGAAGGTTTTTCCATTTTTATATCTATTCCAAGACGAGAGACAATAGGCTCTAAGGTTGCAGGGGGTTTTGCTTTCATGTTCATAGAGAGTCGGTTGCTGCCACCTTCTGTTAACCGCAACTGACCTATAAACAAATAATTATTCATCAGTACAGGCTAAGCTGAAAATCAGGTGGAAGATATTAAATCATAATATTCAGTCATCTAGGATTCATGCAATGCAGGGAGAAAATCTGCAATCAATGGCTGCTTAGTCAAACTAGGTGCTTATTTATCAGCATTATTGTTGTTAATGTAATTGCAACAATTATTACTGGGACAGTGTGCATATGTGTGTGTGTGTGTGTGTGTGTATATATTAAGAGAAAGATAACACGAATGAAAGGATTATTAACAAAAAATAAAACAAAACAAAAAGCTATTTAACTGACAATTGCTGATTTAAAAAATAAAATGTAAAAATTAATGAAATAGCCATGAAGACAACAGCATTAGTAAAATGGATCCAACCTTTTTTCCAAATTTCTTTTAGAAAAATAAGATCCACAATCAGATTCGGAGAGAGGAATTATTTGGGAGGAAAATATGGAGATGTAAGGTTGGTAGGGAACTGGAAGGGTAAAAGAATTACTATGAAGTCAGAAGAAAATTGACACATCCTCTGCAAGTAGAACCATGTTGTACTGTAGAGATGAGATAAGAAATATGTAAATAGGTGATGATACCAGCTTAAGGAGAACACAAAGTTATAAGAAACTAGTTGGTATTGAGGAAAGAGGGTGAGGGGGGGATAGCTAGTTGAGTCTGAAGCAAAGAGGAGGATGAGGTCACCTGATGAGATTTCACACTGGTTGAGTCACTGGTCTCATTAGAGCTGTTGATAATAAAATATAGGAGAAGGAGAAAAAAAAAGAAATAAAAAAAGAGGGAATTCTTGTTCCTGTTATAAGCCAAACAGAAAGCATGGAGATCCCCCCCACACAGCTACACATAAGCAGTGAAAATGAAGATTTCAGCCAATTAATCAGTGGTACCATTGGTTGGGACAACTTTTTTGATTTTTAATAAGGAGCATGGTGGTGGTGGTGGGAGGGATAGAGAAAGAAAAAGCACAATATTAAAAGGTCTCTTCTGAGTGACAACTGAAAATTCCTGCAAGCTCAGCAAAATAACAAGATATGCATCATTAAATCTTAATACACCTGAAAATCAAGTTTGCTCCAGCATATTTCAGTGGTCATTTTTATAGATTACTATTAACAGCCACATGAAAAAACAAAACCTTACAGCACATATCTTTAATTAGGTGAAACAGTGCCAGCAAACCAGTGACAAGAAAATGCCTATAAATATGATTTTGCAAATAATACTTATTCTTTATAGCCAAAATATCAAAGTGATATTGTTATTGAGTGATTTAAAATTGTGCACAATACTTCACTTAAATTCTTGTTTTTAGTAATAAAATCAGCAAATAATCATGCAAGGTTGATAGACAAGATGACAGAATTCTAACAGGATTTACAGTGAATTGATCAGCCGCAGTCAAACTAGTTGTGACTTCCCATTTATATTCTTTGAATTCTATTTGCTGTATCTCTACTCATCAAAAAAACTGAATCTTCAAATATGATATTCTTTCTTCAAAAACAAGTTTAAAGCAACTGTCACAATTTGTTCTTTTCAAAAACTAAAATGACAATCTCCCTTCATCAATTGTTTATCAAATATTAATTTTTCAACAGGCCATTTATTTTTTCTTGCTATATTAACTTACAGGAAAAGAAAGAGTAAACTAAATTAATAGCAAGTACTAGGAAATATCTTGTAGACTTATATTTAACTATATGTGAAATTAACATTGATATCAAGTATAACAACTAGAAGATGTATAATTCCAATCTTAATATGTAGAAATAGGCTAATTAAAAAATATTTTTGATAAAAGAGACTAACAATGAAATAGCCTATTCCATTTTGTAAAATATTCCAAAAGTCAGGATCAAGTGGAATCTAAACTAGAACCTTAAGGCACAGCAATAAATATACAAATGTGCAATTATCTAAGGAAGGGAAAAAAAGGGTTCAAACATACAACAGTTGGATTCTTCTGAGAAAGCAAAAAGTTTAATCTAAAAATTTCTCAATAGTCAAGAGACATTGAAAAAAAACAAAAAAACAAAAAAAACAAAAGGGGTGTGATTTATCACAAAACTTATCTTAAAGCTAACAGAAGACAAAAAAAACAAAAACAAAAAAAAAACTAATACTGAATTTAGAGAATAAAATTACATAACTTTTGACATTTAAAAGAGGGTATTTAATTAGTAAAAATGAATATTCATGTTAAGTTTCACCAGCAGCAAAAAAATAAAAATATTTACTTTGAAGAAAATCAAATTTCTTCTTTTTTTAAAATAATCTGAATGTCAAGCAAGTTTCAATGAAACATTTCATTGAGCCAGTAATGGATAAAGTATTTAAACTGAAAGTGACCTTTTGACAATAAGATCCTTTAAGAATGTAACAAAATAAAATTACCATTGTTATCAGCTCGTTTCTCAGTAGAAGCTGTTAACGCATCAATGAGATGTCCTTGTGAACCATCTTGAAATATTGGGAGTCCGGCAGCTGCAGCAAAAAATTAAGTCAAATAAAAAAAAAAAAAATTAATTAATGATGTTATATAAAAGAAACAGATTTCAAAATCAAATCAAAAGAAAAAATAAAATACTGCATTTGTTTATCAAATTGGTTTCCTTTTCTTTTTACATGGTGATTGATATTAATTGATTATTCTTTATTGAAGTTGTTTAAAATTTCACTCTTGTACAGTGTTAATTATTGAAAAAATAAATTAAATTAAAAATGCCTGAGAAAGACCTGGACAGTAGTTGTTTGACGCAAAACTAAAATACAAAAGAGAGAAAGAAACCTCAAGCATGTTACAGTGCATCAGAGAATTTATACAATTTTTAACATATTATAATTATTAATTCAACGATTATGTCAATAAAAATAAATGTTCCATTTCACTCCAAATATAATAAAAATAATTAGCTAAATAGTTCAGAATATCAATTTAAATCATGCAAGTATTTTACAACGTTTAAACTAGATTATCTTTTATTTCTGAAGTTAATTGATTATTTTACAATGATGCAGTAGCTTTGAATTCTTAGTATACAATTCAAATCCCAATAAAAAGGTGTTTCCTTCACAATATCATTCTTAAAAAAATTTTTTTTTTTTTTAATAGATAAAACAGAATCACTATTTATGAGCTGGAGTATAAGAATGAGCAAACCCAACATTTATTTTACAATGAAAATTTGAAATATAAATGACATGAATTAGTTAATTAGCAATAGCTTTTGCTGTAGTTTGCAAACTGCAAAAATTAGAAGTATTTCAATGATAGAAATGAAACATCTTGCTGTATGCATTTAGGATTGTAATAAGCATCCTTCCTACATTTAAAAAAAAAATGCTTCTGAACCAAAAGTGAAAATGTATTTAATGCAAGTAATGGCTGGTTTAAATGATTTAAAAACAGGTGCATAATGTAAAGATTTGTGGCAAGTCAACCAGTGATGAAAAAAAATAAAATAAAAACAACACAAACACTCCTTTTCAAGAGAATAATTCAAGATCATTATACTGAACAGATATCTAACATGGGTTAAGCTGAATTGATCTAGATTTCAAGAAGTTTATATATATTTTTCTAAAAATGAAAAATCCCAACCATGATATAAAATTGATTAGGATTGTTTGACTCTTATATGGAAGAAATGCAAAGAGATGTCATATCAAAACCAATATCATTCAGAAAATCCATGTTCACCAAGGTTATAACCATCAATTATTTTGACAGGTTTAACAAAAAAAAACCAAAAAAAAAACATGGGTGATCAAATGTGTAAATTTTCTACTTTTGTCTAGCTGTTGAAAAATGTAAGCAAAGTAATATTGCATTTAAAGTATTACTAATTTTTGATAATGCTATAGGTCAGTTAACTATATTGTATGAAAATATAAAGTTATCTTAACTGGCTAATATGAGAAAGCCTACTGCAAAAAAAATAAAATTAATAAAATAAAAAAATGCACAGGTTTTTCTCAAACAACAGGTGACAGTGATATTTCTTTAGTTTACTTCTGGAAAAAATATATTGAAAATGCAATTGACAATGTTCATCATTCTTAAGAGGAAGTATTTTTAAGCAACATGTGTGCATTCAGAAAATCTTTATTGCCACAAAATGCAAATAATTCTTTCTTGAATTAAAATACTATAAAACAACTTAGTTTTGATAAGGAAGTTGATTTTACAAAATGTTCTTGAATTGATTGAAGAGTTGGTGCAATCTATTCTATCTAATAACTTGAAAAATTAGTAATCTGTCATACTGTATTTTTCTTTTGCTATACTAAGTATATCAAGTTTTAAAATGTCCTTTATTGTATTGTTTATATAGTATATGAATTATACAACATATTTGTCTTTAAAAAAATTAAGATCTATATTAGGTTGGAAGCAATTACCAAATTTCAAATGCTATAATTTTTGAATAGGACATATTCAATCAGTATAAGGTTCTTATAGAATTAATTATTCATGCAGAGGATTGGCTGTATAAAAATATCATTAAATTATATAAAAACATCTTTTAAAACAATTATGAATAGTTTTGACGTGAAAGAAAAGAAGTGTGTGTGTGTCTGGGGGTAAAAGTTGTGAGGAAAAGCTATAATCCAAGATGATATCAGGAATTATTTAGTATTTAATTCATTTTTTTTCTTTACTAACATTGTATCATTCAAATACAAGCCTGTATAAATTTTTTTAAGAAGTTTTATTTTGTTGTAAAAGCTAAAAAAGATACTAAATATAATTTTTCATTAAAAACTAAAATAAAAATGTAAAACAAGTTTTTGAAAGCTTTATCTTGTCTCTTACATTGATGCAAACATGAAATTGTAAATCCAATAAAAAAATAATGCAAGTTAAGAAAACTTGAAAAATAAACTGATTTTGATAGTAACCAATACTTATAAGTGAACATATTTGCCAGTAGTTCCAAACTAAGTTTCCCTTATATAGCACAGAATACATTTGAATAACACTCTCAATTTCAAGCATCAGGTCACACTCACTACTTAAAGATTGCTCGGGTTTCACCCCACCCTGCGCATTTTGGCTGTGAAGAAGAGAGAAAGAAGAAAAAAGGGAAAACCCCTAATATGAACAAAAAGTTATATCAAGTCTATACATTGCTTGCTGTTTGTAGGAAAAATTAACTTAAAGGATTACTTTGTATATGAGAAGAATAAGAACCAGTTTAAGACCCAGATAAAAAAACAAAACAAAACAAAACAAAAAAACAAAACAAAACAAAACAAAAACAAAAAAAAAAAACCATGCAAGGCGATATAAAAAGACATTAGACAACAATAAAGACAAATACTGAACAAAGATAGCACAAAGGGTTGCAAGTTACAATATCAAAATTCATTTGTATGTTGACTTTGATTTGAAATTCCGAACTAACTTCCAGACACACGCACGCACACAGGCAAAAGTGAAAGCCTGTTGATTAAAAGTACAACTTACATTCTTGTTTAATAGCTGCAATATTGATGGGTATAAAAGGACATCGAGCTGCGTGTCTTGGTCGAAGAATGTCTTTACATAATCGTCTGGAGATTCTGGTTAGGCGGGTGGTGATGAGGCAGAAGGCAGCTCTAGTCTTCATCATTGGCCGCGGACTGCCAGCTCGGATAGCCAAACCATGCGCTGTGGCAAGATGTCTAGCAAGGTGTGGTTTTAATTTGAATTCCTAAAAAAAAAATTACAAGTTTTTAAGTTGTTCTTAACATTCTATTTTTCTAATGGCTATCTACAAACTATTGTCCTCAAAAAGTTTATACCTGACAGATTCTTTGTATTTGATGAAATAATTAGCTGCATCACACTAGATTTAAATTGAAAACTATTTTGAGGGTTCAGTAATAGATTTATGTTAATGGCAAGGGTCCGAGTCTTTAAAACTAATATTTTTAAAAATTTTAAAAATGCATTTTCATTCACCAGAATTTAAGAACATTTAAAAATTATTGGGTGCAGGTGTCTTAGAATAGAACAGTCAATAAACTTTTAAAAATAAAGATTTTTATTTAGTCAATAAAATATAGAGAGTATATAGTGAGAAAATATTTTTTTTCTTTAGTTTGTTTTTTAATAGTTAAGGCTAACAGATTTATATCAAAAACCTACCAATAAATTCAGAACTTGAATGAAAAATAAATTTATAGCAATGAGAATGCTATGGCTGTAATCCGGGGTTTTTTTTTTTCACTTAAAAGAGGTAAGATTATGTTTTAAGTGTAAAATAAATCTAAATAAAGTGAAAAATTAAGTGGTAATATTATTTCTACATTATTTTAATCAAAATTGATACTGAAAAATTTCATGTTGCTTCTTTAAAAGAAACAGCAAAGACAAAATAATTTGTAAAGAAATTTCTAGGACTAATTATGCATTCTAGAAATCAAATTAAAGTTTAAATCTAACTTTATTTCTCAAGCCATCAACTAATGTGAAACTGTTTTGTTACTGTCATAATCTGTAAAGGTCTCAGAGGTGAAGATTAGGGAAGGATGAGACAAGGTTTTGTTGACTGGCTGCCCGCCTGCCCACTTACCTTCCCACAGCCAGCTATTGTACACCTGTGCATTCTCATGGCACCTAGATGGGCAAGTCGCTCTGGAAATATGGAATATAAGAAAGTATCAAATCACCTGTCAACAAAAAGATAAGTTTCATGATTTGCAAAAGGCATAGGAACCACACAGGCAAGTGGAGGGAATTTGATTTAAAAAATGGACAAACAGCAGGTACTGGGAAAGCGACAAAATCTGACTTGAAACATGGCAACATTCTTGGAGCAAATGAACATAAATAAACAGGATACAAAAATTGAGGAATAAAGAAGAACAAAGCCAATCTAAAAAACAAAAATAAACAAACAAGAGATTGCTAAATAGTACTGACATTGATGCAAAAAAAAAAAAAAAAAAAAAAAAAAGTGTAAGAAACTGTTGTTTGTCAACACAACCTGAACTTTAAAACTTTCTTTAAATGATAATAGGGAGGAGAAACTCTTTCAGGTAGGTAGCTAACAAAAATATAGGAGAATGAAATGAAATAACAGCAGCATTGTATAGGCCAAACCAGAACCATAGTAACCAGAAAATAGACTGACAATCTTATCAAAATGGCATGCACTATATGTTCAAAGAATTTATCTAAAGTCATACATGCTTTTGAGGAAGTCACTGAACCAGAGGAAAGAAGAAAAAAAGATCTTCAAAATTATTACTTTAACAAGTTTCTTCTCATTAGCTTAAATGAAGTTAAGATAAAAGACAGCTCTTGTTATTTCCAAATGAAATAAGTAAATTTATCTAATTTGAAATATAAAATTTAAACAAGTAAAATTCATACACAAACAACTTATCAAAAAATTATGATTTTATATATATATATATATATATATATATATATATATAAGTACAATCAAACAAAAATGTTATGAACTATATACACCTATATTGACTTACTGAAACTTAATGAAAAATCCACAATACTTAAGCAAACATCAAAACAACAACCTCCAGTGAAAAGCAAATTTCTAATATGAGCTGTTTATGTTCTTCATAAATTACTTGACAAAATTACTTTTTTTTTTGAGGACATCAAATTCCTTTTAAAGTATTCTAAAAATTTATAGTTGAAAAAAAAATATATTAAAGACTAAGGTTAAATTACAAATTAAAGACTTTCAAAAAGTAACAGGAATTTTATTTTTTAAATGCACTATATAACTGATAATTAAAATTTTTGTTTTCAACCAGCATCAATTACAATGAACATTAAATCTATTCACTTTGAAATTCAAATAGTGATATAGCATTAGCAACTTATTGAAAACATTTATCTAAAAATTCCTTTTTACATACAATTAACTTTTTATAACTCCAAGAACAATGTTGTCATGGTCAAGTGAAGAAAAATAAATGTTAATGAATGAAATGATTTTAAGTGCAGTAAATTACATATTGATATAAACAAAAAAAGCTTTCTTTAAACAAGATCAAAAAGAACTAATTAAATTAAAAAATCCTGCCATGTCCAAAGTTTTAAGTGCATATATGGTTATGCCAAGAATATTTATCAATTTAAAAAAATAAAATTTATACAGACGAGTTAAAAATGCATTTATAAGCATGAATTATTAGGTTGTCTCATTTATTTTACATTTTTATAAAAGAGTGTTAGTTTTCAGTTAATGACACAAAGCTTAACAGTTGTTAGTGGTCAGGTGGTTGATTAAAATATTATGGTGAAATGTTTATAGGAAAAAAAAAAAGAGGAGGAAAGACTTGCTAAGCACAAACTCCCCACCTCATTGCACTTAACCAAAAAATAGGGGGAAAAAAAAAATTCTTCACCTCTCATAGGATCTATCCTTTCAGCATCTGATTTTTCAATCTTGTGATCTGAGGTACACAATGCAAAAACAAAAAAAAAAAAAAAAAAAAGAAAAAAAAAAAAACAAACAAAAATTTTTAAAAAATATAAATCCTATTTACAAATAAGTTAATAGCTAAACAAAAATAAATGAATAAAAGTCTATATCAGAAAGAGATGAAGGCGGGGAAAAACCAGAGTAGTTTAAGATGATTTTGTGCATTGCTCATCCATGGCAGTCAACTTTATCTTCTGTAGAGTCGGTTGTCAGACATTACGCTGTGCAAGAACATGCAAAATGTCATGCATATTTAACACAAAATTATGGAGGGGGAGTTAAAGATGTCAACAAATCACATAAAGCAAACAGCTAAAAAATAAAAAGATATTTTAATAGGGGTTGAGGTGGCATTAATTATATCTCCAGGATTCAACATGCAAATATACAGTCTAAAACAAGCAGAAATTAAGGGTTTGCAATGAAGATTCAGTAATTACAAAGAGGGGTAAGGGAGATATAGCTATTGAACTAAATCAAAGCAACTTTAGTATTTATTAAGTTAAGAATTTTTTGGGGGGTGTGTGAGACCCCTTTAAACATCCATTTGTTAGCATACTGTAAAGTATCCATTAAATGACAACTTTTGTAACCCTCCCATCCCCCCAAAAAAAGAACCTTAGGAAATACTTAAATCAAGAAATTGAGAATTTTCCAGTTAGAATCATTGGAGATTATGGAATGTTAATGATATTTTAAAAATCAAAGAAAATTTATTTGGGCTGTATAATTAGGTCTGTTTTTACTTATATTTTTTTATCAGCAGATTTTAATCAATTATTAGATAAATATTTAGACTTGAAGTCAATGTAAGGGATCAAACAATGCTGTTCACATATCTTAATACAACCTTCATGATTAACTTCATTTAATATTTGCTGATTAAAAATTTACAAATTAAGAATAGCCCAAATAAATCTGTCTCAAAATTCTTTAGATGACATGTACACACACCCACACATACATACATACATTAATTTAGTTAAAAGTGCACTTTGCAGAAAAAAATTGAGTAATTTAATTGTGGAAAAGGCCAAATGTTTTCTGTAAAAAGCATCAGGTTAAATAAGATAAAGTTAAAAATATATCTTGTTAAATATTACAAGCAAACAGAGCATGTCACTACTTTGCACCAGCTGTTTAAATGTTCAACAGTGCTTAAATGCAACTAACATGGAAGCCTGCTTAATATTGCAGTATTTTTGATCACTTCCAATATCAAAATCTCTAACCTTATGAGAAAAGTTTGCAATATGGCAACAATATAACTATTGAGGTGGCCAAAAAGTTTGTGTTCTTTATTAGATATCAAGAGTGCATAGTTTTAATAAACTCTATTAAGAACAATTTATTGTTTTGTTACAGCTATCATATCAGTGTGGGATTTTAAGAAAAAAATTTTTTTTTAAATTATCAAAATTGTTTTTTTAAAATTCTAACCACTGAAGATAGAAATGGGAAACATCATATATATAAAAACAAAACAAAAAAACAAAAAAAAAACAGGATGGGCAGATCTGATGTATGCCTTTTATGAAGACAGTGGTTTGTGAGTCTTTGCACTGAAGATATTTTGCAGCTCCATGATAGGATAGACCAGTTAAAGTTAAAAGTGATCAAATCAAAACATTTCAGAATAAGCGATGTTATACAACAGCCAACATACTAAAAATATGCACATGAAATACTGAAAATAACTTTATTATATTAGTAGCTTTAATGCATGGTTGCCATACAAATTAAGAGGGAGAGGGAAACAAAGACTACTATTTCTGTACATTGTTTGCAACAAACATAACTAGATGGTATACAAGATGTTCATGGAGCAAATGAAAGACTACAGAGCATCACAACTAATGTACCAAATGCCAGTCTTCATCCAGAGTAGAATTGGAAAGTTGCCAATGATTCAAATAAGTAATACTCCTAATAAAACTAGTTGAAAACAACAATCAACATCTAGAATAAGTTAATAGAAAGAGTAAAAGGTTCTTTCAGGATAATGTTAGACTATCTTTTTTTCTTCCCCCCACCCCCAATGACCAAGTAAACTTTTATTTTTCAACAACTTTGCAGGATCTTTTGACTTCTGTTATAGTCACCAGATCTTTGGGTCACTATTTATTCTGGGTTTCTCCATAATTTCCTTAATAGAAAAAAACCCAAAAAACTAAGATGACTGCAAAAGTCACTTTGATTAGTTATTTGCAGAGAAACAAACTTCTGGAGGAATAGAATTACAAAGTTGCCTAAAAAAAATGACAGAAGATAGTGGAATAAAACAGTTTAATAAAGTTAAAGATATATATTTTTTTTGCTTAAACCAAAATCTTTGGCCACCCAATATATATATATATATATATATATATATATATATATATATAGATAGAGAGAGATATGTTAAAAATCCTTAACTTCTGTGAACATAAGAAAAGAATCAACAAAAGTATAAATTTTAGGCCAACAAATGAAAATATTTCACAAGAAAAACTTGTGGAATTCAGTAACCTGTTAATTTTTGTTGAAATTTACTTTTAATACAAAAAATCTATTGAAATTTAGCAGAATCTATAAACATTGAGTTATCTAACACATAAACCACATTTACTGTCTTTGAATTTAAACAGTTTAAAAATAATTGAACCTTTTCATTACTTCCCACCAATAGCTAACATCCATAATTTTAAGTATTTAAACCTTAAAATAAATTGAGATAAAAAATAAATAATTACATTTTTTTCTTTTTTCCTCTGAACAAAATTCAATATACTTGTGCTTTTAAAAACAAAATGATAACTAATCCTGGGAGTGGAAGATGCTGATAACATCAATTCCTAATGGTTAAGATTTGGGGCAGGTGTGAAACTAATGGTTAAAGGTCTCAAAATATTACACCCTAGAAGGCAATTTTTCAACCCTTATTTCAAACTTTTTGATGGTATTAACCTTTTCTTAAGCAAAAATGTGACCATTGATCTGGAATCTAAATAAGATATACAACATTCAACAAAAAGGTCGAAATGTCTAAATTTTCCAAGATCAAATTGCTGGAAATGTGACCTCAAACTTAAACTACAAGTACAGTTTCTAGTTGATAAGAAAATGAAATTTAATACTAACTCCCCTTTGTAGGTTTACATACTTTATAATTATGGACATAAGCTTTTAGTGAGACTAATTTATTATCTAGTTAGTTTTTTTAAAACTGCATTTTAAAAAAATCTGATATTAATGCAACATTTCTCTTACAAATTTAAAATGTTCAAGTAACATAAATACGAGAGAGAGAGAGAGACAGAGAGAGAGTGCAGTATCCAAGTACAAAAACAATGTTGAAAAAGAAAAGCTGAGTGGGATCAGTTTTATATGTGGAAAAAAGAAAGAGACAAATAATGCATCAATAGTTTTTAGAAAAAAAGTGATAGTACAGCATGTAAAATGCAGTAGCAGCATTCTTTTTTCCTGCTTCCCTTCAAAATTTTAATGAAAAGATTTTGGCACAAAAAATATTCTAATATAAGTTTTAGAGTATAAAAGAGATCAGGAGAAAATAACATTAACAAAATACTTGTATGTCTACATTGAATTTTACTTTTATTTTTAGTAAGGAAACTATCTTCAGCATTATTAATTGTATAAATGCATTTTAGAACCATCATTGGATTATAATCAATATGGTAATTACTTCAAATCTTCTAATGGATAACAAGAACTGATCCAAGACACATGATAATTATATGGCAGTGACATTAAGGCTACATTTTCATTCTTCACTATTCTAGTCAATTGGAACATTTATGATTTTTTCAGAAGGCAATAGCTCAATATTCTTTATAATGGCAAATGAGTGAAGAAAAAATAAAAAAGCCAATTTAATCCCAGAAGTTGTAAATGATTTTCATTTCTTAATTGCACCAACAAAACAGGAGGCATTTATTTACTTGTTTTTCTTTCCTTTATAAAATGGGAAAGACTGATCATAGTATTACATGTAAATAGTGAGAGTGGAAGAGGGTTGATGGAAGAGAAAGAAAGAGAAAAGAAAGACAAGATGATAGCAGGGATTTGAATGGAACAAATGAAATGCACTACTCACCTAGTCGGGTTGGCATTTTGAGTCCACCATACTTTTTCCAGTAGATCCAGCAGGAAGAACACAGACGGCATTGCATGTGTGCCGGCCCCCACGAGTACCACTGACTGGAATTGGCAGCGTAGCAACTTTCACAAGCTCGCCCTGAAACCTGACCATCTACACCATTTACTTTCCCACTGATTGCTGCAGGATTTGGTTTGTTGCTGAAATAACACAATTTAACCCCATCATATAAAAAGAAAATACAAAAACAATATAAAGCATTCAGTTCTTTTTATCTTTATAATTCATAACAGTTAAAAGTGAATTAAGTGAGAATCCTTAGGAACAATGAAAATTCCTTTTCATTTTGAAGTACAATATACACTAAAAATTTAATAATTCAGTATGCTGATAACTGATTTCAAGCAAGAGATGGAAGTTAGGGTCGCAATGCTAAAAGTTTACATTTTGTCCATAATAAAACCTTGAATTTTTAAATTCTTCAAATTGTAATACCAGTTTAAAGTAATTAAAAGTGGGTTATTTAATTTCTTTTATCAATTTACAGAGATATCTAATTTTTAACTGACAACTAAAATACTGATAGAACTAAGGATAGAGATATCAATGAAGATATTTTGAATAAACACAAAATGTTTCTAACATATTCAATTGTAAAAGAGAAAATTTTTTTTACAACTATGAACATTTTAGTACTGATTGAAAAAATGCTGAAAGTAAAAAGTTACAAAAATTTTGGCAACAATGAAAAATCCAGATTGAAAAGTGTTAGCAAATTTTTGCTTAGCAGAGACTATGCAAGGAAGAATTGTTTAAACAAGTTTAGTTTCAAGTCACTTTATACTTACTAGTTAGGAATGTACACCTGCTTTAATTTACTCTCCGCTTCAGCAGCTTTTATCCTTTTCTGTAAAGAAAAATACATAATTTTAATTAGAGTGAATTAAAATCTTTTGTAGACATCAACTTGTATTGTTTATTTCATGAAATGACTATCAAGAGTCATTCCTAATTTTCAATGTAAAAATATACATAGGCCAATAATTGTATTTTTATTCACTGAAGAGAAAGAAACCTGCATTATGAAAATATTTCTATATCATTTGCAATTGGTTTATCAAATATCAGATTGTAAGTAAGAAATGTAATTATACTAATAGCTTAATCTAAGTATTTGAACTTTGGTTTAAATGAACTAAAATTAATTTCAGATAGAATCAAGGCAGCATTAAAAATAAAATAAAATAAATATAATTAGGGACTCCGGTTGATTGTTTTAGTAGTAAGTTGTTTCCTAGCTAGATTTGAGATCAACCAGATGACAGTGGAAAAGGAGAGACATATATGAGAGAGAGATTTGAAGCAGTGGGGAGAGAGAGGGGCACTGTGGTAAGGGAGAAACGAATAGGAAAGTGAACAGCAGGTTTCTGAAATCCAAGTCATGAGAGCAACAGATGCCCAAGTTAAAAATAGAAATGTATTAGGAGCAATCTGCCGACAGGCTCTGATTGGCTGGAAGAAACTCAAACGGAAGAATCATTAAGGGGGACACGGGAGAGAAAACAAGGAAAGAAATTTAGTTAAATGCTGAGATGTGAATACAGGCTTGAAATTAAGGCACCTACTTTGGGTGCACTCCACAAATGAGTCCCACTCTGACCACAAAGAATAATACCAAGGTCTGTATTTTCCTCTCTCATCCTGTAATAGTTTATTTCTCTGTCTATCTAAAGAAGTTCAGTCGGTTCATACTGTTTTCTCTTTCTTCAGCAACTACTAAGGGTAGTGACAATTAAATTTTTGTATCAGTAAACGAACAGAAGGGTGTTTTGTGTGTCTTTTCTTCTCACAGTGAGGTTACAATTAAGTGGGGAAGAGAGAGGGGGGGTTAAAACTGGAACTTAAGAAGACATAGGTGCTACACTCATAGACCCTTTAGAACCGTGATGGTGCAAATGTCAATATAGTGCTGTAGTGCCACAAATGTCTGCCGAGAACTATGGTGCTGTAATATTACACTTTCTAGCCTATGCCTTACATTTTTTTTAAAGATTTGGTATTTTATTTATTAGCTCATTTCACCAACACTATCTACAAGTCTAAAGAACCATTTTGACTAGCTAACAGAACATTGATCATCTTTAATCATAAAAAATTTCAAATAATTTTGAGTTTCATAACTTTAAGGTAATCCTGAACATATTTCTCCTTCATTATTTAACACATTAAGCAACCAAAATGAAATTTCATCTAATGCCATGTTCATTAAGATTTTTAGAGTTGATAAAAGAAAAAAAGTTCAAATCAGATCAAAAGGTAAGCTTTGATAGAATACAATAACTTTTAATGAGGAAATAACGAATAAAAAAAAAAACATTCTAAATATTGTCTAGTTTTTCATTTTACTAAATAAAATCTTACAAAATATAAGGAAAGTGTTTTATTTCTTTAGATTTTAATAGAAAGTAGAGATTGAAAAGTTTTATATGCATCCACATTTTGAAATCAATTTTCACTGTATTAAACATATTTTGAAATCATTAAAATAAACTAAATTATTTTTTCTGAAACAATCTTTTTAAATAAAAAGATTTAAAAATATATTTTTGGTAAAATTGTAATACATATGTTCTATTCATAGTTAACTACACTCTGTGCAAGTTTTCATTGCCCCCCTTTTTTTCTTTTTTTTTTTTAACGAGAAGTGTTACAGTGAAAAGATCATAATCCAAATAGAAAATTTTATAAGGGGAGAGAGAGAGAGAGAGATAGACTGGTCTAAATTGTATTACTGTAGATATTACAATCTCTCTCTCTCTCTCTTTTTCCTGCAGAAAACATGAGGTATTAGAAGTTCAGCAAACTTGAAAAAAAAAAAAATCAATCTGTCAATGTTAATTACTACACTAGCAGATTATTTTTGATCTTATGGTATTAGCCATGACCACTTTCTTTATCGGAAACTAAAATTGTTCCGATTCACACTTTTCTTAAGTGTTAAACTGATATATATATATATATATATATATATATATATATATATATATATATATATATATATCCCAATTAAAAATTAAGCGTTTTGACTAAATCCTAATTATTAATAGTATAAAGAGTCTTTAGTGTTTATTTTAGACCATAGATTTATCACTAAGGAACAATATGATAAGTGGTGCATTGAATAAGTTTCCAGACTTTTTTTGTACAGGCATTTAAAATTGTTGTAGATGCTTGAAAATTCAGTATGTTATTGCTATACATCTTATGAGATGACTGATCAATTTTTATGATTTCAGATTCAAATGAACAGCTACAGCAGCAATTGGAATACACCCTACTAAAGTCTGATTGTCACAGCTGGTGAATTTCAAAAATGCAATCTGGACTTTAGAAGAACGATATGCAATAAAATTCTATTTTAAACTTGGAAAAAATGCCATGCGATGAAAGCTGGATCTACTGCTATGACCCAGAGACCAAGAGACAAAGTTCCCAGTGGAAGCATGCTGGCTCTCCCAGACCCAAGAAGACCAGACAGAGCAAATCCACCAACAAACTTTTGATGATCCCTTTTTTTGACAGCACTGGCATGATCTACATGCATTGGGTTCCCACTGGACAGATAGTCAACAAGGAATACTATGTCGAGGTTTTAAGGGAGTTCAGGAAGAGATTCCGTCGCAAGAGGCCAGCACTCTTCAAATCAGGTCAGTGGCATTTCCACCAGGACAATGCACCAGTCTACAACTCCATCCATGTCACAGACTATTTGACCAAGATGAGCATCAAGACAGTTCCTCAGCCTCCCTATAGTCCAAACCTTGCACCTTGTGAATTTTGGTTATTCCCTAAGCTCACATGCTGTCGTTATGAGACAATTGAGGAGATGAAAGTGGCTGTGACGAAGGTCATTGACACAATCCCACAAGAGGACTTCTATGGGGCCTTCCAGAAGTTGTTGGAACGGTATAAGTGCACTGCAGCCAGAGGAGATTACTTTGAAGAGGACTAGAGTTTCATGTGTGTACTATCAATAAAAGTGCCCATACGAAAAGTCTGAAAACTTATTTAATGATCCCCGTATTTTACAATAACTAAATGGCTAGTTTGATGGAAAAATCCTTTTAGATTGTCAATATTAATTGAAGCCAATCTGTCTATCAACTGGCAAACATTAAAGAAACATTGACTGAAGACATCACTCAATATATCCTGGGCTTAACTAATAAAAACGACTTTTAGGCAAAATTCGACTTTACGCGTTGACAGTCTACTTCTAGGGTGATACACTGATTCCAACGCTTCTCTAACAAGTCAATGCTTTTTTTTGTAGAATGATTTGTCTTTGGCCTCAAAATATGACTCAGTTTCCGATATCACTTCATTGGAGCCAAACCTCTTTCTCTGAAACATTCTTTTGAGGTTTGCAAACAGCCAGTAAGTGCTGGGGACCAGATCTGGAGAATAGAGCGAGAGCAAAAGCAATTTGATCGACTTGTGACAGTGCATTGTCTGGGTGAAAGTGCACTTTTTTCTTCTTTATGGCCATTTTTTTGAGATTTCTTCCTTCAGATGCACCAATAATGATATATAATATTCGCTATTGATAGTTCTTCCTTTCTCAAGGTAATCAATGAACAAAATACCTTGCACATCCCAAAATACAGAGGCCAAAACCTTGTCTGCTGATGTTTGCATCTTTGGTTGCTTTGGATGGCTTTCACCTGCTGCTGTCCCCTCAGCTGACTGCTGATTTGACTCCAGAGTGAAGTGGTGGATCCATGTTTCATCCATTGCCACATATTTACACAAAAACTCCTTTTTGTTTCATTAAAATAGTTGCTAACAAGGCTCTGAATTGTCGACAGTTTGTTGTTTTTGATCGACTATGAGCAAATGCACACCCACTTTGAACACAGCTTTCTCAATGACAAATATTCATGCAAAATGGTGAATGCACTGTCTTTTAATATCTTCAACTCCTCTGCTATGTCATGCAACTTCAATTTACGATCGGCCAAAATGAGTTTATGGAGATTTTTGGGACAACAGTCGAATTTAGGCAACTTGAGCATTCAGCATCATTTTTGTCTGTACAACCACATTTAAAGTCAGTATACCACCTCTTAACCATTGTTTCTGATGGAGCAGAGTATAAATAATACTTATCTAGCCATTGCTTCACTTAAACAGTATTTTTTCCCCATCAGAAAGCAATGCTTTAGCAACACACGAAATTCAGGTTTTTCCATTGTTTTGAAAATTTGCAACAGTAGCTTCACTTAAATAACTGTAATTTGTAAACAAATAATCTGATTGGGCTCAAATTTTGACATGTGTCATTTGAAGGCTAGTACTTTATAAAAATCATATGGATTTTTTTAATTTATTAGTGGCGTCATCAGTGTCAGGCCTGGGACTTACTGAGTGATGTGTTACTATACCCATCAAATGCAACTGTAGAAATATTCTAACTTACTTTGGTTTATTATCAAAATATTGTTATGTAATGTAGAGATGATTCAATGTATAAAAGTAATAGGTCATAAGCAAATACTAGGGTCCTGGGCATATGTCAATTAAGTATCTGTTGTTCCTGTAAGCTCTCTCTGGTGGATTGAATAAAAATTGTACAAAGTACTCCCTAAAATAGCTAACTTAAAGAAATAAACATAGACAGAAAATATTTCCTAGTGGAGTAATTTTAAGGAATGTGTTAAGTGTCTGGCAAAACATGGCAAATGCTGGCTAAATTGAACAGAATAGTTCACGTGCAATTTTGTTACAAATAACAACTATTTTCTACATTAATTTCTCATTCATCTTTAACTTTAAGTAGGAAGCTTAACATTTTTTTTTTTGCTTGAAGGATTTTTTTAGAACTTAGTAAAAATACAGCAAACATTGACAATATGGCAAATGGTAACTATCAACTGAAAAAAAAGAGAAAAAAGTGAATACTAACTTAAACTAAAAGGTGGGTATATTAGATCTTGGTGTGTGTGTGTGTGTGTGTGTTTCTATGATTGGTAAAGATTATATAAATAAATTAGTACTCACCTGCTGTACATATCTGTCTGTTGTTTTCCACATGTAATAATATTCAATTATACTTTTTAAGGACTTCCAGGGCAACTGAAGTGAGAAATTTAATTTTGTAGAGACATGTTAAAAAAGAGAATTCTAAATCTAACAAAAATGTAGAAGCATTTTAGTAGCAAATATAATACTGATTACACGTGTGCATATATTTGTTGAAAACAATGCATATTCATAGAGATATGCAGTTAGGCATTTCCAGTTTTCAAAGACACAATATCTTTACCAACCAAGATAAAGTTTAGGATTACAACTAATTTGCTCAGGTATTTTCAGATTCTTGTAAAAGTAATTAAAATAAAAAATAAAAATATGATAAGGATTTTAAAGTTGGTGAGTAACTTACAGAAGAAAAATGTCCCCCACCCCACAAACTGAAGCATTTTCATTTTAAATAATTAAATGTACACTTAAAACACCCTTGAAGCTAAATTTAACTATACAACTATTTTATGTTATACATTCATAAATTCTACAATCAAATAAATTACATATACATCTATCATTAATGAATATGTATTTTTCATTCATCAAATCCTAATCCTTACAAGATTTACTATATCATTTATTTACAACTCGAAAAAGTATTAATAGTAAATACTGATTTCATACAAAATACTTTTAAGATTTAGAAGCCAAAAATGTAAAACTCAAGAAAAATGGTTTAGTAATATTCTTGCTAACTAAAAAGAGACATTTACCAAACTTGAATTTGAAGATGGTATTAAATTGTTGAGTAGCAAGTGCATTATCCTTAAAACCAGTCAAAGTTACAAGTTGTAAGTTATCTATAATAAAAAGGTTGAATGGGGAATATAAACTATATTATGACAAATTCTTGGATATTTTTAAGTAACTGTAATAGCAAAAAATATACATTACAGCAAAAAAAAAAAAAAAAAAAAAAAATGCTCCAATTTAGAGAATAAAGCAATTTCCACCTAGTGTGGGGTGTGTGTTTGCATATTCAGATCATAATTTCTCAAGAGAGAAAATTATTAAATGCTATTACTGAGTACTTTACATTATTCATTATGCAGGGTACCCAATGAATATCTAACTCACAGCAATTATAATTTAATATGATTAATTTACTCTCCACTGCAGTGTACCCAAAAGCCCAATATCCATATTTACAAAGTCTGATACAACCCACAAGAAGTAGTGTGGATAGTCAGCAACATAAAAAAAAAATCATGAACATCAAAGACAGTATATGATCAGTTTCATAGTAGAGCAACCTTAAAATCTAACTACCTACAGTATGTATAATGCTTTCCAAAGTGATTTATCAGAATTCATATTTGGTGGATATCTGGCACTGGATATGGAAAAGAGGTGTGAAAGAAGGAAAAAAAAAAAAAAAACACAATTAGAAGAGAGAAATTCTACATCCAGCTACACACCAGCATTTAGCTCCAGCACAAGCCAGTTTCAGCTCTCTAATAATTCAAGTTGTCAAAGTATAACAATTTTTTTTTTCAAGCAGGCTGTATTTTGCAAAAAGTATTTTTAAAAGTATTACTGATTTTTATGTATTTCATGTAAATCAAACACTTTCCTTTGAAAATGATCCACTTGTCATTTTTCTATTTAAATATTTACTGTAAAGTATTTATTTAAACACACTCACCAGAGTAAATTGTTGGCTAGTATATTAATACAGAAATATTTTCCAATGATTAATTTCCCCTTTTTGTATTTGTTTTGATAACGTGTTTCCAAAAATTCTTTTCTCAGGTAAATAATCCAATGGTTTTTAAGGAATTGTAGACAAAGTATTTTATTCAAATTTATTTACTTACAAAAGTGTTTTTATATTGTTTTATATGTTAAGATAGCCATTTTAAAAAAGAAAAAGTTTTTTTTTAAAATTAATTTATATTAGAAAATCTAAATAAGGAGTTTAAAAAAAAGAAAGACTATTGTAAATAAAGATTTATGTAAAACTTAAAAATACCCAAAGAACCAAAAGTAATCAATCATTACATTTTTTTGTTGATAATGAGTGTTTCACAGAAATTATAACCTATTTCTCAGGTAAGTAAACCAGGCACTGTCTGAAAACACAACCCCTCTAATCATTAGAACATATATAAAAATGATATAGCTTTTTAAATAAATTTTTCTGATTATTATAATTCTTATAAGATAAATAATATATATATATATATTTTTTTTAGTCATATTAGGAATGTGTGCGTTAATGAATAAAAAGACCAAATATAAAATAGGAATTCAAGTGCCATATATATATATATATATATATATATAAAATAATAATAATTGTAGCAAATTTGTACTTGTCTTTAATTGGCATCATTTTGAGATGAGGCTTCTTAATCTCAGAATTAATTTTTATTTATTGCAGACTTTTTGTTCTCATCTTGGTATTTTTTTTTTTTGGTGTTGTTTCTTCTTTCACTACGTTTCGGCCAAATTTTCACCTCAGGCCTTCTTCAGGTGATTTACCACGACCTCGGATAGGAATGCTGAGTCTTGTAACCATATCCCCAGTAATTACTGTCTTCCATAGTTGTTGTCTATCGCACCACGTTTTTGACCAAGTAAACCACTGGCCGGCTTGGGTAGGATTTGAAACCGCTATCTTCTGACAATGCTCACCTGGAATTCCTATCCAGCATTCCTATCCGAGGTCGCGGTAAATCACCTGAAGAAGGCCAGAGGTGAAAATTTGGCTGAAACGTAGTGAAAGAAGAACCCCCCCCCCAAACTACCAAGATGAGGACAAAAAGTCCGCAATAAATAAAAATTAATGTAGCAAAATGGTTTTCGTATTAACTTTTGATTTATTTGGGCTATAAAAAAATGTTCTCTACTCCTAAAACCATTCTCTTTCAGAAAAGGTAATCATTTGGGTCCTATAAATAATGTTCCTTCTAATTTTTTTTTAGTAAATTATTTTGCTGAACAATTTCTTTTCCTGTTATAAGATATTCTGCACAAATAAGATTCCCAACTTGTAGCTGCAGGAAATCAAGTGTTCTTAGTAATGAAAAGTTGGAAACCACTTTTTAAATACCAGTATTGCCTTTTATGAAGTAACATTTAAATAACATTTTATTCTATAATTTAAACTTCAAGTTTGTTGTTTCATTGAAAAACAACATCAAAAACAATTTTTATGAGATGCTAGGTCAAATTAAAATCAATAACACCCATCAGTTCAAATTAAGTTGATAGAAATGGTTAAATTAAAACTCACTAAATTACAAAGCTAGTTAACAAACTATATGGATGTTTATTGTGAAAATCTCGACACATAACTTGGTTTATATAAATTTACAAAATATTTGGCATAAAAATCAAAAATATGTGGAGTAACAATGTAGTTAGATGCAAAAATGATGTGACATAAGATTGAGCATAAAAAATCCCTCAAAGAACCCCCAACCAAAAAACATTAAATGGAATTAATTCACTAATTTATATCCCAATATTTTGGCTGTTTTTTTTTTCTTTCTTTTAAAATGTGCTACATGTTGATGGTTGGTTATTTTGTTTTACAGTCTATCAACCCTTTTCGGGTCATTTAATGCCAAATTAAATTTCAAACAATTCAGTTTAGTATAAGTATAGTTTTTGTTCATAAAAAGTTAAATGTCAAAGCAGTTCTATTTAAGGCAGTTCAGGTTAGTATAAGTACACAGTTCCATTTGACCCATAGATAGGAACCTATCAGGTGCTACCACTCCAGGCCAGAGTGGACCAGGGAGCGATGGCAATGAAGGGGTACTCCACATTCCCTAAAGCTCCAGCGTTACTGGAACCTCATAATTAGATTGTTTAGTGTCATATCCAGGATGCTTGTTTAGGGAAGTGGGGTGGGTCTTACCCCTCATCAGAACTGCAGTCGATGTATTCTACAGCCCAAGCTGACTGGGCACATGTAAACAAATTGATCTAATTTTTCATTACCATTACCCTCACTTTTTCTTATAACAATAGATTTATCACCTATCTTTCTATAATTGCATCATCTTTCATAGTAACCCTCAAATATTTGTTTTCTTAGCACCTGATAGGTAAAAAAAAAATCAAATGCCATCTTCCAAAAATATCTTTGCTGATTTTAAAGAATCTATTACTTTATAATCTTGGCACAGATCTGATCAGCATAGACAAAAAAACATTTTTCAAGAAGACTTAAAAGGGAGTGAATTAGCACATCATTGAATAAGTCCCGTGCCTGACACATAGATGGTGCCACTAATAAAAAATCCATATTATTTTTATAAAGTACTAGCCTTCAAATGGCATGTGCCAAAATTTGAGCCCAATCAGATTATTTGTTTACATATTACAGTTATTTAAGTGAAGCTACTGTTGCAAATTTTCAAAACAATGGAAAAACCTTTATTTCCAATGTTTATAAAGCATTGCTTTCTGATGGGTTGGAAAAATACTGTTTAAGCAAAGCAATGGCTAGATAAGTATTATTTAAACTCTGCTCCATCAGATACAATGTTTAAGAGGTGGTATACTGACTTTAAACGTGCTCGTACAGACACAAATGATGCTTAATACTCAAGTTGCCTAAATTCAGCAGTTGTCCTAGAAAACACCAAAAAACTCGTGACCGATCGTGAATTGAAGTTGCACAAGATAGCAGAGGAGTTGAAGATATCAAAAGGCGCCATTTTGCATGAATATTTGTCATTGAGAAAGCTGTGTTCAAAGTGGGTGTGCATTTGTTCACAGTTGATAAAAAAACAACTACCCATCGACGATTGTGTTTCAACACAATAAAAAGGAGTTTTTATGTAAATATGTGGCAATGGATGAAACATGGATCCACTACTTTACTTTGGAGTCAAATTGGCAGTCAGCTGAGGGGACAGCAGCAGGTGAAAGCTGTCCAAAGCAACCAAAAACACAAACATCAGCAGACAATACAGCCTCTGTATTTTGAGATGTGCAAGGTAATTTGTTCATCGATTACCTTGAGAAAGGAAGAACCATCAATAGCGAATATTATATAGCATTATTGGTGCATTTGAAGGAAGAAATCTCAAAGAAGAAAAAAAAAAAAAAAAAAAAATGGCCACAAATGAAGAAAAAAGTGCTCTTTCATTAAGACAATGCACAGTGTCACAAATCATTCACAACAATGGCAAAACTACATGAACTGCACTTCAAATTGCTTTTGTACCCAACCTATTCTCCAGATCAGGCCCTCAGCAACTTCTGGTTGTTTGCAGACCTCAAAAGAATGTTCCAGAGAAAGATTTGGCTTCAATTAAAAGATATCGGAAACCGAGGCAATTTTGAGGTCAAAGACAAATCGCTCTAGAAAAAAAAAAAAGGGGCATCGAATTGTTAGAGAAACGTTGGAATCAGTGTATCACCCTAGAATGAGACTATGTTGATGAATAAAGTTGAATTTTGCCTAAAAGTTGTTGTTTTTATTAGTTAGGTCCGGGACTTATTGAATGATGTGGTATCTACCACAATGGTAATGAATCTAGAGTTCAATTTAAAAAAAAAATTTTTTTTATTGAATATCAAATATTTTTTAGAGCACAGAGGTTTTTAAAAATTCTCAAAGGCTGCAAGAACTTACATGAGCCACATCTGGATAAATTATTCATTCAAGACTTTTAGATTTAAGTTATAAATTAACCATAATACCGACTCTTGGCTGTGGAATGTTTTGTTCCACAATAGGGTTTCATACTTCTGTGTACAAATCCTACTACCTAATAGAACCTGAGTGATGCTATATAAAAATGAAGATGTTACCATATATCTATGTGTGTACATATGATTGATGTTTTCATGTCTTCATCCATGCAAACATTTATGTAAGTAGCATATTTTTCAAAGGCAATAAGAAAACATTAATATATATAGCAAATTGCACCCCTTCATTACCCCACCCCGTTAACCATTCTCATCAAGTCTCAAAGGAAATCTTTTGTCCATAAGAATTATAATTAAAACCTGCTTACTTTTCATTATTTTTCCTACTCTTAATAAAGTTGTCACTAAACTGTGTCCTGGTTTCCTGATAGTTATTTTAAAATACCCCCCCCCCGTTACACTTTTGAGTGGTGTGATCACAATCAGTAGAGTAGAAAAACCATAAGGCAATCAAAAGTTTATTTTAGAAAGTATATTTGATTTACCTTGACCCTGCACAAAAGGCAGGATGGGATTTTGAAGTGGAGGCCCTCATGTGCATGAATGCATGGTTGAGGGCAGAGCCAAAAATAACTTAGCTCCATTAGCATTCTCCTCTTTGGATAGCAAAGAGAGAAAACCTACATAAGTTTAAAATCATCTGAAATTAGTAAAAACACAAATATTTGAATTGCTTATCAAAAACTATTTCTATACAAATTGTCCAAAATAGGTTTGGTTTGGTTTGGTTTCTTTGTGAAATGGCATATCCATGCCAAAGCCATGTAGTGGTACTATTTAACCAATAGCTGTGAAGATAAGGGGTTCATACCTTAGTCCAAATGTGAACATTATGTCACAGTCCAGCACATTAGCCATTATGCAACAGGGATTCTCCAAAAATGGAGACTTCCTAGATTTTAGTGAGAATGAATTTTATTGAAGCATTAAGAACTCAACAGTTTTCATTTCCCATAAAAATAATTCTAACAATTTGATTATAACAAAGGAGGTTTCTCTATAGGGCTCCATACTTTAATATCACCCTGTAGATGAATGCGAACTTCACTAACTTTCTGTTGCTTCAATTTTTTTTGTTATCGTCTCTGAAAGAGAATACTTGTTAAGATTTAGCTTTATCAATTATCATGTAGAATACATTGCATACTTTCAGAGAAAAAAAAATTCAGTCAAAAAAATAAGTTTTATGCTAGGTTTTCAGAGGAAGAAAAACTTTAAAGCATTATTCATGATGATTCAAGTACATAATCAAAAATCATTAGCATATATTAAATTATGTAAGTATTTAGTATATATATTTAAACAGAAAATTTTATGATAAAACTCCCCAAAACTATCAATTATCTTATGTAAGTATGGTTCTTCATTAAGCTGGTAAAATGAAGTTAATTTATTAAACTGGATTTCTTAGTTTAATGTTGAGCCAATATAACACCAGCTCCTCATATTAATGATAACCAATGTAGATAAAATACCACAATCATCAGATGTTTATGACAGAAAAACAGGCTAAGACTTATCACTATTGGAAGATATTCAATGAAAAGTCAATATATGGCTTTGAACGTATAAAGAAATATTTGTAGTCTCTTCATTTTGAATAACTTCATATAAGCAATTTATCTTGCAATCTTTACTCCTCAATAATATCCAAACACATGAAAATCATCTTAAGAAATAAATAAAGCTAAATGAGTATGGTGCTAGCAGTTCCTTATGAGAAGCAGTGTATTAGTAGAGTTAATACACCCAATTTAAAGCATATTTGAAATTAAAAGGAAAATATACTTTTGATTTTTTTTAAAACCTTAACTTTATTTAAATTTTTTTTTATTTATCTAATGTTGATTTCGTTACATTTACAAAATATTGTAATATTCACCAGTACATCTAGCCTGGGTAACATTACTTCAGTTTCAAGTGTACCCCCAAAATTTTATTTTCTTACAATTCAACAGACAAAAAAGTTTTGCAAATACATGAAATAATTTTTGTCTCATCTTTAAGAATGTATCCTTAATATTAAAGTAGGTATAACTTCAATACGAGTAAAGAGAAAGAACTTGTAAACATGAACAAATTCAAATATCTAGGTATGAGAAGAAAAAAAAAAAAAAAAAAATCATTTTGCTTAATTCTTCTAAGTTTGGTATAAACTAGGCCTATTTTTTTTTTGTTTTTTTTTTTTTGAATGCCATCTACAATAAGAAAAGTAAAAATCACTCACTGTGTTTGGAGAGCAATGCAAAATGCTAATTTAGCAGGTTAGCTAATTTTATATCAATTTTTCTTAATAGGATCCCCCTCCCAAGCCTCCTTGATATATACATAAGCTAACAAATCTCTCAATTGGCGGGAAAAAAAAGTTTGTTTTATTAAAAGATTTACTTATTTCTAACTACAACCAGGACGGTGAGAGATTAAAAAAAAGTTATTATTTCACAAATTCGGCTCCATACTCCAAGTTAATTTGAATAAAATTTTGAAATATTTGGTGATTGCCATTTAAAAAAAAACAAAAAAAAAAAAAAACAAAAAAAAACTAAATGCAATCTCCAAATAGTAAAAGAAATTTTTTAAAAATAAATACAATGTTTTCTATACAATGCTCTAAGTTAAGTTCTGTCCCTCATTGCACATTTTACAAATTCTGTTTAAAGTACCCTCAGGTTTTTGCACAACTCTAATTTCTTGTATATATATTAAATCAGTGAGCAAAATATCTTATACATCAGTTACACACATATAAAAAACCTAATCTTTAACAGCTCTATAACAAATGTTTTGCCAAAAATTTATATAGTTATGTACAATTATACTATTTTCATGAAATTACTTTCTTTAAGGGAAAAAAAATCATATTGAAATAGCAACTAAATGACAAACTTAAAGATAAAGTTATGAAACTTCCAACAACTTTAAAAGACACCTGGTATATTTTGAGTTTATTTTTTGGAACAACATTGCAAGTTATTTATTCAGTAATTAAAAACTTATTCAACATAATTTCTATGCTAAACCCAAGAAAGTATTGATGTATGACATCTTTACAATATGAGCAACCTTCTAAATACATAGTTACAAAATGTTTTGAAGAATAAATTCAGTTGTATATAGAGAAAGAATCTAAGTTTATTGAGTTGGGGGGGGGGGAAGAGAAATAAACCAATCATCCATGGGGGAGGGGTGGAGAAAGTTAAATTTTTTGCTGATTATACCAAGATAAAGGTTTTAGTAAATTAGGCTTTAAACAATAAAAGACTTTATTTTCATATATCAAACAATCTTGAATATTATGGATATTGGTAACTAAAAATTGAGAATAGAAGTATATTCTTTCAATAATTCAGAATGATTCTTCTAAACAGAATGGTAAGAAGAGCAACCTGATACTTACAAAATCTTGTCTTATGTCATTAAAATCTTTGCCATATTTATCTAATGCTTCTTCAAAAAGATTAGCTTCAGAGGCTGACCATTCTTCCATCTCGTCACGACAAAGTACTGGACCTCCTTGAGGTACCAAACTGGTCACAGCTTTGGCAATATCATATCCACTTCTGTGTAATGTATCCATGGCATGGAACTGAAAATAGAAACAGTAATTGTATCAAATATCTGAAGAAAAAGGTAATTTTATAATGGGGAGGGGTGTTAACATTCCCATTAAAAGTACTTGGTAAATTCAGAAGAGAAAATATGGGAAGTCTAAGAATTAAAAGAACAATACAATTACTTAAAATGATTTGTTGAAAGGAGAGAAATAGAAAGAAGTAATAAATACCAATGTGACATCTCGAGATGCTGCTGCAGCACTCATGTGAAGACTTGGCTGCCTCACTGTACTAGTACAATCCAGAGCACGAGCGAATGTTCCCACAGACCTAATGACAAAATAAAACATTCTTTTCAGAAACAAGATGCAACCATCAAATGTAAAACTGAATACGTATAGTAACATTTAATTGTTTTGATTACCTGCTTAAACATTAAGCTTAAAAATGATTTTTTTTTTTTTAAATTTCCACTCCCATTTGGACACCAGTGTCCCAGTCAAATTTCATTTTAACTCTTAAAACTTGATACTCAAAGCAGAATTTTGCACATCCAAAACTAACTTGGTGGTGAAAGGGTTAATGGAAGCCTTAAAGAATTACTTAGTCACATTTTAATTAAAGTTAAATCTAATATTAAAAAAATCTACAAATGAAGAGTTTGCAAATAGATAATACAATAATAGAACAAGTGAAATCAAAGAGACCAATTTTTGTTATGGACCTAACATTTAGTTTAAAAAACTAAATTGTCTTATAAAAAACAAACACACACACTTTAACAAAAAATATACTGAACTTAAACTTCAGGTGAGAAAAAAAATAAAGAAACTTATGCAAGTTTCAAAATGGTAACATCTTAAAGAGTAGCTGAATTTTCCCTTGTCTTTCAGATTCAACTTTAAACAGTAAGAGGTGGGTGGAGGAACAAAAAAAAAAAAAACCCCTAAAAAACAAAACAATCTTTCGCTTACTACTAGTATGCTTATAATCTAAGAGTAGGAAAATTTTAACTCATAGGAACTTTTCATTTTGTTTCTATACCTTTTGCCAATCTAATATATATATATAAGCTAAGAAATTAAAATCAATGATAAAAATGTATGAAAATGAAGTCATTTTAAAAGTTATTGCAACAAATGTTTACTGTTTAAGTGAAATTAGTTGAAAATTGTGTTAATATTTTTTAACCCCGTAGCCATATTTTTAAAAAATTTGACAGATTTCAGTTTCTTTGGTAAAAGACATTATTCACTAGTAATTTTACTTATATTTTAAAAGTATATTTGGTTATGAAAAGTAACCAATTTTCTTTTGAGTTCAGCCAATAACTAATAGAAACAAAAAACTAGCCAGCATCATAATTTCATGTAAAACTAAAGAAATTAATTTATTCTTACTATAAAATTAATTATCAAAAACATTATATGTTTAAAAAAGTGATCTATATCTTTTATAACAAGTAGGAAGTGAGAAAAAAGGCAAAAACTCCAGCAAACAGAAAAATATCAATATTAAAATATTTTAACTACTAAGACAATTCCTTATAGCAATTAACTTCAAATTGAATAGTTGTGATCTATAGGAGTAATTTGAGATTAATGATATTTGTCAAATTTTAAGAATTTATCATTTTACTAATATTTTTACCTTGCTAATATTAAAAACTGATCTATTTCCTTTGGTGTTAAGGTATTATTTGGACCAGGGAGCCATATTAACTGTTCCATTTCTTCTAAGTTTCTCCCATCTTCTTCACCTGAGAGAAAGAAAGAAAAGAAAATCATTAGACAAATACAATTCAGTTTCTAATATCTAAAATTTATCTGAACGTCAAAAATCCAGAGTACTGTTAGTTTTAAACTAGGGATACAACAAAACTATTTTAGTATATTAAATACAAAGAGGGAGAAAGTGCCACAAAGTTTTACTCAATTATAACTAAGTGTATATTTGTTTCTGTCTCCCACCAGACAGGACTTGACACAAGATCAATGACTCGAAGGTGGATTATAGTGAGGGTTAGGGGAGGGGAAGGTTGACTACCAGCTGAGGCTCGGGCTCTGCTGGAATATCAGCCCACTTAGTGCAATGTGAGCCTGACGAGCCTAGCTGGACATGAACCCAAACATGGATCCAGGCATGGACGCCTGATTATAGCTTAAACTGGGCAGCAAATTCCAGTGCTATTCAAGAGTTTCAAAGGTGTCAATAATGCAGTTCACCCACCCGAAGGTAGCCAGGCCCAGCCAAAACCGGGGGGGGCCCCCCCTTTCGGCCTTAAGTCTGCCATTGAACATTGACAGTCTGGCACGCAGATGAAAATTTAAAAAAAAAAAAAAAAAAAAAAAAAAAGAATTTTTTTAATGGAAAAGTTAAATAATATCAGCACAAATGTTTTCCTTGAAAATTACAACTAAATAAATATAGGAAAATTCCACTTTTTTTTGTAGATGTTAAAGAGTAACCATGCTGAATGAAAACCCTTGAAGAAGAAAAAGAAAAAAAAAAAAAATTTCAACATTACCTTCTTTCAGCAAAGGTGTAATTTCTGCTTGGAACTTTGAACCAACTCTAATCTCCCCTTTGTCAGCCAATAAGGTTTTTTGTTGTGGATCATATACTAATGAATAAAAAAATGTGTCCTGAAAGAAAAATGAAGAGCATATTCATTTGTAGTTGGAAACATTTATTTAAACAATCATTATATTTTACCTTTATACTATTAATAAATAAAATTGCATGGCTTTTCCAGAAATAACCCAACCATTTAATATAACCTACTTAGAGCAATAGTGTCAATTTAAATACTCCTGCGATATCACAAGTTTACCAAAATGCCTTTCAAAAATATCTACAAAGACCTCTTTAGGTATCCTATCTTGTTTTGCTCGTAATCCCATCGAGGGTCTGAAATATCTCCTTTCAACAACAATTTTAGCTTTGGGAAAAGCCACAGGTTAACAAATCTAGATTGTGTGTGTGTGTGTGTGTGTGTGTGTGTGTGTGTGTCGAGGTGGGGGAGTTATGGACAATAAAAGCAAAAACAATACCAGTTTCTTAACTGATTGTGAAATTCTCAGCCTTTCTAATTTTCATACCAATAATAAGTCTACTTTTTTTTTAATGTTCTGCTTGATGAAGGTCTTCCAGAATATAGACCACTTTAAATGAATTCCTAGCAATATTTGAAGCATCAATTCCAAAACTGTATCCTTGTTTCACTTCTTGAAACCACCCTAAAATCTTTTACAATCATTCAAATAGTTTTTGAATAATGTCAAGTTTCAAACAAGACTTCCTGCTGACAAGATTGCTGTTACCCACTAGTTATATATCAAAGTTGCACAACCAATTCTTGATATACTCAAAATTGTTGAATACATGTTTTTTTAGTAGACAGACCATATATACTATGTTTCATATAATGATTAAATTATTTTCAAGTCTACATTCTTTAAAATGTTCAAAATTGACAATAAATAAAAGAATAAAATAAAATAAATAGCTAAAAAGGTGTTTGAATCTTCTATATGTCAATTATAAAACAGAGGTAAAACTATATTATATAACTGAAAATGCTTTTATTTTATTTTTTTTTTAATGAGATTAAAATATCTTTTAGAAAATTCTAAATATTTCAATATTTTCTTTTTTTAATAAAATAAGATCTAACATATTCTGATAACATCTGATGCTATAAAGATATTCTATTCATGCAATAAAATAATGCTATCAAGAAACTTATAATCTAAGAAATGCAAATGGTTTAATAAGTACATGATTTCACAGCAACTTAAAGCATCAAGACAAAAAATAGTTTTCAACCTTGTATAAATTGAAAGCATACTGAGAAAGTTAGGTAATTGTATGAGTTTTTACTTGGAGCATTATTTCTGAAAGTAAAAGGACTATGTCAAGTAAAATTAGAAATAATTAAAACTAAAACTACTTTCATAGTTTTAAAAAGAAAAAACAAATATCAAATGATTTGCACAAAAACATAACATGATAATAAACAAAAATAAATTGCAAGTACATTAATATGCTAATTTAAGGGAGTGAATATGGTTGTATTTAACAAAAAACATTTGAATAACCAGAACTATGTGGAATAAATTAAGTACTATAATTTTATGATTAGCCAAAATATAAGAGTAGAATCAAAATAGTTTTCATGAACTTCACCAACAGTGTATATAAAATATATTCTATATATCATTTCTTTGATAGAATCAATCTGAAAGAATATACTACGTAACAAGTATACACTTACAAAAGATCCGGCTAATTAAAGGAGTATTTATTATTTAGTGTCCATGGTATAACACAAACAATTTGGAATTCAATAAAAATTGGTAGAAAAAAAAAAATCAAAAAAAAATCACAAAATCTAGGATTTTATTTTTGATGAATGATATGATTATGTTGAAGAAAAATAGAGATAAATGAATCTTTTCATATAAAAATATTCAAATATCTAAAAATTTACTAAAAATCTCTAATCTTGTTATAGTTAAAAAGTAAAATATTTGATTCACATGTGGCTCAAACATGTTCCTTGGGATTTATGGTAAGTTGATTTGATTACAAGAGTCACTGAAAAGCTTTGGAGCATATTACTCTTGCAGCATAGCATTAAATTTCATATTCTATAAAAAGGATGAGATTTCTGTCTAAATAACCATTAGTAAATATTGATATGAAACATGAATTTCACAAGCTTGACACTCGACACAACCCTCAATAGATCCAGCAAATGAGGACTCATCTAAAAAGGTAAGTATACAAAAATTCCAAGTGTTTGTCTACCATATCAACTGGCAAGTATCAAGAAACTTTCTTTTTGCTACTTTATCATAATCCATGTAAAGATATTGTACTTTTTTTTTTTTAAAGCATATTTGGACATGCTCTGCCAAATCTAATACTTTTCAATAAGGAATTCTCTCACCTTCAATTTTCTTCATATTGTCATAAGGCATTTTTCTAATATCATAAGTTGATCTGCATGAGTATCATTAATGAATTGTATGATCCTGCAATTCATGTACTCACTTTCAAAAGTAGACAATTACTCCTGGATAACAAAGTACTATAATATGGTTTGAGTTTTGAGAGTAAATTAATTGTCAATGAATATTTTTTTACCAAATGTGATCTCTAAAACAATGGTATTTATTTTGTCCAGTCTTTCTATATTTAAAATGTTACAAGGAACAAAAATGACTTAAACTCGAAGATTATATATATATATATATATATATATATATATATATATATAGAGAGAGAGAGAGAGAGAGAGAGGGGTGGGTACTCAACACAAATTCAAGGATTTACAAAAACTAATTCGAAATTAAACTTTATCTTAAATTAAAAAATACTAATTATCAAATTTTTAAAAGCAGAAAATGTAATCATTCAAAAATGAATATTAAAACATTTTTAGTCAAGATTATTGGTAATATTTATTCAACTATTAAGATAAATCTTTCATATTTCTTGAATTAAAAAGCAAAATTTTAAAAATCTAAAATCATTTGTTATATCTTTGATCAATTATTATAACAACAAAATCAGTCAGCAGAAAAAAATTAAAAATAAAACAAAACCTCCAAAACAGAAAACTAAATCTTAAGTTCAGATTTTTTTTAAATAGGTTTTTTGCTTTATGATAATTTTCAAGATTAGTTGTTTTTTTTAAATGCATCTAAGAGTAAATTTTGTTTCATTTTTGATCTTATTTCCATATTCAAATTTAATCAAATAAAAGCAACTAATAATTTAGTCTAGTGTATCTTAATACCAAAAAAAGGTTAGTGTTAAATGAAAACTTAATTTGAAGAGTAATAAAGTACAGATGCACAAAATGAGTGTTTTTGTTTATTTACCCAAAACTATATTCAAATAAAGATTAATAGATAAATACACTAGATGCCTGGATAGAACATGTCAAATCAATGTTGGCAATCAAAGGTTTAAAATCATTCTATAAAATAAAAACAAAAAGTTCCTTTTAAATTTGAATGAAGAAATTATCAATATCCTATATTTGGAATCTAGTAAGATAAAGATTTCAATTTAATCTATATATTTTTTCCATACAGATAACTAAGTACAAGTTTTTTCACAATGCCCAAGCTATAACATCAATCATTAAGTACCAGCAGGTTAACCATATCACCAACCTATCAAGATGAAAGCGAAAAAAAATTGAGGTTTTCTCATGAGAGTAAGTAAACCTATCAAAGGCGATTGTTTTTCAAAATTTACACATAGCAATGGTTTACTTTCCCTTTAAAATTACAAACTCAGCACAACTTAAAATATAAAACAACAATCTAACTTTACTTTTGCACAGTACAATCTTTCTAGTCATTAGTCTAATCTATGTTTCTTAAGAACTGAACTGATTTTTAGGCAAATTAGCTGAAATAGTAAAATCTTTGCTCAACAACAAATCATTAGTGAAACAGGAAAAATACAGCTCAGTGGTACTTACTTCTTTGTTCAAATAAGAAAGTAAGGATTCCGTTTCATTTAAAAGTGTAACAACACATTTTCCTCGGATATGTGTGGCTGGCAAAGTCTCAACTTGTCTTGATAAGAAAAGTTCTCGATGCTTCAATTGGTGACGCTGTTTTTCGGTAATATCATCATTTACCTCTTCAGCATCATCTTCAACTGATGTGACTTTAATAAAAAATAAAGAATTTTAAACAGATCAAATAAGCATTCATAAACAATCTTAAATAATAGAAAAATTATCTGCAAAAACAATCTTTATATTGAAAATCACAAAAAAGATCAGTATTTGGATTTAGTATACAAATTGCAGGTCTTAAAAAGAAATGCACAAGTTGGATGATTATGTAATTATATCAAAAGAGCATTCAATTTATCTATAGAAAATTAAGTAACTTTAAGTTGAGACTTGTTTAAATAGGTTATTAAACAGTTAAATTCCAAATAATGAAATCAATTTGGACTTTTAATGTCTTATTATAAACTGATTCCTTACTATGTTTTTATCTAATCATATCTTCAGTTATTAACCAAAGCTGAATTTGATGCCTGAATAAAATAGTTGAAAAGAAAATTTGTATTTCTTCAGTAAGGTAACACCCCCCCCCCAAAAAAAAACAAGCAACACACAATTATAATATTTCATAAAAGTTTTTTTTTTTTAACAGAACAGCCAAATTTAGGTTTCAAAAATTATATACTTGAAATCTGGCAAAACTTTAAATTTTCTTTGTGGTTTGGGTAAAGAGTTTAAAGAAATATGGTTGCTGTGTGAATTCTAGTCAACTGATGTATTTTTGGGATGTAATTATAAAAAAAAAAAAAAAAAGATGGGGGGGGGGCATCTAGCAAACTCTTTTCAAGTCATTTAATGCCAAATTAAATTTCAAACAATTCAGTTTAGTATAACTTTTGCTTACAAACAGTTAAATGTCAGGACAGCTCTATTTCAGAAAGTTCAGTTTAGTTCTATTTGACACATAGATAGGAGCCTATCAATTGCTACCACTCTGGGTCAGAGCAGACCTGGGAGCAATGGCAATGAAGGGGTACTCTGCATTACCCAAAGCGCCAGCATTAGTGGAACCTCACCATCAGATTGTTTAGAGTCATATCCAGGACACTTGTTGGAAGGAGTCTTACCCCTCTGCAGAGAAGCAATCAGTGTATTCTACAGCCCCAGCCGACTGGGCAAAAGAATGACAAGCAAATGACTGAAACTATCTCTTACCTGAATGGTGAATGTAAGTAATACATTTCTATATAATTTCTTTGGTACTATACTGCAGAAATTTTTCTTTAGTAAGCTATTCTATACAAGCACTTAGAATTTCCTCAATGTATTTAGAACAGATTTTACTTGATAATATACATTATTGAAAAATCAACTACTACTATTTAACATACTTTATACTAATTCAAAAGGAAATTGGTTATATTAATAAGAATCTATAGAGCTTTTGCCTGTGAAATTAAAAGATTCCTCAAAAGCTACAAAGTTAAGGTTAACCTTATAAATTCCTAACACACACACACACACAAAAAGAAAAAAAAAAGAGGTTAAACCGAGTATATGTGAAATACCCATAATAGTGCAAAATTAGAATGCTGAACCCAAATGCCTTTTATTGCTTTCAAAACCAATATCACATGCAGTACGCTATATTTGGTATAAAAAGCAAAAGGTAGACAATTTTGGGCCAAATTGTTTAAATCCAGAAAATTCATTAGAAGAGCTAAGTTAAAAATGAATATTAATTTTAATTCAAATTAATTATTGGAAGTCTCAATAAGAAGTCAAATGGAATGTTTTTGTTGGCAAAATAAACAGCCCAGGATCCAATATTAAATCAACACCATTCTGAATATTACACGATAGAAGAGAGCAAATTTGTGAACAGAAGAATTGTTCAATAGCAATTAGAGATAGAGAGCTAACACTAGAGTCAATAAAATAAGAGATGAAAATGAAGTTGACATCAAAAAGACTTACCTGCAGAAGCAGCTGTAGGAGGAGTTGGTGCTGAAGGTTCATGAGGAGAATCCTCAGAAGCTTCTGAGAATGGAAATTCTGAAGAAAAAAAATATTAGATAACAATTAAAACTGTTTTGATACTGAAACAAAAGTATAATGCTAATAATAACAATACTATAAGTAAAAAGAGTGGTCAAAAAATCCCCTCCAAAATGTGAATGTTTTGTCCCTATTCCTCAGATTTTTAGTAGTACTTGGAAACTTAATCCAGAGTCAGCTAAATAAGAGAAAGGTTACAATGTTATACAAAAGCAGTTCATGTCATATGAATATAACTATGGTAATGCTTGCCTAAAAGAAAGAGGAAATTTAAGGAAACAATCTGCTTCTTCTCAGGTTAGATAAAATAAATCTATTTCCATAACAGTAATTCATATAAACTTTTAGACAAGAAAAGCACAAGTACTTTTTAAATGCATATTACCTATAAGTAAAAGAATTTTATTTATGGAGGGACACACAGAGGTAAATATACATCATCATTATCAAGTCATGCTGCTGGCAGAGATTTCCCTAACTCTTCATCTATCCCTATTATCCATTGCTCCTGTCTTATATGGATGGTTTTAGAGAGTGGTCGTACAGCTTTTTCATGGGGTGTTGCTTCCAGGATTTGTTCAATATAGCTTGTAGTATTCTTGTGCAGCTAACATCTAGCTTTTTCTTTATACTTTTTGTCAGCGTCCATGTAGCGTCAATACAGTAGTATTGGCACAACCGCTGCTAGGAAGAAATCCCGTTTTATTTATTGGATAGATTAGACTTCCATATGATTGATAGCCTATCGATAACAGTCCATGCCTTTGCTAAGTGCATACTGATATCACTTTCAGTAGATGAAACACTGCTGCTGAGGTATGTGAACTAATTTCAGAGAACCGCCATTTAGAGAGGAGATGGCTTCTTGATTAATACACATGTACTCTGTTTTGTGCACATTCATATGGATGTAGATGCCTCTTGCTGCCTGCTCCAGGCTATGCAGTAGGGATTCAGCTTGAGTAGGTGCATTTGCAAGAAGTGCTATATCATCTGTATAGTCTGTATCCATAAGAGTTTCTGTGGGATATCATCTGCTCTTTGTTTTTTTTTCTTTAGTATAAAGCCATTTTCTTTTATTAGATCTATAGACATTCTAAGTATGTATTATAGGCAGATTATAAACAGATAAGGTCCTAATGTACCACCTTGCAGAACTCTAGCAACAATGTTGAAGAAGTCTGTCTCCATCCAGTGAGAGAACCTTGACTTTTGTGCATCATTATGGCTATGACAGTTTCTCTGGGGAGATCATAAGCTAGAAGTATTTGCTCAATCTTCCCACTCTGTATGGAATCAAATACCTTGGAGAAATCTACAAACAAGAGTGTTGCCTTAACATCTTTTGTTGAAACTCCTAGGCTTTTATGGACTGTTAGAATCTGTGATGTTGTGGATTGATTTCTTTAAAAAATGTTCCAATTTTTTTTAAAGAAATTTCTCAATTTCAGGTTTAATGTGATTGAAAAGCAGTGCATTATAAATCTTAGCCACTATAAAAGTAAGAGTTATTCCTCTGTAGTTCTTGGTGATTCTGAGATTGTCTTTCTTAGGGAAAGAGAAGATGCATCCTTTTGTCCATATATAACCAGAACACAATCCCATATATAAGAGTTGAAATGTTCCAAGTCAAGAAGCAAAGAAAAGACAACAATTCTATTCAAGGACAGATGTTGAAGCAATTATCCTACTATGACCAAAAGTTGACACCTTTAAAATGAAGAAAAAACAACAAAAAACAAAATCATTTTATAAAACATCAAAATTACTGTGACTTTCTATGACCATTATTACATATTTCAGGTAAAGTATACATTACATCATTAAAGAACAATCCTAGTTCAATTTGATGAATCCTTAAGAATTTTAACATCATCTGTCAATAATTTGAGAAGACATAATCAATACAAAAGTTGCACAAGTCTATTGAACCCACACTTGGTGTAACTCTCGTTGCGACCATGTTTTGGTCAATTCACTATACAGTATTCTTCAAATATACAATTCATAAGAGAAAAGTTACAATACAAAAATACAGCAACACTTAAAATATAGGTAATTTGGATTCCCACCTCCACTTTTTTTTAACCACATGGAGATGTTCTCTAAACATTGTTGAATGAATACTACACTGCACAAAAATTCATGCTGGCTTGATTTACATATCTTTTTGAGAGGATAATATATGATTTCTGAAATTTTCTCACTTTAAAACATCCAAAAAATTGCATGCTAAAAACCACACACTTGTTGAAAGACACATAACTGACAAAAAGTAATATAATGGGTTAATAAATTTTTGCAAAATTTATACTAAAATTTTTTTAGAAAAAAAGTACCAAATAAATTTTCCATTATATAAAAATGAAACATTTGGTTTTAATTTTTTTTCTTTTTTAAATATTCCTTGCCAATAATTTAAAAATTTCCAACAAGTCATTGTAAATAATGGAATTCAATAAAAATAGCTCATTTAATAAAAAGTTTGCTGGATTTTGAAAAAATATTTAACCCTTGAATTATATTGAAAAAAAAATTTAAAAAAATAAAAAAAGACACACACACACGCCAGGTGTTTTACTTGTTTAGTGTATGTTAAACCTAATGAAGTGTGCCAAAATTTATGCATGTATCATGTCATATAGAAGTATGGATGAGCAAAACTGACAAAAACCTGTTTTCTTGGTGTATATGGGCTATGTGAACACCATATAATTTACAAGTTTGTAAGCTAAAAAAAATCATGCCTATAAAAATAAATGAATAAATAAGAGCAATTAATATCGCTTATACATTATACTCTAATTCACTTTTCAGAAAAAGTATTAATGTCAACAAATTATCATTACAAATGTACAATTAATGGTTTTATAGTTGTCAACAACTTAAGAAATACAAATCAAATACAGAACCCAAGTATCTCTGATAGATGCTAAGGGGTAAAATCTTTCAACTATTCATAAAATATACTTTAAGTAAAATTACAATTCAGCTTTTTGATTTATTTGAGATATTATGCAACTATTTTTGTGTTAACAATTACTTTCATGAGTGCATTCTTTAATCATTATCAATTGCATATAAGAGGCTTCATATATGCTGACTGTATAATATTTATGACTGTAAAATAATTAGCAATCTTTTAGATACACAAATACCAACTATTTTTTAATTATTAAAACACCTTTGTGTGAAGAAAATTCAAAATAATTTCAATGTACTTTAATAAATAATTCTTTCAAAATCTAAAAAAATTTTTTTTTACATAAATTACATTATAAAAAATTAAATTTTTTAAGGCAGTACTTCTGTTTCAAGGCATTGAGTAAACCTCAGCAGATTAATTCGAAATTAAGCTTTTCTACGGATTTAGCTTTTTAGTATATAAACAACTTTAAATTATATTAGATGATTGAGACAAAATTAAATAACGGGGGAAGGCATGCCTATTTACATAAAAAAGAATTACTCTAAAAAATAAATAAAAATTTTAAAGAGTAATCTGTAAATAAATTCAGTTATTTTATGAATACATTTTACTAAATCTAATAGTTTTACCAAATTTCATTTATTAGTTCATTTTTAGTAATTTATTTAGAACTAAAATCTTTTCTATTTTTCTACAATTTTTTTCTCTAAGCAAATGTAAACAAGTTTCAAAATCAAAATTCCATTACAACAGAAAATAATCATTAAGATTTTTTCTAATTTAACAAAATTGATTAAACTCTTATTTTTGAATGAACAAACTTTTGTCAATGGTTATCAATTTTTCAATACAAGTGTATGTAGTCAATTGTAGAGAGAGAGAGAGAGCAATGTGAGCTTTTTTCTTTCTTAATATGGCCTGCCATAACTTATACTTTCTCTATGGATTTAGTATCCTATTCTTAAAGAATGACTTTAAAGAGAGAACAGATTTTTCCCTTACATTCTTTTACACATTTGACATTTGTTAAATACTTTGAGGAAGGTAATAATGGTAGCATGTGGCTGCAGGAATAGTTAGTAAAGTTTATAACATGTCCCATACTTGCTCAATAGGGTTTATATCTGGCATGTACAGTGGAGTAATTGGAAGTGATCTTGGAATTAGTTTTATGTTACCCGCAATTGAATGTGATTTATCTTACTGAAACATAGCAAGCATAAAGGTGTGCAGTAAGTGGTATCCAAAAAGCTGCGTGTCACATCCGTAAGGAATCCACTTCTACATGCAGGTCTTCTCAGTACATTAACTCGACCTAATATATCTTGTTTAAGCATCATCTTTGGGTTGCTACAGTTTTCATGTTTGGCTGCAGTCTAAAATCCACATATTTCTAGCATACCCTTATTAATTTTGCCAAAGAAGTTATATCAATTACTATCCCACAGATAGGGTGCCCAACAATCTATCTGTGATCAAAAGAAGTCAAACTCATTATGTCCCAAAAGTCATCCAAAAAAAATCTGGTATGAGTGAGAAGAGATAAACCATTTATTGAACTGCCATCTAATATTTTGGCACCTCAGTTACATGTGTATGTATAGACTTGTGTTTGTGAGAGAAATATCTTTCTATCTTGAGCTTGTCGGAACTTGACCAGACAAAGTGTACTTCATAGAGTGAAACAGGTGATCTAGAGAATACATGTAGGAAAATTTCTTATCAGTTTATCACAGAATTTCTTATCATATGATTATTTATGTTGAATATCACTAACATTAGCCAGTGGACCAGCTTGAGAAATCATGAAGTGATATGAGTACATGATAAAAAGATCCGAGTAAGGGAGATATTTTTTGCGAGAAATGAATTGGCTGAGTAAAGCCAAGTACAACACATCTTATTCCAAACTGACTGAGTGCTATCATATAGTGAACTAGTTGTATGTCATTTGGTTATAAACCTGTTGTGGTAAATGGGAACAATTTACTGCACTATATTTGCAACATTGTTACACACAAAATTATTAATCTACTCCTTTGCCCAGTAAGTTTTTCCATCTTAATATGATACTCAAATGAGCCAATTGCTCACTGTAGTACAGCACAGAAAATTTGTCCAGTTCCAGCAATTTGTAAGATAGAATCCACTTGAAATAACAAGAAACAGAACTTTTGCATTTTCATAATAAATCCATTTTCTTCCCCAAAAAATAACTCAAACAAGAAGGAAAAGTTAAGTATTTAAATACTAACTCATTTTCCTAAAGTTCATAGACTATAACTAGCAAACTGCAAAGCTACAAAAAATGTCAGACTTCCTTAACATTGTGCAAAAGATGCTGGTAGAAACTACAGCATCAATCTTATTAGTCAACTTCTCTCATGTTAGGTAAATTATATTTTCATAGTTTACAAGTTGTCAAGACAATGGGTAAACTTTTAAAATATATAATTTAAAAAACTGACAATACCTTAATAGGTAGTAAAGTGTCGAAGAAATATTTAATTCTTTATTAAGGAACAAGTGAATTTCATTGAATCATTTGTAGTTATATACAATAAGAATTATATAGTTTAAATCATTTGATTTTAATGGCATGTCAATCTGTCAATGGTTATTTTATGCTTAAGGATTAGAGAATTGCATTCATTGTACACATTTTTTGTATGTAGTTGTTTAAGACATTTTTATTACACATTTATATGATAACAAGTATTCCTATGTAATACAAATAATTAGCACCCATGGCCACTGGCCTAATGAGTAGAGTTTTTGCCAACAGTCTGGGAGACCGGGGTTCAATCCCAGGTTGAGTCATACCAAAGACTCAAAAAATGATACTTGATGCTGCCTTGCTTAATAATCAGCATTATAAGGTAAGGATCAAGGGTAACGGGTAAAGTGGAGCAATCCAGAGAAAGGGGTAGTGCCCTCTCCTACACCTCGGTGTAGTAGCTATTGAAAAAGGGAGCCTTCGGGGTGACCCGAAGGCTCCCTTTTCAATAGCGACTAAGATCGCCAACTTTACTTAGTATGCGTTACAAGTATCCCTATCCAATACTAATAATTACATAGTTTCAAGTAATTATTTATATTTAATAATAATCATTTGTTTGCACAGTTATATGGCATTCCCTTTAAATAGGAATGATTTTAAAACCTATGTTTAACTCATAGTTGAGACCCTAAAAACTACCGCTCTGGATCAGAATGGACCTGGGAGTAATGGCAATGAAAGAGTACTCCACACCTGACACTTCTCCAAAACTTGGGCCTCAACATCAGATCTAGTTTAGTATCATACTCAGGACTTTTTTTTTTTTTAAATGGTGGTTGTTCTTGCACTTCTGCAGGGGACACAGTCAACATATTCTGAGCCAGAGTGAAGAAAAACATTTGATGAAAAGGATATTTCCTTTATATTAAAACAGAAATAGTGTGGAGGGAAAAAATCAGTGTAACTTTAGTTCTATTAGAATTTATAACAAAAATGTGAGTAGCAAAGACAGAAACATTTTATAAAATTATTTTCCAGGAAATATATATATTTTCACACACACTTCATCTAAAAGAATTTATTTTACTTTTCATCAATTTAAATGAAAATATGCAGAACTTATTAATACACTGGTATTTTCTTTAAGATAATATGCAGGGTACTGCAGTTCAGAATATTTCTAACACAAGATGTGACAATTTTTTTTTTTTTACTATTTAGCTACATATCAGCATTTAAAAGGTTCACACAATTCTCATTTCAAGAGTTAGGTTTCTTTGTTTTAGATCAGAGAACTTACAAAAATTCAATTGTGTGATTGGTGCAATGAAATTGGTAATAGCACTTATTCTTGAACAGCATATTAATAAAGTAGTAAAGTAAAGTTGGTGACCAGAAGACTCCCTTTTCAATAGCTATTACACCAAGGTGTAGTGGAGGGCACTACTCTTTTCCTTGGATTGATCCACACCTTATATTGCTGTGTGTTAAGCAAGGAGGTATCAAATATCATTTTTAAGTCTTCGGTATGACAACCTGAGATTGAACCCAGGTTTACCAGACCATTGGCGAAAACTCTACCCACTAGGCCAATGAGAACAACAAAACAAGCTTAAATATAAGATGTTTAAAAGAAAAATGTTTACAAACTAAAAAGCCTAACAGATACTGATATAATTACTTTTAAGATGTTTAAAATATGATTTTTTTAGATTGTTCTACATTTAGGTTACATTTACTTGACCAAGATATCTCCTTACTAAGAGTGAAAAGTCCTGAAATGTTTTGCTATTGTATATTAAATTGTATTTAAAATCATTTTTGACTTTTTTTTTTTAAATTTGAGATTCAGAATTATTTCCATTAAGGTTTTAAGCTTGATTATTTCAAGAATGTATTCCTTTAAGTAAAATGAAAACGTGGCTAATTCAAAATAAATTCAATGAGTGGGAAGCAAGGCTATATATACTAAGACCTGGCAGCCATGCAACTTGATGGCTAAAATTACTACCCTAAAATTGGGGATTTTTTTTTTTTTAGCAAGGGACTTATTAGATATCCAATAACTAGCCACTTAGCAAATATATCTATTACAAGAAATTATTTCTTAAAATTCTTCAATTGAAAGTTGATGTCGAAGAATATAACTTTAATCTAGGATATAATCGCTCAAAATGTAGATAGCTGTTAAATGAAATTACATATCAAACAATCATTACCAGACCTAGAAACTAATACCCAAAAAGGTATTAAAATGTTACAAGAAAAGATTGCCCAAGAAGGAAATATTTAGTGATAACTTTATCATCAAGACTGGACATTGGTATAATGTACCAGACATTGGCATAATGGTTAGAGTGTTTGCCAATGGCCCGGGAGACCTGGGTTCAATCCCTGGTAGTCATACCAAAGACTCAAAAAAGGTATTTGATGCTGCCTTGCTTAACACTCAGCATTACAAGGTATGGATCAAGGATAGTGGAGCAATCCAGAGAAAGGAGTAGCGCCCTCCCCTACACCTTGGTGTAGTAGATATCGAAAAGGGAGACTCTGGGTCACCCTTGACTACGGTCGCCAACTTTACTTTTTCTTTTTTACTTACTCATCATCAAGAGTATGGACATTTATTTTAGAAAATATATGAGGATTAAAAAATGTAACTAGATGCTAGGTTCAGTAGTTTTTGCTTTTTTAGTTTTAAATTCTTTAACAAATATCTCTTAATTTTCAACATTATTTCACTATGAAAGAACACAGAATTATATAGCCAAATATATTTTTCAAGAATTACTGTTTGAATCTCCAAAGATGACTAAAGAACCAACATTAGAGGTTTTGAAGTTGTTTTAAAATTTTAGTATTCCATGAAATAAGAGGCAAATATGTGAAGTTATAAATACAAACATCCGTGTAATAAAAATTTTGAATATTACCAATTATTTTTTTAGTTTCATTCATTTTTTTTCAACATTTTCATGCTTCATTGAGTATTTTTGTAAAAGTTGAAATCATTGATTTATAAAAAGGTACATTTTCTCTGCTTTCTGATCAATAAGTGATAATTAATTCGTAGTAATAGATATAGCAATCAGTTACCCATTATTGGATATTACTAAAAAAATATTTGCTAAAAATTTCCAATAATTGTAGCTTAGTAGTAATTTAGATCAACTCATGCCCATCTCTAGTAGCATAGTGCCTAAGCTTCATTTGGTATAACTTTGGTGGAAAGCAATACTCAGTTGGAATTGTCAACACACAGTACCCAAAAAGCACTTTGTAGAAATGAAAAATAACCCATCACTGCACTCCCATGAGGAAGATATTCTGGTTGCATTATCCACTTTTCACTAATCATAGGATGTTTTGTTGGATTTAGGTAGCAATTTTTTTTTACACTTAAGTGATATGGAAATCATATATCAAAGTGACTAACATAACCAAACGGATGAAAATAATTTTCAGTGCCCAATTTGGAAATTGAGTATGTTGGCTATCTCTTAGGTTTTATAACATTGATTATTCTAAAATTTTAATTTAATCAATATCAACCTCAACTGATCAACCCAACAATGGATTATCATTCAGCAAAAAACATCTAGTGTGAAACTGACACGATCATTCACAATGCTCTTTATAAATTTTGATTTTTTTAAGTCATATTCTTACCTTTCTTAAAATAAAAAACTTTGAAAAAGAAAAATGTATTAAATGTAATATGAATTGAAAAATGTAATACATTATGTTCTGCTAGAAATACTGGGCAAAACATTTGGAAGTGTGCTAATAAGAGAATTGGCTTTTTTAGTATCTTTGCAGAAGACTGTAATAGCCCACTTCTGGCGAATATTAATTTTGGTTTGGTGGTGTTTTATGGCATATATCTCGTGGGTTATTTAATGACAAATCCTGTTGCTATTAGTGTATACGAATAATGAAGATCATCACAGTAACATTGGCATTTAAAAATGTCTTGAGTAAGTTTTATTAGTATTTAATCTGTACTTTATCAGACAGCTTTGTCCAACAATGGCAGTAAATTTTTTTCTTTTCACTTGCTACTACACCGAGGTGTAGGGGAGGGCACTACTCCTTTCCTCGGATTGCTCCACTTTAACCTTGATGCATGCCTTATAATGATGAGTGTTAAAAGCAAGGCAGCATCAAGTACCATTTTTTGAGTCTTTGGTATGACTTGACTTGGAATTGAACCCCAGTCTCCCAGACCATTGATGAAAACTCTACACATTAGACCAATGGTCCAGTTAAATATAACATTACCAAATAGATTTTTTAAATTCTATGTAGAGGACTTAATAGAATTTTAAGAGAATTAAAACCAGTGTCCTAAAATGAAAAAAAAAAAAAAAAAAAAAAAAGTTAAAATTAAATCAACTTAATGGTCAATATCAATAAAATTCCAACTTGAATTATGAAATCATGAAAGACTCAATAACAAAGATGTCAATTCTACTGGTCATTATTCCTGAAAGATTCTCTGAAAAGTAATTTATTAATGTAATTACAAGATAAAATGCTTTATGTAATTAAGTGCTTTTGATTGTTATATTAGAAGACTTAAATTATCAAAATGAGAGAGAGAAAGAAAACATGTCATAAAAGCATTCATATCTAGATACTTGATGTCTTTCAGTAAAATATTCTTTACAATTATACTTACTTACTGCTCATAAGTTTAATTGTTGAGAATACAACATTGTATACTTTAAAAAAAAAAAAAAGAAAAAGAAAAAAAAGAGCACAGAATCAAATTTCTACACCATAATTTTTTTCATGACTGGATTGTCCATTTCTAAAGACACTAATTTTTAGGATTCCTTGTGTACCTAGGCTTATTTTTCCTTCTCTTAACTTCAGACTAAAATTAATGGGAATCTGAAGATGTGATTATCAAGTGAATATTCCTAGTAAAACTAGGACACTGTTTACATGCTAATTTAAGGAACATGCATTCTAGCACTATCCTGATAGAATATTACATTTTTAAAACTAATTTTGAACCCTTTTTGTTAATTGCTACCTTCAATTCGCTTAATTACAAGTGGTTGTAAATAGTTCGGTTCTCTGGAGAAAAAAAAACAACTCAAAGGATTTATTTCTAATGCCACTCTATATACAGGATCATATTTGGTATGGTTAATAGGGGTTCATTTCACTTGCCTACTTTTCAACATCAGAATTTCTTTCAAAAATTAAATGATCCTTATGTTTAGATAGCAAAATGAACAAGTTTCTTCTGCCCACAATTAACTCATATGGAAGCCACACATAAAAGTAACTAACATAAAACTGATGAAAAATATTTTCAGTTATTGATTTGGATGTTGGCTATCTTCTACCAAAAATAATGTTGATTATTCTTAAGTAATATCTTGATTTGATCATTATCAACCTCAACTGGTCAACAAATTGTGGACCATTATGTAGTGAAAAGTCTCCAGTTAAAAACTTGACAAAACCATTTTTTTTACATGTTTGATCATTTATAAGGCATTCTCTGTAAACTGCACATTTTTCCTAGTTAAAAAAAAAAGAGAGATAATTCACTGAAAGAGTTCAAAATTAATTAATTAATTATAAAAAAAAGAATATCATAGCCTATAGAGATAATGCTAGATTGTATATTTCTTAGGTCAGCATGGGGAAATTGTTATAGCTCAGCTGAAAAGTTTTCACCAATTCTAGTTTTTAAGTGGAAAAAGAAAAATTATATTCTGTAAAAATCTGCAAAATGCACTTGAAGTAGATCTTTGCTTAAAAAAAAGAGATAAGGTTTTGAAAGGATGGAATTATGAAAAAAAATTATAGAAGAGTCAACAATCAATATTTTAAAGTTAAGGATAAATATTTACCCTATTCATCCATTTTTAACCACGAAATAAAGCAAACAAATCTTTTTGTGGAATAAATGAAGTATATTTTTTGTTGCACATTTTGATAGGAAATATAGAAAAAGCAACCTGGGTTAGGAAAGATTTTCTCAAAATTCTCCGATCAGTTTAACCTGCTCTCAATCCATACTATCTACTTTTATTACGTGAAAATATTTCTGCTTTGCAACAGAAAAAAAAAAAAAAAAAAATGCACTGAAGGCTTGAATCAAATAGACAAGTTACTTATTGAAAGAATATTGACTTAATTTTTTTTAAATTAACAGAAAATCTATGATCTACTCAGCTCTAATTAGCACATTCTCAATTAATGTGTTCACAATTCTTTTTTTTTTAATCCAAAAATCAAATAGTGTAATCAAAAATTCAATTAACATGGTAATTAAAGGCTAATTCAAAATAATCTAGTTTGTAGCCAAATTTGTACCAATGTCGAAGGAACTGTGCTCATATACCTTAAGATGTTCATGAAAAAATAAAAAAAGAGGGGAAAAAAAAAAAAATACCAAGTTACCTTCAATAAATCATTAAAATCAAAATCATTCCTTTCATTTGAATAAACATTCTTGAAAGATTTTGCTATTATATATCAAATTATCTTAAAAATCATTATAAATATTTTTCTAAAATTTGAAGTTCAAAATAAATTTTAAAGTTTTTAAGTTGAATTATTGTGATGCTTCTTTTTAAAGAAGCATTCCCGTAAGTAAAATGAATAAGTGGTTAATTCAAAGTAAATTAGGAGTAGATAAAACCTTTTTTCTTTATTAAGTAGGAAACCATACACAGTTGTAGGTGTCAACATACAGTAATGAAAAAGTATTTTGCAGAGACAAATAAAGTAAGACTTCAATGCACTTTTATGCAGGATTGTAAAATTGGAATCAGAATCAATTCTGAAATTGTTGAAGTCTGGAGGAGAAAAAAAAAGTTCCCACTTAAACTCCAAATAAATTTTAATAGGAAATTCTGAGATTTATGTCAGAATTTCCTATTTCATAATTCAATGAACCATTTTTTCTTGGTTATATTTTCAGGATATGCTCTAATTCAAATTCTTCGCAAATTTCACAATATAATATTTTATGATAGGTATATAACCAAACAATTCAGTAGGGAAAATAAACTCAAAAAAAAAAAAAAATGTTAGCATGAACAGGAATAAAAGTAATAATTTGCATTAGAATGAGACAAAACAATTTAATTTTCAAAATTTACTAATAATCAATTAAATTTTAAAAATCTTGCTACTTATCTGAGTATAAAATTTATTTAAAAAAAATTCCATTCAAAATTTCAAGAGATGAATTATTACTTTTTATTATTATACACCTGTTTAGTTTAATGATTTATCTCAATTATGAAAATGTGTATCGTATAAATTATATTTCATACTGAAGAATCTGTAACATTGTCTACACTGGAACTTATTTGCTATACTGATATATGAAGGAGTAAGTTGGAGGTACCATTAACTAAGAGTTGCAGGTTTTAGACACTGATTCCAAAGCTTTGCTTCTATGAGAAAGTGTTTGTATAACAATTTTATTCAGATTGGTTGGTTGTGTTTTACAGTATATCAATCTTTGTAGGTTATTTAATGCCAAATCCTGTTTAAATATATGATTTGTAAATGAATAGTTTTTAGGTAACAATTTTTATACAAACCAGGGATCATTTATTGTACACAGTTAAATGGTTTCAATAAATGATTAAACAGTTCTATTTGACTGATAGTTGGGACCCTAACAATAGACCAAGGGGCAATGTCAATGAAGAGGTACTCCACATTCCTCAAGCCTCTAGGACTGGAGCCTCACCATCAGATGCAGTTTAGTGTCATAATCAGAACTTTCCTTGTCCTCTCCCCACTTTGCAGAAATGCACTTGGTATATTCTACAGGTCTGTTTACTTAGGTTAATGTCATTAATTTCTCAGGTGACTGAATGCTAAGAAAATATTGTACAATTAGAAGAAATATAAACCCCATCATAATCAAGTGCTTTGCATTCTAAAATTACGAATACTGAATGAAAGGAAAAAAAAAGGCTAAATTTAATAGGATACCATTTTCTTCTATGTCTAACAAAAGAAGTACATACAGTTTAAGAAACTGAAATTTAATAAAACCTTACATGTTAATTTTCACTTAAGGTAAAATATTCAATCATAGTTAAAAATTATGTTCAGTTCTAACAGATCATTTTGTTGACTATTTTTGCCATATTGCATGAGTAAAAAATCCTGAATAGGCCTCAAGTTAATAACTTTAGTTTTCAAATTAACAATCAGAGATAAAGAGTGAAAAGATATCAATATACAGTGTAATATTTGGTTAAACTGGATGAAATAAAAATTGTTGTGTATTGTAAAATATTCACATCAGTTAGAGGGATAATAATATTAAAAAAGAAAAAAAAGGCAGAAATTCTTACAAATTCTTCAATATTTTAAAATTGGAGAATAAATCATTAAGGACCTTGCACAACAAAAGATACATTGATTTTATTTGAATAGGTTGTAGGAATTCAAAGTAAAAAATGTTGAAAAGAATATTTATATAAGTTCTACTATTTTGTGCTAAATTCATTAATAAAAAGTAAAAAGAAATTTTTTACAGAGGGCCCAAGAAATCCCCATATAGGTATATCATAATCACAATGGTTGTCATGACTCAAACACTTCACTACATGTCATACCAAGTCTTATTTATATTAAAATATACTAGATTGGTATGTTTTTGGTGTAAATCATTACATAATGGTACAAGTATATATAGATTTTTTTTAAAAATTTATTAAAGTATTATTTGATAGCTTTTGTGATATTTTAATACTATATTATTTGTAGTGAGCTCAAACATTGGGATTTCATTTATATTTGTTATGCTAACAGTATAAAGACAAATATTTATGGATTCATATAAATCATTTCACCAATAAGATTATAGCTCATCATTTAATAAAAAACAAGTGAAGTGTAAATATTAAAATATTTTAACTTTACTCCCTAACTTAAGAATTCACCATACTAGGACAATTAATATAGAAGATTATATTTCCCTTTTGTTTTGTTTTTTATTCAAAAAACCTAAAATTTTGTGCAGAGAACTTACATGATGGAACCCCCCCCCCCCAAAAAAAAAACAAAACTATCTACTGAAAATACCTGGTTATGTTCAGTTATAGATGTAAATATCCAGTTTATAAAAAAAAGTATTTTTTGGTAAAATAAAAATTGTGCCATGTGTCCTTGAGGACACATGGCACAATGGATAAAGGCATTGTTAAATCCAGTGACATACCAAAAAGAGTGTGAGTTCAATATCAGGTGAAGGCAGTGGAGAACTTTCAGAGGGGAAATTAACAGGAGATAACTGATATCCATTAAACATGACTTGTGGAACAAGAACACTCTAGCCTGGTGAGTGAAATAAAGGGCTAAGATTGACATTCCAACCACCTGAAGAAAGCTGGAGCGTACAATGGCCGAAACATTGTGATAAACATGGCAACCAAGATGAGGACAATAGTCTGAAAAATGTAAATAACATACATAATACCTCACCTCAGAAATATAGACAAAAATTCTTTTGTTAGAAAGTATACAATAATTAAACTTGTTGATGAGAAAAAAAACAAATAAACAAAAAACACACATCCATTATATGTCTATCTTTAACTTATTCAGTTGCCATAAGGCAAAATAAAAAACTAAAATAATAATCTATCAAATGTATTTTCAAATTAGACTATAATTAAAATTTAATTCAAGAAAAAACTTGCAGAATAATTTAAACAAAGATATTAAGATGCAGCAAAATATCTATGGAGAGAGAGAGAGAGGATGATGAGGGGGTGGAGCTTTTTTTTTTCCTCTTTATTTTTTTTAAATATCAGAACAAGTTAGAGAGAGTCCTTTAAATTAAAAATTATGGACACTGGTTAGTGCCTAGTTTATGATTTACTTCTGCCATGATTACAAATTGATCAACTTCTGATTATTGAACTTCATCATCATCTTCTTAAATGTATTTGTAGGAGAATAAAAGAAAAGAACTTTGTTGTTGCAGATCTTTTAAATTAAGCTATCATAAAATTATTCTGGAATCTTTAGTATTGGCCATGAACAAGCATATTGGAAATAATGGAAGTGTTAAAATAAATAACGTCATTTCCTTTCAAGAAACTATTTTTCTTTAAAAAAAAAAAAAAAAAAAAAAAAAAAAAAAATCACTGTCACAAATTATAATTCAAATCAACTTTGCTTAAGAATTTTAGAAGTAATAATCAAGAAGGAAAATAGAAAATATTAGCAACAACATTAACGGGTTTGAAATCAATTTAAAATCTAAGTAAAAAGTTTTACATCAATGTTGTTCTAATAGAACAGATCAAATACACTGACCTGATTTTTTTGATAAAAGTTCTTAAAATCAAAATAAATTTACAATCTATATTCTTTCCACTAAGGGTACGGACAAAAGTATGAATGATTAAAATAAGCCCAAGAATCTCAAAAAGCTGTATTTATACAAAAGATTTACTAAACTATTATTTTACAAACTCCAGTAATGAAGAACTATCACCTTTGTAGTAAGGATTAAAGTTTACAAACCAGAAAGCCATATTTACAGATGTATTTAGATATAAAGTCATTCATTAATAATCTTTGAAATTTTAATAGTGTTAAAAAATTCAATTATAAACCCAAATAAGCAGTAAAAATCAGTCAATACATTTTTTCTTGTGAAATTCAAATACATTTGAAATGAAAGGAGGTTTTGAATGTAGTAGTCATTGTAAAGCTAGACTAACAGAACATTAGTGAACAAGATTCTCATCATGTACCCTAACCTCATTATGCCAGTGCTAAAATTAAGCTAACCTTAATAAATATTTAAAATAAACTTTTTTTCCCTTAATAATGCTCAGAGAATAAAATGTCAACATGCAGCACTACATAAGGCTTGACTGATGACGAAAAATGTACAACATCACAGCATTTTCAAAGAGTTAAAGTGTATGATTTTGCTCTTGGGATAACTAACTTTTTTGGTGCAACTGGCAACAAATTTAATGGCTAAAATGCACTTTTGACAATGAAATGAAAAATATTAGTTTTACAATTACAATACTGGAATACATTTTGAAAAGCAATTAAAATGTTAAGGGGGGGGATTGGATCTTGTACGATGGGGTACATTGCACAAGTGTGTTTATAAGAGAATTTTTTATTCCCAGATACCTCTATTAAAAAACAACTCTTTTACAAAAGTTTTAGATGTAATAAAGTACTTTTTAAAAATTTTATTTATAGGGCCAGGATATATTGAACATAAAGCACTTTCAAGGAATATAGTATATCACACAAGATCCAAAATTTTTAAGTGATGTAGACTAGAGTTACATCTTACCCTCATGTATTAAGTATATTTGGGCGACTCAAGTTGATCTTTGCACCAAAAGAGTTAAACTCCATAGGAGTGAAACTGTAAATGTATAAATTTGAATACTTTGCAAAGTTATAAAAAAGCTGGTATATTTCTAACAAAGTATTACCTTTATTCTAATCCAACAGTTTGAGCTGAGTTTTTATTCAATTTACTTCAAGTATCTTTTTTTATGCAGAAAATTCAAGTTTTTAACTATAATTACAGAATATCTGTAGGTTATAAATATTTAGAAAGCTCAATGTAGTTTACCTCAAAGAACAAATTAAAGGAAATAAAAAGTCTCCAAGGAAACAGATAATGTTTATACAGATTAAATATTATCAAAGATCATTTCGAGAGTGAGAAAATGGTTTTATTGTGACCCTCATTAATAACTTCTAACCAAGTAGAGAATGTATTTCAACACCCCCAGATACAATTAAGAAAAACTTTTCAACTTTCCATTTCACAACTTCCCAATTCTTTGAATATGTTTATCATGGAGTAATCAAGTGAAATGTACACACACATTAGCAATAAAGACAAAAAAACAAAAACAAAAAACAAACAAAAAAAACAATCACATTTCAAAATGCTCAGCATAAGAAAATGTCAACATGCAGCTTGAGTTGTGCTTGGCTGATGACGAAAAATGTACAACATCATAGCATTTTCAAAAAGTTAGTGATTTTGTTCACATTGATCTCCATAGGATTGAAACTGTAAATTTTTAAATTTGTTTGCAAAGTAATAAATATGCTGGCAATGTTTCTTATAAAGATATATCCTTATTTTAATCTAAAAAAAAAAAAAAAAAATTTTTTTTAAATATAACCACATATCGAATATCTATAGGTTATAGATAATTAGTAAGCTTAAAGTAGTCCACCTCAAGGCCAAATAAGGAAAAGCCTTCCTTTATGGTAAGAAAAGGGAAAAAGTCACTTTTAGAAGCCACCAAGGAGACAGCCAATGTTTATTATAGATAAATGCACCAAGAAGCATTTCAAGTAAAAGAGATGAAGATTGTTTCATTGTGACCCTCATTAACAATTTCAAATCAAGTAGAGGATGTATTTTAACGCCCTCAGATATAGATACAATTAAGAAAAACCTTTAAACTTTCCATTTCACAACATCCCAATTCTTCAAGTATATTTATTTTTATGGCGTGAAATGTATAGACATTAGTAATAAGGACACAAAATCATACTATGTCAAAAATGCTCAGCATAAAAAAATGTCAACATGCAGCATGAGTTGTGCTTGGCTGATGACGAAAAATGTACAACATCACAGCATTTTCAGAGTATGTGTGTGTGTGTGTGTGTGGGGGGGAACCCAATAAGAACAAAAAACATGATAATCCAGTTTACGATTGTACATAAATGGTCTTTAGATGTTGCAAAGGTTTATCAAAATTAGAGTATTCACAATTAAGAAAGGTTAATATCAAAATTTGAGAGAGATGATGCAATAGTATTAGCAATTATTTTACCTTGTGGTGCAGAGTGGTATAACTTGGGAGAAAGGCATGAATAAACTTTTCCCTGAACTATCCCTGTGACCAAATATATTAAAATATCTAATACCAGGCATGCTATGATTGTCGAAGAGAAGGTAGGTATTTACAATAACCAGCTCCGACCCCTCCTAGGCAGTAGCCACAAATACACTTTTACTCTCATAGTCAATCTTGATAAGGGGTCCAACTCAATTAGAACTAACCTCACAAAATTAATAAGCTGTCGACATTACTCATTTTCCCTCCAAGAGCAGAATATCATGTTATATCTACATTTTATTAGATAATTCAACTGGCTTCATGATTTGATTCGAAGTAAATGAGTTTTTTCTATAAAGCTAAATTTGAATTCAAAGAAAGTTAGTCTTTATCAACAAATGTCTGACAACATATTTGTATGACGACAAAAAGAGGAAAGGATAAACATTTCGTATTCTCAAGTATAAAAAAAGCAATCAACAAGTGAGCAGTTGATTAAAGCGTGCAGCAACAACACTAAAGTGGAGAAAGAAACAGTTTTAATGAACAAAATTTGACAATATTATAGAACAATAGCCAAAATAAATAAATAAATAAAAGAAAATTAAAGAACCTGAAATTTGATAAAGAAATATGATATCACTTTAAATTCTAAAATGAATTGTGGCAGTTTAAAAGGGAAAAAAAGTACTAGATAATTGGCTTAAGATAAGCCGTACAAAATTTTAGGCCAAGATTGAGTTTTAGAAGTGAATTTGAAAAGGTGTGAAATGTTGTTGCTAAATATTTACCAATTCATTAAATAGATAAAAAAAAAACTACCGACGTGGTAGATTAACAAAGGTGTAAAATTGATACACAGAAATATACTCTGCATTTTCTTTTTCACTTTCTCATTCCTAAAATGAATGCGGAAGAAAAAAGTTGGGAGTTTGTAGTGTCCTATATATGCAGCAATATCATCAATAAAACATTAAAAAAGTGGTTGGCCACACGGTTAGTTTATATTGGGATCAGAAAGTGGGGGAGAAGGGGAAATAAGGAGAGTTGAGAAAGAAGCCATGCAGACTGAATCATGAGATTCAAGATGAAGAGGATAATGAAAGCGTTAACTTGATGACCTGGCAGGAGGAGGAGGAGAAGGTTTAATAAAAGTGGTGGCAGTAGGGTAGATGTGCACACACAACCAACAGGATATCACTCGTTCACGGGGAAGTTGAAATATACCATAGCGGCGACGGCTGCCATCGCCTATAGAATATAGTCTTTTGTTTAAACGTAAACGAGAAAGGAGATAGGATGGGTGGAAAAAACAACGTGAACAGGAGAGGGGAAAAAAGAGGGGGGGGGTGATCAGAGGGGAGAAAACGCACTTCTCACTGCAATGGTCTTTTGTTGAAGAAAAGAGGATGATTTGTGTGTAATGATGAAAGAATCCATGAAGACAAGGAAGGCGGGTTCAGTCATCGTAACGACATATTTGGAGAAGAAAAAAAAAGGGGGGGGGAGCATTTAGACGACAACGAGGAAGATGCATAACAGTCTTTCTTTCGAAGAGCAGTTATTGATTTTTAAACTATTATATA
>OY757918.1:78236541-78309041 GCA_963585895.1 Sepioteuthis lessoniana
CTCGAAGTATAACCAATAGCCACACACACTAGTGTATATAAATTCATGCATGTATATTAAACACGTTTAGGAAAGGGCTTCATTTTTAGACTTATAAAGTCTATATATCTACCTTAGGTGAGAATAGACATATCTACATATGCCTCTAAGTGTATCAATCTATTATATGTATATAGATATGGGGGAATCAATTTCATTTACTAGCTGTGGTATGTCGCTCGTGTGTTCGTGTGTTCGAATGCTAAAATATCCTTTTTCTCCAGTATTAGTGAGATATAGATGTATATTAGTAAATAACGTATATTTGTCTAAATCCAGTCCTTGCTAATTCTGGTCTTCGCATTTGTACATCCGCGAACTTTTTCCAATGATGAGCAGACACACTTCCTTGTGACACACACAGTACAATACATACATAAAAGATACTAGGAGCTCTACATTTTACATACACCCAATTTTTTAAACCTCCTCCCTCTAATATCTATTAGTTTCTCTACCAATCACCTTTTTTCTTTATTCTAAATGCATTAGTCTATCACCCTCTACTTCTGAACTCTCTATATAAACCAGCCTTTTTCTCTCCTCCCTCATTATACATTGATATTACTCTCCTTTATTCTCTCTCGTTGCTTCTTTGTCTATTTTTTTTTTTACTCTCGAACTCTTCCTCCGGTTTTGCTTTTCTACTCTCTAACCCTTTTTCGTCCATCTTTGCTTATCCTCATGATATTTAATTTCTATATCGTCTCTTTTCTTCAAATCTGTCTTTATTATTTATTCGCTTTCTTTCATCTCTACTGTCTTACAATTCTTTTTTTTTTTTTCAATTTTCATTCTTCTTTTCTTTAAAATTTTTATAACTTACCTTTTCATTTTTTTTTCTCATCTCTCTCTACTTTGCCACTCACTTTGCTTTTATCCTTTATACAGTCTCTATCTTCATTATCTTATTCTATCGTTCTTTCCTTTCTGTTTTCTTCCACTTTATCCTTTAAAATTTCTTTCTTTTTTTATATTTTTAGAAATAGTTTTTTTTTCTTTTACACATTTTTATCTTCCATGCAATTTTTATTTATTTTATAATTAAAAAAAAAGTATTCCTTATATCTGTCTTTTTTTATTACCTTCCTCTCTCTGTATTTGTTTTTACCCTAATACCTTATTTTTCTCCGTCTTATTTTTCAATCGTTCATTTCTTTACTTTCCTTACCCCTCTCTTTCACATACTATTTTTAGCCTTCAATTTCTCTCTCTTTTTACTCTCTAACTCTTCGTGCTCTCTTTTATTCCCTGCTTTACTCTCTAACACCTCCATTTTTTTTCCCCTTTTTATTTCACTCTATTTCTCTAAAATATTTCTCAACATTTTTAACCTCGTCTCATTGTCACTCTTTTTACCTGTCCTGTATTATTTTTACATTCTCTTTTTACCCGCTCCCTAATTATGTTATATCTGTCGCCATTGCTCTTTAATTTTTGTATGGTTCCCTCCACGCCATTCACACCATTGACTTAGCGTTCAGAAATTTTTATATTTATTTATTCCTTGTGCTGTATGAAAAGTAGAACTCTGCCATCAGTACAGAGAGAGAAAGAAAAAGAGATAGATAGAAAGATAGATAGATAGCTGTTTCAATCCTGGGTTGAGTCTACATTTTTTAAGTTTGTTCAAATCTACTTGTTAAAGAATGACATAAAAAAAATTCAGACACACGTATGCACTAATATAAAGATAAGATAAATTTGTTTAATATATATATATATATATATATGTGTGTGTGTGTGTGTGTTTATGTGCGCGCATACACGTGTATTTGAACAAGGATCGTCTTTATTCTATATACCATTCATAACTTGTGTTATCTATGCACTCCAATATTAGTGAAATATATATATATTGTGTGTGTGTGTTGAGGGACTAAAATTGTTACTTCGTTTTGTGACCAACATCATGGTCGTCATCATCATCATCATCATAACCAATATAATCACAATGGTCATCATCATTATCAACTTAACATTGGGTGATCAGGTCTTGCAAAAAGAAGTAATCTTGCGCACAAAAGGCACAGAAAAACTTAGTAACTAGGCAACTGGTGACGTCAAGTGAAATTCCGCAGTTATCCTTCCACAAGAAAGTAGTTCCTACTAGTGTGACAATTGATACCTCGGGCCAGCAGCATGACTGTAGTGTTAGTGGCAGTAGTGATGGCAAAATGTACACCTACCTACCGACCTATACCTTTCCTTCTTACCAATCTACCTACCTATGGTTCTTGCTTGCACTATGAATGATAACCTTAAAAATCACCTCTTGAAATAAAATTTAAAAAATTAATTTAAAGCCATTGACAGAAACGCACGTGCGTGTCTGAAATTGAGTGTGTAGATAGGCAAATTGAGGATGAGGATATGTTCACGTATATTAATTCATTTTCGAAATTAATTTTAGTTCAGTAAAATACACACGCACGCAGACACATACATACAAGCTTATTACCATGTTTATGGATGTATCCAATCATCAATGAACTGTGTGACATTTTTGTATTTTTTGTTTGTAACTTCTGCCATGAGAGTACAGAGCAAGTTTTCAGCTACAAAACACTATATTTTTTACATAGTTTCGTCCATTGGTTATACATTTTCACCAGCAATGAACAAGAACCCGCCAATAACCCATATTTCTTTTACCTAGTTACAGAGAACCCCTCTGTGGCAGTCTGACAAAATGGCATATGACATGAAAGCAAAGATGTGTCATTGAATTCTTATAATCAGAACAAATTGAACGCATTTACATTCACTGACACTTGCTGAATGTTTACAAGGAACAAACAGTTGACATGATTACAGTTTGGTGGTGGGCAGAGGGTCTCAACAGTAGTAACAGCAATGTTAATGACAAGTTTAAATTCTACTGCCATACCACCAACGTCTATTTCTGATGAAAGATAGCCTTTTAAAAATTGTCTCTTAAAATTTTACAAATATTTCTAAAACAATGAAATAGGAAACATTACTTTTGGAGTGAAGCCCTTATCTTAGAAGGCTCTTGTTCATTGCGGGTGAAAATGCAAAGCCAACTATTTGGAAAATTTGCATTTTGTAGCTGAAAACTTGTTCTATACAAGATTATTGTACTCCCTATATGTTTTAGTTTGTGTGGAAATAAAGGAGGCATAATTTTTGGAACAACCCTCGTGTGAGCATTGTTTACCAGCTCCTGTTTATTGCTGATGGAAATGCAAAGCCAATGGTAAGGACTATTTGGAAAAAAAGTATTTTGTAGCTGAAAACTTACTCTATACAACAGTGTTATGGTTCTCCATGTATCTGTTTTAGTTTCTGTGAAAATAGATAGGAGGTTTTATTTTCAAAGTGACTCTTGGGAAAGGCATGAACCCCCTTATCTTCTCGGCTATGGGTTAAATAGTACCATTGCTGTTTTTCTACAAAGATGGCTTGGACATTGAATAAACCCTAAAGGTTGATATGTCATTAGACAAGGAAACCAATCCAAACTATGACATTCAGCATTTGAGGCTTTGCATTTGAAATATTTGTGCTGATCACTTGTACCAGAGAATCAATTTCATTTTGAAGTGAATTACTTAATTTGATCTTTCCTGGGTGCACCAATACAGCAATCTTCTTGCAAACTGAGGATATCTATCTATCTATCTATCTATCTATCTATCTATCTACACGTGTGTGTGTATATATATATATATATATATATATATATATATATATATATATATATATAGTAACAGTGTTGGTTGTCACTAATTCACTTTGTGGGTTTGTGGCAAATCAAGTACGATATAATTTGGAGAGTGCTTAATATCTGAGATAGAGCTATTATATAATAATGATAAATAAATATATATTAGATTTATATATTCAATGCCATGGAAGTTTGGCTGCGACCTTTGGTTTCATGAAGTTTTACAAACCATGGAAGTTTTTTTTTCAATTTATTCATTTCCTTTCGTTATCTGCCTGATGATTGTTGTTTTAAAACTTCATGAAACTAAAGGTCGCAGACAAACTTCCATGGCATTTAGTATATAAATCTAACACATATTTATTTATTATTATTATAATGATATATATATATATATATATATATATATATATATATATGTTAGAGAAAAATGGAAATACATCTGACAGTATATAGATATAAAATATGAAAAACAAAATATTCAGAGGATGTATTGTATTAGTTTTGCCAATGTTTCAGTTTTTACAATCATCTTCAGGAGAGTAAAACTGATGTTTAGTTTTTCACCAGAATAATAATTTTTTAATGAAAAAAGAAGTTGAAAATTATTTTTCAGAAGAACATCAATCATTCATATTGAATTCTATATTCCATAAAGTAGAAAAACTTTTTCGAAAATTCATACATTCTTCTTTGTCCATTCTATTAAACTAAATCTGCATCTCTCTCTCTCTCTCTCTCTCTCTCTCTCTCTCTCTCTCTCTCTCTCTTTGGGAGTCCCCATAGCATATGCTGAACTGCAGCATCAGAGTAAGTGAGTTTGAACTGTTCTTCTACAAGGATAGCTTTGGTATCAAATAACCCACAAAAGTTGATAAGCTATTGAACAAAGAAACCAAACAACAAAACAACTGATTAATTTATACATAATTGGGTATCATGAATTTTATAAGCAAGTTTTGTGTTACAGTTTACATGGACAGGAGATTATTGGTTACATCAGTGATTCAGAAGTTTGATTTTAATGGCATGTCAACCCATCTAGGGTTATTTTATGCCTTGAAGTTTGAAAATTGTTGTGTGTTTATATTTAGCTTTCTTGGGAAGTTGTTTCTTAAGAGGTTTATTTTATTTTTGTACACATTCCTATCAAATACAAATAATTTGCAAAGAGATTTATTTGACCAATACATGGGACCCTAAAATGTACTACCACTCCTGGTCAGAGTGCTCTTCTATAAGGATGGATTTAGCATTAAATAAACCACCAAGGTTGATATGCTATTAAAAAAAGAAATCAAACCTCTCTCTCTCTCTCTCTCTCTATATATATATATATATATATATATATATATATATAATGTGTGTGTGTAGTTTTGCTATGAAATTCACACACCCTTACTATTCTTTATAAAAATTTAATTTTCTTTCAACCCAAAGATATTAAGATTGTATTATTTGTTGTGTAACATTATACAATCAAAACTGATATTATAAATATTGTTGATCATCTACTTATTTATGCATGCAATTACCAACTCTTCTGCACAGGCAGAATGTGCCATTAGGTCAATTTTTAAGTGGGATTTGACAGGTTTGAATTCAGGGTTTTCTTTATCTTTGACTGGTTGCCATTGCAAAGTTAGACCCCAGTCTACTCTACTATTTGATCATAACTGAAGGGAGAATAGTTGGATTCATACCTTTCTCAACAGTATTATTCCTCTCAGCCCAATTAGCAGAGGCTGTAGAATACACAGACTGCATCTCTGCAGAGAGGTAAAAAAACCATAAGTGTCCCGGATTTGACAATAAACTATCTTATGGTGAGGCTCCAGCCTTGGAGATTTGGGGAATACAGAATAACCCTTCATTACCATTAGTCTCAGGTCCACTCTGATCTGGAGTGGTAGTACCTGATAGGGTCCTATCTATGGGTCAAATAGAACTGTTTGACATTTAGATTAAGAGCAAACAAATGACTTATATCAAATTGAATTGTTAGAAATAGAACTGTTTCATCACTTATCTGTGTGTAAACAAATGACTGATGTTTAATTGAATTGTTAGTGATACATAGCAATACTTGGAATCATTTAACTGTGTGCAAGCAAATGAGTAATGTTGAATAGAATTATGACTGTTAAATAGCAATACTTGAAACTCTTTGATTGTATGCCAAAATTGAATTTAGCAATACTTGGAACCATTAGCAGTATACAAATGAATTAATAGTGTTGAAATAGAATAATTAGAGTTAATAGCAAAACTTGTAACCACTTCACTGTCAGAAAACAAGACTGAAATCGGATAGAATTATTAGAGTTAGATAGCAATAATTGAAACGATTTAACCATGTAGAAACAATGGCAATACTAGTGAGCAATCAAACGAGTTCTCATTTAAAAATGAAAATACCTACTAACTATTCACCCACAAATCATATGTATATGTATTTAAATGTGTGCAAAGAAATAACTGATGTTAAATTGTTACTGTTACATAGCAATACTTGAAACCAGTTAACTATATGCAAGCTAATAATTCCTAGTATATAGAATAATTCATGTTAAATCGACATATATATGAAACCATTTAGCTGTGTGCAACAAAAATAAGCTCAGGCTTATTTAAAAATGTAATGAACAAAATGAAAACCAAATCAAACCAATCTACTTGCTTACAAATCATGTATACTTATATTTGTATCAACAGGACTTGATATCAAATAAACTACCAAGGTTGATATGCCATAAAACCCAACAACACCAAACCATTAGTGCTATGTGAAATGCAATCAGCCTCGTCTAGGATTTGAACTCACATCACCATGTCTATGTCCAACAACGATAATCATTAAGTTATTTGTTTGTTTGGGTTTTATGGCATATCAACCTTTGTAGGTTATTTAATGCCAAATCCATTTTTATACAAATAAACAGTTCTATTTCAGACAATTCAGTTTAGCATAAGTACACAGTTTCAATGTCAAAAACAGTTCTGTTTCAAACAATTCAGTTTAGCATTAAAAAATGGTTCCATTTTGAACAATTCAGTTTAGCATAAGTATGCAATTAAAATGTTAAAACAGTCCTATTTTAAGCAATTCAGTTTAGCATAAGTATGCTGTTTACTTCTATTTGACCTATAGATAGGACCCTATCAGGAGCTACTACTCCAGGCCCGAATGGACCTGGGAGTGATGGCAATGAAGGGTTACTCTGCATTCCCCAAAGCTCCAGTGTTACTGGAACCTTACCATCAGATTGTTTATTGTCATATCCAGGACACTTGTTGGCGGGGATGGGGTTCTTACTCCTCTGCAGAGATGCAGTTGGTGTATTATTCAACAGCCCCAGCTGACAGGGCAAGATAATCATTAAATCATGGGCACTTCCAATACTACATATATATATATATATATATATATATATATATATATATATATATATATATATATATTCATGTGTGGATATATATATATATCATCTGTGTGTGTGTGTATGCACATACTTTAATTTATATATGAATATATGTACATAATGTATATATATTGATTGATAGATATAGTTATTTACTAAGCTCTGGTAGTTTTGGCACAAAACCAGAAGTATGAAGCACCTGGATAGGATCAAACTCACGACTGAATAGTAATTAATTTCCGAGACTTGCTTTCTCAGTAAGCATTTGAGAAAGAAATTATTGAATTCAAACCAGCTGTACTCTGCTGAAAAATTGACATTGCATCACATTGTGCCCATGGTAGAGGGGTTAGGTAAATACATATTAAGCTTAGATTAGATTTGATGCAAGAAAGACACCCCGTGAGGACTCACTAGAAAGGGTCTGCTATTTTAATCCAGCAATCATAATACCATGCATGTCCTTCAGTATATATTAATATATATATGTGTGTGTGTGTGTGTGTGTGTGTGTGTGTGTGTGTGTGTAGAGAGAGAGAGAGTGAGTGAATGACATGGAAACAATCTGCATATATATATATATATATATATATATATATATATATGTAATATAATGGCTGAGGGATTTCATTTTATATATCTTGCCTTTGGGTTTAGTTAGGCTGAGAACCTTTCGGCTCAGCACATGGGTTAGTTAGGTGCAAACTAGAGCACAGGTGTTGACGCGCGTGGGGAGGATGTGTTGTTCACAGATGTCAAAATAAAAATCCCAGAGAAAGGTTGACCAGTGGATGTGAATGATGTCATGCACTGGAAGTGCGAGTGGAGGATTTTGGGGATTTTGAAAAAGTCGTTGAGTTGAGAACTAGACACCGAACGAGAAGGGTTGACTTCCGGGGCTCGCAGAGGCCAGACAAATTTGCTCATTACAGGTGCCGCATAAGCTGGTGGGCAGATGGAAAAGCCAGAATAGAAAGAATGTGTATCTCTCTTCTTTATGTCGAAACCTTTCACTCAAAGGTAATAAAAGGTTTCATACCTGAACTAAGAAGTGTTTTTCGTGTTTCAGGATTCCTATGTTCTATGTATATATGTTATGAACATTCTATTCCCGTTTCCCATATTCATGTATGGGTATGTTACATATATATACATATATTGTATACACTCTTAGCAATATATAGAACTGGTTGGATTTTATGTACTACCAAAAAATCCATCCTATCCAATTTAGTATAATACTTACATCAAGTACCTTACTAAAAGTTTGAATATTTTATAATTTAAAAAGTATGTTGAGGATTCATTAATTATCAGAGAAAATCTTATTGAGTGAATGATTTTTACAGCATGTCATCCTATCTCAGTTTAACCAAGAGATCAGAGAATTGTGTTCATTGTATGTTCATATTTACATTTTTCATGAAGTTGTTTTTCAAGAGATTTTTTTTTTTTTTGCACCGTCCTATTGAATAAAATTAATGTTTAAGCAGATCTATCTAAAACAATACATGAAACTTGAACAGGTACTATATCTCCAGATCAGAGTGGATCTGGGAGTAATACCAATGAAAGGGTACCTCCCAATCAGCAGATCTCCAGAATTGGAGCCTCACTATCAGATGCAGTTTAGTATCATAGCTACAATACTCTTTGGGTGGGTCTTACTCCTCTGCAGGAGATAGTAAACCCCTGCCGACACAGCAGAGAGAAAATTTGGTTGCCATAAATGTAGCCATTTTAGATTTATATGATGATAGATGAACAAAAAAAAAATTATTAGTAAAATTTGAGTGTGTCTACTACATATATTATTGTAATATTTATACATAATTCTATTTATAAAATATGTACATGCTTATTATTATTATTATCATTATTAATTTTCTTTTTTTTAACATTTTCTAATTTTAATTCATTTTTTGGTTATTTTTCAGCATTGCAAATTAATTGTATGATTTTTAATAATTTTAATTAACGATATTTTCACCCTAAACAATGTAAATTTTTTATGACAGATTCCTTAATTACCAAACGATTAACAAATATTTCTATTTATCAGCATGGATATGTGTGTGTTGGGGTGAGTAGTGAACAAATGTTGTTCAGATATGGGTGGGGATTTTATTGATTGAATATTTGTGTCATGTTTAAACCATCTACCCTAAAATGGCGAATGAGGTTGCAATAAGCAGTGGATGTGTAAAGAAACCATGGAGACAAAATTGAAGGTATTAATGAAATAAAATGAATCCATTAATTTGATTGAAGGAATATATATATATATATATATATATGAACAGACTAGGGAAAGATAGATATAAATGTTAAGAAATATAGACTGACTAATTTAAATAGTTATTATATATACATAAAGTGACTAATATAGACTCACACATACACACACATGCACATACAGACACAAACACACACGCATAATCTTAATTGAGTAAAAACAGCACATCATACCAAAATTTTTATTAGAGCAATCTTCTTAAAATGCACTAACTTAGCAGTGAAACAATTTCCTGTCTAATGTGCAGCTGAACAATAATTTTGTGGAGTGGTGGGTGGTTCAGTATTTATATATATATATATATATATATATAAAGGAATAAACAAATGATTCTAAAAATTTTTTTTTTCCATATTAATATGCAATAAACTTGTGGGATGTGGTCAGTGTTTAAATATATATATACAAATAAAAACATTGACCAAGAGATCAGGGAATTATGTTCATTGTACATTCTGTATATATATATATATATATATATATATATATTCGAGCAAGTGTTGTTAAAGATGATGGAACAAAACTTGCTGCCTAAATATACACTCTTCAAAATATATGTATATATATATATAGATAGATAGATACTTACAAAAAGGCTGACCTCCACCACAGGATTATCATATATATATATATAGTAAGTTAGTTGGCTGAACATAGTTGAGGGCAACCCAAAGGTTCCCTTTTCAATAACTACTATGCTGAAGTGCAGGGGAGAGCACTATTCCTTTCCTTGGATTGCACCACTTACCCTTGAACTGTATCTTATATTACTGTGTGTTAAACAAGGAAGCATTTTTGAGTTTGGGTATGACTTGGCCTGGGATCAAACCCTGGTCTCCTGGATCATTGGTGAACTCTTTAACCATTATGCCACTGTCTGAGTGTGTGTGTGTGTGTGTGTGTGTGTGTGTGTGTGTGTGTGTATATATATATATATGTCTGAGCGTGTGTGTGTATATATATATATATAGTAATTAGCCATTAATTTTCTTGGATTCTACCTATCTAATAGTTAATCATATTGATTAATATTCACCACTTAATTAAGTGCATTGACAAGGTAGATTATGTTAAAAAACAAATATTCATTATGTTAATTTCTTTTTGTAATTAGATTGATTGATTGCAATGGCATGTCAACCTGTCAAGGATTATTTTATGCCTTGAGGTTAGGGAGATGCATTTATATCTATATTTTTTGTGTAGTTGTTTCTTAATAGTTTTTTGCACACACATGATATCAAGTATTCCTCACTAATACAAATAATTTACATACAGTTGTATGGTTTCAGTTATTACTCTCTAATACTAATGATTATATGGTTTCAAGTAGTTATTGCTATTTAATAACAGTCATTTGTTTGCACATAGTTATATGGTTTCAAATAACTAATAATAATCAAGCCCAGTCAGCTGTGGCCATAGAATACACTGACTGCATCTCTGCTGAGGGGTGAAACCCTTGCAATGAGTGTCCTGATATGACGTTAAATCATCTGATGGCGAGGCTCCAGCCTTAGAGATTTGGGGAATATGGAGTTCGCCTCCATTGTGATTTCTCCCAGGTCCACTCTGACCCAGAGTGGTAGCACCTGATAGGGTGATATCAATGAGTTAAATAGAACAAACTATTTCTGCAAACGAATGACTGATGTTCAATTGTGACTGTTATATAGCAATACTTGAAGCCTTTTAATTGGGTACAAAAAAGAGCTCAGGTTCATTTAAGAATAATATCTATAAAATGTGTTTACAAGTCATATATTTAATATATATGTATAAAGAGGATTTGGCATTAAATAACCTATTATAGTTGAGAATTAATTTTTTTTAATTATTTATTGCGGACTTTTTGTCTTAATCTTGGTAGTTTTTTTTTTGTGTTGTTTCTTCTTTCACTACTTTTCGGCCAAATTTCACCTCTGGCCTTCTTCAGGTGATTTACCGCGACCTCGGATAGGAATGCTGAGTCTTGTAACCGTATCCCCAGTAATTACTGCCTTCAATAGTTGTTGTCTATCGCACCACGTTTTTGACCAATTAAACCTCTGGCCGGCTTGGGTAGGATTTGAAACTGCTATCTTCTGACAATGCTCACCTGGAACCGTAGAGACTCAATGCCTCTATCCGCTGCGCCACGGGCCCCGAGGTGAAATTTGGCCGAAACGTAGTGAAAGAAGAAACAACGCAAAAAAAAAAACTACCAAGATGAGGACAAAAAGTCCGCAATAAATAAAAAAAAATTAATTCTCAGATTAAGAAGCCTCATCTCAAAATGATTCCAATTAAAAGACAACTATAATAGTTGGTATGCCATAAAACCCAACCAAACCAGATCATATATATTTAATATATATGTATAAAGAGGATTTGGCATTAAATAACCTATAATGGTTGATATGCCATAAAACCCAACCAAACCTAATCATATATATTTAATATACATGTATAAAGAGGATTTGGCATTAAATAACCTACAATGGTTGATATACCATACTAATCAAACCAATAATAATCCTTAGTAAACAAATACAGCTTCAAGTAACTTTTTTAATACAAATAATCAACAGTTTTATGGCATCAAGTATTTCTATGGAATGCTTAATAATTTTCAAAAAGATTTATTTGAGCCAAAAAGGTACTACAACTCTTGGATTAGAGTGATCTTTGGGAGTAATAACAATGAAAGGGTACTCCACTCTTTATAACTGGAGTGTCACCATCAGGTGCAGACACCCTTTTTACTGGTGAGTCTCACTTTTCTGCATAAGATACATTCAACATCTTCTAAGCTCTGGGTAGTCATAATCAGGGTACAGACCTATAGCTGTAACTACATATATTTTTAAATGAAATTCCCTCACACACAACCATACACTAAACCAGGTATGCCTTCCCCATTTAATACGAAATGATGTACCTACTCCTGTACAGTAGGATTTGGGCTAAGTTACCTTTGTAGTAACCTATATATATATATATATATATATATATATATATATATATATATATATATATATATATATATATATATATATAAAAAGAAAAAGAACAAATTCAATTCTTTGGTGTCATTGACACCAGAGAATGGAATTTTTTCTTTTTCTTTTATTTTTTCTTTTTCTTTTTATATAAAAGATATTTTGGCTCTGCATGTTAGTTTTGATATATTTTTAATCCCAAATTAATTATACAGTTGATAGCCATTGGCATTGAGCTCTCAGGTTGAATACTCCTCAGATTATATATATATATATTTTTTCCTCCTATGGGCTTCATGATGAAGACCATAAAGAGTGAAATGTTATAATAAATATTCCACCAATCTTTCTTCTATTCTACTCAATACCTTATCCACATATTTATTTATATGTGTATATGATATATTGATATATTATGATTATTGCTCTGAGTGTTTGTACAAGTATATATAAATATGGTATATGGGGATATTCTCAGACCATACAGATGTGTGTGCATATATGTATTTATGTGTGTGCATAGAAAATTCAAAATGTTTATATTCATTTTCATTATATAATCAATATCTATATCAGGGTTTCTCAAACTTTTTACTAGATGCACCTCTTGTAACCAAATTTAATTTTCATTCACTTCCAAATAAATTAATTGAATATTAAATTACAAAACATAAACTAATTTACCAGTGCTTAATATAATTTACATGGGGAAAGAATCAGTAAACTATAAATACAAACATAGCTTTAATTTTTGAATTATTTTTTATGGGAAGGATGGGTTTGGTGGGCACTGAGGAGATCATGAATATTAGTCTGCAGGTTTGTGATAGTGAAAAGATTTAATGACATCAGAACCAAATCATTCATTCATTTAAATGATCCATTTATTTTGAATGAGTAATATGTGAACAATACATCACAAGTGGCCATCACACCCAATCAGGAATTCTGCTAGGTGTACAATATCTGGCAAACTTGTCTACACGATTCAGTCATTTTTGTTCTCTTGTTACAAAGTGATTTATAAATTCAAACAAGTAAGCTCACCCCTTGTGAAACCCTAATCTTTACTCAACCTGTCAAAATTTTATTTTCCCCCAGGGGTCAGTATGGACTACTTTGAGAAGCCTTGTGCTAGGTGTACAATATCTGGCATTTACTCTATATGATCCAGTGATTTTTTGTTCTCGTATTATAAAAGAATCTATAAATGCAAACAAGTAAATTCCCACCCCCTGTGGCCTACTATGCTTTTATTCAACCTGCCAAAATTTTATTTACTCCCTGGAGCTTATATGGATCACTTTGGGAAGCTCTAATCTGTACCCTGTGTGAAGTTATTAAGCAAATTAAATAAACTTCAGCGATTTATATGTAGCGTGAAAAAAATTGTCAACTTTTAAACACTCATTTTAGATGTCAAAACCAAATTTTACTTTGTATCAATGTTTTATTGAAGTTATTTGATGTTTTCTAAAAAAAAAAACGCTATCTGAAGTTATTTGGCAAAAACCAAATAATCACATTTTACTTCAATAAAAAAGTAATAATAACATCAAAAATTAATCCACACCCCTAATAGAACAAATAACAAACATGTATGATAAGTCTTTGAATCTTTTACACTTTAATATAGTGACCCTGCCTCTCAAGAACAGCCAATAATTTATTTTTCATTGATTTTGTTAATTTTTTTTTCTTTCAGCAGGTGCAGGTTCTGAAATGGAAGTTTTAATTGCTTCCTATAGGTCTCTTTTGCTGTTATATTGTTTGCCACCTTTATATAATTTCATCTTCATAACTGACCATAGAATTTTGATCAGATTCAAATCAGGACTTGAAGGTGGTCATTCCATTATTTTATCTCCTGTAAATCTTTTATGCTGAAATAATTCATATGTAAGCTTAGATATATAAAAAGGAGCATTGTCATGCATAAATACACACTTTACTAAGAAACTGCAAGACTGGGACTTGTAACATGCAAAGAAAGTCTTGTCTATAAAATTGCAATAGTTAGCACTTCAGTTTAACTCTCTCATCAACTTTGAATGGTCTTGTAACAGTTTGGTTGACAATTTCAGCCCATATATATTACACTAACACTTCTTTCTTGCCTTTGTATTGCCACAGCCATGTCTGAATTGGATAAAATCCATCCTTTGGCCCATCCATCGGGTCCATCAAATGTCACTTGAGATTCAGTCATGAAAATTACTTTAGAAAAGTCAATTTTTCTATATTTCTTGGCCCAATTCTGATGCTTTAAATATTTCTTTAAGTGTGAGAAGGTTGCCAAGGAGATTTTTTTACAGATACCAATTATCAAAGTATTCTATATCTTTTATCTTTTTTGACTCCCTCAATTCCAACCTTTTCAAAGACCTGAACGCTGGTTGCTTTGCTATAATTTGCTTTACTTTACATTCGTCTTGAGGAAACAAGTTCTTAAAGCCTTTTCCTTTGCTTTGAGTTTTCAACTTAGTTATATTTTTAATAGCTTTCTTTATCATTCAATGATATCTGCAAAGCTCTTTTGATGTTTCCAAAGTGGACATTCCCTCATTCAATAATGTTATTTTCTGTTTTTCAGCAGTTGTTAGGTCCTTCCCTTTTCAATATACATTATGGACAAAAAGTAAAAATAGTTCTTTTAGATTTTAGAGGTCTTAAGCTTATATTAGTTTAATCTGCATACTAACTTCAATCAATCCATTTTCATAAAATTCAAAAATCACAAAAACTAACCCTTAAAAGTGGCAGAAAATTTAGTTAAATATTCTATTAAAGGCGGAAATGGATAAATTAAATTTGACAAATATTGGGTTCAGAACATTTTGAGTTATTGAGGTTAATCTGATTTGCATATCTTCAGACAGGCTGTATATCTACAACAAAGTGCTAAAAAGTTTTTCAGCAGTTGTTAGGTCCTTCCCTTTTCAATATACATTATGGACAAAAAGTAAAAATAGTTCTAAAAATATCTACAACAAAGTGCTAAAAAGTTCTTGGACCAATCAAAAAGAGAAAAAATTTTAATTTTTTGTTCGGGTTTAAGAAACTTGAGAAAATGTGTTGAACTTAAGAATGAATAAATGGAATAGTAAAAACACTTTGAGATTTTAGGTCACTCCTTTCTTAATTGAGGTGAAAACTTTTCAGCACACTCCACATCTATCTATCTATCTATCTAGCAAGCTATATATATATATATATATATATATTAGTTGTATGAAAAAGTTTACAGAATCTCTTTTTGAAAACTGCATACTGAATAGACAGTGGAAAGCTGGTTTTGAGTTCTCTATAATCAGTGCTCATTTAACAAATGCTGAAAAAAAATGATGATGAAAATCTACATATGCAATGTTTCATGTTGTTTGCCCATGACTCTTGGTAGCAGGATTGACAAAAGGTCAGTCAAATGCAGAAATCTAAAATGGTGACCAAAATAGCATTCTGCCTTAAGAGAGGTACCTTTGGAATCAGGCAATGAACTTGACCATTGCTCCTTTTAGACAACTGGGCCTGCCTGTACAGATGGCTCTCAGGGACTTGACAGTTGAACTTCTATACAAAATATATATATACACCTAGAGTAAAGCTGGTTTGAATTTAGTTTTTCTTTCTCCTAGACTAGTTGCCTAACCAAGGCTAAAGAGCCTTATTATTTACCTATAGAATGAACAGATAGATTCATGCTTTTCCAGGGGCATTAGCACAAAAAGAAACTCAAAAAGCCTTCTCTGTATATATTCATGTATATATGAACATGGATTTGATTAATTGAATCATTGATTCTAACAGCATTTCAACCTATCTAGAATTATTTTATGCCTAGAAGTTAGGGAAACATGTTCATAGTGTGTTCATATTTACATTTTTTATGCAGTTGTTTCTTAAGAGGTTTCTCTTTGAGCACAGTCCAATGGAATTGGAATAACTTTTAAACATATCTATTTGACCCATAGATGGGAACCTCTATCACTGATAGTTATGGCAGTGAAGGGATAATCTGCAAGATCTAGAACTGGAATCTCACCATCAGATGCAGCTTAGTACCTTACCCAAGACACTTGTTTTTTTTGTTTTTTTGGAGGGGGTCTTACTCCTTTTCAAGGGATACTGTCAACATATTCTTAGCCTATCAGAAATGAAATGGATTTGAAAAAAAATAACACCTACCAAATCTGTGACAACATGTCATCCAGTGGCTTGACTAAGCATATAAATGGGGATTCCCCTGGGGATAATGACTAAAGTGTTGGACTGGGTGCCTCAGGTAGTGTAATGGTTTGTAAACTTGCCTAGAAAACATTCACAAGTGAATTTGAGTTTCATTGGGCGCCCCATTCATATAGCTTGTGTCACATCTAAGCAAAAAGCTTGATGAATTGGTAAAGTTCAAATTCCAATCATGCTATTGCATTCACTTTCGGACTAATACCCCTTGGAATGGTATGAACTCTCTTATCCCCACAGCTATGGATTAGATAGTATCACTGCTTTTTTCTACAATGATGGCTTTGGCATTTAATTAATCAAACAAAGAAACCAAACCAAAACTAGGCACATAAAAACAGGAGGATTTATATATTTCCAAAAGGTATTAGTGAGAAGTAACCACTTGAAAGTGAAATGCTAACAGCCTCATTCAGGATTTGAACATGGGTCACCAATTCCATTTTCTATAATGATAACCTTTATACAAAGCACAGTTTCATTGTATATGGAAATATATATGAATTTGATTAGAAATGTTGTTCTTTTTCAAGAGTGTGTGTGTGTGTATGTTTTAAAATCTCTCCTTTTTAAGGGGAACCATTTAATTGAAAGGGACCAAGAAATGAGAATATTATCATATAAGTCCAGTTAAATGTTTAGTTTGTTGGAGGTGCATGGCAGGGAACCACATGACAGTGCCCAGTCTCTCCAAGCAGAGGTTATGGAAACCCACACTGGATTCAGAAAGATCAAATAGTCAACAGCCACAAACATGTTTGGCAAGATTTTGACACAAATATTGGTGAAATCATAAAGATTTCAGCAAAAGGACCAGTGGAAAACCATCTATTGATGATGTCCAAAATAATCATCAGTTACGCAAAGGCACAATATGAATATGTGGAAGTAAGGGAAAAATCCAGTGGCAAAGAAAACAGAAGAGAAATTAAGAAAAATTAGGCTACTAACAGGAGAATTGAAATCCCTCCAAAAGCAACATAAAATAAAAAAAAACAGATGAAAAGGATCAAAAGGAATTATTCAACTCACTGCTAGATCCACACCCTGTCAAAATAAAATAAAATAAAGTGTCAACACCACATAGACCTGTTTAAGACAACTTTTCTGCAAACTGGTTGGCTACAGCAATAGCCAATCAATTACATTGAAACTGAGATCTACATTGGCAAATCTTTATAAATGCAAATTTTGCTGTTAGCATGGTATCATTAGTGATGATCTGGGAAGTGATCATCCTGAATAGGGTTGAGCTGGTGAGGAGGGTATTATGTTGAAAGACCCGAAACCTCTCAATGACCCAGTTAAAATAAATAACTGATGACACCAACCAACACTCTTTAATTAATCAAACAGGCATATTTCTAACTACAGTTACATAATTGTGCATATCTTTTGAGATGCATATATTTACCCAATCACTTTTTTATGGGTTGGGTGCAAGACAACTTCAGTTTAAGGTCAGCCAATTCATAATAATGATGTTTATCTATCATGATGATGACCATTAACTTTGCAGGGGAGTCTCCATTGTGTAATGGCTAAAATACTGGACTGAGGCTGTTAAGTGACAGAGTTCAAAATCCAATTGTGCTATTACATTCACTTTTGAACAAATACCCTTGGAAAAAGTATGAATACTCTTATCTCCAAGCTAAGGATTAAATAGCATCACTGTTGTTCTTCAACAAAGATAACTTTGACATTAACAACCCATGATGGTTGATATGCCGTTAAACAAGGAAACCAAACTAAGATGAGGCTTAACAAATAAACTACATTGGTAATTTGTTTATGGTGGTGAAAGTTTGTATAGAACCAGTCACACTTTTTGAATGATTTAATAGCAGAGGAAAAGTGGATCACACTGCCACATAATTTTCCAAACCACAGTCATCAATAGAGAGGATAGCCCAGTTGGTTGGGCTTTAGAATACACTGACTGCATTTTTGCTGAGGGGTAAGACCCCCTATCCTCAATGCGTGTCCTGGACATGACATTAAAGAATCTGATAGTAAGGCTCCAGTAATGCTGGAGCTTTAGGAAATGCAGAGTACCCCTTCATTGCCATCGCTCCCTGGTCCACTCTGGCATGGAGAAGTAGTCCCTGATAGGGTTCTATCTATGGGTCAAATAGAACTGTTTGACATTCATATTAACCACAAACAAATGACTTATGCTGAATTGAATCGTTAGAAATAGAACTGTTTTATCATTTAACTATGTGTAAACAAATGATGGATGTTTAATTGAATTGTTAGTAATACATAGCAATACTTAGAACCATTTAACTGTGTGTAAACGCATGTGCTTAGGCTCATTTAAAAACATTATCAAAACAATATTTACAAATTATATATATTTAATATATATGTATATAGCAGATTTGGCATTAAATAACCTACAAGGGTTGATATGTTATAAAACCCAACTGAGTCAACCAATAGAGAGGAGTCCCCAAGGTGTGATGGTTAACATGCTGGACTGCGACAATGTAGTAAGCAAGTTCAAACTCCAGTCGCATAATTATGTTCATTTTCGGACTAACACTCTCGGGAAAGGTATGAACTCTCTTAACCCTTTAGCTATGGGTCAAATAGTACTTCTACTGCCCTTCTACAATGATGGCTTTAGCATTAGATTACCCACAAATTTTGATATGCCATTAAACAAGAAACAAAAAAAAACTCCTCAGGTTTTGAATTTAGAGTTTTCCTTCTCATAGGCCTGTTGCCTTAACTAAACTAAAGAGCCCAGTTTGCTCTACTATTTACTCATAGCTGGGAGAGGGGAGAAGAGGTTGATATGGCTTACATCATACTATATTGTTAATATGCATTTTCAATGTGAAATATATATCAATAATAATGTTCATCCATCAATTCAATGATGACAGGGGGTGTCCTCGTGGTGTAATGGTTAAAGCAATGGACTGCGGAATCGTAGTACGCGAGTTCATACTCCAGTCGCGCTATTACGTTCACATTCGGGCAAATACCCTTGGGAAAGGTATGAACCCCCTTATCCTCCCAGCTATGGGTTAAATAGTACCACGACTGTTCTTCTAGGAGAATGGCTTTGGCATTAAATAACCTACAAAGGTTGATATGCCATTAAACCAAAACTAAACCAAAACCAAACAATGATGACAATTAACTAAAATCAAGTACTCAGGTGATTTATTTATTTATAGTGGTTAAGATCTGCGTAGAATCTGCCATACTTTTTGGATGAGCTGATTACAGAAAAATGGTGCACTATTGCACCACAGATTCTTCAAACTGTACACTTTGGGGTTTGAAGTCAGACATTTTTCCTTCTCCAAGACTGATTATTGTCTAACTCAGACAATCTCCCCTCCCATTTACACTTTGCCTTGTCCAGGATTTGAACTCAGCTTGTTGAGTTTATTTTCTTTTTGGTTGAGTCAGATATTTTCATGAATAATTTAACAATGAATTAATTTCAATCATTAGTATATTCACTATTATTATTCTGAATCACCTCTTGCCATTTATCTGATAGTTTGTTGATTCATCTCAAGTAAAATCCAGCTGGTTTCAAACTCTAAAAGTTTTCCACAAATGTTTTCACCCGATCTTCTTGAGAAAAGTTTTTCTCATTCAGAGCATGTTGTAGAGAACAAAAAAAGATGAAAAACACTTGGTGCAATGTCTTGTGAATATGGTGGATGGGGTAGAACAGGCCCGCCTAAATCCAATATCTTTTCCTGGGTGATTTTTGCAGAATGTGGCCTTTTATTATCATGGAGAAGCACATGTTTCGGCAATTGACAAGTGTAGGGCATTTTCTTAGAAGATTTTCATGCATACATTGCAGCTGTTGACAGTATAGGTCTGCATTGAGTGTCAAATTGCTTGCTGTTTAAAAACTCAAAATGAATAATACTGCTGTGATCCCACCATACAGACAGAATAACTCTTCTTCTATTGGGGGTGCCCTCATGGTGCAATGGTTAAAGCGATGGACTACACAATCGTAGTAAGCAAGTTCATACTCCAGTCGCGCTATTACGTTCACTTTCGGGCAAATACCCTTGGGAAAGGTATGAACCCCCTTATCCTCCCAGCTATGGGTTAAATAGTACCACGACTGTTCTTCTAGGAGAATGGCTTTGGCATTAAATAACCTACAAAGGTTGATATGCCATTAAACAAAGAAACTAATCTTCTTCTATTAAACCCTGCCTTTGGGGTTGGCTGTAGAGATTCATCCTTGTTAATCCACTGCCTTTTGCATTAAACATTGTTATAAAAGACCCATTTTTCATTGCCTGTAATCTTATTCTTAATAAGCTGGTCATTTCTCTGCTTTGAAAGAAGACTTGTTGCTATGGATATACAATCTTCCATAATCTTCTCAATACGAGTATAAGAAACCCAAACACCCAGCTTGCTCTCCTTTCCTATCTTTTTCAAGTGGTGGTAAATTGTGGATTGAGATGTATTTAGGTTAAGCATAAATTCTCTAGTACTTTTTGTGCAGATTGTATTCCACCAATTCTCTTAAAGTATCTTAATCGAGATCTGATGAACATCCTGGTCTGGGTTTATCTTTCAATGATATATCACTAGAAAAAAACTTTTAAAATCAGTTTTGGCCTTGGCAGTTGGCAATGACACCTCAAACATAAACACTACAAATGTTCTTTGTTGTTTCTGTTGTGATTTTGTTTTACTTAAAATCCCACAACATTATAAGTTGAATATGCACTTTTAGTTCCTCCATTTTAGTTCCTCCATCATAGATTAAATTATGATATGCACTCTTTCACTTCTGAAATAATGAATGAAGGCAATGAAGAATACCAATGAAGGCACTCTTAGATGTGTTTAAAACATTGGAAGTTTGAAATGTGGAGTTACAACTTGCTTTATCACTCAGCCCAATTCAATAGTAACTGTAATGCTATGTATGCATCCCAATAACCATACACAGTTCCTAAATATTGCTTTTATGTCAGGAGATGTAATTGACAATGCATAAATGAAAATAAAGATATAAAGAAGACTTGAACTCCATATGCTGCTTATATTCCCTTAGCACTCATCCTTATGAGAAAGGATTGAATCCACTTCTCCCTGTCTTGATATCTTAAAAAATAATGTCATTTTCCTGGCTAGACACAATGGCTGACAAAGATGAGAGTGGGTGAGTTAGCATTTCCATAAAATATACTCACAAAAAAAATCCCTTACCTGCCAAGACTGTTAGTGACAATAAATAGCTGTTATGCCTATTGACAACCTTGACAGGGATCCAGCTATATAAATAAATTTTTTTGCCCATTTCCTTTTTTATTTATTCTTTCCAGAATTTAATTTATGTATTTATTTCACCCTTCTTTCTTTCTTTCTTTTTGATCTTACAGAAATAAGAAATGCAATACATTATACATATACTATAGAAAGTGCACACACACACACACACACACACACACACACACACACACACACACACACACACATATACAGCCTTTGTGAATTTATATATGTAAATGTATATACATGCACCACTTCATCCCTAAATTTTTTCAATGAGGAGTTAACATTTATATTACTACAGACTATTGTCTTCATTTTGGTTGTTATATTATTCATGTTTCAGTCATTGCACCCAACAGCTTTCTTCAGGTGTTTTTGTCATAACTGATAACAAAAAAAAATTTACAAAAATTATTCATTAAACCAAGAATTTTTTTGTTTCTGATAAATCAAGTTACCAACAGTCTTCCAGTGATTTTGTCATAGTTGGTAACTTGATTCAGAAAAAACAATTATTTATTTTACAAATGATTTTTTTATTTTTTATTATAACCAACTATGACAAAAGACACCTGGAGATGGCTGGAGGGTACTGCTTTCTTTACAACTTCATATTAACTTAGAGAACACATGTAAAGCCCATCTACTATCTTTATTACAACATCATATAGACTACTACAAAGACAAGGGACATAACTAAGTTTTTACAACTATCAGACAAGATAACTTGGACTTCAACCGGTACAGTGGTTAAAACATTGTGAATATAATGAGATGAGGACAATAGCCAAAAATGATATAAATAATCTCCCCAGATATTTGTTAACCTTACTTAATAATTAATATCTATCTATCAATTGTGAAATTAACATATCATTATAAAAATGCTTTTTCTTAAATTAGAAAAGTGCTCAGCAGAGTAGGATAAAACTTAAAATAAATGAATTTTTCCTCACCTACCCATGTCAGTTTCATAGCTTTCATGTATCTATATAAAAAAAATACAATCATCAGATAACTATGAATATTTATGCATCATTCACCAGTCTTGAAAGACTTTTGATGTGCTCAGATCTCAGTATGAGTTTGAGCAGCATTGTATGGAAGACTGGCATTTGCCCATGCCGCAGGTCATCCCTCTTCACAACACCGTTGTTGTCTAAGGCATGAATAAATTACTATGAAACTTGGTTTCTGTGTCATGTCAAGTATTGTCAGAACAAAGCTAATGATAATACCAGACAGCTTTAGTGACTATAACTTCTAGTTTAAAATTTATCTAAACTGATTGTCTTCCCAAGGCTAGAGACCCCACTCTATCCTAGTATTTACCCATATCTGAAGGAAGAAGAGATAGATTCATGCCTTTCTCAAAGACATTAGTGCTAAGTGAAATGTAAACAACTCCTTTCAGGGATTGAACTTGATTTGTTGAGCCTATCTTCTAGGATGATAAACATTACATCACATACACCTCCATATACATATATATATGTATATATATATATGTATATATATATGTGTGTGTGTGTGTGTGTATGTGTGTGTGTGTGTCTGTGTGTGTGTGTATCAAAAAAGCAAGTGAGATATTTGATTATATTGAGTTTATCCAAAATCTCAGTTTAAAAAAGCATGAGTTAATTACCAAGAAAGTTAGGACTCAAAAAATATGAGGAAATATTAAAGAAGTTGATTAATGGGTTGATTGACATTAATGGTTTGCCAACTTGTTTAGGGTTATTCTATTTTTAAAAGTTAGGAAGTTGCATTCATTGTATATTTTTATATAGTTGGTTTTTTTTACACACATATGATATCAAGTATTCCTATCTAATACAAATAATTTGCATACAGTTATATGGTTTCAGTTATTCCAATCTAATACTGAGAATTATATGGTTTCAAGTAGTTAATGCTATTTAATAACAGTCATTTGTTTGCACACAGTTATATGGTTTCAAATAACTAATAATAATCTTTAGTAAACAAGTAAATCTTCAAGTAACTTTTTTAAAACAAATAATTGACAGCTTTATGGCATCAAGAATTCCTATGGAATAGGAATGATTTTCAAACAGATTTATTTGACCCATAGATGAGACCCAGCTGGTACTACCACTCATGGTCAAAGTGGATCTGAGAGTAATGGTAATGAATGGGTATTCCACATTCCCCAGACCTATAGGACTTGTGCCTCACCAGGCTTTTGTGTCATCTTCTCAGCACCTTTTTTTGGGGTATTCTTACTCCTCTCCAGAGTATACTGTCAGTGTATTCTAAGACCCACAGAAAGGGTGACAGGGCCGGTTAAGAAATAGAATGAGAAGTGGTTCTGATATGTTTGTTATTACTACATTCATTCAAAAGTTTTTCATTATCTCAGTGTCAGATAAATGATAATTTTTTTCGTGTATGAAATAAATAGACCTTGTCTAAATACCTATGATGTTTTGTGTTTTTTTTAGATTTATGTTTATAAACAATGATTAGTAGTGAATATTCTAATAATTCAGTTTTCATTTTAATATTAAATTGAAAATGATTTGTCTTCTTTACTGAAAGAAATCTTAAAAATATCACAAGAAGAAAATGAATACCAAATTGGAGTCAAAAAGGACCACAAAGAATAACATAGAAAGTATAACATGAACATTTGAAGACACAAAGTGTAACATAAACATAAAAAGAGACAAAGTGTGACATGAACATTTGAAGACACAAAGTGTAACATAAACATTAAAAGAGACAAAGTGTGACATGAACATTTGAAGACACAAAGTGTAACATAAACATTAAAAGAGACAAAGTGTGACATGAACATTTGAAGACACAAAGTGTAACATAAACATTAAAAGAGACAAAGCAAGACATAAAAATGTGAAGACTCAAAGTGTAACAAACATTAAAAGGGAGAAAATGTGACTAAAACATTTGAAGGCACATAGTGTAACATTAACATTAATAGAGACAAAGCATGACATAAACATTTGAAGTCACAAAGAGTAACATAAATATTAGAAAATATGAAGTTGGACATAAACATTTGATGACACAGTGTAACACAAACATTAGAAGATGCAAAGTGTATCATAAACATAAGAAAACACAAAATGTAACAAACATTAGAAGACACAAATATGTGATGTAAACATTAGAAGATACAATGTGTTATATAACTATAAGGAGACACAAAGTGGGACATAAACATTGGAAGACACAAAGTGGGACATAAACATTTAAAGGCACTAGTGTAACATAAACATTAGAAGACAGAAAAATATGTGACATAAACATTAGAAGATAGTGTAATATAAACATTAGAAAACACAAAGTGTGAGATAAACATTAAAAACACAAAGTGTAACACTAATATCAGATTTGTGTTAGTTGGGTTTTATGGCATATCAAACACTGTAGGTTATAAATGCCAAATCCTGTTTATACATACAATAGATATATATGATTTGTAAGCAAAAGTCAACAAAGTTAAAACGTTCCAAGTATTGCTATGTATTGCTAACGATCCAATTAAACATCAGTTATTTGTTTACACACAGTTGAATGATCAAACAGTTCTATTTCAAACAATTCAATTTAGAATTACTCCACTAAGTTAAATGGTTCCAAGTATTGCTGTGTATCACAAACAATTCAATTAAAACATTTGTTTGTATAGTTAAATGATCAAACAGTTCTATTTCAAACAATTCAATGTATCATAAGTAATTCTTTTATTAGAAAAAGTTATTAGCATAAGTTAACAGTTTAAATGTCAAACAGTTCTATTTGACCCATTGATAGGACCCTATCAGGTGCTACCTATCTGGGCCAGAGTGTACCTGAGAGCGATAGCAATGAAGGGGAACTCTGCATTCCCCAAAGCTCCAGTATTACTGGAGCCTAACAATCAGATCGTTTTCCGTCATATCTAGGACACTAATTAGGGGAGGTCTTACCCCTCTGCAGATGCAGTCCGTGTATTCTCCAGCCCCAGCCCACGGGACATAAAAATATTAGAAGACACAAAGCATGACCTAAACATTAAAAAATACAAAGTGTAACAATATCATTAGAAGGCACAAAATGTAAAATAAATATTAGAGAACACAAAATGTTGCAAGTACATAAGAAGACACAAAATGTAAGATAATTACTAAAAGATACAAAGGGTAGCATAAACTTACAAAACACAACGAGTAACATAGACATTAGAAGACAGAAAGTATGACATAATTGTTCGAAAACACAAGATATAGCATATACATTAGAAGACACAAAATGTAACATAAACATTTGAAGACACCAAATATAGCATGAACATTTGAAGAGACAAAATGTAACATAAACATTTGAAGACACCAAATATAGCATGAACATTTGAAGAGACAAATGTAACATAAACATTTGAAGACACCAAATATAGCATGAACATTTGAAGAGACAAAATGTAACATAAACATTTGAAGACACCAAATATAGCATGGACATTTGAAGAGACAAAATGTAACATAAACATTTGAAGACACCAAATATAGCATGAACATTTGAAGAGACAAAATGTAACATAAACATTTGAAGACACTAAATATAGCATGGACATTTCAAGAGACAAAGTGTAACATAAATATTAGAAGACACAAAGCACAAAATAAACATTACAAGACACAAAGTGTAATGTAAACAATCGAAGACAAAAAATGTAGTATACATATTCGAATACACAAAGTGTGACATAAACATCTGAAGACACAAAGAGTTTCATAAACATTGGAAGACACTAAGTGTAGCATAATCATTAGAAGTCACAAAATGTAACATAAACATTAGGAGACACAAAGTATGAAATAAACATTGGAAGACACAAAATGAAGCATAAACATTGGAGGCATCCATGATGATGTCACTCCCACCATGAAAAGCCTTCTAATTTGTTGTGAACCATGCAACCCTGAGATCAAACATCTGTGGAAGTGGTAATTGACGACTGAGAGTTTGAGGTTTTGAACCAGCATGTGAACTGAATGAATGAAGAAAGCTAACAGTTGGGAATTACAGATATGTGTTGATTGATTGGTCCCAAGAAGTCACATGACCAGAAAGAAGGAAAGGAGGTATGTTTAAATTTTAGAGAGTTGCAGTCGAACTATAGATAGATGCTACCATCTTTACATTGAGTTTAAAGTTGCCATCAAACCACCAAAACAGACAACAAGGGTTTCACAGAAGTGAAGTAGATGTAATAATATTGTTTTCCCAATGAAATGTCAGTTGGGAACTCATTGAAAAGGCCAGCCTAATCTAATTAAAACATCAAGTATTAAAGCTAGGAATCTTAAAACATGAAATGTGTTTGATGGCTTTTGAGTTCTGTCTAGGAGCAAGAACCAGTAAGACTCACTTGAAGATCAGAGAGATGACAAAGTCCAGAAAGAAAATAATCCATTATAAGTGACTTATAAATCTAATCCCATCTTTCCAAGAACTGATGAGGAAATAAAAAACAAAGGCCTTGTGTTTAAGAAAGCTGTTGTTGATTCTTTTTCAAAACTAAATGATCACCTTATTGCTTGTTTGTTTTCTCTGCAAAAAGAGGCACACAATGTCACCACTTACATGATTAGCCAAGCAGTTTGTTGTGAGCTGAGCAAAAATTCATCTCTCTCTTTCTCTGCACTCTGTCCCATAGCCCATTTATTTTTCCATAGATTTAAGCCTCATTGAGGAATTTATGATAAGTTGCAGAGCTCACTAAATTGCTTACAGCCAGACTCAACAATCACAGCTTAGTTGTAGAGATCTCTGGAAAGAAACCAAACCAAACCAAACCTAAATTATGATATACTTGTAACAGTTTAGTCTCTTAGAAAGCTTTGTTGCTGATTCTCTTCCAAAATATGCTAATAACAAAAATGAAATAATTTCCTTAAATAGATTTTTTGAAAATAATCTATTTCATGCGTAAACTCTCTATTAGTCCTTGTAGTACAGATAAGTAAAACTAGTAATTTTTTTAATAGATCCAGATGATAAAAATGATTTTAAACAACTTATCTATGTTCAAACACAGTTTTTTTAGTTACTTTTAACCATTAAATAATAAAAATGATATATGATGAGATAAAATATAAAAGAATATGAAATATATAATAAAGTATATGATAAAATGTAATATATGATAATATATGATAAAATATATATATATGATAGAATAAAAAATATAAAATAAATGATAAAATATATGATCAAATATATTATATGATAATGATAAAATATATGTATATGATAAAATATAAAAATATAAAATAAATGATAAAATATATCATAAAATACATTATATGGTAATATATGATAAAATGATATATAATATTGGCTACATAGAGTATCAACAAAAGAAATCGTCTCCAAAATTTATTAAAAAATATTTCAAATATTGATACTCATAATACACAGTTTTGTCAAAAGAGCACTTTAGTTTAAATGTAACTTGCAGATAAATCCTTGATGAAAATTATTCACTCCCAAAACCCATGTGTCAGTAATTTAGTTTTTGAAATAACTGTCATTTGTAAGAATCTTTTTCGATCCTTTTATGCAAAATTTTCCAAACAAATTGCGGTGGAATTTGTAACATCTGAACTGCCTTTCTTGTTGATTTCTGAGGTTTGCACAGGAAACCAGAATTAACACACCCTAATTGTTTTTTGGATACCGATGATCTCCCAGAATTTGTATCTTTATACAAACATCCTATTGTTTTAAATTTCTTGAATGAAAGATGAATTACCTAGTTCTCAAAATGTGTCCTAAAATGCACACACACACACACACACACACACACACACACACACACACATACACACACACACACATACACACAACTTTAATTGAGTGAAAACAGCTTATAGACAAATTATTACTGGAGCAATATTCGTATGTATTGTATAACTGTTATCATCTTAGAAAATGGACCCTGTGAGCTTAGTTCAAATTCTGGAAAAAGCATCTGTATTTCCCTTCATGTTAATGCCCTTGGGAAAGGCATGACTTCATCTCTTCTCCCTGCTGGTATGGGTAAATTGGAGGTTTGACTGGGCTCTTTAGCCTTGGCATAGCAACCACTCTAGACTCTGAATTCAAATCAAGAGTACTCTGCCTAAAAACTGTCACACCCTACTCCCTGGGGTGGGATTTGGAGGGATACAAAAATGCACTTCAAATGCTGTTAGAGAATAAAGTAATTCCAAGTCTAATGGACCGCTGAACGATCATTTTTTTGACCTCTAAGTTGTGCTTATTTTTTTATTTTTGAATTCTATAATGGATATAACTTGGAATCCTTGATTTCTTTCTAAATCTCTCTCTGTCTTTTGACATTCATGAGAGGATAGGCAGTCATCCTTCCATTTCAACTGGTCATCAGCCCAGTCGGTTTGAGGCTGGAGAATACACCACTGCGTCTCTGCAGAGAGGTAAGACCTCCACTAACAAGAGTTCTGGATATGACATTAAACAATCTGATGGAGAGGCTCCAGTAATGCTGGAGCTTTGGGGAATACAGAATATCCCTTAATTACCATCACTCCCAGGTTCACTCTGGCCTGGAGAGATAGCACCTGATAAGGTCTTATCTACAGGACAAATAGAACCGTTTAACATTTAAATGGAGTGCAAACAAATAACTTATGCTAAACTATAATTGTTTGAAATAGAATTGTTTTATCATCTAACTGTTTGTAAATAAATGTCTGAAGTTTAATTGAATTGTTAGTGGTACATAGCAATACTTGGAATCATTTAACTGTATGCAAGTAATGTTGAATAGAATTATTACTGTTAAATAGCAATACTTGAAATTCTTTGTGCACCTAAATTGAATTATTGGTAATACATAGCAATTCTTGGAATTAGTGTTGAAATAGAATAATTAGAGTTAATAGCAAAACTTGTAACCACTTCACTGCAAAACAAGACTGAAATAGAATAGAATTATTAGAGTTAGATAGCAATAATTGAAACGATTTAACCATGTAGAAACAATGGCAATACTAGTGTGCAGTCCAACTAGTAGTTCTCATTTAAAAATGAAATCACCTACAAACTATTCACTCACAAATCATATGTATATGCATTTAAATGTGTGCAAACAAATAACTGATGTTAAATTGTTACTGTTACGTTGCAATACTTGAAACCAGTTAACTATGTGCAAGCTAATAATTCCTAGTATATAGAATAATTCATGTTAGATCGATATATATGAAACCATTTAGCTGTGTGCAACAAAAATAAGCTCAGGCTTATTTAAAAATGTTATCAACAAAATGGAAACCAAATCAAACTAATCTACTTGCTTACAAATCATGTAGACTTATATTCATATAAACAGGATTCGGCATTAAATAACCTACCAAGTTTGATATGCCATAAACCCCAACAAACCAACAAACCAATGAACTGATCATAAATGAGTCTCTCCGGTTGTGACAATCTCTTAGCCTGCTCTGTCATCTGGGGTTTAGAATATGCTGACTGTATCCAATGAAGAGAAAGTAACCCCCACCGCAAGAAAAAAAGAGGTGAGTTGGTATAACACTAAATGGCACCTGGTGATGAGGCTCTAGTTCTGAACTTCTGGAGTGGTAGCACCTGATAGCGTCCTATCCATGGGTCAAATAGAACTAAAATGTGTACTTATGTTAAACTGAATTACTTGAAATAGAAACTGTTTTGACATTTAACTGTATGTGGACAAAATCTATACTTATACGAAACTGAATTATTTAAATTAGAACTGTTTGACTAAACTGAATAGCTTGAAATAGAAATATTTTTGACAATTAAACTGTGTATTTACATTTAAACTGCATACTTATGCTAAACTGAATCATTTGAAATGGAACGGTTTTTGACATTGAAACTGTACTTACGCAAAACTGATTGTTTGAAATAGAACTGATTATTCATATAAAAATGGATTTGGCATTAAATAACCTAAAAAGGTTGATATGCCATAAAATCCATCTAACCATCCAACTTAAAAAAAAGAATAGCATGAATATGTTTCTCTTTTTTACTGACCACATTTCTCATTAAAAAAAACAAATAAGTGAAAAATTACCTTGGGAAGAGCAATATTTACTTTAATTTTCTGATTTTGAAAGTGCAGTGACCAATCAAAAACTCACCAGAATAAGTTAGTTCTACACCAAAGGGACTATTTCAAAGAAAATTAATGTTTCATTCATTGTTTATTTCTATCTTAGCAAATACAGCTTCAGTTTTAATACTTTTTGAATATACTATATATATATATATATATATATATTCTTTTGAAGACTGCAGAGTATTTTCTTTTTAAGATCTTTAAGTTAAGATATTCCAGTTTTCTCATTATTTTCCTTATGTCTGGGTCGAGGTGGTGAAGAAAGTGCTCCATACTAGCCCAAACACTTTTGATCACTTTGCTGGTCGTCCTCAAGAGTTGTGTTTGATTGTTTATCACTGTGAGTTGTGGTAAGTTTTTATATTTATTTGGAGTGGTTGGAGTGGGTTCTTTTTAAAGTATATATTTGGCTTATTATTAGGAAGAGCGATAGGGTTAATTATTGAATATATTTAATTGGTTGATACCTGTGTTGAATGCTTTTTTATTCATTGTAGTTTTTTTTAATATTTTATGGTTACGATTCGAGGATTTACAAGTGATTTTATTGTTATTTTTATAAATGATTTTTGTATTATTAATGAAGATTTGTCAGTGTCTTTGTTATGCTTTGTCATTAGATGCTGTTTTATAGCTCTTATGTCTGAGAGGTGGTACGTAAGGCTGTTGTGAGGCCAATAAGAATGTTGACCCTGGAAGTTATTTTTTTTGTTGTTCGTGTGAGTAAATTGACAGCCAGAAAACAATGAAGAGAACAAAGTTGAGATAACAGTAATAATAAATGACAATTTATTTTGTCAAAGGTTATAAAATTATGGTCATATAGATGATAGAAATAGTAGAGACGACTGGTGGAATAGTCTCCAATAGTAGAGACAGCTGGTGGTTGTCATTGATAGTAGAGTCAGCTGGTGGTCATCCTTGTTGGTAGAGACAGCTAGTGGAATAATCATTGTTGGTAGAGACAGGTGGATGATCAATGTCCTGGTTGTGCAGTATTTTGATTTAACCGGGGGGTGTTGTTGTTGGTATAGTCTCAAGTGTTGATGCTAGTCTGAGCAGTGAGCTATTCATGGACTAGATGCTGAAATACTGGTCTGCAGCTAGTGCTGGTAGCTTGGTCATGCATGATCGAATGAGTGGGCTAAGACTGCCATGTCTTAGCCCTATGTAGGCAAAGAACGAACAAACAAACGAGTGACTAAGACTACTGTGTCTTAGCATTGAGATGCTGAAGAATGAACGAACAAGTGGTATGACTAAGACTACCATGCCTGAGCCTTGCGGAGCTGGGGAATGAGTAAATGAGTGTTGTTTATGTTTTTGAACTTGGCATGACAAGACAACAAGAGAGGGTAGTTGTTGTATGGCCAATGTTGGTATTAGCTGTTATGTTATTTTCTAAGAGATACTCTTGAAATGGACATGTAGATTTATAAACTAGATTGGTTTGGTTTAGGAAAGTTTGTGGGGAGTTTATGTTATTTTTAACAATGAGGTTTGATGTTTTAAATTAGTGTAATAGATAATGATTTTTATTTGGTTTTGTTGTTAAATGGGTTTAATATGTCTATGTATAATATTGGTTATTACTTGCTCATGTAATGTGTTGTTTTTTTGCATTTGATTCCTGTAATATAAGTTAATTCAATTTGTATTATTATTGTTGTTGTTATTGTTATTTTTATAGATGTTAGGAATATATAGTTTTATTTGTTGGTCAATTAGTTTATTAAGGAAGTTATTATTAACTAGAGTTTGTTTTATGTTAGTTCTTTGTAAGATATTTTCTTAGAGGAGGATATGAGATAGCCTCAATAGATTAAGTTTTTTAAAAGGAGTTATTTTCTATTGTAGGGGGCATTCACTTTGGTAGTTAAATAAAGTGGAATTGTGACTGGTTGATTTCTTGTATGGCAATGTTATCAATTTGTCATTGTTGCTGGAGTCGGTAAGAACGTCTAAGAAGGGGATTTTTTGTTAATGTTGAGTTCAATAGTAAACTTTAGTACAAGTTCTTTTCTAAGGTTTGTTTTAGTTTGTTGATTTCATCAGTTGTATTTAACAAATCCAGAAAGCAACACCCAACAAAATAGCACTGTACTGCCTCTTACCTCCCATCTCACAAGCCATCCAAGTAAGATGAAAAAGACATGCTGAGCACTGCTGGTAAAAGTAAGGATGAATTCATAAGCAGCATTCTCTTATGGATTCCTATATATGGACACAACAGGGTTGGCTGACCAGCAAGGTTTTACATACATCTGCTCTGTGTGGACACTGGATACAGCCTAGAGGACCAGGGATGATTGAAACGGATGGCAAGAGAGAGTCAGGGAACTCTGTGCGATCAGTATGGCTTGATGATATATATATATATATATATATATGTATATATATTGATATATATATATATATATATATATATATAAAATAAAGTTAGTGACTATAGTCGAGGGTGACATGAAGGTTCTCTTTTTATTAGCTATACACTGAGGTTTAGGGGAAGGTGCTACTCCTTTCCTTGAATTGTTCCACTTTACCCTTTTATCCACACTTTATAATGCTGAGTGTCAAGCAAGGTGGCATCGTACCATTTCTGAGTCTTTGGTATGACATGACCTGGGATAGAACTCCGGTCTCCCTGGCTATTGATGAACACACTACCCACTTGGCCAATGGACTGGTTTTCAAAAATTATTAAAACTCAGACTGTATTTGCAAAGGTAGAAATAAACAATGAATGAAACATTATTTTTCTTCAAAATAGTCCCTTCGGTATTACAATAGCTTATTTCACCGAGTTTTCCATTGTTTATAGAACTTCTAAAATTCCTCTTTTGACATAGGGTGAAGCTGTATTTTTATACCTCTTTTAACCACCACCATGTTCTACTATCTTATCCCAAAGATGAATTTTCTGATTGGAAAACAAGAAAAAGTTGCATATCGCTAAGTCTGGTGAATATGGAGGGTGTTGCACTTGAACATACCTTTCACTAAAAACTGCAGTTTAAGTATAACAAAACTGGCTTCATAATAAAAAAAAAAGAAGATTAGTGCTGACTCATCTGACCATTTTGCTATTATTATTCTATTATATAAATAGCTTTAATGTGCACACTTTTTAATTAAAATCATGAAATTTTAAAATAAAGAAAAACAACAAACCAACAAAAGCTTCAGTCTCAATACTTTTTGATCAGACATTATATGTATCCAAACAAGAGATGTCCAAAACATAAGGTACAGATGGGTATAAATCAAATGGCATTAGAATTTGTGACAGATGTGAATACAAAGCAATACTTATTGAAACAGTTAGAATAGAATATTGAGCACAAGTATATGTAATGTCAGAACAAAGGTGACAAACATCATAAAACAGTAGTCAAACCTCAAGATGCTGGTGTAATAAGATATTTGCATACCAAGGAAAAAAATCCTGGTGAAATTCACCGTGAACTTGTTGGTATGTATGGTGAACATGTAATGCACAAAAAGTAGGTATCAGTTTGGTATAAGTATTTACCAACCCCAGGATGTGCCATAAGGTCAATTTTTTAAGTGAAGTTTTACAGGTTTGAATTCAGAGTTTTCCTTCTAGACTGGTTGCCATACCAAGGTTAAAGAGTCTAGTCTGCCTTAAAATTTGCCTATAGCTAGAGGGAGAATAGTTAGATTCATACTGCTCCCAAGGGTATTAGCAGAATGTGAAATGAAAACAGGATTTGAACTCAGGTTGCTATGTCCATTTACAATGACATTACAATGACTATTACATCACGAGTGCCTTTAAATCTGATATAGTTTGCACACAGAAAGGCATACAGATCTGCAGAAAAAGCCTTGTGTAAAGCATCCTTATTTATCAACAAAAGAAGACTATATTGTATGAACTGAAGTTTTGATTCAAGTTGATAGATAACAAACTTAATGATATGGCCATGAAACTTGATATTCCATAGCTAGTTGTCCATGAAATTGTCCATGAGAAGTTGGAATGGTGGAATATATAATCTAATTAGGGTCCCAAAGCAAAATGCTTGAAGAACGCCTGAGGGGAGTGTTTATATGTTTGTGCACTGATGAGACAAGTGCATCACTCTCAATGGTGTTTGCATGGAAAGGTAGCATAGTAGTTCTGGTAATATATGATAATGTTTTTTTGTACAGTAATATACATGTTGGATTAGAAAACGTTTGTACCTTACATTTTCAGATATTCCTCATCTTTTGAGGATGATGCATGTTTGGGGCTTTTATGAAAACTTCACTCATTAACTTAATAGTTTTTCACATTTTGTTTAGTTTGGTTTCTTTATTTAATGGTATATCAACCTTCATGGGTTATTTAATGCCAAATCCATCCTTTTAGAAAAAAAGTAGTGGTACTATTTAACCTATAGCTGAAGGGATAAGGTGGTTTGTATTTTTCTCAAGATTATTTGTGAACATTATAGACAATTAATTACCAAGTGTGCTGGTGTTAGATGCACCCCATATGTAGAAAAGTGACATAGTAATGCTGGTAACATACACAATGTTTTTTTTTTGTATTGTAATTAACATATTTGATTAGTAAATGTTTATACCTTATATTTTGGACATCTCATGTACATATATATTATATAAATGTATGCGTATGCTAAATAAATACAATAACTAAAATAGAAATCAGTGTGAGAACCAGTGTACTTGATAATAATGAAAAAATTATAACAGCCTACAACAGCTCTGTCTTTCACAATATCAGTATATAAAGGTTCTAATGTTTGCTATATCTTGGACATGAGCTGAGCAAAATTAAAACAATTCTTATGAATCAAACATTATATAAAATCTACAAATATTAAAAAATCTACTCACAGGAAAGAAAGCATCTCTGATTTAGAAAACAAATGATTCACTGGATTTTAAAGAAAAAATAACACTTTGTTTATACCCTTGAAAATGACCAGTCATGGCAGAAACTTTCCTCAATCATTGGTCATTTATATAAGTTGTGTCATGAAATATGTTAGGTTGACACACTTGTAGAAATAAGAGGTATTTTATTCCTGAGAGAATATTGTACTTGGTTTAGTATGCCGACTAATATAAATAACCATTAGTCGTAAGTAGCTCTCTCAGTCTAGAACAAGCACTGTTTTAAATAGTCTTTAGACTGCATTATTTAAATTTTTCGGACTATTGTTCTCATCTTTGTCGCCATGTTTATCACAACATTTTGGTCATTGTATGCTCTGGCCTTCTTCAGGTGGTTGGAATGTTGAACTTATCCCTTTATTTCGCTTACCAAGATAGACTGTTCTAGTTCCACGAGCCATGTTTAATGGATGTCAGTTATCGGTTATCTCCTGTTAATTACCCCTCTGAAAGTTCTCCACTGCCTTCACCGGGTATTGAACTTACACTCTTTAGGTATATCACTGGATCTAACCAATGCCTTTATCCACTGTACCATGTGTCCTTGAGGATAAACATGGCGACAAAGATGGGGACAATAATCTGAAAAATGTAAATAATGTACATAATACCTCATCTCAGAAATATAGACAGTCTTTAGACTAGTCTATCTTTTGGGAGCATTCCAGCTACTCCACAACAATATATATATATATATATATATATATATATATATATATATATATATGCATGAGTCATCAAATAAGTTTATAATAATACCAAGTTTGCAAAACTCATGGAGTGCTCAATAAGAAAATTTTTAACAGTTTTTGTAAAAAATTCAATGAAACATAACAAAATTAGTTTGAGTTAAGAGTTTTCCTTCTCTTAAACTGGTTGCCATACCAACCAAGGCTACAGAGACAAGTCTGCTCCACTATTTACCTGTAGCTAAGTTTGGGCGTGGGAGTGGAGAGAAGAAGATATAGATTGATGCATTTCCAAAGGCGATTAACATGAAGTAAAACACCAACTACCTTGTACTGGATTTGAAACTGGCTTGTATTTATTATATATGCACACACACACACACACACATATGCACACATATATACAGATTTTCGTAAATATTAATATACTGATAATAATAAAACTAACTCGTCAATTAAAATTATTGACTGCCTTATTATTTCTGCTCCCTCAGTATATATATATATATATATATATATACATATATATATATATATATATATATAAATTCCTTACTTATATATATATATATATATATATATATATATATATAAATTCCTGTTGTGAACCCAATTTCATATACTAATAATATAATATACTAATAATAATAAAACTAACTGGTCAATTAAAATTATTGACTGCCCTATTATTTCTGCTCCCTCAGTATATATATATATATATATATATATATATATATATAAATTCCTTACTTATATATATATATATATATATATATATATATATATATATAAATTCCTGTAGTGAACCCAATTTCACTTTGTACTCTACGTTTGTAGTGTTGTGGCAGATTAAATTAAGACGTAGTAAATATCTCTTCACACACACACACACACACACACACACACACACACACACACACACACACACACACAATATCACACACAAGCTCAAACAAACATGCACATATATAATAATACAAGATGCTTTCTTTTAAATTTTTTTTGAATTTCAAGCTACACATTGTCCATCTTTGTCAACGACACATAATTTATAAAACTTATCAAGACTACAACAAACTCTTCAAGAAACAGGTTAATAAGCTTATAACACCCAAACACACATGTGCACATTCACGCTCACCACACATGTATATAAATTACCCAAGTAGATAAGTAGATGATTGCTACTGAAGAGATTTTGATTCTTACTGGGTGTCTCATATTTATGACCTTGTATATGAGCAAGCTAACCTTAGATAATATCTGTTCATATCTACATATATAAACAATATGGTAGATATAAGGTAGACGAGGGTCAAGTTCACAATATAGGTGTGTTCATTTAAAATTTTAAATATTTGAGAAATGATTTGGGGATCTGCATCATTCATGTATCTGGAAATTATAGAGCCTGTTAAGTAATGAGATGAAGGCGGGAGAAGAGAGAGAGAGACAGAGTGAGAGAGGGAGAGAGAGAGAGAGAGAGATTGAGAGACACACAGACAGACACAGCACAGACAGTTTGAGGAATAGGGGGAGAGTAATGTCATGTGATTACCTGAATGATTCATTTGCTCACCACCCCACCCATTCTCATCCTGCCACCCACACTTCCCAAATACACCCAGGACTTAAACATAACATTTCAAAGGAAGAAAAAAAATTCAATGCAGCAAGAAATAAAATAAGAACAGAAAATTGATGAAGAGGATTAGTTAGGTGAATTGATAGATATAAACAGAATAAAAATACAGTATAAATAAATATATATATATATATATATATATATATGTGTGTGTGTGTGTGTGTGTGTGTGTGTGTGACTCTCTCTCAATGGATAGATAGATTGATAGATGATGATTAAAAAGTAACTCCAATATAATCCCACTATAGGTAGATAGAGAGAAAGAGAAAGAGGCAGGGAAAGAGATGAGGATAAATAAGATAGCTGGAACAATATATACAATCAAAAAATTGTTATTTAATAATATATCTCTGTAATTATAATTTTGATGTATTAGTTTCAGTCCTTTGGTCATCATAAAGAGTGAATTTAATAATACTCAAAATTTATTTATAAAAATAAAAAAAAAACCTACCAAAAATGCCATTAAAAAACTCCCAAGAATATTGTACACACACACACACACACACACACACACACACACACACACACACACACACACACACACACACACATATGCACATAAATGTGGATGTTTATGTGAATGTGAGTGCATTTTAGAGAATGTGTGTGTGTGAATATATACACTCATGTATGCACATTTATATATATCTATGTGTATATAGTATTCTATATACATATATATATATATATATATATATGCAAACACACACACACACACACACACACACACAGGTATATGTACCTCACTCCATAAATAGACATATACACAACCCCTATATATATATATATATATATATATATATATATATATACTTCACAACATAAACACACACACCCATGTATATATATATATATATATATATATATATGTATACTTTATGACATAAATACACACACACACACACACACACACATACACACATATATATATGTATACATATATATACTTCACAACATAAATACACACACACTTATATATATATATATATATATATATATATATATATATATATATATATATATATATATATATATATATATGTCACCCTATACATATGATTTATTGGCCACTTGGTCTTATATTCCCATCTGATGATTGTGTGATGTTTTACATTTGCTCTGCCTTAGTTGTATCAAGCACTTTTTATGCACTTTTCTAATTTGAAATTGTTTATTATATATATATATATATATATATATATATATATATATATATATATATATATATACATAAGAATGTATATATAATTTTTTGCTATATATGTGTAGTTATATATTTGTACACACACATAAGCATATGACATAATGCTTAATGTTTGGGAAATATACATATATATATGTGTGTGTGTGTGTGTGTGTGTGTGTGTGTGTGTGTGTGTGTGTGTGTGCATTGAGAGAGAGACAGAGAGTATTGTCATTATTGGTCTAATGAGTTGAGTGTTTGCCAATAGTCTGGGAGACCAGGGTTCAATCCCAGGTTGAGTCATACCAAAGACTCAAAAAATAGTACTTGATTCTGCCTTGCTTAACACTCAGCACTATAAGGTAAGGATCAAGAGTAAAGTGGAGCAATCCAGGGAAAGGAGTAGTGTTCTCTCCTACACCTTGTTGTAGTAGCTATTAAAAAAGGAGCTTTTGGGTCATCCTCAACTAAGGTCGCCAACTTTACTTACTTATATGTAAATATGTAGATACTATATTTTTCTCTATATGCATAACTATATACACATACATATGCATCATACACTCTGATACATGAAGCTTCATTTCAATATTTTTTAAGAGAAAAAGAGGGAGAGGAAGTGAGTATTTTCATTATATATGTGATTATATATATATATATATATATATGGTGATTTAAAAGTAACAAAGTAACTCCCTGTTATATAGGTATTACTTTTCATTCACCCTGTATCTATCCATCTATCTACATACCTTTATCATTATCTATATTGATCTATCTATCAATTTATATATATATATATATATATATATATATATATGAATTATTGTTGGTCCAATGAGAAAAAAGTAAATATTTTTAAACTAATAGATCAGCAAATGATTTAAAATTTGGTGTTATAGTTTTTTAAATTATCTTCTAAGGGAACAAAACCTGGAATTACACTCAGCCAAAATTTTAATGGTGCATGACTGCCTGATGAGGATTGAAATTCCTGAAACACATATAGCATAAGTAGAGGAAATAATAAAAACACCCTAAATGCTAAATCTGAAATAATTTGCTAACCAATTCATTTTAAAATATCATATATATATAAGTAAGCAAAATTGGCAACCGTAGTCAAGGGTAGCCCAAAGGCTCCCTTTTCAATAGCTACTACACAGAGGTGTATGAGAGGGTGCTACTCATTTCCCTGAACTGCTCCACTTTGTCTTGATACATACCTTATTATGCTGAATGTTAAGCAAGGTATCAAGTACCATTTTTGAGTCTTTGGTACGACTTGATCAAGGATTAAACCCCAGTCTCCTTGGCCAATCGGCCATGTATATGCTATATTTTCTCTCATATGCATAGCAATATACACATTAATAAAACTACTCAATGACATACACACACACATATATATGTATGTGGAAGTTTGAGTGTCATAATTGAAATTGATGCGATAAATAGGTGTAGTGAGCAGAATTCAAATTCCAAATGTGGCCTTTGTGTATTTCAGTACAAGCTAATATCCTTAGGAAAGATTTAAATGAGGGAAATCCCCATAGCGTAGTGATTAACATGCTGGTCTGCAACATCATTGTAAGCAAGTTAGTGAGCAGAGTTCAAATTCCAAATGTGGCCTTAAATATTTCACTACAAGCTAATATCCTTAGGAAAGGTTTAAATGAGGGAAATCCCCAAGGTATAATGGCTAACATAATAATCTGCAACATCATAGAATGTATGTTAGTGAGCAGAGTTCAAATTCCAAATGTGGCCTTAAATATTTCACTACAAGCTAATATCCTTAGGAAAGGTTTAAATGAGGGAAATCCCCAAGGTATAATGGCTAACATAATAATCTGCAACATCATAGAATGTATGTTAGTGAGCAGAGTTCAAATTCCAAATGTGGCCTAATAAATTTCTCTACAAGCTAATATCCTTAGGAAAGATTTAAATGAGGAAAATCCCTACGGCAAGTAGCTAACATGTTGGTCTGTGATATCATAGTAAGCTAGTTAGTGAGCAGAGTTCAAATTCCAAATATAGCATTTTGTATTTCAGTATGTGCTAATAACCTTAGGAAAGGTTTAAATGAAGGAAATACCTATGGCATAGTGACTAACATGCTGATCTGCGACATTATAGTAAGCAAGTTAGTGAGCAGAGTTCAAATTCCAAATGTAGCCTTAAGTATTTCACTACAAGCTAATATGCCTAGGAAAGCTATAAAAAACGGGAAATACCCATGGTAGAGTGGCTAACATCCTAGTGTGCAACACCATAGTAAGCAAGTTATTGAACAGAGTTCAATTTCCTAATGTGGCCATTTGTATTTCGCTACAAGCTAATGTCCTTTGGAAAGGTTTAAATGAGGGAAATCCCCATGGCATCGTTGCTAACATGCTAGTCTACAACATCATAGTGAACAAGTTAGTGAACAAAATTCAAATTCCAAATGTGTCTACTTGTATTTCACTACAAACTAATATCTTTAGGAAAGGTTTAAATGAGGGAATCCCTATGGCATAGTGGCTAACTTGATGGTCTGTGATATCATAGTACCCAAGTTTATGAGCAGACTTCTAATTCAAAATGTGTCTTTTTGTATTTCACTAGAAGCTAACATCCTTAGGAAAAGTTTAAACAAGGGAAATCCGCATGGTATAGTGGCTAACATGCTGGTCTGTGATATAGCATGCATGTTAGTGAGCAGACTTCTACTTCCAAATGTGGCCTTTTTTATTGCACTACAAACTGATATCCTTAGGAAATGTTTAAATGAGAATATCCTCATGGGATAGTCACTAACATGCTGGTCTGCAACATCATAGTAAGCAAGTTAGTGAGCAGATTTCAAATTCCAAATGTGGCCACATGTATTTCCCTACAAGCAAATATGCTTAGGAAAAGTTTACATGAGTTAAATACCCATGGCATAGTGGCTAACATGCTAGTTTGTAATAAGATAGTAAGCAAGTTAGTGAGCAGAGTTCAAATTCCAAATGTGGCCTTTTGTATTTCAGAACACGCAAATATCCTTAGGAAATGTTTAAATAAGGGAAATCCCCATGGCAGAGAGGCTCACTAGATGGTCTGGGGAATCATAGTAAGCAAGTTAGTAAGCAGAGTTAAAATTCTAAATATACCCATTTGTATTTAGCTGACAACCTTAGGAAAGATTTAAATAAGAGAAATCCCCATAGCACTGTGGCTAACATGCTAATTTGTGACATCATAGAAAGCAGGTTTGTGAGCAGGATTCAAATTCCATATGTGGCCTTATGCAAATCACTCCAAACTAATATAATTTGGAAAGGTTTAGATATGGGAAATCCCTACGGTATAGTGGCTAACTAGATGATCTGCGACATCATAGTAAGCAGAGTTCAAATTCCAAATGAGGCCTTTTGCATTTCACTAAAAGCTAATATCCCTTGGAAATATTTGAAGGAGGTAAATCCCCATGGCATAGTCACTAACATGCTGGTCTGCAATATCATAGTAAGCAAGTTAGTGAGCAGATTTCAAATTCCAAATGTGGCCACATGTATTTCCCTACAAGCTAATATGCTTAGGAAAGGTTTAAATGAGGTAAATACCCATGGCATAGTGGCTAACATGCTAGTTTGTAATAAGATAGTAAGCAAGTTAGTGAGCAGAGTTCAAATTCCAAATATGGCCTTATAAATTTTTCTACAAGCTAATATCCTTTGGAAAGATTTAAATGAGGAAAATCCCTACAGCAAGTAGCTAACATGTTGGTCTGTGACATCACAGTAAGCAAGTTATTGAACAGAGTTCAATTTCCAAATGCGGCCATTTGTATGTCACTAAAAGCTAATATCCCTAGGAAAGGTTTTAATGAGGAAATCCCTATGGCATATTGGCTAACATGCTGGTCTGCAACATTATTGTAAGCAAGTTAGTGAGCAGAGTTCAAATTCCAAATGTGGCCTTAAATATTTCACTACAAGCTAATATCTTTAGGAAAGGTTTAAATGAGAGAAATCCCCAAGATATAATGGCTAACATAATAATCTGCAACATCATAGTATGTAAATTAATGAGCAGAGTTCAAATTCCAAATGTGGCCTTATGTATTTTATTACAAGCTAATATCATTAGGAAAGGTTTAAAAAAGGAAAAATCCCCATGGTAGAGTGGCTAACATCCTAGTGTGCAACACCATAGTAAGCAAGTTATTGAAAAGAGTTCAATTTCCAAATGTGGCCTTAAGTATTTTTCTACAAGCTAATGTCCTTAGGAAAGGTTTAAATGAGGGAAATCCCTATGGCATCATTGCTAACATGCTGGTCTGCAGCATCATTGTAAGCAAGTTAGTGAGCAGTGTTCAAATTCCAAATGTAGCCTTAAGTATTTCTCTACAAGCTAATGTCCTTTGGAAAGGTTTAAATGAAGGAAATCCCTATGGCATAGTGGCTAACATGCTGGTCTGCGACATCATAATAAGCAAGTTAGAATTGCAGCTGTACCATAATGTTTACTTTTGGAGTCATGTCATTGGGAAAGGTATGAACCACCAAATTCCTTCCAAGTATGTTTGTTTGTTTGGGTTTTATGGCATATTAACCTTTGAATGTTATTTGATGCCAAATCCATTTTTATACAAATAATCAGTTCAATTTCTAACAATTCAGTTTAAATACACAGTTTAATTGTCAAAAGCATTTCTATTTCAAGTAATTCAGTTTAGTCAAATAGTTCTAATTCAAGCAATTCAGTTTTGTATAAGTATAGTTTTTGTTTACACACAGCTAAATGTCTAAACAGTTCCATTTCAAACAATTCAATTTAGCATACAAAAACAGTTTTATTTCAAGGAATTCAGTTTAGCATAAGTACACAGTTTACTTCTATTTGACCCATATATAGGACCCTATCAGATGCCACCACTCCAGGTCAGAGTAGACCTAGGAGTGATTACAATGAAGGGGTACTTCTCATTCCTGAATGCTTCAGCCTTACTGGAACCTCACCATCAGATTGTTTAGTGTCATATCCAGGACACTTATCGGGAGAGTCTTACCCACATGCAGAGAAGCAGTTGGTGCATTCTACAGCCCCTGTTGATTGGGCAACCTCTTAGTATGGGTTAAACATCATCACTACTGTTCTTATCTTATATGTATATCCATTTAAATAGAATCATTCACATTTGTTAAATTGTTTCAAGTATCTCTATCTGTGTGCAAAATTGAGTTATGGCTTGTTTAAAAATGTTATCAACAAAATGGGTTTACAAATCATATATATTCAATATATATGTACAAAAAGGATTTGGTATTAAATTACCAATAATAGTTGATATGCCATAAAGCTTGACCAAACCACACCAACTGTTTTTCTCTAGAGATGACTTTGGCATTAAATAACCCATGAAGGTTTATATGCCATAAACGTATAAATTCCCTTCTTTCCACAGCTATAAGTAAATAGTGAGAAAGAGTGGGTTCTCTTGACTTGGCCACACAACTGGCCTTGGAGAAGGTGTGATTTAGTCTATTTGTTTAATAGCATCATCATCATGATCAAGTCGTGCTGCAAGTGCGGATTTTCCTGACTCTCTCTCTCCATCAATCCCAATCATTCATCATTCCCAGCAGGTCTTGCAGATTGTGTCTAAATAGAGCTGTTGTAGGTAGGTTCTTGTTGGTCTGCCAACTCTAGCACATCCATATGAAGGGGTCCATAGAAGAATATGAGTTTGCCCTTGTTTCTCCAGCAGTGTCCTGCTTGTCTTGTTCATCTTATTTGGATGATTTTAGAGATAGGAGGTAGATGACCGTATAGCTATTGTTTCATGGGTTGTTGTTTTCCAGATTTGTTCAATATAGCTTGTAACATTCTTTTGCAAGGGGGTGTTCTTGTAGTGTAATGGTTAAAGCGCTAGACTGCAGAATTGTAGTAAGCGAGTTCAAACTCCAGTCGCGTTATTATGTTCACTTTCGGACAAATACCCGGACAAATATCCTCCCAGCTATGGGTTAAATAGTACCACTACTGTTCTTCTAGAATGATGGATTTGGCATTAAATAACCCAAGAAGATTGATATGCCATTAAACCACTAAACAAACAAACATTCTTGTGAATTTTTATCATTAAGGGTTTTTAGACTATTGTCTTCATCTTTATTGTTATTTCCACTATGTTTCGGCCGATATGTTCTCCGACCTTCTTCAGGTGTTTGTTGAACTCAGGAACCTTCATGGAACTTTGAACTACGTCCTTTATTGAATCCACGGGGGTTGCCTGTTCTGATTCCATTGGCCATAACCAGGTACAAGTGTTAAGTATTCCTGTATTGTTACTAGCCTGTAGTGAGGATTGAACCTGCAACCTCCAGATGATTGTCTCCTTAGAAGCTTAGGGAACCAACGCTTATAACCGTTATGCCATGTGTCCTCACAACAGGCGAGTAACAAAACAGGAATACTTAACACTTGTACCCAGTTATGGCTAACGGAATCAGAACTGGCAACCCCCGTGGATTCAATAAAGGACGTAGTTCAAAGTTCCGTGAAGGTTCCCGAGTTCAACAAACACCTGAAGAAGGCTGAAGGACATATCGGCTGAAACGTTGTGGAAATAACAATAAAGATGAAGACAATAGTCCGAAAACCCTTAATGATAAAAATCAACAAGCTTCATCTCAGAAATTTAGACAACTAATATTCTTGTGCAGTTCTCATTTAACTTTTTCTCTATACGTTTTGTCAGCATTCATGTGGTGCATCTATACAGTAGTTGTGGCACAACTGTTGTTTGGAAGGAATCTTTAATGACATATCAACCTCTTATTGATCCTTTAATGCTAAAATTTAAAATGAACAATTTGCACACAGTTATAGTGTTTCAAGTATTTTAACACTGATAATTTATAGAAAATCATACCATTTCCAGTAACTATCCTATTTAATAATAGTAATAATTTGTTTGCTTACAGTTATATACTATCAAGTATTTCTATCTAATACAAATAATTTGTACACATTTGTAGGGTTTCAAGTATTCCCATCTAATACTAATAATTTTCTACCTGAACTATTTGATATATAGATGGGACACTAAAAGGTACTACCACTCCAAGTCAAAGTGGACTTAGGGGTAAAGGCAATGAAGAAGTACTCCTCATTCGTTGGAGACTCATCATTATATGCATTTTAGTGTGTTACCCAGAACATCCACTTTTGTGGGGTTTTAGCTTTCTGCAGGGATACAATTGTTATATTCCAAGTCCGGCTAACTGGGCTGGAGAAAGAAGGAAGGCCATATTAACAAAAAACTCATAGGCCCTTCAACCAATTGAAAACCCGCTTGAATAACAACACCAAATGCCTTAAGAACTATTTTGAAGAAAATTGATGATTGAAGGAATTGAATTCAAACTCCAAACTAAAATATCACCCAATATAGCCGACTAAGGTGCATTTCTCTTTCTATCCTACAGACCTTTGGTAAGGTTTAGTGGAGTGGGAAAAGGGCTAATGGAATAGCTGGGTAGGATTATTATTCATGCTGTTTATATATATATATATATATATATACAGGATGCAGGAGCAAAATTAGGTATATTTTAGTATAATAATAAATGACTCTATTATAAGATAAGATTAATTTTAATTTAAAAAAATAAACAGCAAAATAAGATGATAGAGACAAAACAGTAAATTTACTCAGTATGACCACCATTTTTTTCAATTATTCTATCAACATGCCTTCGAATAATTTGCATGCCTTCAAAATAAATTCTGCAGACATTTTATTCCATTCCTCCTCAATAGCAGTCTTAAGCTAACCAATATTTGGAAGGGAAGTTGTATTTGTTTTATTTTCTAAAATGCCCCATAGAAAGTAATCCAGGGAATTATGGGCTCGGCTTAAATCTTGTTTAATTGTTGTCCTCACAGTTTTCTCGTGCATTTTCAATTTATTAATGTGCTTTCTTATTGATGTTGTGCGATACTGCAAGAGCTGTTGAAAAGCCTTCATTTTGGTTTTTTGTTCAATCCTCCACTCTCCCTTTCTCTTGTTTTTCTGTAAAAAATTTTTTCTTTGCTTCGCATACAGTAAAGAAACTTTGGTTTGGTTTTGGTATTAAGCAAATCCTAGGTTCTTTGTAGTTTCTTTTTTGGCTCACTCATATTGGGCAAAATTTTAATAAAAAAGTGCTTGAATAATAGAGCAAATCATAAAAATTTAGATTTATCACATTTTCTTAAAAAATTGGACTGATCAGACTACAAAAAACATTTTGAAAATTATTCCATATTTTGCTTCCACAACATATATATATATATATATACTCAGTGTATATAGTATTTTGTGGAGGCTTGCTTAGTATAACTTACGGTCATAGGAAATGGAATGGACGACCTAAGTTCAAAACATGGATGAGACTGTTTGAATTACACTTTGTACTTATAGTCTTGGAAAAGGCATGAATCTGTCAGTTCCCTCTCCATTTTTGGGTCAATAGTGAGGCAGACTGGGTTCTTTAGCTCTAGTAAGTTTAGGAGAAGGAAAACTCTGAAATCAAACCAGCTAAATTCTACTTAACTGCCCAGTCAACTGGGGCTGTAGAATACACCGACTGCACCTCTGCAGACGAGTAAGACCCAACCCCAATGAGTGTCCTGGATATGACACAAAACAATCTGATGGTAAGATTCCAGTGATGCTGGAGATTTGGGGAATGTGGAGCACCCCTTCATTGCCATTGCTCCCAGGTCCACTATGGCCTGGAATGGTAGCACCTGATAGGGCCCTCTCTATTGGTTAAACAGAACTGCATATTAATGCTAAACTGAATTGTTTGAATTAGAACTGTTTGACTAAACTGAATAGCTTGAAATAGAAATATTTTTGACAATTAAACAGTACTTACATTTAAACTGGGTGCTTATGCTAAACTGAATTGTTTGAAATGAAACTGCTTTTGACATTGAAACTGTACTTACATTAAACTGAATTGTTTAATATAGAACTGTTTTTGACCTTTAACTATGTGTAAACAAAACCTGTACTTATGCTAAACTGAATTAGCTGAATTAGAACTGTTTGAATAAACTAAATAACTTGAAATAGAAATATTTTTTGACATATAAACTGTATACCCATACTAAACTGAATTGTTTGAAATAGAACTATTTGCATAAAAATGGATTTGGCATTAAATAACCTACAAAGGTTGATATACCATAAAACCCAACCAACCAACCAACCATCTACTTAACAAATCAAGCTCAGGTTGCATCCTGCATGTGCTGGAGGGGTTGGGTAAATGCCCCTATATATATATATATATATATATATATATATATATATATATATATATATATATATATGCAGACATATCTGTCTGAATATTTTGTAAAACACATGAAACTTAAGTAACAGATTTTTAAAGTTCATTTTAATATTTTGTAGGTTTTATACCTGCTCTGCCATAACAACATTGAGCAATCATTTTTATGTAAAAACTTTCTTTATTTGCAGTTCTTCTATAATCATATTGTATTATATTATATTATGTTATATCATATATGTATATATACATTCCATTCAAAAATAATATTTGGGATAAGATAACATCACATACAATATGTCTATAAAGTTGGTATGAAAAAAACACAAAACATTTAATGCTGGCATATTATCTATATATAAATAAATATGTCCTTTGAATATTTTGATATTTTTTTTCATATTCACACACACACACACACACACACACACACACACACACACACACACACACACATACAAAGATGGTAATGATACAATATATCCCAACTCCTATATATATATATATATATAGTATAAATGAAAGAATTATATATGTATGAGTGCATGTGTATGTGTATATGCACAGATATATAAAGTTGATCAAAAGTTAAAAGACAAACAATAATAATGTGTTCCTTCATAATTACTTAGATTTTAATTATTCTTTATCAGTTTTGACCTTAGATCATTGTCAGTACAAAAGTTTCACTTACAGATTTTAAAGGAATGATATACCAGAAGCAAGAAATGCAAAATGAACTAACAACATGGTATATCCATATGTTCAGTGAAAATTGTTTTTTAATATTCAAATGCTTTTGAAAGGTCCATATCATCTGGGAAGCTTGAAGTAGCACCTTCAAGAAGAGCAGAAAGTCCTTCTGAAGAGGAATATTTCAATATAATTTAAGTGTTAAATTAAATAAATCAATTATTTATTCATTTATTTTGGATAAAAAAAATGAATAAATAATTGATTAAGCAGTGTTATAGGGATGTTATATATACATATTTCCATAGTTTATATAGATATATATAAAAAACAATTAAATGTTTTTTGGTTATACATACATATATATACATATATATATATATATATATATAGTCATCCAACGACAAACTGTTTTGTTGTATCATAACTCTTCAGTGTGGCTAGACACACGAGATGCTTCAAGCTGGGATTGAAGCCTGGCTGACTTTAAGTCAGGCGGAGATCTTACCCTGAGCTATCTGCATATATATGTATATAGACTAAACTAAATGAATCTTTTTTAGGTTATATATATATATATATATATATATATATACACACAACCTAAAACAAATGAGGTTCACTTACCAGCTATTTGGCTGCCATATTATTGCCAGTTTCTTCTTTGTAAACCTTGTTTGTTTGATGTTTTTTTCTAGTTCTGCTTGACAGTGTCGAGCACTATTTTTGATTATTTTAAAACACATTTTTATTTAAAAAAAACTAATTCACATTAACTTATATGTATATATATTCACTTTTTCAAGCTTTTATTCTTATTATGAATAAATCCTTGGTTCTATTTGTGGCTATAATTAAGTTTTGTACTACGAAAATATCTTTATATATATATATATATATATATATATATATATATATATATGCTGAAACTAGCCACATTTACTAAGATAGAAATGAATAATGAATGAAATGTTATTTTTCTTCAAAAAAGTTCCCTTGGAATTAAACACCCTTATTCTAGGGAGTTTTCCACTGGTCAAAGGACTTCTAAAACTTCTCTTCATATGAAGAGAAGCTTGCTCATTGTATTTAATTTGATATCTGCACAGAGTTAAGTCTGGTGAATATGGAAGTTTTTTCACTTGCTTAGTTCTCCTCAGGAAAAAAGTAGTGTGACTGGCTTCATAATTTTTCCCAAAGTGGCATTAACTTAAAGTAAATGTTGTGACAGCAGTCTCTATGTCTAGACTTAATCGCTTGATTGTATCAATTACTCAACTATCCATACACCTACAATTAAATTTCAAAACTAAAAATCAAATATTTAAACCTTCTATCTCAATAGATTTTTTTGCACACCACATATGAATGAATAGGTTGGTATATATATATATATATATATATATAATCTGTCTAGATTACATACTATGAACATCAATAGACCTAATAAAACTTATAAAAGAAAATGATTTCACATTAAAAAAGACATGATGATATCCCACAGAAATTATAACAGATACAGACTATGCAAATGATCTATCACTTCTCACAAATACACCACCCCAAGCCGAATGTCGACTGTGTAGCCTGGAACAGGTAGCCAGAGGCATTGTGCTCTATAAGAATACAGATAAAACAAGAGTTCATGTTTTAAACAAGAAGAAGCCATCTCCACTTTAAGTGGCAAATCTCTAAAATTAGTATAGCAATTCACATACCTTGGCAGCATTATCTCCTCTACTGAAAGTGATGTCAACATATGCAGAATGAAGATGTGGTTGGCTATTAACTGGTTGTTAGTCATGAAGAAATCTGATCTCTCTGATAGAATAAAACTTTCTTCTAAGCTGTGGCCATCTCAGTATTAGTGTATGGATGTACCATTTATCTCTAATAATACATATGGAGAAAAACTATATAGGAAGTACACAAGAATCCTACATATAAACAAATCCGGGGAGCAGCTACCCACAAAACAGCAGCTGTACAGCCACTTACCTCTCACCTTATAAATCATTCAAATAAGATGAACATGCTGGGCATTGCTGGAAAAGTAAGAACAAACTCATAAGTGATGTTCTCTTACGGACTCCAACTCACGGACACACTAATGTTGGTCAACCTGCAAAAACTTACATGCATTAGCTCTGTGTGGACACAAGGTGTAGTCTAGGGGATTTATTGGGAGTGAGGGCTTATTGGAACAGATGGTGAGAGAGTCAAGGGACTGCATGCTATCAGCATTACTTGATGATTTATTACATCTGGCAAAAATTATGGAATTTGTATACTTAAAGAGTGTTCACTTTGTTTATCTATTTGGCTGTAAATAAATCAAAAACAGATAAGTTGCAAAAGATTATTTCTTTAATATCGGGGTGGGGGGTGTCCTTGTGGTGTAATGGTTAAAGTGACGGACTGTTGAATCGTAGTAAGCGAGTTTGTACTCCAGTCATGCTGTTACGTTCACGTTTTGTCAAATATCCTTGGGAAAGGTATGAACTTCCTAAACCTACCAGCTATGGGTTAAATAGTACCACTACTGTTTTTCTAAGAGAATGGCTTTGGTATTAAATAATCTAAAAAGGTTGATATGCCATTAAACAAAGAAACTAACCAACCATTCTTTAATATCTGAATATTCTGGCTTTATAAAATATTCCTTAAACAAACTAGATTCAATCATTTAAAGTAATGGTATCATTTTTTTTCCAGTCATGCAGGGGAAAATATTATGGAATACCTAATATTAAGGAAAAAATAATGGAATTCATTGAGAGAAAATTAGAATACTTAATTGCCCCTCATTGAGCTTTTATGACAGCCCTTATTCTTTCAGGCTGGGATTTCACTAATTTAAAGCAATATTCTTTATCGAATGGCAGTTAATAGTTCTTCTTTATTGGATGGAGTCTTCTCATGGACCATTTAAAAAAATTTCCACAATAAGTTTTTGACTGGATCTAGAACCAGATTATTCACTGGCCATGTTATAGATTTTAAATGCCTTTCTTGAAAAAAGCATTTATCCCCTTTGCTCTGTGACAAGATGCATTATCATTCTGAAAAATGAATTAAATCTTCATCTGACCAATTTTCTACCAATGGAATGAGAAAATTATCCAGGATTTCAATGTACACATGTGCATTGATTGTTGAGGTGATGATTGCCATCTTCCTTGGTCCTTTAAAATGACAGACAACCCCATATCATGGATAACATGGGAAATTTGTTTTCTTTAGGCAATCATCTTATATTTCATTTGAACAGCACTAGACAAAAGTTCCTGCATCCGCACCTTAGCCAATGAAAATTCTTGATTTATCACTGAATATCACTCTCATACAATTATTCACACACCATGATTGTTTCTTTTAAGCTCACTTTAACCTTGGTTTCTTCTCTGTATTTTAGTTCTGGTTTTCTTTTAGATAATGACTCCTCTTTCAATTCAATTTTTTGTTTTGTTGTACATTTTCTATTTTCAAGACATATTACTTTAAGTTTTCTATTCTGATGTTTATGTCCTTTGTGGTCAACTATTACGTTTTCCTTTTTTAAAGCACTCCATATCTTTTACATTTGTACCTAATTTTACACACACCTGACTGGGAACAACCGTCTTTTGCCACACTCCAATGTGGATTACCTTTTTGAATGAGTTTTACAATTCTTTCTATTGTTTTAATTAATTGTTCTTTTGTTAGAGCCATGTTTCCTTTCAATTAAGTATGCCAAACTACTTGTTGAGGTCTGCAAAAACTTTTAATTGTAGACTGATTTGCATGTCTACGCTACTGTTGGTATTTGTTTTAGGAATGCAAATTAGAAAATCATTCCATAATTTTTAACTCAATATTGAGTTATTTCATATCTTCTTCTTCATGGCTTGGAAAAAATTATACCATTAATTCAAATAATTTAATCTAGTCTGTTTAAGAAATATTATATGAAGCTAGATTGTTCAGCCATTAAAGAAAATATGTTTTGTGCCTTATCTGTTAATTTACTGCTAAATAAAAAGCCTAAGTGAACATCCTCTAAATGTGCTAATAACATAATTTTTGCCAAGGGTAGTAGATAGATTGAGAGCAATTATAAATGATAAACAAACTAAGAGCAAAAAGGAGAAAGACCAATTAAAAGTGAATTGAATGAAATAGGAATAAATGAAACAAAATAACAGACAGACATTAACAAACTGACATAGACTGGCTGATAGATATGAAGTTACTGAAGAAGATACCCTACAAACACCTGTTTGTGTAATGAAGATGTAATAATTTATGTATTGCAAAATATTAAAAAGATGGCGCTATGCTAAAAAGAGAAGAATCTGAGGAAGAAGATACTCATAAGTTCTGTTCTAAATCTGATACTCGCCTAAATGCATGAAGCTGTTTAGAAAATAATGGCTAATTTTTCTTTTAAATATGTTATAAAAATGACCTTTATTTTTCAAATAATATTTGTAGACCCAAATACAATTTCAAATTTAAACTATTGCCATATTTCAAATTATACAAATAACTGTGTGGTGATACTGGTAAATTAAGCTACTTAATTAACATAAGTATAAGAGAGAGCATACATAAATCTCTCACTAAGAATAACTGGGAAGCTCGATTAGCTTTTGCTTCATGCAAAGGCTTTTCAGCTGACTGTCTGGCATTCGTGTTGGATGGTTAATTTCCTTGAGCCTCAGGGGGCCGTCCCTCCAGGCTTTAACCCTCTTCGGAGGGGTTAGGTTTATTGCCTGGCGCCTGAGGCGCCCCTCTTTAGGGGAATGCCAATGGGACCCGAGGCATTTTTCGGAATGCCGGACGTGTCTGGGCTACAGCTCTGTGCCCAGACCCATTTAAAAAAGGCCTTGTGCCACACTTGCCCGTTTGGTCAACAAATACTGCCCGATCAGCCTTTGTTTTGTGCTGAAGCTTTTCAGCGGACTGTCTGGCATTCATGTCAGATGGTTAATTTCTTCGAGCCTCAGGGTGCTGTCCCCCCAGGCTTTAACCCTCCATGGAGGGGTTAGGTTTATTGCCTGGCGCCTGAGGCACCCCTTTTTAGGGGAATGCCGACGGAGCCCGAGACATCTTTGGAGCTACTGGATGCGTCTGGGCCATGGCCCTGTGCTCAGACCCACCTAAAAAAAGGCCTTGTGCCACACTCATCCCTCTGGTGGGATGTTCGTCAAATATCGGTTTTATCAGCCACTATGCTTTGCTTGGAAGCTTTTTAGCAGACTGTGTGGCATTCATGCCGGATGGTCAATGTTCTATGGCAGACTTGAGGCCAAAAGGCCCCCGGCTTCGGGTGGGCCAACTTTGGGTGGGCTAGCTGCATCACTGACACCTTTGTCACCCTCGTATAGTACTAGACCTTGCTGTCATGTTTAATCTATAATCAGGCATTTGGGTCCATGTTTAGCTAGGCTCATCAGACCCACATTGCACTAAGTGGGTCGATGACCAGCATAGTTCAGCAAGGCTAGAGTCTCGGCTTGTGCCCAACCTTCCCCTCCCCTAAATCTCCACTAAAATCGACCTCTGGGTCATTGACCTTGTGTCAAGTCCTGTCTGGTGGGAGGCAGAGACAAATATTTGCTTGATTAACCAATAATCAGTGCTAACCTTTCACATCACAACAAACTGTTTTATATCATGATGAATAAAATAGACAGGTTCCTTAATTTCTTTTAATGGCCAGATTTTCTGAGCTGAATTCATGATTAATAGTTAACTATTTATTCTTTCTTTTTTTTGGTTTTATCATTAAACTGCTAAAGTCCTTTTGTGTTCTTTAGATAAACAGCATAGGCCAGAAATAAAACAGTTGTATACACCAAAAAGATGATGGAAAAATTTGTTTGAAAGTAATAATGAAATTCTTATATGTAAATATTTTCAGATAATTAGTGAAAAAATGTATCAAGGAAAAATTCTCTAATTTTGGGTTTTCATTAATAACACTATGTAAGACAAATTTTATTCCTGGGTAGCATGTGTTATTTCTTAACTGCTTATCTTATAAAATGGTCATAATTTTCTTCAAACTTTGCTTTTGTGCCATGGATGATAAAATTTTGAAATTGATCTATTTTGTATGTAAAAATGGGTATTTTCATTTACATAAAGTCTGAATAAAACAACATGAATCAAAATTTATATTCATTTACATTAAAGTTGTACTGAAATGAATCAAAATATTTCGTAAATTCTTGAAAATTCTTCATCTGCTATTCAGCATGGAATCTACCTGGTATGTTCTGAAAAATGAATAGATTTGAAAATTTCTTCACCCTGGCATCAAAAGCAAAATTTCAAGAAAAAAAAGTATTTTCTATTTACTTTAGACACAAAAAATTAGGAAATAATACTTTCTGCCCAGGAACAAGGAAAAGTAAAAATTTTACTACCATAGTATAATAATTTCTCATGAGAAAAATTGCACAACCTTCACACACATAAATAACATTAAAGTAAAGTTGGTGACCATAGTCGAGGGTGACCTGAAGGCTCCTTTTCAATAGCTACTACACTGAGGAGGTAGGGAAGGATGCTACTCCTTTCCCTGATAAATAACATAATGTGGTATAAATAAAGGAATAGAATCAAAAAGTTTGATCCTTTCATAATGATAGATAAAAGAACAGAACTGCTAAAAAGCTGTTCTTTTTTTAAATGTTACTCTGTTGAATGGTAGATTGTGGTGAATCTGATAAGATGATAAAAATGAGTGGAAAGATGGATAAATCAGACACTTACAAAGGATTTAGTATTACTCTACAAAATATAAGAAATAAGATGTGATAAAAAAGTATTAAAACTGAAGTTTTAAATTTTGTCAATTTTAAAATTCACGATTTAAATGATGGTCGGTTGGTTGTTTGGGTTTTATGGCATATCAACCTTTGTAGGTTATTTAATGCCAAATCCATTTTTAAACAAATTATCTGTTCGATTTCAAACAATTCAGTTCAGCATAAGTACATAGTTTAGTTGTCAAAAACATTTCTATTTCAAACTATTCAGTTTATTCAAACGGTTCTAATTCAGCTAATTCAGTTTAGTATGAGTATAGATTTTGTTTGCACAGTTAAACATCAAAACAGTTCTATATTAAACAATTCAGTTTAATGTCAAAAACAGTTTCATTTCAATGTCAAAAACAGTTTCATTTCAAACAATTCAATTTAGCAATAGTACACAAAATAAATGTAAGTTCACAGTTTATTGTCAAAAACAGTTCTATTTCAAGCAATTCAGTTAAGTCAAACAGTTCTAATTCAAACAATTCAGTTCAGCATAAGTATGCAGTTTAGTTCTATTTAATCCATACCATTCCAGGTCCACTCTGGCCTGGAATGGTAGCACCCTATCAAGTACTACCATTCCAGGCCAGAGTGAACCTGGGAGCAATGGCAATGAAGGGGTGCTTCACATTCCCCAAAACCCCAGCATCACTGGAACCTCACCATCAGATTGTTTAGTTTCATATCCAGGACACTTATTTAGGGAGGTCTTACTCCTTCTGCAGAGGTGCAGTCAGTGTATTCTACAGCCCCAGCCGACTGGGCAATACACAATTTAAATGAGGATGTGAGCATTGTTAAGCAATTTAGATAATAAAGAGTTCTTGTTTCCAAAATAGAAAATTCCTTTTCATGATTTCAATGCTTTTATTCAAGACAGAGCAGAGGATTTTAATAATTAATAATGTCTTGAATAAAACTTGATTTGAGTTAAAATGGGTAAAATCCATAATAATCCAAAGTTTTAATTTTCCAATTTACAAAGAAATTATGATAGGGAAACATATAAAAATGGATAGTTAACACAGTGAAACATTCATTTAACCTTTATTTTTAAAAATGTGAATATCAATTTTATCAATATATCAAATCAATCAAAATGTTAGCATTTAACAAAATTTTTATATCTATTCTGTCATATAATGGGGATATTGGATTATAATCTTCAACTTTACGTATCTCCATTCATAAAGAATTTGGATGATCAAAAAATAATATTTATCATGAACACAGACCATAAAAAACTATCATTCAGTTGCAAATTGAACTGGAAATTGTTTTATTCTCAAAGTTATAAGATTTTAAGTATATTCTTCAAATAAAAAATAGCTATGATATACTGTTTTTATTGGGCTATGATAACATACATACATATATATATTCATGCAAAACATATATCGAAATAGATAGATAGATAGATATGTACAAATAAACTTTAATATGTATATATAAAGCCGTCTCATCTCCTTTGGTTTGTTTGTGTCGACATATAACTCAGAAAAGAGATGTAATGAAGCATTAAATTTGTACATAAACTTTAATATGCTTATAACCGAGAAAAGTACAAAATTTAGTTTTTGATTTTTTTATAATTAAATAACACTAGACGATAATTGAAAATAGACCGATTTGTGGAACTCTTCACTGTTCTTTATAAATAAGTATAAAAAAGGGAGGAACTCTTCAGTTTTCCCAAGTCCCGCCATCTTTAAATATCACACGGATATCATTGGCGAAATTTGAATTTAATGCTCTTTCGAAAATTATTGTTTTGTAATTTAGTACTAATTGTTAAAAAAATATTTTTTTGTAGAACTCTAAAAATATTATTAAAAATATTTCAAACCAGTGGGTATGTTTTTTAAATACTATTTTAAATTTAATCCAAAAAAGAAAAAAAAAAATGAAATTGTAATACGAAAAGTTTAACATTTTAAATTTTTAGCGTCTTTTATTGTAAGGAAATTTTTAATTCTTCGTTTCTTTTTGTAAGGACATATTTTTATTTTTAAGTTTCTTTTTATTCTACCCACCTTTTAATTTTTAGATTAAACGAAAGCATTATTTATCGATAACTCAAAAACAGATTTTTTAAACGAATACGTTCCATGAAACAAGATTTATGAATTAATCTTTAATCAGTGTAAATAAAAATCACTTGAAAAAAAGTAAACTATTTATAGAATAAACGAATATTTTTCATTTGAATTAATCTGCGAAATTTCCACCTAAAAATAAGGACACATTTTTATTCGCTTCTTTTTATTGTTACATTTTTATAGGATAAAAAGAAAAATTAGACGAGCACATTTTTTATCACTAACTCAACAAGCAATAAAGAACTGAATTTAATTTTTCGTTATATTTAAAAAAAAAAAGTCTTTAGAGAAATAAAATTATAATAATGTCTCAAATCATTCACAAGTTTGAGGTTAGATTTTTTAAAGTAATTTTCTAAATGTTAGTAAATAAATCAACTAAATAAATTAAAAAAATCCTCGAATAAAAGAATTCTTTGATTCTTCTTATCGTTAGATTTTTAGAGAGTTAATAAAAATTTGAATTAAAACTATGTTGCTTTTTCGGAAATTATTATCTAAAAAATTTTTCTGTAACTGAACACTAACTGTAAAAGATAAATGTTTTGGGGATAAAAAAAAACAACAAAAATCAGGAAAATGTTTAAAATCTTTCACTGGTATAGGGTTAGGTATTTTTATATATTATTTTAAATGTAAACTAAAAAAAGGAAAAACAATTAATAAAATAACTATATTTTTCAGTTGAATTAATTGGCAAAAATCTTTCAACTATAAATAAGGACACATTTTTAATTCTTAATTTACTCCTCTCTTCCTGCTTTCTATCTCACTGTAGTTCCTAAAATCTTTTTAGTCTGCTCATGAACCAGGTACTTCTTGTGTATATATATATATATATATATATGTATGAATGATCTATTTGAAAAATCTAAACTGGTAGTAAAATCATTGGAAGATGATAGTACTCAATACATGAAAGCATATAAAAAGTGTAAAGCAAATATTACAATGTTAAAAGGTAATAAAAAGTAAGAATGATATTACTAATTCATGACTGAGTTTCCTGTTATTGGTCATCAGCTAAGATTCATGCAACCGCATGATAATTGATCTTGTGAAACAGAATCATGAACTTTTATATATATATATATATATATATATATATAGATATAGATATCGTAGTTTATGATTGAGTTTCAAATTGTCAAAGTATAGTTGGCAACCTTAGTTGAGGATGACCCGAAGGTTCCTTTTCAATAGCTACCACACTGAGGTGTAGGGGAGGGCACTACTTCATTCCCTGGATTGGTCCACTTTACTCTTGATACATACCTTATAATGCTGAATGTTAAGCAAGGCGGCATTAAGTATCACTTTTTGACTCCACCTGGGATTGAACCCAGGTTCTCCGGACCATTGGTGAACAATCTACTCAATCGGCCAATGACCCAGTGACAAATGATCACTCTTATATATATATATATATATATATATATATATCACTCTTATATATGTATATATATATATCACTCTTATATATATATATATATATTGTAAAGGTTTATGGTTCTTACTAGCTCACTTGGTGAGTTAATGAGGGACCAAATATTACTGTATTATTAAATAGTGTTCAATATCAATGAGAGAGCTTTTATATATATATATATATATATATATATATATATATATATATATGTATATATATATATATATTTAATGCCATGGAATTTATGGAATTATTATATAATAGCTCTATCCTAGATATCGAGCACTCTCCATATTATATTGCTCTTGGTTCACCACAAACTCACAAAGTGATTTAGTGACAACCATCACTGTTATAATCTATATATATCTTACATAGTAGAGTCTGTGACCCTAGAATTCATGCTTTATGCATTCATGAGACAGAGTGAAAGATTAAAAAAAAAAGACTCATTAATATGGTTAATTTTTTGTTTGAAGGGATCAAGATCAGGATCAAGAGAAAAAGAAATCATTCTGATTGTAACAATTCTTTTCTCACCCTCTCCTCGTTCACTCTTCCCTTCCTACACTCTCTTCCCTAGTCTCACCCCTTCCCAACTACAGACAGTGGAAAAATGTGTATATATGTATAGACACATGTCACTATATGCGTAAATGTGTGTATTTATATATGTGCAAGTAACAGCGCATGCACAAACACACTAACATTCAAATGCACACAAACTTAGGCACACATATACACAAACAAAATCCCTCTTCAAACAAAAAATTAACCATGTTTATCGTTTTTTTTTAAAAACCTTTCACTATCTGACAAATGCATAAAGCATGAAACCCTGGGTCACAGACACTACCATGTAAGATATATATAGATACACACACACTGAATATTTCCTGGGGAAGTACTTGATGTGTAATGGCTAAATTGCTGAACTGCTGCCTCTAACTAAGCGAGTTCAAACTCTAGTCACACTTATGTTCACTTTTGGACTAATACCCTTTCGAAAGGTATTGAATTCCCTATACCAACGAGCTATGAGTTAAATAGTATCACTACTGTTCTTTTACAAGAACAGTTTGAGCATTAAAAAACCCACAAGGGTTATATATGCCATTAAACAAAGAAACCAAACTTGGATGTTTTCTAAAGGATACAACCCTAAGAACAAGAGAGTAGAATTTACATGCACATAAATTTTATTCTATTATCTTAGTTACATGCCAAAATTGTACTCAGAGACACCATCATTTCACTGTTGAAGTAAGTGTGTCATGTACTAATCTCATTTGAACATCCTATTTTTTTGTGTTATGTCACCCATGTTGTTTTTCAAAGATATTTAGTTTGGTTAGGTTTCTTTATTTAATGGCATATCAACCTTCATGGGTTATTTAATGCCAAAGCCATCCCTGTAGAAGATTGGTGAGGGAGTAAGGGGGTTTGTATCTTTTCTTAGAGTATTGTCCAAAAGTAAATGCAATAGGTTTGGTTTCTTTGTTTTAATGGTATATCAACCTTTGTTGGTTATTTAATGCCAGAACCATTCTCTTAGAAGAACAGTAGTGGTACTATTTAACCCATAGTTGGGAGGATAAAGGGGTTCATACCTTTCCCAAGGGTATTTGCCCGAAAGTGAACGTAATAGCGCGACTGGAGTACGAACTCGGGTACTACAATTCCGCAGTCCATCGCTTTAACCATTACACCACGAGGACACCCCCAGTAAATGCAATAGTCTGACTGGAATTTAAACTTGCTTACTATGATGTCACAGTCCAAAATGATAACCTCTCGGTCATGAGGACTTCCAAAGATGAACGTTATTTCACAAATAAGTCTTACAAATGTATGAAAGATAAATTTAGTTTAAACTTCCTAACAAGTTGATGATTTTATGTTTGGTTAAGAATCTTATAAGACTGGTAGAGTACAGAATTAAAAGAGTTCTAGTTGTCCATCTTTAACAGCTTAAGTTCTCAATAATGTGTATTTGTATTTATCTCACTTCCAAGAAAATATTGTCGGAAGCTATTACAGATTGTGTATATAAATAGTAGTAGAATTTAGAATAGTACAAGGGGTCAAAAAGAATAACTTATATAAAAAGATCAAGCAAAAGAGACAAATTTGAAATGCATGTTCCTTCTTGCTGAGTATGATTATTTATTAATAAGCCAACATTAATAAGCCAAGCTGAATCTTTATACACCTATGATTACAGTTATATTGCACTTTGGAAGAAATATGCATATTTGCTTCTACATGTATGTATTTATTTACCATATTTACCCAACCCCTCCGCTCGGGCAGACAAGGTCAATTTTTTAAGTGGAGTTTAACAGGTTTGATTTCTGAGTTTTCCTTCTCCTAGACTAGTTGCCTCACCAAGGCTGAAGAACCTAGTCTGCCCTACTATTTACCCATAGCTGAGGGAGAATATTTGGATTCATACCTTTCCCAATGTATGTATTTATTTACCATCCCCTCTGCATGAGCAGGATGTGACACAAGGTCAATTTTTTAAGCAGAGCAGAGTTTGAATTCAGAGTTTTATTTCTCCTACACTGGTTTCTATACCAAGGTTGATGAGCCTAGTCTGCTCTATTATTTACCCGTTGCTGGAGAGAGAAGAGTTGGATAGATACCTTTCCCGAGTGTAATAGCACTTAGGAAAATACAGACAGCCTCATCCAGATTTGAACTTAAGTTGCCATGCCTATTTTTTACAATGATAACTATTACACTACAAGTACCTCATATTTGCTTATATAAATCATCCTTCATCTACTCATATTTGTCTTCATTTTAAACATATATATATCCATTTCTATATATATTATATATATACATAGAAGTAGGATGCAACACTACATATATCTACAAGCAGGATGTGATTTTCTAAGCAGAGTACAGCTGGTTTGAATTCAGAGTTTGCCTTCTCTTAGATTGGTTGCCTTACAAAGGCTAAACAACTCAGTTTGCTCTGTTTACCCATAGCTGGAATTCATGCCTTTCTCAAGGGCTTTAGTCTGAACTGAAAAACAAACAGCTTCGTCCAGGATTAGAACTCAGGTCACCATATTCATTCCCTACAATGATAACCACTACACTAAGCTTGCCTCTTAAGAGAAATAATGCTGCTTAAAATATATATAATGTACTTTATATATATATATATATATATATATATATATATATATATATTATATAGACATAATATGCATAAGATAGACATAATATGTATACAAGAACACAGATACACGCACACCGAAGATATCAAATGTCCCGAAACTGGCAATGGATGGACGCTCGTCACTGTATCGGCATTGGAAAACTCTGTCAACGCCGCAGTACGAGGGGTAGGAATGCTTATAGGACCTAGAGCATTAAAAATGCTAAATAGCATTGAGAAAATACAACCTAGGATGATGGCAGCTACTTTTAACGGCAACCCCAGAGCAACAATCATCTCCTGCTACAGCCCTACCAATGTTAGTGAAGAAACTGAACTAGTCACCTTCTATGATGAGTTATCCTCATTAGTGCGTAGCATCCTGAAACACAACATGTTAGTCATTGGCGGAGACATGAATGCCCAAATTGGGAAAAACGGAAACAACAAATACAGCCTCCACAACACGTCAAATAGGAACAGATTACATGATAGAAAATAGATTAGCATGCCTCAATACAAACTACCAAAAAAGGGAGAGCAAACTATGGACATACACATACATGAACAATAGTAAAGCACAGATAGACTACGTCCTTATAAACAAGAAATGAAAAAATAGTGCAATGAATTGCAAGGCATACTCCTCTTTCGAGGGTGTGTCCTCCGATCACTGAATAGTCACAGAGAAAATACGGCTAAGCCTACGAAAAAATGCCAAACGAACAGCGACCACCAAACACTATGACTGGGCCCTTTTGAACAACAGAGATAAAAGAGATAAATATGAATTAGAATTAAGAAATAGATTCGAAACACTACAAGAGAAGATGGAAAAAAGTACACCAAATGACGAATATGAAAATTTCGTCAATGCGCACCTCGAGGCAGCAGCGAAATGTATTCCAACAAAACTCAAAACTAAATATTGAGTCCCATGGGAAACAGTTGTGAGAGAAAAATGTGCACTAGTGAAAACAGCCTCCAAAAACTATCAAAAAAACCAACAAACACAAATGCCCGAAAGCTAAAAACGGCACAATATCAATTAGCAATTATATAACGGAACAGACGGAATACATTCAAAATCAGATAGATAAGATTAGAGACTCGGTGGAAGATAGACAATCTAGGATAGCCTGGCAAACAATAAATGAAGTGAGTAGAAGAAAGAGCACAGCCAAAGCAAAACTGAAAGCTGCAAACCAACAAGAAAGAATAAAACTGTGGAAACAGCACTTCGAAAACCTACTAGGAAACCCACCAAAAATAACACATGAACCAATCACCAGAATAATTAGTAAACAATTGGACATTAAACTAGGACCGTTCACTCAAGAAGAACTCGACTCGGCTCTCAGAAAAATTAAAAATAGGAAAGCTGCAGGGCTAGACGAGATTCCCCCAGAAGTATGGAAGACCAGACAATTTGACAACATACTGCTCCGACACTGCAATGCAGTATATAATCAAAATCCGATAGATAGGTGGATGAAGGGATGCATCCTCCCCTTCCCTAAAAAGGGTGACCTCAGATTAGCCAAAAAATACCGAGGCATAACACTTACATCCATAGCTGCCAAAATCTACAATGCCCTACTACGAAACCGCATAGAACCTAAAATCGATAATATACTTAGGAAAAACCAAAATGGCTTCCGGAGAAATAGATCCACGACCTCACAGATATTAACCATCCGTAGAATCCTTGAAGGTGTACGGGCAAAAAACCTACAAGCGACATTAATATTTGTCAACTTTACCAAGGTCTTCGATTCCATTCACAGAGGAAAGATGGAACAAATCCTATTAGCATACAGCATACCTAAAGAAACCGTAGCAGCAATAATGATTCTCTATAGAAACACCAAAGTAAAAGTATGATCACCAGATGGAGACACAGAATACTTTGACATTGTAGCAGGAGTACTACAAAGGGACACGCTAGCTCCATACCTCTTTATCATTTGTCTAGACTACGTACTTAGAACATCGATTGACAAAATCAGAGAGAACGGCTTCGAGCTGACAAAGAAAAGAAGCAGAAGGTACCCCGCAAAAACAATTACCGACGCTGACTACGCCGATGACATAGTGATACTGGCAAATACACCCAACCAAGCCGAAACACTACTGCATAGTTTGGAACGAACAGCCGCAGGCATAGGCCTCTATGTCAATGCACACAAAACGGAATATATGTGCTATAATCAAACGGGTGACATCTCCACTCTAGACGGAACCCCTCTTAAACTAGTAGACAAATTCACTTACCTAGGAAGCAGCGTCGCATCAACCGAAAAGGACATCGAAACGAGGTTAACGAAAGCATGGACAGCTATGAATAGGCCATCGATTATATGGAAATCAGACCTAACCGATAAAATGAAACGCAGTTTCTTCCAGGCTGCGGTCGCATCGATACTGCTATATGGATGCACTACATGGACTCTAACAAAACGGCTGGAGAAGAAGCTAGACGGCAATTACACAAGAATGTTGCAAGCAATCTTGAACAAGTCCTGGCGGCAACACCCACAAGACATCAACTGTACGGCCACCTGCCTCCTATCACGAAAACTATTCAAGTTAGACGAACCAGACATGCAGGACACTGCTGGAGAAGCAGGGACGAACTCATAAGAGATGTACTCTTATGGACCCCCACACATGGCTGTGTAAAAGCAGGACGACCAGCACAAACATACATTCAGCAATTATGTGAGGATACGGGATGCTGTCCAGAAGACCTGCCTGAGGCGATGAACGATAGGGAAAAGTGGCGAGAGAGAGTCAGGGATATCCGTGCTACCAGCACGACATGATGATGATATATATATATATATATATATATATATATATATATATATATATATATAATGTACCAAACATACATATATATATAAACTACAATTAAGCTGCAGTCTTTCTCTTAGGCTAAGTTCTTTTTAAAGTTATTTTTATTTGTTTTTGTTTTGTATTTGTCATCTTACAAGATTTCTTAAGTGAAGTTCAATTATGTTTAAAGTTTTCTCTCTCTACACTCGGGACAGAAAGCATCTCAGATATTAAAAACAGAAGTTCCTCTGCATTTTAAAATAGTATTGTAATGAATATTATTTTTTCTTTAAAGAAAAAGTAACATCTTGACTATAGCCTTGAAAATGACTAATGATGGTAGAAAGTGCTCAGGGAGAAAATTTCACATAATTATGTATATATGTATTTTCCTGAAAAAGATCTAAAGCAGTCACAACCAGCAAAATTAATATGGTGATGTATGTGCTGAGCAAATATCACAATATTTCAAGGATAGGGTAGAATAAGACCACTCATAATTCAGACTTTCAAGTAAATGATCTTTAATTGAGTCTATATCAGACATGTTCTCTGAATAATTACCAACTTTCATGTGGTAGATTATCAATACAAAAACATTTTATAACATTTTGGAAAAAAAAATTAGGTAATACTTTGATAATGGCGGAGGAAGAAAATTTTACAAACATTCACAAAATTTATACTTTCGTTTTTGTATAAGGAAAGAAAAGCATAATCAAAAAAGATATTTATTTTTCATATTTACAAAAAATACATTTTCTCCTCATTCTCCAATGAATGTGAGATGACTTAAACAAAGGTAGGATTTTTGCTGCTTTTATGATCTTTTATCAAACATGGCTTCTAGAATCGCTCACAGCTCATGGACTAGATATGCTGCTGCATATTTTTGTGTACTGAAAGGCACAGGAACATTATACTTGTCTGATGCTTATTATATATACTATCTTACTATTTTAGGAGGTGCCCATGGTGTAATGGTCACAGGATATGGACATGGCGATACGAGTTCAATTCCTGGACAAGACTGATTGCATTTCACATAGCACTAATACCCTTGGGAAAGGTATGAATCCAATTATTCTCCCTCCAGCTATGGGTAAATAGTAGGGAAGACTAGGTTCTTCAGCCTTGATGAGGCAACTAGTTTAGGAGAAGGAAAACTCTGAATTCAAACCTGTTAAACTCCACTTAAAAAATTGACCTTGTGTCATATCCTGCCCGAGCGGAGGGGTTGGGTAAATAGGATTATATATACTATCTCAAAGTTTTACAAGTTTTGGTAACATGAGGTACAATTCGGCAGCTCTGGATGCTTTTTCCAAATATTACAAAACTTTTGACTCACCCTCATATATATTTTTCTGATATCTTAATATTGGCTGTTTCCTTGATTCTTCTCTCTTTTTAAAGGTATACACTGTATCTCAGGCATGCTTAGTGTTATGTTAGAAGAATGTGCTGATACCGACCTGTGTTGTTGAACACAGTTCTCCTGGCAACTATCACAACAGTTGGAATAGTTTGTGCTTTTAGTGGTCACATGACTATGAATAGTAAATATATAAATCATTCAAACAGAAGTCCTGTAGGATTGTGAAATGAAGTCTTGCGTATGCAGTCATTACTCGATTCAGTACTCGGCATTGTACGAGAGTGAAAAGATTATGAAGACTCAGCAAAGATTATGTTTTAAATGAAACATTATAAAACTTAGCATAACTTATTGTTGTAGGAAATGGAATCGTTGACCCAAGTTCAAATCCTACATAAGGCTGTTTGCATTTTACTTTGCACTAATATCCTTGGGAAAACATGAATCCATCTCTTCTTCCCTGCTTTCTCGGAGAAAGAAAACTGAATTCAAACCAGCTTTACTTTGCTAAAAAAATACACTGTATCTTGGTTGATATGTCATTAAACACCAACTAACCAACTATTTCAGATTTGAAATATTCTATTTGCTGCTGTTTTGGCTTTGATTTTCCCTATAAGGAAAGTAAAGTAACTAAAGTTGGCGACCGTAGTTGAGGGCAACCAGAAAATTCCCTTTTCAATAGCTACTACACCAAGGTGTAGGGGAGGGCACTACTCCTTTCCCTGGATTGCTCCACTTTACTTTTGATACGTACCTTATGCTGAGTGTTAAGCAAGGAAGTATCAAGTACCATTTTTTTAAGTCTTTGGTATGATTCAACCTGGGATTGAACCCTGGTCTCCCAGACCATTGGTGAACACTCTACCCACAAGGCCAATGTGCTGGTTTACAAGGAAAGACACCATAATAAAAGTCTCCTTCTTTACAGAGATGCATATTATATGTGAAAAAGGCTGAAGAATGGATTGATCAAATGAACATTGAATTTCTGGCCGGCACATGCAAAGGTTTTTGCGATGGCAATAGGAAAGGAACTCTCTCAAGAAGTTTGTCGTGTAATAATTGATCTTCGTAATTGATGAATAGTATATTGAGAGGTCTCCAATGAATTCAATATCCCCATCAATATGATTCGAGCCATCATTTGAAAATAGAAGCAACATAAATATGCATCCATATCCATTCGTTGAAAAGCAATTCAAAACTCATTCATTACCAGAACTTCAAGAGGATCTGTAAGCAGCTGGGACAGGAGTGTGAAAAGATACATTTGGTCTGACACTCCAATGTATAGAACAGCATTCCCAGACTTTTAGGAAAGCTCCTCTTCTGAAGTCCAGTTGTGTGGAGTCTTTGCTATTCTTCACATAATCACTAAAGGAGCCTGCTTCATTCTGGGTCAAAACCTGATTTGACTAGTAAAAAATTTAACTCTTTAGTGGAAACACTTCAAGACATGCCTGGAGAAAAAAGTGTGCTTTGTATAATTTTCAAAATAATATCCCAACTGGTGAAGTATTCTGATTTGGGGTTGTTTTTCTTTTAGGAGTATAGGTGCACTTCATGTTGAAGGAACAAGAGACAGTACTATGTATTACAAAACACTGGTGAAAGACTTGCTTCAATCTTTGAAATATCTTCAACTTCTAAGGGTTGGATTTTTCAACTTAATAATGATCCAAAATATACTGCAGTGAAACTAAAAGAGACAAAATAAAAAGTTTTAGAGTTGTTAAATGAATTGCCTGACCTAAATCTCACAGAAAATCTATGGAAGGAGTTTAAACTTTGAATTAATCAGAGAAATCATCAAAACTTTAGTAGTTCTAGGTGATTTCTCAGAAGTAAGTAAGTAAGTAAATTTGGTGACCATAGTTGATGGCGACTAGAAGGCTCCCTTTTCATTTGTTATGATACCGAGGTGTAGGGGAGGGTGCAACTGCTTTCCAAGGATTGTTTCACTTTATCCTTGATCTATACTTTTTAATGCTGAGTATTAAGCAAGGCAGCATCAAGTAACATTTTTTGAGTCTTTGGTATAACTCGACCTGGGATCGAACCCCGGTCTCCCAGGCCATTGGCAAATACTCTACCCACTTGGCCAAACAGTTGTAGTGGAGTAAAATTGGAGTTAATTTCTACAAGAATCTTACTTCAAATTATTCTAAATGTCTGACAGTCATCATAGCAAGTAAGAACATGCTCTTAAATATTGAATACTATTTATCAATTTACACCCAAAACTTGTGTGTGCTATGTGTGTATTGAATTGGTCAATGAATTTTGGCGTAGGCAAATAGTTTTTTTATACAAATTATATTTTAAGTATTTAATCTATTCAGGTGAAATTTGAAGTTAATAGCAATAATATAAATTTGTATTTTATTAAAGAAAAACTATTTTTTATCAATCCAATGTCACTATATATGCATAATATAATATAAGTATAGAAGAACTGCAAATAAGAAAATTTTTTGCATACAAGAAGTACTTGTTGCTATTATAGCAGAGTAGGTATAAAACCTATAAATAGTAGAATTATGGACACTATAAATCTGTTACTCAAGTTTCATGTGTTTTACACAATCTTCAGATGAGAGTGGGAGAAAAGTGGCCAGTTAAGTGTTTATATAAATATGTGGTATAGTTATATGATAAGATGTTAGTTTGTGAGGCAGTTACATGATAAAATAATGTGATATAGTGTTAGTTTCATGTGATGTTTAAATGAGAAAAAATTTCTTTTTTCTTTGACAGTCTAAAATAGAGAATAAATTAAGGGGTTAATCAGAGTCAGTTGGTAGATAAAACTGGAGAAATTTGTTGACATATCTATGCTTGGATATTAATTTGCTTCTTTTGTTTTTATATATATATACATTGGGTGCAAAAAGTATCCAATAAATTGCTAATGTACCTATTTATTTTAATGTGCTTATACACCGTAATTTAATTTGTAACAAAGATTTATGTTGATACAAGAGATGCAAAATTTAAAAATCTTTTGACACTTGACTGATCAGTGAAAAGATAGTGGTAGAAAAAAGAAGGACTTATAAATATATACAGAAAAATCTACAATCTTTATATGCAGGGGGCAGTTTTGAAGTAAGTGAATTTGAGTTCCAGTTTCTCTATTATATTCTTGCCCACTTGGCTGGGTCTGTAGAATATACCGACTGCTTCTCTGCCGATGGGTAAGACCCCTCTCCCCAACAAATATCCTGGATATGACACTAAACAATCTGATGGTGAGGTTCCAGTGATGCTGGAACTTTGGGGAATGTGGAGTACCTCTTCATTGCCATCACTCCCAGGTCCACTCTGGCCCGGAGTGGTAGGACCTGATAGGGTCCTATTTATGGGTTAAATAGAACTAAACCATGGTTTCTTGAGTTTACTGTTTTTTTGCATTGAAACTGCATAATTATGTTAAACTGAATTGCTTAAAATATAACTGTTTTGACATCTAAACTGTGCACTTATGCTAAACTGAATTATCTGAAATGAAACTGTTTTATCATTTAACTCTGTGTATTGCTCAGTTGGCTGGGGCTGTAGAATACACCGACTGCACCTCTGCAGAGGAGTAAGACTTCCACCCAATGAGTGTCCAAGATATGACACTAAACAATCAGATGGTGAGGTTCCAGTGATGCTGGGTCTTTGGGGAACACAGAGTACCCCTTCATTGCCATTGCTCCTAGGTCCACTCTGGCCCGGAGTGTTAACACCTGACTTGGTCCTATCAATGGGTCAAATAAAACTAAACTGTGTACTGAAACTGAATTGTTTGAATAAGAACTTAGAAATAGAAATGTTTTTGACAAATAAACTGTACTTATATTTAAACTACATGCTTATGCTAAACTGAATTGTTTGAAATGAAACTGTTTTTGACATTGAAACTGTACTTACACTAAAATGAATTGTTATATATAGAACTGTTTTGATATGTAACTGTGTGTAAACCAAATATATACTTATACTAAACTGAATTAGCTGAATTACCAGCTCATTTGCCTAGTGGGTATAGTGTTCGCCAATGGTCTAGGAGACTGGGGTTCAATCCCAGGTTGAGTCATACCAAATACTTTAAAAATGGAACTTGATACCTCCTTGCTTAACACTCAGCAATATAAGGTACATATCAAGGATAAAGGGGAGCAATCCAGGGAAAGAATTTGTATCAACTGAAAAGGGAGCCTTAAGGTTGTCCTCGACTACAATCGCCGACTTTACTTTTTTTACTTAGAACTGGATTTTGCATTAAATCACAAGACCAATGAGCCGGTTAAGATGTCAGACTAATAAGCCTAAACTGAGAATAAAATGGTTGCAGAAGAATGTTAAAATTATAGAGTGGCCAAGTCAGGCTTATGACTTAAATACCATTGAAAATATTGTGGCAAGAACAAAAAGTTTGAAACCAGAAATACCAGTTCAAGAAACCTAGCCAATCTTAGAGTCATTTGCCAAAAAGAGTAGGCTAAAATACCTGCTGACAATTGACAGTGTCCCATCCAAATAGATTAGAAGTTATGATAGTATGTAAAGGTTTGGTTTGGTTTGGTTTCTTTGTTTAATGGCATATCATCCTTCATGGTTTATTTAATGCTAAATAAGAACAGTAACCCATTGGTGGTGGGGATTAAAGGATTTACACCTTTCCCTAGGATATTAGTCCAAAAGTGAATGCAATAGATTGGTTGGTTGGGTTATGGTATATAAACTTTTGTAGGTGATTTAATGCAAAATCCAGTTCTAAGTAAAAAAAGTAAAGTTGGCGACTGTAGTCGAGGACAACCTTAAGTGAAATGCAAACAGTCTCATCAAGGATTTAAATTTGCGTTGTGGTGTCCATTTTCTATGACAATAACTATTATACCAAGAATGCCTCATCATTTATATATATATATATATATAAATTGGCAGTATAACTCAGAAATTAAAACCACACATTACTAATAATACTTTTGCACTTTCATGTTCAAAGGACAATATTACATTCTGAAAAATTGTGATTGATTGATTTTAATGGCATGTCAACCTGTCTAGGGTTATCTTATGATTAAAGATTAGGGAATCATGTTCATTGTACTTTCATATTTACTTTTTTCATATAATTGTTTCTTTAGATTTTTCCATACAGTTCAATCGAATATAAATAATTTTTAAAGA
>OY757918.1:78314041-78491541 GCA_963585895.1 Sepioteuthis lessoniana
AAGAAAGAAAAAAGAAAGAAAGAGAGAGAGGGAGGGAGGGAGGGGGAGTAGGGAGAGAAGCGATAATGCTAGAGATGCTTATCATCTGCTTCAATTGAATGGAAGGAAGAATATAAAAAAAGAAAGGAAGAGTTGACAGATAAAAAAATGGATCACAGAGAGAGAGAGAGGGAGGGAGAGAGAGAGAGAGAGGAGATGATGATTAATACTTATTTTGGAAACTTTTTTTAGAAGTTTATCTTAAACAAAAAATGTGAAAGTCAACAATTTATTCAATTTTAATAAAATTTTCTGTACTTATACATTAACAAATAGGGAGGAGTCTCCATGGCACAGTAGCTAACATGTTGGATTGCAACGCTGAAGTAAGTAAGTTCAAACTTCACCTGCACTATTACATTCATTTTTAGACTACTACTCTTAGAAAAGGTTTGAAACTCCTTTTCCTCCCACTAGCTATGGGTTAAATAGTTCCACCACTCATCTTATACAATGTTGGCTTTGACATTAAATAACCCATGAAGGTTGATATGCTTAAACAAAGAAACCAAAATCATTAACTGATAAAAATATATTGAACATTAAATCCAAACTCGTCTAATTACCCTTATTTATTTGTTTGTTTATTTATTCAGAAGTGAGTAATTAGTAATAACCAATAAATAATCTGTAAAATAATAAATAAATAATCTATATAATAATTACTAATAAATAATCTATTTATTTTATAGATTATTCAATTATTATTTTATTTATTATTCAATAGATTATTTATTTATTATTATTTTACTGATTATTTGTTATTATTTTACTTATTATTTGATAGATTATTTATTTGATATTATTTTATAGATTATTCATTCATTATTTCATAGATTGTTATTATTGTTTTTTACTAGTTAATATATTTGCACCTTGGCTGCCCCCTCAAATCTATTAACTAGTAGAAAAAAATAATAACAATCTATGAAATAATAAATTAATAATCTATAAAATAATATCAAATAAATAATCTATCAAATAATAAGTAAAATAATAATAAATAAATAATCTATTAAATAATAAATGAAATAATAAATTAATAATCTATAAAATAATAACAAATGAATAATCTATAAAATGAAAAATTCAATGATCTATTAAATAATCTGTAAAATAATAACAAATAAAATAATAAATGAATAATCTATTAGATCATAAGAAATAAATAATCAATTGAATAATAAATAAGATGATAACAAATAAACAATCTATAAAATAATAAATAAAATAATAAATAAATAATCTATAAAATAATAACAAATAAAAAATTGATAAAATAAATAAAATAATAACAAATAAATAATCTATAAAATATTTCACACAAAAATTATACAAATGTATGTAATTCAAAGAGAACATTTTTTTAAAAATTTGATAAAGTTTTTAATGTAAATTTAATCCTGAATTTATTTATCAAAATAAGAAAAATAGAATTCATGAAAAGAGAAATTTCCATGGGTTTTACTTGTGTAAATTTTTATTATTAATTTTTTTTATAAATTTCTATCATCATTTTATTAACATTTTATTATCATTGCTATAATATTATTATCATTGATATAACTTTATTATCATTTTATTATCATTGATATAATTTTATTATCATTTTATTATCATTTTATCATTGATATAGTTTTATTATCATTTTATTATCATTGCTATAACTTTATTATCATTTTATTGTTATTGATATAATTTTATTATCATTTTATTATCATTTTGATATAATTTTGGGCATTATCTTCATTATTTCCTCTGCTATCATTTAATTTTTTTTTCATTATTTTCATTTTTATCATTTTATAACAATAGTAATAATACTCAATAAGGAGACATAACAACATGGCTAATAATGTTGAACAATTTACAAGGTTTGTCTAAAAAGAAATGAGACTGATTTTTTTTTTATTTCTCAGATTGGCAACCCTGATCAGAAGTCAGCTGACCTATTTTCACTTTGGACATATTTCAGTTTCTCTTTACCTCTTAGAATTGATGCTCAGTTGAGTAATCTTGGATTATTTAAAGTGAGTTTGGTTAAGTGTGTCATGAAAATGGAACTCAAGATGCAATTCTATGTCAAACATCAGATCAGTGTGACAGAAATACTTATCGAGATCAATTTCTATTCTGGGTAAATTTTTTTTTTCAGTAGCACAAGGCATTTCTTGATGGCTGAGAAACTCGAAATGAACTCTATTACAGTTCATGAGTCATTTCATGAACTGACAAAAAAGTGATACCTCCATCAAAATTAATAGACATTTGACAGTGAGAATGATTATTGATGAATTAACATTGATAAACTGGCTTTCAATCAGGGTTGCCAACCTGAAAAACAATGAAAAAAAGAAAACCGGTGACAGAGTTTTTGACTGTGCTACCACAGCTGTGGTCTGTGTTCTTGTGATCATTTCCTATTTCCAAAAATAAAAAAATCAGTCATATTGCTTACTTGACACACTATAGATGAGCTTTTGGCTCCTCAAAGTTGTACCACAGCCCATTATTTTCCTGATTTGAATCTTTGTGATTATTTATCATGTGATACATGTGTTGCAAACTTGCCTGTACCAAAATATTGCAAAACTTTGCCTACAAAACATTTGTGGATTTTAGAGAGACTGTAGAAGATGAACCCTGTTCTGGTCAACTGTGTTACTTCATGAACTGAGAAAAAGGCAACAAAAGTGGTCTCTCTTCATATTTGAACAATGTTTCATGGTGAGAAAGATTGGTGATGAATTAACATTGATCAGCTGATTTTCAATCAGGGTTGCCAACCTGAAAAATAAAAAAAAGATAATTCAAGGATGTTGCAACTCCAGGTGATGTAAATCTTCTAAAAAGAGAAGCAGAAAAAAAATTATGAAGTATTTGGATTTAGAGATTATAATCTGAGACATGGAATGCTGACATAAGAAATAATACCAACTGTTATTGGAGCACTGGATATTAACAAGACTGAACTTAATGAGATCCTGGTTACATACAAGAGGATTTGCAACAGATTGTTATCTTAGGAATTGCTTACATCCTGAGGAAACCCTTTATGTAAAGCAACACGCTTCTCTTCTTGAGATTTAACTGCTTTGTGAAAACTAACACAAAGGTCATGAAATGTATAATAATAATAAAACTAGGGCATGTCAAAAGTTTTGCAATATTTTGGTAATTTAAGACAATTTGGCAGCTTTTTGTCAAGATCATAAAGGTGACAAATTATACTGGACTGTGAGATGTTAAGCTTGTGTGATACTCTCTAAGTGGTATTCTCCAGATTTGTCTACGGCTTGGAGTGCAGCCCCGGAAGCCATGGTTTTAGGCCTACCTGACCTTTCCTGATCATCGAGGTTCTTGCAACCAGAGTAAAATTTCTTTTACCATCTGGTTACTGTTCTGTGATCAACTGCACTTACACCTTTTAAACAACAAATGTTTTTGTGGCATCTGTGGCATGAAGGCCCAGTTTGAACTTATAAAACATAAGTTCCTGAAATAGACTACATTGCACATTCATCCGTGTGGTTTTCAAATCGCCCATGGAGAGAAGCCATGTATAATGTGTCAGTGCACCAACTAGCATGGTACTACTAACAGCAGTGGGTACCTACTTTGGCTTGAACTGCTTCTGTCATGTGATATATATGCTGCAAACTAGTATGTACCAAAATAATGCAAAACTTTTTATTGGTTTTGGTTTCTTTATTTAATGACATATCAACCTTTGTGGGTTATTTCATGCAAATGTCATACTTGTAAAGGGACTGTGCTATTTAACCCATTGCTGGAGGGATAAGGAGGCTCATATCTTTCCCAAGGGTATTAGTCCAAAAGGGAACATAGTAGCATGACTGAAGTTTGAACTCACTGTTGTGGACCAGTAAAAGGTCCGGAAGAAAGACACAAACTCAGGATTACGTGAAACAAGAATATTGAATGAAAGTATAAAAACAGCAAAAAACAATTACCGATGACAGCTACGCCGATGACAAAGCAATTCTGGCAAATACACCCAATCAAGCCGAAACACAACTGCATAGTTTGGAACAAGCTGCCGCAGGCATTGGCCTCCATGTCAATGCACACAAAACTGAATACATGTGCTTTTAATCAAACAGGCGATATTTCCACACTAGATGGAAGCTCTTTGAAACTGGTAGACAAGTTCACCTACCTAGGAAGCAGTGTCTCATCAACTGAAAAAGACATCGATACGCGGCTAACAAAGGCATGGACAGCTATTGATAAGCTATCGATCATATGGAAGTCAGACCTGACTGATAAAATGAAACGCAGTTTCTTCCAAGCAGTGGTCATATTGACACTTCTCTATAGATGCACTACTTGGATGAAAACTATCCAAGTTAGACGAACCCGACATGCACGACACTGCTGGAGAAGCAGGGACGAGCTCATGAATGATGTACTCCAATGGACCCCCACATATGGCCGAGCAAAAGCAGGATGACCAGCTCGAACTTACATACAGCAGCTATGTGAGGATATGGGATGTAGCCCTGAAGACATGCCAGAGGTGATGAACGATAGGGAGAAGTGGCGAGAGAGAGCCAGGGATATCAGTGCTGGCAGCACGACATGATGATGATGATGATGATAAAAACAGCATAGGTAAAAGAGTCTTGAACGTCAGTCTGACTGCCAAAGTGTTAGACTGGAGTTAACTTAACACTGAGATGAATATTCTCGTGGTATTCATAGTAATAAGAAGAGTTCATTATAGTCCGTAAGATAGGTACCATAACACTTACTAAGATGTTGCAGTCCAGAACATTAGCCATTACACTACAGAGACTCCCTCACAAAACTTTTGACTTATCCTTGTAATAATAACAACAACTATTGCTGGAGACCTTCAGACATTCCTGTCAGAAAACTCACTTAACTATGAGAGGCACTAAATAAACTTCTGGGCCTTAAGTCTTTTTGTTATTTCATTGTGTTTATTGACTGATTTGGTTTGGTTTGGTTTTATGGCATATCAACCTTTGTAGGTTATTTAGTGCCAAATCCATTTATATATATATGAACTGTTCTATTTTAAACAATTCTTTCTTTATTCATTTGCAAATATGCAAAATTTGTCCCAGCAGGTAACTGTTATTCTAGTATGTAAAGTTTCTTGACTCAATGAAGAAGATAAGGATATTTCTTTTTAGAATTTTATTGAAACTTTGAAGAAAGGGTTAATAAAACCTAAGAATGAGTGTTAAACTTTTCAGCACTCTCTAATGTATATGTGTATATCTATAGGTATGTGTGTGTGTATGCATGTGCATATATATATATATATATATATACACGTTTATTTTGGTTGTCTTTTATGGCATACCAACCCTTATTGGTTATTCAACACCAAATCCTGTTTTTACATATATATTAAATATATATGATTTGTCGATGAATAGTTTGTTGGTAACAATTTTTAAACAAGCCAGAGCTCATTTGTTCGCACACAGTTAAATGGTTTCAAGTTTTGCTAATTGTTTTATTTACCTACAATTAAATGTTTTCAAGTATAGATAATATTAATAATTTCAAAACAGATCGATTGGACCCTAACTGGTACTACCACTCCAGGTTAGAGTGGACCTAGGAGTAATGGCAATGGAGGGGTACTCCATATTCCCCAAAGCTCCATAACTGGAGCCTCACTGTCAGATGCTTTAATGTCATATCTAGGACACTTGTCGGGAGAGGGATCTTACCCCTCAGCAGAGATAAACTCATCAGATCTTACGGCAACAGCAGACTTTGCGGGGGTATTCACTTAGTGTAATGGTTATTGTTGTAGGAAATAGAAACAGTGATCAGAGCTTAAATCCTAGATGAGGCTGTTTGCATTTTACATAGCACTGATACTCTTGGGAAACGTTTGCATCCAACTATTCTTCCTCCAGCTATGGGTATAAAGTAGGGAAGACTAGGCTCTTTAAACTTGGTATGGCAACCACTCTAAAAGAAGGAAAATGCTGAATTCAAACTCGTTAACCTCGACTTAAAAATTGAGCTTGTATTGCATCCAGCTTGTGTGGAGAGATTAGTAAATGTATATCTAGATATTCTACAGTATGTACGAAATTCTAGATGGGCATTAGGTAGAGCATAGGAGGTGCCCGTGGTGTAATGGTTATCGTCGCAGGAATTGGACACGGCGATACGAGTTCAAATCCTGGACTGAATGCATTTCACATTGCACTAATACCCTTGGGAAAGGTATGAATCCAATTATTCTCCCTCCTGCTATGGGTAAATAGTAGGGCAGACTAGGTTCTTCAGCCTTGGTGAGGCAACTAGTCTAGGAGAAGGAAAACTCTGAATTCAAACCTGTTAAACTCCGCGTAAAAATTTGACCTTGTGTCATATCCTGCCCAAGCGGAGGGGTTGGGTAAATATGATTAGGTAGAGCATACATCATAAGTTTTAAAAAAGGGCCATTTTTTTTGTCATTTGTATCTCATCAGAAAACTCTATTGCTTGCTTTTGTCACAGAGTTCTCTGACAAAATATGACAAAAAAATAGGTCCTCTTTTAGAACTTATGATATATGCTCAACTTAAAGCTATTCTAATATATATATATAGAGAGAGAGAGAGAAAGAGAGAGAGAGAGAGAGAGAGCCATTAAACATTATGGAACCATAATGTAGAAACAGAGACACTTTTTGCATAAGCTAATAAAAGAAGAATGATTCCTCAGTGTGTCACAGATTCTTGAAAACAACACTCTTCATGTTTTAAATTCAGAGTTTTTCCTTCTAAGCCATTTGTCTTACAAAGGCTAAAAAGCTCAGTCTACCCTGTTATTTATCTATTGCTGGAGATAGAAGAGAAGGGTTCATGCCTTTTCCAAGGGCATTAGTGTGAAGTAAAACATAAACAGCTCTATACAGAATTCGAGGTCATTGATTATATAGAAATCTAATCTATCCAATAGAATAAAAAGGGATTTCTTCCCGGAAGTAGCTGTGTCCATACTACTATATAGATGCAAGTTGTTGCAAAGTTGGCAACCGTAGTCGAGAGTAACCTGAAGGCTCCCTTTTTGATAGCTTCTACACCAAGGTGTAGGGGAGGGCACAACTCCTTTCCCTGGATTGCTCCACTTTACCCTTGATCTGTACCTTATGATGCTGAGTGTTAAGCAAGGAGGCATTAAGTGCCATTTCTTGAGTCTTAGGTATTACTCGACCTAGGATGCACTACATGCTAACAAAACACACTGTGAAAAAGCTAGATGGAAACTACGCAAGAATGCTTTGTGCTGTCTTGAACTAATCCTGGAAGCAATACCCCACAAAACAACAGGTGTACAAATACCTACCTCCCATCTCACAAACCATCCAAGTAAGATAAAGAAGACATGTGGGGCTCTGCTGTAGAATCAAGGACAAACTCATAAGCAAGATTCTGTTTTGGACTTCAACCCATGGATGTTCCAGTCTTAACCCACCAGCAAAAACTTATGTACATCAGCTCTGTGTAGATACAAGATGCAGGTTGCCAGGAGTGATGGATGATAAGGATGGATGGTAAGAAAGAGTCAGAGAAATCCATGGTGTCAGCACGACTTGATAATGATGATGATAATGATTATGTCACTAGAAATTCAGAACTCATTAATGCCTAACTTTATTGATCTAGCGGAAAGGGGTGCTTTCAGTCTGACTTGATCAGAAATAATGTTTGACTTATTAATTGATTAAACTTTGCAATCAAATAATTTAAAACTGTTTTAAGATTATTAAATATATTTCTTAATGACAAATATCTCTCTATATGAAACTGTGGTACTATTTACCAACCCCTCCGCTCGGGCAGGATATGACACCAGGTCAATTTTTTTAAGCAGAGTTTAACAGGTTTTGAATTCAGAGTTTTCCTTCTCCTAGACTAGTTGCCTCACCAAGGCTGAAGAACCTAGTCCGTCCTACTATTTACCCATAGAGGGAGGGAGAATAAGGGGGTTCATACCTTTCCCAAGGGTATTTGCCCGAAAGTGAACGTAATAGCCCGACTGGAGTACGAACTCGCGTACTACGATTCCGCAGTTCATCGCTTTAACCATTACACCACGAGGACACCCATATATGAAACTGTGGTGTCCATCTGTTTGTTTGTTGAGGTTTTGGTTTTACATAAAAATGTGTCTCCAAAACAACCACTTCTTCCTGCCTTAGTATTTACTTTACCGTACAACTATGGGTAGGATTGTGACACCAGATCAAATGCACTGCCTAGAGCAATGCCACAAAATGTTTGGTTTTTAATGGCATTCCCTCCTTGGGAGTCACTTAAGTTATCAAGCAATGAACCTGACCCTTGCACATTTAAATGAGGGAGCAGGTACTGCTAAATGTGATGGTCCCTTGACTTCAAACTAATCAATTTAAATAAGCCAGACTTAAAGCTTGTGCTTCTTCTCCCTTCTAAAAAGATTTTTGGGAGTATCCACATGGTGTAGTGTTTAAAGTTTTGGACTGTGGCCTTGAAATAAGGGAGTTTGAACTCTAGTCATGGAATTACATTCACTTTCAGACTAATATCTGTGGGAAACTCCTTTATCCCCCAGCTCTGGGTTAAATAGTATCACTGCTATTCTTTTACAAAACCTATGAAAGTTGAAATGCCATTAAACAAAGAAACTAAATCAAACCAAACCATCCTTTTTATTCTTATTTTTTAATAACTTGTTTTCGATTTTTCTTTTTTTCTTAATAAGGAATTGTTTTTTTGATAACTTTCATAATTATTCTTGGCTGTGTCAGTTTTGTTATCAACCATGGGCTTCTCTCAAACTGGCAATGTTAACCTTATTAAAATCAAACCACTCACTTAAAAACTTAACAAAATTTTCCTCAAAAAGAATCAGTGGCAGCTTGTGACATTAATTTATGGGAGTGCTGCTTCAGAAAATATATCTAACTTATATTAATATACTCTACCCATTAATGGCTTAATGAGTAGAATGTTCGCCAATGGTTCAGGAGACTGGGGTTCAATCCCAAATTGAGTCATAACAAAGACTCAAAAAATGGTACTTGATGCTGTCTTATAAGGTAAGGATCAAGGGTAAAGTGAAGTAATCCAGGGAATGGAGTAGTGCCCTCCCCTACACCTCGGTGCAGTAGCTACTGAAAAAGGAGCCTTTGGGTCACCCTCAGCTAAAGTCGACAACGTTACTTTTTATATCAATACTGTGTAAAACACACACTGATTATTTGGTTTTGTTTGGTTTTATGGTATATCAATCATAGTTGGTTATATAATGTCAAATCCTGTTTTTACATATATATCAAATATATGATTTATAAACTCATCTTGTAGATATATTTTTAAGAAGCCTAATTCTTTTGTACATAGTTAAATGGTTTCAAGTATTGCTCTTACTATTAATCATTTGTTTGCAAACATTTAAATGGTTTCAAGCATTGCTATGTAACAGTAACAATTTAACATCAGTCATTTTTGTGTACTCATTCAAATAGATATACTTGATATGTAAGAGATTAGTTTGTCAGTAATTTCATTTTTGAATAAATTAGAACTAATTTGTTTGTATACTAGTATGGCTATTGTTTCTGCATAGTTAAATGGTTTTAATTATTACTACCTAACACTTATGATTCTATTCAATAATTTGTTTGTACTCAGTGAAGTGGTTACAAGTATTGCTATTCAACACCAATTATTCTATTCAACATTACTCATTTGTTTTCTTGCAGTTCGATAGCTATATATCATTAACCATTCAATTAAACATCAGTTATTTGTTTACACATAATTAAATGATCAAACAATTCTCTTTTAAATAATTCAATTTAGTATAAGTAATTTGTTTGCACTCAGTTTAAATGTAAAACAGTTCTATTTGACCTATAGATAGGACCTGATCAGGTGCAACCACTCTGGTCAAGAATGGACCTAGGAGCAATGGCAATGAAGGAGTACTCCGCATTTTTCAAAGCTCCAGCATTACAGAAGTCTAACCATCAGATTGTTTTGTGTCGTATCCAGGACAATCATTAGGGATAGGGGGTCTTACCTCTCTGCAGAGATGCAGTCAATGTATTCTCCAGTCCCAAGCCGAATGGAATGTACACACTGAGAAATATAGTATACATATATATATATATATATATATATATATATATATATATATATATGAGGGAAGGAGAGAATACAAAACAGAAAAAAAAAATAATTTGTTAAAGTTCCCTCACTACCACTGCATTTGTTTCTATGGGAGGCCATGATTAATCAATTGAAATTTTTCTACATAGTAAAGTTTCTGGAAAAAATGAAAAAATGAAAAAATGATTAATATCATGTTATCTATGATTGACCACATTCTGTGATTCAAATACTCTTGAATTAATAATGCAAATGGCACGTAAGCATCACACATGAGATGACGCCTAAACACTGTCTTTCATGCTGATAAGCAGATCAGCCCTGCATGAGCCACAGTTCACTGTCTTTCTTGAGCTGTTTGCCTTTTGGGCATATGCACAACAAAGAAAATGTCCCATCACAGGAACTGTGGAGTAGACAGTTCCATATACAGCCATTTTTTTGTTTTCGAGGAATGAAAGATTAACCATTGACATTAAGTTTAAGGATAATTGATAATAGTATTAAATATCTTTTATAAATATAAATATTTTTTCAGTTTCTATTAGGAGATAATAGGGTGTGCAGCTGTTCTATAATGCCTATAGACAAGCCACCACTGAAACAAATTTAAATGTATTTACCTATAAAAGTGAGGTACTTAACATAACTGAATCTTAAATTTTTCATTGAATTTTATTCTTTTTTGTTATTACTGTAAGGTTATACTTAACTTATTTATATTAGGTGTATATGTTGTCATTAATTCACCAAATTTTGAAATAGAAATAGAAATTGATAATGTCTTCTCTCAGAATATCATTTATTGTTTAAATTTGTGCAATTTTTATGCAAGTATAACATGGAATTTTATTGCATGTGACTAGTAATACAATTGGTAAAAATTAAGGGGTTAGCAATCGTAGAGGATGTTCACTTGGAGTTTTAAAATAAATTTCCAATGCATTTTTATTGTTTAAAATAATTTCTAATGCATTTTTATTGTAAAAATCATTTCTAATACATTTTTATTGTTAAAATAATTTCTAATGCATTTTTATAGTTAAAATCATTTCTAATGCATTTTTATAGTTAAAATAATTTCTAATGCATTTTTATAGTAAAAATAATTTCTAATGCATTTTTCTACTATCCCTGGTAAAAATTATGGAATTAGCAAACACCAGGGATAATCACTAGGTTTTTTTTTCTCAGGCATGTCCATCCTTGTTCAGTTATTTTATGCCAAATTTTTTTTTAAGGAAAAAAATTGTATATATTTATATTTTTGTGTAAATGCTAATTTTTCTTAGACATGATATTAAGCTTTTAGTGTTGATGTTTTCAAACAGCTTTATTTTTTAAAAATCTAGCATGTCTACCCTTTTTGGGTTATTTTATGGCAAATCTTGTTTTTATTATTATTAACTGATGAAACTAATTGTTAGGGAATCATAGTTTTGAAATCCTCAATAGCCACAAAAGAAAGTTGATTGTTATTAGAAAATTTCTTATTGTTAAATCAATTTTTAATCGTAATTTTTTTTTTCTTTTCTATTGCTATTAAAGAAAAAACAATTATATATATATTTATATTTTTGGGGTAAACACTGATTGCTTTTAGATATACATTTTTTATATAACAGTTTGATTGAGGTTTGCAATTATGTTGTCAGTTTTGATATTCATTCATTCTATGCTAAAAGATCTATCTAAGGATTTGGTTGATCCTTGGAAGTTGTATTGCTTAGGTTTTTTTATTTAGTTGTAAATAAACTAATAACTTTTGTCTGTTGCCATTCAAATCAAACAAATAATGATTGCCTGAAGAAAACAAGTAAATTTCCCAAGTCATTCATGATATGGAGTTGTATGTCATTTAAAGGACCAGGAGAGATGGCAATTATTACCTCAACAATCAATGTATATGTGTACATTGAAATTGGGGATAATTTTCTCATTCCATTAATAGAAAATTGGTTTGGTGATGATGAAATCTGGACAATAATGGATCTTGTCACAGATTAAAGGAGATGAAAGTTTTTTCTGGGAAGGTATATAAAATCAATGACATCTAAACCCAATTGAAAATTTGTGATGGAAATTTAAAATAAAATGGTCCTTGAGAAGAGTCTATCTACCAAAGCAGATCTATTAACTGCAATTCAGAAAAGTTGAAACTTCTTAAATAAAGAATATCACTTTAAATTGATGAAATCCATGGCTAAAAGAATTAAGGCTGTCATAAAAGCTCAAGGTGGGACAATAAAGTATTAATTCTAATTTTTTTGTAAATGAATGCCAAAATTTCTTCCACATGACTTGGAAAATTATTCTATCAATTCAAATAATTTAATCTAGTTTATTAAAGGAATATTTTATGAAGTCAGAATGTTGAGCAATCAAAAGAATATTCAAGAGTGTTGAATTTTTTTTAGTTCAAAATTTTGTTCAAACAGAAAGAATATGAGTAAAATAACAAATTATATAGATATTTTTGATATCTAGTAAAGTTGTTGGCAACCGTAGGCGAGGGCGACCAGAAGGCTCCCTTTTCAATAGCTATTACATGGAGGTGTAGGGGATGGCGCTACTCCTTTCCCTGGATTGCTCCACTTTACCCTTGATAAGTACCTTATATTGGTGAGTGTTAAGCAAGGAGGTATCAAGTACCATTTTTAAAGTCTTTGGTATGACGCGACCTGGGATTGAACCCAGGTCTCCAGGACCATTAGTGAACACTCTACCTACCAGACCAATGAGCCAATTTTTGATATCTAAAGATATCAAAATATCAAATTATTAAATTTATTGAATTTAATTATGACATTAACTTTACATAACAACATTCTTAAATGATCTTTTCAATAATTGTAATATAAAAACATAAAATTTTCTTCTAATCTCCTTTTTTTAATGGTAAACTTAAAACTAAAATTCAACATTCTTTTAGATACCTGAAAAAAAATTCTAAACACAAATAGTTAATAAAATTAGATTAAAGAAATTGAATTTTATCACTGTTTGTTTTTATCAATAGAAACATCATAGAGAAAAATATGAAAATAACTTTGATACAAATAATGACATTTTTATTCTGATTTGTAGTATAAAAAAACTAAGTTGCTGAAGAAATATTGACATTAGCTCTTTAAGTGATAAAATTCATAATAAACGACATTTTTCTTTAATCTTAAGGTGTAAAATGTTACTTTACAGTAAGATTAATAAAAACTGTGGTAAAAAAATCAACATTTCTTTTTACTTGTCAAAAATAGATACAGATTCCACTTAATGATAAAGGTAATAAAAAAAAAAAACTTCAAGTTTATCATTAAGCATATTTATTTCCTTTGAGAGAATATCAAATTAACTTTAAGTGAAAAAGATTAAATGAAGTATATTTATTATTTTTTGCTTCAACTTTAACTATGAATTAAAAATTCTATAAAAGCTACCTTGACCAAGAAAATTCCTAAATAAAATTTTTTATTAGAGAATTTCAGATTAAAAAAGTTTGTTTTTACGATAAACATAAAACAATATTGTTAAGTCCAAAGTGTTGTATAGCCACATACATATACAAATATATGTGGAACATAATCAAACATAATGACGAACTTCAATGAACGAACAAATACACTTCTTTATAAAAATATATCTCTCACACTTTATTCTCGAAAGGGTGATGTTTCTTGTGTGTGAGATGTGAGTGGAGACAAGGACGGACTGTTATTTTGACCCAAGTTCTTCCTCGCCCATTGCAGCACTTCTTTCTCATCTTGGCTGGGGTTGCTCAACTGTGGTATACTGAGGGCCCAAAGCCCTCTGTCTGCCGCTGGCTCTCACTTTGGCATCTTGTCTCCAACTGACTCGAACCGTCTGTGCACTTGGTTATATTATTGTTTAACGCCCACCTGCTTCCGCTGTTCTTCCGCTTATTTACACAGGTGCATCTCTTGATTGATGGTTCAGTCGAGGGTCAATATATAACACAAAGGATAAAAAAATAAAATGGTCTTATACTTACTTAAATTAAATATTGGTAAAATTAATTCCAAAGCAAAACTTTCTTTGAATTCCTTAAGCTAACTACGAAAGAAAACTTGTGAAATCTCATATAGAAATTAAAATGCTTTGCTCTCAGACATTTTAAAACAGACTTACAATTCTGGCCCTTCACTGCACCATGAGAAGTCCTTTAGTATAGAGTCCATTCAGCTGGGAGTGTAGGATACATGGATTGCATCTCTTCAGAGGGGTAAGACCTCCCTAACGAGTGTCCTGGATATGACACAAAACTATCTGATGATAAGGGTTCTGTAATACTGGAGCTTTGGGGAATTTGGAGTACCCTTCATTGCCATTGCTCCACAGTCTACTCTGGCCTGGAGTGGTAGTACCTGATAAGGGTCCTATCTACAGGTCAAATAGAACTGTTTAACATTTATACTGAGTGAAAACAAATGACTTATGCTAAAATGAATTATTTGAAATAGAATTGTTTGATGATTTAACTGTGTGTAAACAAATAACTGATGGTTAATTGAATTGTAAATGATATATAAAAATACTTGGAACAATTTAACTTTGTTGACAAATGTTTACAAAACATATATATCTAATATGTGTATAATCTAGATTTGAGAATCTAATAACCTACAATGGTTGATATGCCATAAAATGAAACCAAACAAAACCTTTAGCATAGAACATGATGGTCTTTTTTTAGTTTATTTACTGCTAAATAAAAACCAAAGTGAATATCCTCAAATTATGCTAATTTCATCATTTTTGCCTGGAGTAGTATGTTTATCATATAACAGATATGCATTTGCTTATAATATGATAGATATGTATATGCTTACAATATAACAGATATGAATATGCTTATGGTATAAAAAATATGCATATGTTTTCAATATAACACCTATGCATACGCTTACAATATAACACATATGTATATGCTTACAGTATTAGTGATATGTATATGCTTACAGCATAACAGATATGCATATGCTTATGGTATGATATATATGCATAGGCTTACAATATTATGCATATGCATATATTTACAGGATAACAGATATGCATATACTTACAGTATAACAGATATGCATATGATTACTGCATGATATGTATGCATAAGCTAACAATATAACTCATATATTAAATATAACAGATATGTATATGCTTAAGGAAAAACATAGATGCATATGCTTACCATAAAACAGAGGTGCATATGTTTTCAGTAAAATCAATGATAATTGATGCTTCATGTCAGAAGATATCCATCTCTCTAGTTAAGGCTTTTGTTTACATAGTCATGTGCCTTGTTAGCCAAATGTATGTATAACCATGTGTCTTGTTAGCCAAATGGATGCATAGTCATGTGTCTTGTTAGCCAAATGTGTGTATAGTCATATGTCTTGTTAGCCAAATGTATGTATTGTCATATGTCTTGTTAGCCAAATGTGTGTATAGTCCTGTGTCTTGTTAGCCAAATGTATGTAGAGTGATGTGTCTTGTTAGCCAAATGTGTGTATAGCCATGTATCTGGACAGCCAAATGTGTTTATTGTAATGTGTCTGGATAGCCAAATGTATGCATAGTCATATGTCTTGTTAGCCAAATGTATGTATAGTCATATGTCTTGTTAGCCAAATGTATGCATAGTCATGTGTCTTGTTAGCCAAATGTATGCATAGTCATGTGTCTTGTTAGCTAAATGTATGCATAGTCATATGTCTTGTTAGCCAAATGTGTGTATAGTCATGTGTCTTGTTAGCCAAATGTGTGTATAGTCATATGTCTTGTTAGCCAAATGTGTGTATAGTCATGTGTCTTGTTAGCCAAATGTGTGTATAGTCATTCGTCTTGTTAGCCAAATGTGTGTATAGTCATGTGTCTTGTTAGCCAAATGTATGTATAGTCATGTGTCTTGTTAGCCAAATGTGTGTATAGTCATGTGTCTTGTTAGCCAAATGTATGTATAGTGATGTGTCTTGTTAGCCAAATGTGTGTATAGTGATGTGTCTTGTTAGCCAAATGTGTGTATAGTGATGTGTCTTGTTAGCCAAATGTGTGTATAGTCATGTGTCTTGTTAGCCAAATGTATGTATAGTGACGTGTCTTGTTAGCCAAATGTATGTATAGTCATGTGTCTTGTTAGCCAAATGTATGCATAGTCATGTGTCTTGTTAGCCAAATGTGTGTATAGTCATGTGTCTTGTTAGCCAAATGTATGTATAGTCATGTGTCTTGTTAGCCAAAGGTGTGTATAGTCATGTATCTGGACAGCCAAATGTGTTTATTGTAATGTGTCTGGATAGCCAAATGTATGTATAGTCATGTGTCTTGTTAGCCAAATGTATGCATAGTCATGTGTCTTGTTAGCCAAATGTGTGTATAGTCATGTGTCTTGTTAGCCAAATGTGTGTATAGTCATGTGTCTTGTTAGCCAAATGTGTGTATAGTCATATGTCTTGTTAGGCAAATGTATGTATAGTGATGTGTCTTGTTAGCCAAATGTGTGTATAGTGATGTGTCTTGTTAGCCAAATGTGTGTATAGTCATGTGTCTTGTTAGCCAAATGTATGTATAGTGATGTGTCTTGTTAGCCAAATGTGTGTATAGTCATGTGTCTTGTTAGCCAAATGTGTGTATAGTCATGTGTCTTGTTAGCCAAATGTATGTATAGTCATGTGTCTTGTTAGCCAAATGTATGCATAGTCATGTGTCTTGTTAGCCAAATGAGTGTATAGTCATTTGTCTTGTTAGCCAAATGTGTGTATAGTCATATGTCTTGTTAGCCAAATGTATGTATAGTGATGTGTCTTGTTAGTCAAATGTGTGTATAGCCATGTATCTGGACAGCCAAATGTGTTTATTGTAATGTGTCTGGATATGCATAGTCATGTGTCTTGTTAGCCAAATGTGTGTATAGTGATGTGTCTTGTTAGCCAAATGTGTGTATAGTGATGTGTCTTGTTAGCCAAATGTGTGTATAGTCATATGTCTTGTTAGCCAAATGTATGTATAGTGATGTGTCTTGTTAGCCAAATGTGTGTATAGTGATGTGTCTTGTTAGCCAAATGTGTGTATAGTCATGTGTCTCGTTAGCCAAATGTATGTATAGTGACGTGTCTTGTTAGCCAAATGTATGTATAGTCATGTGTCTTGTTAGCCAAATGTGTGTATAGTCATGTGTCTTGTTAGCCAAATGAGTGTATAGTCATGTGTCTTGTTAGCCAAATGTATGCATAGTCATGTGTCTTGTTAGCCAAATGTATGTATAGTCATATGTCTTGTTAGCCAAATGTGTGTATAGTCATATGTCTTGTTAGCCAAATGTATGTATAGTGATGTGTCTTGTTAGCCAAATGTGTGTATAGTGATGTGTCTTGTTAGCCAAATGTGTGTATAGTCATGTGTCTTGTTAGCCAAATGTATGTATAGTCATGTGTCTTGTTAGCCAAATGTATGCATAGTCATGTGTCTTGTTAGCCAAATGAGTGTATAGTCATTTGTCTTGTTAGCCAAATGTGTGTATAGTGATGTGTCTTGTTAGCCAAATGTATGTATAGTGATGTGTCTTGTTAGCCAAATGTGTGGATAACATGTATCTGGACAGCCAAATGTGTTTATTGTAACGTGTCTGGATATGCATAGTCATGTGTCTTGTTAGCCAAATGTGTGTATAGTCATGTGTCTTGTTAGCCAAATGTGTTTATAGTGATGTGTCTTGTTAGCCAAATGTGTGTATAGTCATATGTCTTGTTAGCCAAATGTATGTATAGTGATGTGTCTTGTTAGCCAAATGTGTGTATAGTGATGTGTCTTGTTAGCCAAATGTGTGTATAGTCATGTGTCTCGTTAGCCAAATGTATGTATAGTGACGTGTCTTGTTAGCCAAATGTATGTATAGTCATGTGTCTTGTTAGCCAAATGTGTGTATAGTCATGTGTCTTGTTAGCCAAATGAGTGTATAGTCATGTGTCTTGTTAGCCAAATGTATGCATAGTCATGTGTCTTGTTAGCCAAATGTATGTATAGTCATATGTCTTGTTAGCCAAATGTGTGTATAGTCATATGTCTTGTTAGCCAAATGTATGTATAGTGATGTGTCTTGTTAGCCAAATGTGTGTATAGTGATGTGTCTTGTTAGCCAAATGTGTGTATAGTCATGTGTCTTGTTAGCCAAATGTATGTATAGTGATGTGTCTTGTTAGCCAAATGTGTGTATAGTCATGTGTCTTGTTAGCCAAATGTATGTATAGTGATGTGTCTTGTTAGCCAAATGTGTGTATAGTGATGTGTCTTGTTAGCCAAATGTGTGTATAGTCATGTGTCTTGTTAGCCAAATGTATGTATAGTCATGTGTCTTGTTAGCCAAATGTATGCATAGTCATGTGTCTTGTTAGCCAAATGAGTGTATAGTCATTTGTCTTGTTAGCCAAATGTGTGTATAGTCATATGTCTTGTTAGCCAAATGTATGTATAGTGATGTGTCTTGTTAGCCAAATGTGTGTATAGCCATGTATCTGGACAGCCAAATGTGTTTATTGTAACGTGTCTGGATAGCCAAGTGTGTGCATAGTCATGTGTCTGGATAGCTAAATGTATGCATAGTCTTGTGTCTGGATAGCCAAATGTATGTATAGTCATGTGTTTGTATTGTCATGACTGAAGAAGCCAGCTTAACCTCTGCAAACAATCTGTTTTGTTGTGCAGTATGTGGCATAGACTGATGCCTTTTGCTTGATGTCTTGCACACCTCGCCACATATTGTGCTGGCGTATTTTGCAGGTCTTGCAAAACTTCATGGTGTCTACATTCATTGTTTGTGTGTGATTAACAAAACCAGCTTTTGATAGAAACACATGTTTACAGGTGCTAAACGTCAATGTATTTGAAGAAATACCAGTAAAATGCAGTAATAATGGTATGTGTTTGTGCTTCACTCATACACCACCCTCTAAATATCAACCATTATGGTCCATTTACAAGTATTAGAAAGATGACTGGTAGCTATATCAAATGCATGTGTTATCACAGAATATCGTATTGAGTGTACGAGATGACCTTCGATCCTAAGGGCTCATTTGAAAGGTGTCATCAGTTAAATCTGGTGGAGAGGTCACTTTAGTTGCTGATAGCAATAGATACAAAGTCAATGGAGATTGGTCACTTGCTTGGATGATTTCATTTGGGAAAAACTGGCAGTCACCAAGTGCCAATTTCTCTGTGTCTACATTATTCAAATTTAGATGTACAAATGCTCTATCACAGATATTGAGCACTCTTCATTTATAAATATGATAATCTAAATAACTATATTATCAACATATATATATATATATATATATAACCAGCTTATTAGCATAGTGGGTAGTGTGTTTGCCAATGGTACAGGAGACCTGGGTTCAATCCCAGGTGAAGTCATATTAAAGATTCAAAACATTGGTACTTAATGCCTCTTTGCTTAACACTCAACATTATAAATTATGGATCAAGGGTAAGTGGAGAAATCCAGAGAAAGGAGTAGCACTCTCTCCTACACCTCGGTGCAGTAGCTACTGGAAAGGGAGCCTTGAGGTGGCCCTTGACTACAGTTGGCCAACTTACTTATATGTATATATATATATATATGTGTATATGTATAAAAGGTGGTCTTTATTTTTTAGTATAACAGATAAGCATATGTTTACAATATGATATAAGTCCATATAGGTATATCTATCTATCTATCTATCTATCTATGAAGAAAATAGAAAAACAAAGTAATCCAAAAGTGATGATTTTATAATAATGAAAAGTCTATTTAAAAATGTTTTTGGTTTTAATAGACCGTTGTTAGGACTTTGAGATGGTGAAAAGTGTTGCTTGAACAGTGATGAAAGTTTTATAAAACATAAATAAAATATCCATCTCTGTTCAAGCAACACTTTTTACCATCTTAAAGTCCTGATGAAGGTTTATCAAAACTGAAACATTTTAATGTTGACTTTCCATGATCATAGATTCATTACTTTTGGATTACTTTGTTTTTCTATTTTCTTCATACTGTCAGATTTATTTCTATTATTGACTTCCTATCTATCTATCTATCTATCTATGTAAAATAACATATGCTTCCAATAAAACTAAAATGTACCTATTTAGAATATAATAGATATATGTACTTACAAAGTAACAGATATGCATATGTTTATAATATTACATGTGTGTGTGTGTGTGTGTGTGAGTTTACAATATGATATAAGCATTTTTACAAAAATTCACATTTACAATAATCATATGCATATCTATGATGTTGTTTACAATATAATAGATATAATAGATATACACATACTTCCAGTTGAATATAATAGTTGTGAAAAGTTCTTGGCTAAACCAAGAAGGCAATTGTTTTTATATAGAATTTTTTGAAATAATTTAAAAAACTTGGGAAGCAATATGCCAATTATGTTAAAGTGTGTGGAATAGTACATCACATGGTTGTAGCTTATTTCCTTCTTGGTTAGGCCAAGAAATTTTCAGCTCCCTCGTAGATACAATTGTATCTCGTTTACAATTTAGCAAATACATTGGATACTAAATAAATATTTGAACGATTTAACAACTTAACACTGGACAAACACATAAGTGACTCTCTCATATGAACTCTTACACATGGACACACAATTGTTAGCTGACCAGCCAAAACTTATGTTCATCAGCTCTGTGCAGATACTGGATGTCGCTAGTAGAACATATCAAGAGTGATGGCCAATAGAAACAAATTGTGATACAGAGTCAAAGGAATCTATGCTATTAGCATGCTCTGATGATGATGATGATAATGATATGGTTTCAAGTATTCTGATCGAATGCTAATAATTTATACACAATTATGTACTTTCACATAACTATTTCTATTTAATAATAATCATTTGCTCGCACACAGTTATATGGTTTCAAGTATTCCAATTCAATACTTCAATCAGTTGGTTAGAGCTGTAGAATATGCCGACTGCATCTCTATGAAGGGGTAAGAACCGCATCCCCACAACTAGTGTCTTATGCCTAACATTAAATCATGTGATAGAGAGACTTCAGTCTTGGAGGTTTGGGGAATGTGGAGTACTCCTTCATTGCCATTACTCCCAGGACCACTCAGACCCAGAGTAGTAGTACCTGTTAGGATTTCATCCATAAGTCAAACAGAACTATTCTGAGATAGCAGTAGTTGAAACCATTTAACAGTGTGCAAACAAATGATTAATGTTAAATAGAAGTGTTAACGTTAAATCGCAATACCTGTAAAAATTCAATGTTGTACAAACAAATGATTAATATAAAATAGAATTATTAGTGTTAGATCTCAATATTTTAAACCATTTAAATGAGTGCAAACAAATGAGCTCTGGTTTGTTTAAAAATAATGTTACCAACAAACTATTCATGAATATTAAATGGTTCCAAGTATTGCTATATAAGATTAACAATTCAGTTAAACATCAGTCATTTATTTACTCACAGTTAAATGGTTTCAGGTATTGCTATGTATCACAGACAATTCAATTAAACATCAGTCATTTGTTTACACACAATTAAATCCTCAAACAATTTCATTTCTAACAATTCAATTTAGCATAGGTCATTTGTTTGCACTCAGTTTAAATGTCAAACAGTTCTATTTGACCCATAGATAGGACCCTATCAGGTGCTACCACTTCGGGCCAGAGTGGACCTTGGAGTGAGGGCAGTGAAGCAGGAACTCTGCGTTCCCCAAAGCCCCAGCATTACGGGAGATTGTTCAGTGTCACATCCAGGATACTTGTTTTGAGGGGATTTTACCCCTCTGCAGAGATGCAGTTGGTGTATTCTATGGCCCCAGCCGACTGGGCTGGTTGGTTGATTGGATTTGTAGCATGTTGGTTTATAGGTTTATTTAATGCTAACGTCAGTCTTTTTTTTCATCATTAATTATATAGTTTTAAGTAACTGATCATCATACTTGGTAAAAAAATTATAGCTTTGAGTAACTATTCTTAATACAAATGATTTGTGCCTAGTTATATAGCTTCAAGTATTTCCACCTAATACTTATAATTTATGCACTGTTATATGGTTTTAAGTATTTCTATCTAATACTAATAACTTTAAAACAGAGCTATTTTAACCATAGATGGATTGCTAACAAATACTACCACTCTAAGTCAGAGTGGACCTGGTAGTAATTGCAATGAAGGAGAGACTCCATACTCCCAAGAGCTTGAGCCTCATCATTAGATGCAGTTTAGTTTCATATCCATCATGCCCATATTTTAGAGGGGAGGGTGTCTTAACCGCTGCAGGGAGTACATTCAGTGTATTTTAAGCCATACCTATAGTGTAACATAAAGAGTACTTTTTTTCTACAGGAATATGTCTAAGTCAGACCCGTATAGATTTTAACATGTATTTTTCTGAGTTCAATGCAGTGGGGGTGAGTATTTACAGAGAAACTTTAAGTATAAATATGGAATTTAATGGGTGATCTTGCAAAATAAATTTATAAATCAGAGGAGAGGGGAGTGGAAAGAGAATAGAGAAAGACAGAGAAATGAAGAGAGAGAGGGTATTATAGTGAAGTAGGAGTGAGGGGGTGAAGGAATTGGGGAGAGAACTAGAAATAGGGAATAGCGGGAAGAGGGAGAAGTGTGTAGGAGAGAGAGAGAGAGAGAGAGAGAGAGAGAGAGAGAGAGAGAGAGAGAGAGAGAAATGAAACAAAAAAATAAATAAATAAAACAGGTGCATGTATTTCCGAACAGTGAAATGCTGCAAGAAATGATAAAATTTTTTTATCCAAACAATTTTTTTTCTTTTTTCCTTTCATTTCTGGGCTTTTGCAACGAAGAAAAAATAATTGAAGAAGATTTTTAAAAATTTTTTGAAAATTAAAAAAACAAACAAAAAAAAATGAAAAAGAAACATTTTTTTGTTTTGTTTTGTTTTGTTTATTTTTCTGTCTTTCTTTGTTTTTATTCATTTATCTATTTATGCATGTTATTTTTATTTTTTATTTTTATATTTGACTTTCAAATTTCTGCTGCTCCACTGCCAACAGTGACAGGGTGATTGGTTTTAATTAGAGTCTGTTGGGGAAGTAGTTAAGGCGTTTATTTTGTAGTGGTGTAAGTATAAAAATAGAATGAAAGAAAATAGAGAGAACAAAATGGAGGAAAGACACTGAGTCCCACAAACCAATCAACAGGCAAGGAGTGGGGCTGATAGCTCTGAGGATAGTCAGAGTGAAGGTGGGGGCAAAGGAGCAAAGGATTGTGGGTAAGAGAAGGGAAAAAATAAAAATAAAAAGGTACTGTAATAATGATTATGATGGTGGAGATGGAGGTGTCATGGTGATGGTGGTGGTGATATAACAAAGAAAGTAATGAGGATTAGGATGATAAATCAGGATCAAGATATATTAAAAACTTATACTGTATTACATAATGATTCTCCATAATGAATTGGGAAGATGTCATTAACAAAGCTTAGCTTAGTTTGGCACAAGGCTAGAAATATGGAGTAACTCGTGAGAACCGAACTCACAAAAAAATGGCTTTCTAGTCTAGCTCACTAATCACTTCACCTGCCCTCTCATTATGGTCTAGAATATGCTAAGAGGTAAGAGCCTCCTATCACCCTAAAAAAGAGGACCCGTGTATTGCAGTAAAAATCATCTGGTGGTAAGTCTTCAGTTCTTAAGGGCTGAAGAGTATCAAGTCATCTTTACATAGCCATTACTCCCAGGCTCACTTTGACCTGGAGTGGTAGTACCTGCTAGGGTTTCATCTATGAGTCAAATAGATGTTTGAAAATTATTAGTATTAGATAAGAATACTTGAAACAATATAATTGTTGAAATTATTAGTATTTTGAAAATTATTTGAAGCTATAACTGATTACAAATTATCATCATTAGTAACTTGAAATCATACAATTGTTTGCCAAAAAAAACCCAAAAAAACAAATGAATAGAAAAGACTTTAGAGTTAAATCATCCAACAAGGAATGAAATGCTAGAAAACCAACAATAGTTCATCATAATGTTGTATACCCATTCAGGGTATACATTATATATAGCCCTTTCTTGGCCAATCAGTCTGTACTCATCTCTTCATTTCATTTTATTTTTCAGTTGTCTTGTTAGTCACTTTGTGTCTCTTTCATGTCGTCATCTTTGTTCTTGTTGGTTGTCTTCTGCCATTATTTCTTGTTCTAAGTTCTCTGTGAGGATGATTTTGTATGCACAAAGCCCAGTTGGCTGGGACTGTAGAATACACTGGCTGTTTCTCTGCAGTGGGGTAAGACCCCTTCTCAACAAGTGTCCTGGATATGACCCTGAACAATCTGATGGTGAGGCTCCAGTAATGCTGGAGCTTTGGGGAATGCAGAGTACCTGGTTCATTGCCATTGCTCCTAGGTTCACTCTGGCCTAGAGTGTTTCATCAATTAACTGACTGTAAAAAAATGACTGATGATTAATTGAATTGTTAGTGATGCATAGCAGTACATGGAACCATTTAACTGTATGCAAACCAATAAGAAATGTTGACTAGAATTATTGGTGCAAGATAGCAATACTTGAAACTCTTTAACTGTGTGCCTAAATTGAATAATTAGTTTTACATTGTGATACTTGAAACCATTTAACCGTCTGCAAACTGATGAGTAATGTTGAATGGAATAATTAGCATTAAATAGCAATACTTGTAACCTCTTCACTGCCTGTAAACAAATGATTAATTTTGAATAGAATTATTAGTGGTTGATAGCAATAATTGAAACCATTTAACTGTGTAAAAACAATAGTGTGCAAACAACTTAGTTCTAACTCATTTAAAAATGAAATTACTTACAAACTATTCACTTACAAATCATATGTATATCCATTAACATGTATGGAAACAAATAACTGAACTTACATTGTAACTGTTACATTGCAATTGTTGAAACCATTAAACTGTGTGCAAACAAATAAACTCAGGCTCATTTAAAAATGTATCAACAAAATGTGTTTATAAATTATATGTTTGATATATATATATGTGGGAATGGGATTTGGTATTAAATAACCAACAATTGTTGATATACCATAGAACCCAGCTAAGCCAAACATTCATATGCACATATTACTTATATTTAGTGGCAACTTTGCAAATTCCCATCACCTGTCTGACTAAATGGGAGTCATTGATAAGAATAGAGTTGGAGCAATTTAACCACTCGAGTTAAGCATTTACTACTGACTAACCAAACTTTTGGGATCATCCGATCACATGATTTTTTCCTCCAATCAAAGCCATGTTCTCAAAATGACCTCTAACTCATCAAATATCAATATAGTTTTCCAATGCCATTTTAAACCATTCTACTCTATCACATGATAGATTCCACCAATCTATTACACCGACCTGCAATGATTTCAAGGTTGAAATATTTAATAGCTGCCTAATAAGTAGAGTGTTTGCCAATGGTCTCGAAGACCAGGGCTCAATCCCTGGTCGAGTCATACTAAAGACTCAAAAAATGGTACTTGATGTCACCTTGCTTAACACTCAGCATTATAAGGTAAGGATCAAGGGTAAAGTGGAGCAATCCAGGGAATGGAGTAGTGCCCTACCCTACACCTCAGTGTTGTAGCTATTGAAAAGGGAGCCTTTGGGTCACCCTCAACTGAGGTTGCCAACTTAACTTATTTATGCTGAATCAAAAAATCATACTTATTTTTTCTAATCAGATCAAATTTTTAAGATACAAACTCTTACTTGAAATGTATAGAACAGTATTATAACTCGATTCATTTTCTTAAACAAATAATGCAAAATTTAGGGCTGATATATTTACAGAAGGCTCACATTGAGCCATAATAAACTAAAAAAAATACACAAAAGAAGCTATTTATAAATGAAAGCTCTTTTCAGGAACTTCCTCTTGTGCTTGGCAGTCACCTCATCCCATTTCAAGTATCAGTAGTAGTCAGTGAGAAAGTTTACATCCCACCAGCCTTGGTAGCACTATTCCATAATGTGAATATCTTGATGAAAGTGCTCACCTTGTTCTTCATTCAAATCTCCTCAGTTCTTTGGAAAATAATCTAAGTGTGACCACAGAAAGTGCCTCGAATTGATGGAAACTCTTCCGTAGCTCTTCAATTTCCATCTTGTATTTTTCACACCAGTGGTTTCCCAGGAAGTTTGTAACTACTAGCTTCAGTGACAGCCAGGCAGACAGTTCAACTTTGGTCAGTGCTTCCTCAGACATTGGGTCCTTCATAAGTTCTCTTATTTGAGGACTGTCAAATACACCAGCCTTGAGTTTCTCCATGCTTATCCGTGGGAACTTCTCATGGAGGAAAGAAAACCCGATGACTTCCCAATCTATTGCCTTCAAAAAAATTTTCATTACTTCTAACTTGATATGTAAGGGTGGAAACAGTATTTTGGTTGGTTCAATGAATGAGAGGGTGACTGAACATTATGTGAGCCAGGTTTTAACCCTTGTTTTAACAGCCACTCTTGTCTGACATAATGTTGGTTGTTAGCCTGGCTGTCCCAGAAACACAGAAAACAAGGATACTTTGTGTACTGACCTTGGAGCCCTAGGACCAGTCCAACCACCTTAAGATCACCATACATCAACCATTTGCACTCCTGGTGGTTAACAGCAAACAGCAAATGATCCATGCTGTTGTGAATTTCTGTCATTTGTACTGAACGGCCTATAGGGAAAGATGAAAAACTATTCCTATTATGTAGAACTGCTTTGAGACTTCAGCTGGATGAGTCAATAAAAAGTCTCCATTCTGTAGCATCATACTCTAAGCTCATTGATTTAATCAATCCAGCAATGTTGTTGCAATAAACCAATGATGACTTATCCTGGGACATGAAAATCTATCTTAATTCTCTCTCACAGTCTTGTTACCAGTAGAATGGTGTTACTGGTACCAACAGATATTTCTCTTTGAGACGTGAACCCGGCAGCTGAACAGGTTCCTTTGAAAGGTTCAGGTCTTATGTCAGTTTGTTAAGTTCTGCTTGTGTCAAGAGTACTGGCTCGTTGTCTTCTGGCTTGTATGCATCATCCTCAGCTACAACAGTTGTGTCACTATGTTCAGAATCAGAGCTATATTCCATGTTACCATCTGGCTTAAGAACAGGAAGGTCTGGGCTATGAGGAATTGGTCTTATGGCAGAAGGGACAACAGGGTACTGGAGATGGTGCTTGTTCTTGCAATTTATTTCTTTTAGATTTATCATGCAGAAATAGCAGTCTATAATGTAATCTTTTCCCTCCCTCCGGACCATTGGAATGGTAAATGGCATACTCTTCCTTTTACCATTCCTCCAATCCCTCAAGTTATCCACACATGTTTTATAGCTAAGGTGGGGAGCGAATGGGTTATCCTGATCCTCTTGTTTGACTGCAAAGTAATTGTGATATACCTTCTTCACAAAGTGATTTTTGGTTGATAGTTTGGAAGAACCACCTTATCACAGATATAACAGAACCTGTCTGGATTATTCTTTCACTTGTGATCTATTCTTACTAGAATACAAATGTCAAGCTGAAAAGAGAAAAAAATAAATGAGTACTCAGCTCAATGTTGACTATTTTCACAATATATTAAATCATTTTAAGCTGAGCGATAAGCCCTGCCTCTCTCTAGATATGTGGGTGTTAGCGAGTAGGTTGGTACACTGTTGTTATGTATGCATATAACATTATATGCTATACTAAACATCAGGCACCCATGATCAACTGTGACAAGTAGATCCACAGATTTTTGAATAAGTGTTAGTGTCATGTACAACTTGTTGCGAAGAATTCAAGCACAACTTAAAAACCATACCTGACCAAACACAATGAATGGTATTTTTGAATTCAGCATAAAATGGTGATCATATATCACTTGATAAACCTTTGACCTTTGGAAAAAGATTTTTAACGCAGGTCAGTGTTATTTAACAATGATTGCTTCAAGTAACTATTTTCAATATAAATAATCATCATACAGTTATATATTTTTAAGTATTCCTTTCTAATAGTAATAATTTTTTGGCAATTACATAGTTTCAAGTAACTAATAAAATTTAGTCCTTTTAAACAGGTAAACATTTCATATTTAATTACAATATAAATGTTTTGTGAGCCATTAATGTTTAAAATGGTTTTGATTTTAAATATTATCTCAAACAGATCATAGATAAGATCCTAACCGATAGTACCATTGAAGGTGTGAGTGAATTTGGGACTAATAACAATAAAGTTGTGTATCCTCACACTCCCCAGAGCTCTTTAACTGGAGCTTCACTACTGGATACAGTTTCATACCATTCCCAGGACACAGCTATTATGGGTATTACTGTTTATGTAAACTACGGTATCACAGGTAGGGTTTATTAAACACATGTATCCAAATTTTCTCTTATAAATCAAGGGTTGGGAAATAAGAGTAAATTACAATTGATCAAGTAATATTGAAATTTCTGAGAGAAATGAAGGGTTAATAAATGCTACCCTTCTCCAAGAAAATGTTCCTAAACCCCATTATTTTCTTCTTGTACTCCTTAATGAAATTCTTTTCAAAGCTCCTGGGTGATAGAATCTCTGAATATAATCATGTTGGGATAGTGACAAAAAGGGTCCCCAGATTGCTGTTATAAATAGTTACATAGCAAAATCTGGTGGTAGAGAAACATGAAATGGTAATTACAGTTATCTTTTAGTGCTAAATGCATTTGAACCTGATATATACAGGTAATATTAGGATTCTTCTTATTACTGCCCATTGACTTTATCACAACTTTATAATTCCTTTGCTTAACTTTAGTCATTTTCTGTGTTAAGTAAATATTGGTAAGGAGAAAAAAAATTATAATTAAACACTAAATTTTAGGGATTTTGATTTAATGATTGTTTCGACATCCAATCTATGTATCCTCCATTGAAGTTCCTAAGGAGTATTGAGCAAGATTTAATGGAAGAATACAAGTATTTTCTATATACTACTAAAAATTTTTTTAATATATATATATATATATATATATAAAGGCATACTTAGCATACAGAAAAGCTTCCTCTAGCTCAGTCAGCTGGGGCTGTAGAATACACCGACAGCATCTCTGCAGAGAGGTAAAATTTCCTTACCTAATGAGTGTCCTTGACATGACACTAAACAATCTGATAGTGAGACTTCAGTCTTTGAACATTGGGGAATATGGAGTACTCCTTCATTGCCATTACTCTCAGGTCCACTCTGACCCAAAGTGTTAGCACATGATAGGGTCCTATCAATGGGTCAAATAGTACTGTTTGACATTTAAACTGAGTGCAAACAAATGATTTATGCTGAACTGAACTGTTTGAAATAAAACTGTTTGATGATTTAACTGTGTGTAAACAAATGACAGATGTTTAATTGAATTGTTAGTGATACATAGCAATACTTGGAACCATTTAACTGTGTGCAAAAGAATGAGCTTAGGCTCTTTTAAAAATGTTATCAACAAAATGTATTTACAAATCATATATTTAATATATATGTATAAAGAGGATCTGGCATTGAATAATCAACAATGATTGATATGCCATAAAACCCAACCAACCCAAATCATATATATTTAATATAAATGTATAAAGAGGATTTAGCATTAAATAACCTACAATGGTTGATATGCCATAAAACCCGACTAAACCCAATCATATATATTTAATATAAATGTATAAAGAGGATCTGGCATTGAATAACCGACAATGATTGATATGCCATAAAAACAAACTAAACCAAACCACACCAAACCTACCTAGACTTGGGCATTTTTTTCAAATTTGAAAAATATTCAATATATCTTAATTTATATTTATTTGCACACTGAGTTCTATGTGCAGCTATAGTTGTTGAACTTCTCATGCTGTGCCATGTGTATATATCATCTAATTTCATACTATGTCTCTATTTCTTTTTATTCATTTATACATCGATGTATAACAATTCATATTTGTAACCTGGAAATCAATCTTTGTTAATCGAGTGTTTCGTTAAATGTTTTTCTATTAGTACTTTTGTTATACATTTTCTATTGTCTAGGCATATTGCTTTAGAGTTCTCTATCTTGATGCTTTTGATGCCATTTTATCATCATAAGGAAATAGAATCAGTGACCTCAGCTTCAAACCTGGATTAGGCTGTTTGCATTTCACTTTGCACTAATACCCTTAGGAAAGGCATGAATCCATCTGTTATTTCCCAGTGATGCATAAGACCTCCACTTAAAAAGAAGGGGTGTCCTGTGTATGACACTAAATTATATTAGATGATAAGGCTCTAGTTCTGGAAATCTGGGGAGTGTGGAGTACCCCTTCCTTGCAATTACTTCCAGGTCCAGTCCATCCTGGATTGTTAATACCTGTTAGGGTCCCATCTATGGGTCAAATAGATCTGTTTGAAAATTGATGCCATATAACTAAATTATTCATATTAAGTATAGTTATTTGAAGGTATAATTGTTTCCTAAGGATTATTAGTTACTTGAAACAATATAACTGAACACAAACAAATGACTATTATCAAATAGAAATTATTACTCAAAGCCATATGATTATTTGTATTAGATAGGAATATTTGATATCCAATTATGAGCCAAAACTTTTAAGAAACAACTACTCAAAAAATGTAAATATAAATGTACAATATACACGATTTCTTAATCTCTTGGCATAAAATAACCCTAGATAGGTTGACATGCCATTAAAATCAGTCAATCAATCAAAAACAAAGTATTTCTTAAGAATTTAGGGAATTTAATCATAAAAGAAATAAACAAGCTAATAAGAAAACAAAAAACAAACATTATACTAACACATTGTTTCCCTCGGTGAGTTTTGCCGAAACCCATTGTTCCATATAAAAATTATTGGGTTCTATGAGGTAAGGTGCCTTTTAGTAAAGTTTAAGAAAAAAAAAAGAATCTTATAAAAATCCATAATCACAATTCTCAAAATATTATTTTGCAAAATTGAAAGAATCATATTTATCTTGGCAAAAGAAAGAAGTGAAAAAAAATTCAACCCATTGATAAAATTCCCTAATCTGCTCAAATAATTTTTTAAGAACAATTACAAATTTCTAACAAAAAAGAGAGTTGTGTTTTACTTTTAAGTTTCATTTATTATACAATTTTACAGGAATGAATTTCTGATCTTTCAAATATTTTGGATTGTAGCTAGCTAGGGCTCCTTAGAAAAAGATGACCGCTTCTCTCCACCCCCCTCATACTGTATGAGACCTTGTGCTTCAAAATCACTGTGTTTTCATTGTTAATTCTAAATAAACCTTTCAAATATTTTTCCAAATAATTTTTGCTTCCTCTAGTGTCTTATTAAAATTAGGATGGTAAGGGTTGTGGGAAAAAAATTCAAATATAGGTTCTATAGGGGTGGACTGAGTTGTTTGCCTATTGGGTAGTACCTGAGAACCTAAAGCACAAACAGACCTGAGAAGTAAGTTTCATTTTGGAAGCAGCCTCAAAGTAATTATAATTCAAATGTATTATAACTAAAATGTTTTTTACACTACAAATCCCTGCTGTTAAATTAACAACCAAATTCACTGTACTCACTCTACTCACACTTGTGGCTACTTTCTGAATTTGGGTTCAAGTGAGACTACCCCTTATTTGGGGTTAGGTTCTTGAATAGCCGTTTTATTTATTTGTTTTTTATGGCTTTCGTAATTGACTTTTCAAGAATTCTGTAGACAAAAATTTGTTATTCATAGAAAGTTTATTATGATTGATCAAAACAAATCAAGGCTTGGCATTTAAGAATGAACTGGTTTGACTTGAAAGGCAAAGTTTACTCCAAAAGGATATATATATACGATAGGTTTGACTTACCAAAGCTTGTTCTTTTGGTTTGCATTGGCCAGATTTTACCTGTAACCCATTATTCATCTTTTAATTTAGAACACTTTGATCTTATTATCTTGCATATTACTTTCTGCCCAATACATACTCTTACATTATTACAGATTTGCATTAAATATTGCATAATACATCATAATAATTACTAATCTTTTACTTTCTGTGTTGACTGGGGCTGTAGAATACATTGGCTGCACCTCTACAGAGGAGTAAGACTCCCCCATAACAAGGCATCAGTTGGTCATGGGTGATAACTCATAATGGTTAAGGATGGGATCTTGGTGGTTGAACTGTCTTTGACCAGCAACCAAGCAGTCAACTGACTTGCAACTGACCACTTTGCCTTTTACTGGGTTAGACAGGTAGTTGGACAGGCCTGATGCAATCAGTTGGTTGGTCATGTCGAATCCTAGCACCTATATATTTAGTCCCAGCTGTATTCTTCAATCTGCACTTGTGGCAAACTCCTAACCCATTTTTATCTCATAGGTGCAAGAAGGCAGTGGCTGAGGGTCAATTGTATTGAGAAAATAAGACATTGATCACTGTTAAATTGTATGGCAATAAATATTGTTTACTGAAAGCCTGAAATTGGCAGGGGCTGAGAAATCTTTGCTTGAGTATACTGGTAGTGTATCCCTGTCTCAAACAAAGTGAATGGATTTCCTCCTTAAAAAATTCCCAACTCAAGTTGAACCCCATAGTGGGTGGTGGAACTCAGAACCAGTGTAAAACAAATACCAGTTATGGGTTCTTCAAATAAAAAAGCAAAATTATATTTACCTGAGTCTAATTCAGAGAATGATGATGCAGAATTCCAAAGATTCATTATACTTAAATCTTTGAAAGAGAAGTGCCTAGCCAAATCATCTCATTTCGTAATAGAGAAGGTTATTTCAGACTGAGCAACTCCTGGGATTTTCCAAAAGATAAGAAATGGAAATTTGCTCATGAAGGTGGACAGCCAGATGCATGCTGAAAATAACCTCAAAATGAAGATGTTCCACACTATGAAATGCAAAGCATATTCACATGAAAGATTTAGGTCCTCAAAAGGGTTTATAAGGAGCTGGGAGCTATCCTAGGTTACATCAGAAGAAATAAGAGTAACCTTGGGAAAAGTAAGGGATCACAAACTACAAAAGAATAACCATCAGAAAGAGTGGAGAGGAAATATAGACAAGTACATCCATAATAATTTACAATCAAAGATGTAAAAATTGGATATTACCTTGAAAGATTGGGGAACAATACATCTCTGCATTCTTGAGGTGCTTTAAATGTCAAAGATATGGCCACCACAGTGAGGGCTTCAGAGGATGACAGACATGTGGAAGGTGTGGCCAAAAAGAGCAAGACCACATAGAAGAAGATTTCCAAAGGAAACTAAATGCCCAAACTGTCAAGAAAACCACTCCACTTTCTCAAGATCTTGTGACATATACAAAAAAGAGAGGATAATACTTGAAGTAAAGTATCAATAAAATGTGCCTTTTTTCAATATCAAAGGATAGTAGGCTCCTACATCGGAAAGAACACTTACATCTCTGTAGCATAGAGAGTGAACCCAAATAGAAACAGTAATCAACCAGACAATTACAGAACTCTCATTGAAAAGCTAATCCAATCAGAACCAAATGATTGGCCCAGGTTTCAAGAGCAGCTGAAAAACCTACTCTTGACTGAAATTCATCATACAGAAGCTTAAACAAAAAGAACTCTATGTAAACAAAGAAAAACAATCCAATGAAATAACCTAAGAAAAAAAACAAACACTCAAACACGAAACACACCTCCAAAAAATACAAAATCTACAAAACTAAGGTCACATATGTCTCCAATTTATCCACCAAAAACCTTCAAAGACAGATTAAAAAAGCATGTTTCCCAAAAAGCTAGAACCAATCAAACAAAAACCAGAATCTCTCATTGATCAGTCTAGAAAAAACCCATATCAACACCAAAGTGAACACTGAAAGACCAGGAAGCGCTTTCAAACTATCCTCAGCCAAACTTGATAGAGACCTTTTAACATCAAGAATAAAGCCTGAAAGAAAAAACAAAACAATATTCAGGGATCAAACAAATCCATAAAGAGAAAGTATGGATATTGAAACTGATAACATAATTGCAAACCTCAATATATATATATATATATATATAGATAATAATAATAATAATAATAATAATAATAATAATAAAAATAATCTAGCTATGGCCTGGATTGACTACAAAAAAAGCATCTGATATGGTGCCACAAAGCTGGATACTACACGGTCTCAAAATGTACAAAATATCACATGAAGTCATAAACTTCATCGAACAGACCATGCAAACCTGGAGAGTGGAGCTGACAGCAGGAGGAAGAAACATTGCTGAAACAAAGATCCAAAGAGGGATTTTCCAAGGAGATGTACTCTCACCCTTACTATTCATAATAGCTATGATGCCACTGAACCACATACTCAGAAAATGCGCAGCAGGATGCAAACTCAGCAGATCACAAGAGAAGATCAACCACCTAATGTAAATGGATGACATTAAATTATTTGCAAAAAATGAAAAAGAACTGGAAACTCTCATACACGGTGTTAGAATATACAGTCAGGACATAGGAATGGAATTTGGCATACAAAAATGTGCCATGCTCGTCATGAAAAGTGGCAAACGACATATGACTGATGGAATGGAACTAGAAAATCACAACAAAATTAGAACGCTCAAAGAAAATGAAACCTACAAACACTTAGGTATCTTGGAGGCTGACACCATAAAACAAGTGCAAATGAAAGACACGATCCGAAAACAATATCTCAGGGGAACGAGAAAACTACTCGAGACAAAACTCTCCAGCAAGAAACCTCATCAAAGGAATAAATACTTGGGCTGTGCCCCAAGTCAGATATTTGGGACCCTTTCTCACGTGGACCAGAGAGAAACTTAAACAAATGAACCAAAGAACAAGAAAACTAATGTAATGGCCATAAGGCATTACACCCCAGAGACGACATTGACAGACTATATATATCTAGAAAAGAGGGAGGAAGAGGACTTGCCAGCATCGAAGACAGCATTGACACATCAATACAACAGCTCAAAGACTACATAGAAAAACATGAGCGAGGACTAATAACAACCATCAGAAATGATACGGACAACACAATAGACGAAAGAATGACAACAACTAGGAAACAAAAATGGGAGGAAAAACAACTCTATGGCCGTTTTAAATGTCTAATAAACAACATCTCACACCAGAAAACCTAGACCTGGCTAAGAAAAGGAAACCTTATGACAGAAACGGAATCCCTCCTACAGGACAATGCCACAAGAACCAATCATATCAAAGCGAGAATAGATAAGACGCAACAAAATAGTAAATGTTGGCTATGCGGTGACAGAGACGAAACGATCAATCACATATTAAGCAAATGCAGCAAATTAGCACAGAAGGAGTATAAGGCGAGATACAACTGGGTTGGCAAGGTGATCCACTGGGAAATGTGCAGGAAATTTCAATTTGACTATACAAACAAATGGTATATGCACAACCCAGCACCTGTCCTAGAAAATAACACGCATAAACTCCAAGGGACTTTAACATACAAACGGATCAACTAATCCCAGCTAGAAGACCAGACCTTATAATAATCAACAAAAAAAAGAGAATTTGCAAGATTGTCGACTTTGCTGTCCTGGCGGACCACAGAATAAATCTGAAGGAAAGTGAAAAGAAGGATAAGTATCTTGACCTTGCTAGAGAATTGAAGAAGCTGTGGAGCATGAAAGTAACGGTTGTGCCAATTGTGATTGTTTTGTTGGGCACAATAACTAAAGGATTGTTAAAAGGCCTAGAGGACTTGGAAATTGGTGGACGGGTAGAGACTATCCAAACGACAGCATTGCTAAAAACGGCCAACATCCTGAGACGAGTCCTGGAGACTTGAGGAGACTTGCTGTCACTCAAACTCCAGTGAAAAACCATCAGCTAACACTGATGTGAAAAAATCTAAAGGAGTAAATAATAATAATAATAAATAAATATTAGATATATATATTCAATTCATAGAATTTAGACTGCAGTCTAAATTCCATGAATTAAATACATATATCTAATATATATTTATTATTATTATTATTATTATTATTATTATTATTATTATTATTATTATTATTATCATATAATAGCTCTATCTTAGATATTGAGCACTCTCCATATTATATTGCACTTGGTTCGCCACAATCCTACAAAGTGATTTAGTGACAACCAACACTGTTATAATATATATATATATATATATATATATATATATATATATATATATATATATATATATGAAAGCAATCAGGATTGATATAGAAATATAAATATGTGTAATTGTTTTTTCCTTAATAGTGATGGTAAGAAATTACAGGTGAAGATTAGTGCAATACTTGAAACCATTAAACTGTATGCAAACAAATTATCTCTGACATGTTTAAAAAGTTACTTATAAACTATTCACTTAAAAGTCATAAATGTATACACATGATTTGGCATTGAATAACCATTAAATTAAATGATAAAACCTATTGTCTTTTACCTGGTATCAAATACTTCTTATACATCACCCTTTACCATTTTACTTTGTAATTTATCCATTCAGTATAAATGATTGGGCTTATTAAGAGAAAAAAGCTACAAAATTTACCCTGAGAGAACAAGCTGCTTATATATGATATAAGTGAAGTGAAAAGCACAAAGGGACATATTTGTACTTGCCGTTTCATAGTTGCATGATCATCAAACAATACATGTATATGTATGTATGGAAGGATACAAATGTAACCCAGTAAAAACAGAACATTGTCGGAAGATTTTTTATACTTGAAATGATCCAACTTATAACAATATACTTTAAATCCTCTAATCTAGAGAATATAGAAATGTCCTGTTCAATAATCCAAATTCTCAATACAATGTAGACAACTATGAAATACTAATTAGAATCCTCCACTTCTTCCTAAATAGAAACTTTGATACCATCATGAGCCACTGTTACACCAGGAATAAAACAGATTCAAAAGTTGTCTTGAAAATTCTATAAATAGAAAGTCATTTGACATTGAGCCAAATGGCTACTGAAGGTGGCCTTTAAGTAGATAAGATTAAAAAATCAAAGGAAACAGCAGGTGTATTTGTATGCTTGTAAAATCCGGGAGAACACAAAGCTTCAATAGAACTAGAATAGAGCTGGCGTTGGATGAGAAGTTTGTCACTAAGAAAGTATTTTAACTATTCCCTAGCACTAGAGATAAACACTCCTATAGATTTCTTTATATCTTTTGAGATTTAAATCTTTAGAAACAAACTAGCAGAAGTACCTGGCCATGAGTGGACAAAAAGGATTTTAGGAACATTAGTGAATGGGATTAAATGAGAAGAGTAAATTAAGAATTAAAAAAAATGCATCTTTATTTGTAGTTGGAAACCTTTGCCTATTAAGTCAAATGAAAAGTATTCTTTTATTTTATGAATTGTTTTTTATTTTTTTAAAATTGTTTTTTAATTTTTAATTCTTTTTCAGTTTACATTTCAAATAATATATAAAAATATGTAACCTGATACTGGTGAAAGGTTTAAAATATTTTCATGATCTTTTTGGTGGGGAGGGGCTCCAATAGTTTTTAATTTTTTCACTATTAATGCTCTGTAACAGAACAATTTAAAAAAAAATAATTTTTGAGAAAGCAGTTTACTTTTAATTTAAATTTTTATTTAGCCTATAAGAATATGACAATAAAAAGAATCTAAGAATTCACATATAATATTCTTTAATTTTAGGGATTTTTTTTATTTACATTTAAAATATTATTTTTAAAAATGTAAGCCTAAATTTGAGAGTGATTTGAAATATTATTAAATTTTTTTTTTTTTTTTGCAAATTTAAAAAAAGTATTACAAAAATTTTAATCCACTTCTTAATTACGTGTTAAGTTATAGTGATAAAAAATGTATAAGTTAAATTCATTTTCTTTTTTACCCTATAAAATATAACAATAAAAAGGTCAAGAATGAAAAATCTGTCTTTGTTTTTGGGTGGAAAATTTTTCATATTGATTCTAATGAAAAGTATACAGTTATTTTATAAATAGTTTACTTGTTTTTAAAAAGCTTTTGTGTCAAACTGTTTAAAAATTAGAATATTTTGTTCCGAGAAACATGGGAAATATTCATACTAATAAATTAGTGTTTGTGTTATTAATATACAAAGCTTTCATTTAATCTTTGTTATTTTTTCTCTCTAAAAATTTAATTGGTACAAAAAAAAGAACTAAGAAATAAAAATGTGTCCTTACAATAAAAAGAAGCTAGGAATCAAAAATGTAAAATTTCTCAAATTACAATTTCTTTTTTTAGTTTATATTTAAAATAGTATTTTAAAAACATACACTTGCTTTGAAACATATTCATGAACTTTTTAATTCTATAAAAAGATTAAGAATTTTTTTTAACGATTAGTACCAAATTACAAAATAATTTTTGAAAAAGCATTAAATTCGAATTTAGCCTATGGAATCTGTGAGATATTTAAACATGGTGTACTTAAGATGAACTGAAGAGTCGTACATGCTTTTTGACTTATTCATAAAGGACTGTGAAGAGTTCTACAAATTGAGTGATTTTTGATAATTGAAATTTATCATTTAATCAGTAAAAATTAAAAGCTAGATTTTTCTTATTATGTACTTTTTCTTATTATAAACATATTAAAGTTTATGTATGATTTTAAGGCTCACTGACATCTCTTTTCTGAGTTGTAAACCAACATTTACATGCTGAAACAGATGCAGCTTTTTTACATATATATATATATATATATATATATATATATATATATATATATATATATGTGGTTTGGTTTGGTTTCTTTATTTAATGGCATATCAACCTTTGTAGGCTATTTAATGCCAAATCTATTCTCCTAGAAGAATAGTAGTGGTACTATTTAACCCATAGTTGGGAGGATAAGGGGGTTCATACCTTTCCTAAGGGTATTTGCCCGAAAGTGAACGTAATAGTGCGACTGGAGTACGAACTCGCTTACTACGATTCTGCAGTTCATCGCTTTAACCATTACACCACAAGGACACGCCTTATATATATATATATATATATATATATATATATATATATATATATATATATATATATATTCAAGAATGTACATATCTTTATAGAATTCATGGCAATTATGGGTTAAGGGACCAGTAAAGCTTTTCTTTTCCAGAGGGCCCACGTCATTGTTAGTCCACTCTAGGGATTCCATGATGTTTTAGAAAATCATACAAGGACAAACCAAGTTTTGGAATCAGTGTTCAAAAAAATTTTTTCCAGTCCCTCAGTCCATCCATAAAACTATCTCAAAATGTATATGTCCTGAGTATAACAGTAAACTGAATTTGGTTGTGAGACACCAGTTCTGAATCTCTGAGGAATGTAGAGTACCCCTTTGTTACTCCCAGGTTCACTTGAATCTGGAGTGGAGGGTCCCATCTATGGGTCAAGTAGATCTGTTTGAAAATTATTTGGCTTAGTTTAGTTTCTTTGTTTAATGACATAGATTATTCAATGCAAAATATATCCTTGCAGAAGAACACTACTTAACCTATAGCAGAGGGAATTAGGGGGTTCTTACCTTTCCTTAGGATATTTGTCTGAAATTGAATTTCAAACTCACTTAATATGATGTCGTAGTTCAGCATGTTAGCCACTATACCATGAGGACTCACCTGCCTAAATTATTTGTATAAGATAGGAATAATTGAAACTATATGACTCTGAGTAAATCATTTGTATTAATAGTAACTTGAAGCTAAAAGTAACTACTAAGGTTTATTTAGAATTTCCTCCCAAGTTGTAGCTGTGTTAGTACTATGGTATGGTTGCACCACTTGAACTCTAACAAATTGATTGGAGAAAAAGTTAGATGGGAACCACACAAGGATGCTGTATGTTATTTTAAACATCCTGGAAGCAACTGTACGGCCATATACACCTATCTCGCAAACCATCAAAGACATGCAAGACATGTTGGGCACTGCTGGAGAAGTAAGGACAAACTGATAAGCGATATTCTTCTATGGACTCCAACACATGGACACACCAGTGTTGGCTGACTAGTAAAAACTTACATTCATCAGCTCTGTACAGATGCTTGGGGGTTGTCTTGACAACTTACCAAGAACAATGGCATATAGGGATGGATGGTAAGAGAGGGTCATGGGAATCAGTGGTTTTGGCATGCCTTGATGATGATGATGAGGAGGATGAAGGATTATTAGTTACTTGAAATCATATACTTGTGTGTAAACAAATGATTATTATTAAATAGGATTGGTTTGGTTTGGTTTTATGGCATTTCAACCATTGTTGGTTATTTAATGCCAAGTCCTGTTTATACATATATATTAGATATATCATTTGGCATTTTGTTGATAACATTTTTAGATGAGACTGAACTCTTTTTTGTTCACAGTTAAATGTTTTCAAACATCACTATGTAACACTAACAATTCAATTTAGGCTCACAGTGAAAGAGTTTTAAGTATTGCTAATCAACAATAATAATTCTATTCAACATTACTCATTCAGTAGCACACAGTTAAATTGTTCAAAGTATTGCTATGTATAACTAAAAATTCAATTAAACATCAGTCATTTATTTACACACAGTTAAATGGTCAAACAATTCTATTTCTAACAATTCGATTTAATGTACAAGTAAGCCACTCGCTTGCACATTGTTAAAATGGTTAGACAATTCTATTTAACCCATAGATAGAACCCTATTAGGTGCTACCACTCTTAGAGTGAAAAGGTAATGAAAAGGTACTGCACATACTCCAGAACTCCAGGGATGGAACCTCTCCATTAGATGGTTTATCGTCTTATGCAGGACATTGTCTTACCTTTCTGCAGAGATGCAGTCAGCATATTCTACGGCCCCAGTTGACTGGGCTGTATTAAATAGGAATAATTACTGTAAATGATATAATTGTGTATAAATTATTAGAATTTGGAATACTTGATATTATATCTACGTACAAACAAATAATTATAGACTAAGTTCAATTTAAAAAGTTCAAAGAACATTGAAAATATAGTCTTAGTTACAATCAAACATTTGGAAATTAATCAAATTTTAATATTAAATAATCGATAAGGGGTTGATTTGTCATTGAATAAATAAACTTAAACCTCAAAAAGTGTTCTGCTAAGAGAAAATGTGGCAGAAGTGTGTACTGTGCTCATGTTGCATACTGTTCAAATTTTTTGAAATTTTTGGTAACATTTTGTACATTAAGATGGAGATAAACTCCAACAATTAAATACAATCAATATATTGAAAAAAAGCCTAATAAACATTTTTATGACTAGTTTTATGAATTACTAGATGACCCATACACCCATTATTTTCCCATTGTAACAGCAGTCCATGATGATATGGATGCTTCAATTTAGGAAGCAGTAAAATGATTTTTATTAGTATTTCATTGTTATCATATTTATATTGAGAGGTGCCCGTGGTGTAATGGTTATCGTTGTAGGAAATGGACACGATGACACAAGTTCAAATCCTGGACAAGACTGATTGCATTTCACTTAGCACTAATACCCTAATTATTCTCCCTCCAGCTATGGGTAAATAGTAGGGCAGACTAGGTTCTTCAGTCTTGGTGAGGCAACTAGTCTAGGAGAAGGAAAACTCTGAATTCAAACCTGTTAAACTCTGCTTAAAAATTGACCTTGTGTCATATCCTGCCTGAGCGGAGGGGTTGGTAAATATATATATTGAGCACCTGGAACATTAAAAATAATGATATTCAGCATAAATATATACCCAACAAAATTATTTTTGCAAATTCAACTGGAAATTATTTTATTCTTTCAGAACATTTATTCTGATAAAAATCTCACCATGAGGTGTTGTGTTTGTTTATGTTCCACTTACATCAGTTGGATGGATGCAACACATGAACGCTGACAAAGTGTATAGCGAAAAAGCTTGACGTGATTGTACAAGAATGCTGTGAGCAGCAATGAACAAATCCTGAAAGCAACATCCCACAAAGCAGTGGCTATATGGTCACCTCCCTCCCATCTCTAAAACCATCCAAGTCTGACGAACAAGACTTGCAGGACACTACTAGAGAAGTAAGGAGGAATTCATGAGTGATGTTCTCCTCTGGACCCCTTCACATGGATGAGCAAGTGTTGAATGACCAGTTAGAACTTATCCACAGCAGCTCTGTGCAGACACAGGATGTGTCTAAGAAGACCTACTAGAGGCAATGGATGATAGAGGCAAGTGGCAAGGTAGAGTGAGGGAAATCAGTGCTAGAGGCATGACATGTTGATGACATATATATAAGCATTAAGAAAATTTTAGTAAGGTATATGCAAGGATCATTCAGTAAATGAGGGGAATTTTTTGCCTAAGGAAAGAGCTATTACCGTCTCATTGGTCTAGTGGGTAGAGTGTTCGCCACCGATCCGGAAGACCTAGGTTCAATTCCAGGACGCGTCACACCAAAGACTTTAAAAATGGTACTTGATTCTTCCTTGCTTAACACTCAGCTATATAAGGTACGTATCAAGGGTAAAGTGGAGCAATCCAGGGAAAGGAGTAGCGCCCTCCCCTACACCTCAGTGTAATAGCTAATGAAAAATGAGCCTTCTGGTCGCCCTCGACTACGATCGCCAACTTTACTTACTTACATATATGAGGGTCATTTAATAAATAAGGGGAATTTTTTCGACTGAGGAGGGAACTATTATATATATAAGGGCCATTCAATAAATAAGGGTAATTTCTTGACTGATGAAGGACTTATTATATATAAGGGTCATTCAATAAATAAGGAATTTTTTTTTTTTACTGAGGAGGGTCCTAATATATACAAGGGTCCTTAAATAAATTAGGGAATTCTTTTGATTGAGCAGAGACCAGTTACCTGTAAATGAGGGTATTTCAATAAATAAAGATAATTTTTTTTTTAAGTGAAATGTTTTTTTTTTCAGAATTTTTTTCATAAGTGTACACTAGAATTGGTTTATAGCAAAAATTATTTTAATCTTGCAAATATAGTTGTTTTGTGGCTATTCAAAAATCAGAGTACTTCAAGCTTGAACAGAAGTCTATCATCAAATCTTTGGTGGCTGAGAAGTGCCTATCATATGAAATTTATAGAAGAATGTGTGATGTGTATGGAGAAGTAATATTTACAAATGGGCTAAACATGGTTTTGCCACAATGAGCCTGAGTTGAAAAGATAGTCTATGGAGTGGAAATACATTGACTTTCAGGTAAAGAAAAACTCCAGCCATAGCAGTCAGTAAAGAAGGTCAAACTGACTGTCTTCTGGGACATGAAAAGACCCATTATTATTGATGTCCTTGGAAAATGAGCAGAAAAGGTTATAAGTTTTAACGAGTTGTTATTTCATGGATAACACCTTGTTTCTTATAATGCGTTTGGTTATCCCAAAAAGAGTAACCCAGCGCAGAATATTCGGTATAAAACAGAACAAGTCAATTTAATAAGAGATTTAATTGTACACAATATGAGTAGGAACTGAGTTTCTCCTCTAGGCTGTACAAGGGGGTGTACTTGTTGTGTAATGGTTAAAGCGTTGGACTACGGAATCGTAGTAAGCGAGTTCGTGCTCCAGTCGCGCTATTACGTTCACTTTCGGGCAAATACCCTTGGGAAAGGTATGAACCCCCTTATCCTCCCAGCTATGGGTTAAATAGTACCACTACTGTTCTTCTAGGAGAATAGCTTTGGCATTAAATAACCTACAAAGGTTGATATACCATTAAAACAAAGAAACCAAACCATCTAGGCTGTACAAGAGTCACAAGCATTCAAGGAACAAACAGAAAAGTCAAATTGGCAAAGAAGTGGAACCCACTTACTCTTTGCAGGTCTGGAATCTAAAGTAGGAAGGCTGAATTTGCTCACTGCTGAGGAGTGAAACAACACGTTTGCTCAATTCAAAGTCCTGTTCGTGAAAGTGGCGGATTCCCCGGTTCACCTTGCAATGTGACCAAAAAGGCTCATGACGTGGGAGAGTTCTTCAAACACTGTGACAAGGGAGACTACTCCATTTAGTCTCCTAACAAGGTATAAATAGTGCTTTCTATTTTCAACTTAATTTATTGAATGACCCACATTTATAATCACATAGAAGCTTATTGTTAAGTATTAGCAGGGTATATATATATATATATATGGAAGTAAATAATGGAAGTAAATCTGACAATTTAGAGAAAACTTGATAAACTAGTTAATCCGAGCAGAATTTAATGTGAAATAAAGTCAGTCGACGCTATTAAGTTTCGGTTCTAATGAGCCATCATCAGGACTAGGAAGGATAATATCTAGTGATGTCAAATCACCGATTGATGTTTTTTTCATTAAACATCCATCGTTGATTTAACATCCCTAAATATCATCTTTCCTAGTTCTGATAATAGTTTATTAGAACCGAAACATTATAGCATCGACTGATTTTCTTTCACATTAAATTCTTCTTGGATTACCTAACATATCGATTTTTATTCTCTCTCTCTCTCTCTCTCTCTCTCTCTCTAAATACATATATACATATATATGTATATATATATATAGAGAGAGAGAGATAGAGATAGAGAGAGAGGGTGAAAGAGAAAGAAAAATATATCAATGGATAAAAAAATGACTTTCAGACCTCAAAAAATTAACATTCCATTTCAAAATGGACTCGAAATTGCCTTATTCTATAAGAGAATTTAAAGTGTATTTCTCTGACAAAAATCTTGGTATTATGTGCTGTTTTTCTGGGTTACTATCATATATGCAACCAAAATGTGAATGGTAATAACATATAGATAACCAAATTGTACATTGCAGCCAGCAATGATTCATATGGAACGATTAAAACACTCGAATAAAAATTAAAGATATAAATGAAATTACTAAGAAAATTCCATAAAAATTTGGACCAAAATGTGTCTTGAAGCTAATATATATATATATTTTTTTATTTTGGTTTACCGTCTACAAGCAAAGTAGTTAATTGGGACATCTGTGGGTTTTCATTGAAAACAGTCGTTGATATCAAGGAAAATTTAAACAAATATTATTGAACATTTTAAAATAAACACAATTTTAAAAAAAATCTATGAAAAATAGAAAATGCAGAAAAAAAAAAAGAAAGAATAAATAGATAAATGAAATAAAATTCATGAAAAATAAAATACGTAAAAAAAGCAAACAAACAAACAAAAAAAAAAGCAAACATGTCTTTGTCTGGGTAAGTGTTAAGATATGTGTATAGATATGTGTGAAGATATGTGTATAGATCTGTGTGAAGATATCCCTAAAGATGGGTGTATAGTTATATGTAAAAATATTTGAGAAGATATGTGTAAAGATATGTGCATAGATATCTGTGAAGACATGCATAAAGATATGAGCGAAGATATGTGCAAAGATATGTGTACAGATATATGAGAAGATATGCGTAAAGATATGTGTGAAAATATATGTAAAGAAGCATATATAGATGTATACGAAAATATGAGTATAGATATATGTAAATTTATGCAAAGATATGAGTAAAGATATATGAAGATTTGTGTAAAGATATATATAAAGATATGAGTGAAGATATGCGTAAAGGTATGTGAAGATTTGTGTAAAGATATATGTAAAGATATGAGTGAAGATATGAGTAAAGATATGTGAAGATATGTATAAAGATATACGTAAAGATATGAGTGAAGATATGCGTAAAGATATGTGAAGACATGTATAAAGATATATGTAAAGATAAGAGTGAAGATATGCGTAAAGGTATGTGAAGATTTGTGTAAAGATATACGTAAAGATATGAGTGAAGATATGAGTAAAGATATGTGAAGATATGTATAAAGATATACGTAAAGATATGAGTGAAGATATGAGTAAAGATATGTGAAGATTTGTGTAAAGATATATGTAAAGATATGAGTGAAGATATGAGTAAAGATATGTGAAGATATGTATAAAGATATACGTAAAGATATGAGTGAAGATATGAGTAAAGATATGTGAAGATTTGTGTAAAGATATATGTAAAGATATGAGTGAAGATATCCGTAAAGATATGTGAAGATATGTATAAAGATATATGTAAAGATATGAGTGAAGATATGCGTAAAGATATGTGAAGATATGTATGAAGATATATGTAAAGATATGAGTGAAGATATGAGGAAAGATATGTGAAGATATGTATACAGATATATGTAAAGATATGAGTGAAGATATGCGTAAAGGTATGTGAAGATTTGTGTAAAGATATATGTAAAGATATGAGTGAAGATATGCGTAAAGATATGTGAAGATTTGTGTAAAGATATATGTAAAGATATGAGTGAAGATATGCGTAAAGATATGTGAAGATTTGTGTAAAGATATATGTAAAGATATGAGTGAAGATATGTGTAAAGATATGTGAAGATATGTATAAAGATATACGTAAAGATATGAGTGAAGATATGAGTAAAGATATGTGAAGATTTGTGTAAAGATATATGTAAAGATATGAGTGAAGATATGTGTAAAGATATGTGAAGATATGTATAAAGATATACGTAAAGATATGAGTGAAGATATGAGTAAAGATATGTGAAGATTTGTGTAAAGATATATGTAAAGATATGAGTGAAGATATGCGTAAAGATATGTGAAGATTTGTGTAAAGATATATGTAAAGATATGAGTGAAGATATGCGTAAAGATATGTGAAGATTTGTATAAAGATATATGTAAAGATATGAGTGAAGATATGCGTAAAGATATGTGAAGATTTGTGTAAAGATATATGTAAAGATATGAGTGAAGATATGCGTAAAGATATGTGAAGATTTGTGTAAAGATATATGTAAAGATATGAGTGAAGATATGCGTAAAGATATGTGAATATTTGTGTAAAGATATATGTAAAGATATGAGTGAAGATATGCGTAAAGATATGTGAATATTTGTGTAAAGATATATGTAAAGATATTAGTGAAGATATGCGTAAAGATATGTGAAGATTTGTGTAAAGATATATGTAAAGATATGAGTGAAGATATGCGTAAAGGTATGTGAAGATATGTATAAAGATATACGTAAAGATATGAGTGAAGATATGCGTAAAGATATGTGTAGATATGTATAAAGATATACGTAAAGATATGAGTGAAGATATGAGTAAAGATATGTGAAGATTTGTGTAAATATATATGTAAAGATATGAGTGAAGATATGCGTAAAGATATGTGAAGATTTGTGTAAAGATATATGTAAAGATATGAGTGAAGATATGCGTAAAGATATGTGAAGATTTGTATAAAGATATATGTAAAGATATGAGTGAAGATATGCGTAAAGGTATGTGAAGATTTGTGTAAATATATATGTAAAGATATGAGTGAAGATATGCGTAAAGGTTTGTGAAGTTATATGTACAGTATAGCGGTTTCGGGAAATTTGTTTATTTCCCTAACACTATATTTTTTAGGCAACACAAATGAATTACGAAACTTTGCTTTAACAACACAACAAAGAAAGTTTTTTATTTGCAGCTTTGAATATGGTTTGCTTTTGGTGTTGGAGACGAAATGGCTTAGCGGGATGTTGAGATGGCAGCGTGTTGCTGGACGTGTGGGGGATTGTGTTCATAGTCACCGTGTAGTTTTGTGTGTCGGGTATTTTTGGGGAGAGTATGCGTTATCTCCATTCATAAGGACCAGAAGTGAAATATGAGCTAGTGTGTCGAGAGCGGAGTTACGCTCGGATCGACATAGCCAAGTTTTTGGGGTGACATGAAGTGGTGCCTGTAGAAGGCATGCTGAATGCATCCAATTCATATTCAACTGGGATTCCTTGTATGAAATCCATAAATTAGATGGTTCCCTCGTTGAGTGTCCATGCTGCCGCTGCTGGTGCTGCTATGTTAAAAAGCATCGCTAAGCAGGGACGGTCAGACGAACGTCTGTTCTGGTCGCCGTCTCACGCCGAAGAGACTGGGTTTGGCCGCTCTTCCGTTTTGCTTGCCGGAAATGAAAGTCCGGGCTGAATAGGATAAGTCATCCTGATTGGGTGAAATTCAGTGTTGAATTAAATTGCGCGCCAAACCAAAATACGAGATTTTTCTCTTCTCTACAATAGATATATGTGAAGATATGCGTGAAGATATGTGAGAAGATATATGTAAAGATACATGTATAGTTATATATGAAAATATGTGTATAGATATATGTAAATATATGTGAAGATATGTGTAAAGATATGAGAAGATATGTTATTGATATCTGAGAAGATATGAGCAAAAATTTATGTTAGGATATGTGAATAGATATATGTAAAGATATGTCTAAAGATATAAGTAAAGGTTTATGTGAAGATATGTGTGAAGATATATGTGAAGATAAGTATAAAGATATTGTAATATATCACCTTGACTTGTGATGAACCTGGCGGATGTTGTGGACTGATACATCTGGCCATGGATAAAATCAACAAAATGATTCCCGGAAACAAGAAATGCGTAGGTTTAAACTGAGACCAATTGAAAACAAGCATTGCGTGGGTGTAAACCATGGCCAATGAAAAACAAGCATTGTGTGGGTGTAAGCTGTGACCAGTGGAAAACAAGCATCACAGGTAGATTGTGTGGGAGTTTTAAGACAATATAAGTTCGAGAATTTTGGCTGAAGTCAGTTCCTGCTGGCAGTTCTGACTCATAACGGTTCCTTCATGTGCACGAACTCTCCAATAATTCTCTTGCTCCACACAAGCATCACCCTTGACAAATAAAAATATAAGATTATATTTTTATATATTCCTTGTTGCTCTTACGTGGTGCATTCAATAAGTTTCCATTCATTGTTTGTACAGGCATTTAAAATTGTCGTAGACTCTTGCAAATTCACTATGTTATTGCTATACATCTTATGAGATGACTGACCAATTTTTATGATTTCAGGTTCAAATGAACAGCTACAGCAGGAATTGAAATATACCCGACTAAAGCCTGATTGTCACAGCTGGTGAATTTCAAAAATGCAATCTGGACTTTAGAAGAACGATATGCAATAAAATTGTGTTTTAAACTTGGAAAAATGCCATGCGATGAAAGCCAGATCTACTGCTATGACCCAAAGACCAAGAAACAGAGTTCCCAGTGGAAGCATGCTGGCTCTCCTAGACCCAAGAAGGCCAAATAGAGCAAACCACCCACAAACTTTTGATGATCCCTTTTTTTGACAGCACTGGCATGATCTACACGCACTGGGTTCCCACTGGACAGACAGTCAACAAGGAATACTATGTTGAGGTTTTAAGGGAGTTCCTGAAGAGATTCTGTCGGAAGAGGCCAGCACTCTTCAAATCGGGTCAGTGGCATTTCCACCAGGACAATACACCAGTCCACAACTCTATCCTTGTCACAGACTATTTGACCAAGATGGATATCAAGACAGTTCCTCAGCCTCCCTATCGTCCAGACCTTGCTCCCTGTGACTTTTGGTTATTCCCTAAGCTCAGAGGCTGTCGTTATGAGAGAATTGAGGGGATGAAAGAGGCTGTGACGAAGGTGATTGACACGCTCACACAAGAGTACTTCCATAGGTCCTTTCAGAAGTTGTTGGAACGGTACAACAAGTGCATTGCAGCTGGAGGTGTTTACTTCGAAGGGAACTAAAGTTTCACGTGTGTACTATCAATAAAAGTGCCCATACGAATAAAGTCAGCAAACTTATTTAATAATCCTCGGATATATATATATATATATATATAAATTTTGTTGTAGGTCCAAAGAAAGAATGAAAAATATTTTAAAATAAGTCGGTCCACGAGGAGATTTGTATTTTTTGTATGTTTCCAGCTTGTTGCTTTCGTCAGAGAACATATATAGTTCAAGGCCTTGTTAATGGGGTACTTAATGAGACTAGAACTCACTCGTGTTTGCAGTTTGAATGATTTTCTGTTGGTTATGGGTTTATGTAGAGGTATTCCTCTCTTTTTCTTGGAGTGAGTTTACCTTAGTCTGCTTTACCCCTCTTTGATATTTATATGTTTTTGTTGTTGTTGTTGTTGTTGTGTGTGTGTGTGTGTGTGTGTGTTGGAGTGGTTTTGGATTTCACTCACAGTTATCTTTTCTCTTTGTGTGTGAGTGTGTCATGGGGATTTTTTTGTGTGTATGTGTGGTAGTGTGGTTTGAAATTTACTGGTAAATTTTTTCCTAATAGTTTTTGTCAGTGTATATATATATATATATATATATATATCCAGCTTGATGTTTTCGTCAGAGAACATGTCTGACACAAGGTCTAGTTAATGGGATATTCAATGAAACTTGAACTTACTTTGAGTTTTTAGTTTGAATGGTTTTTACTTCCTTATGTTTTTTAATGAATGCTGGTCCTTTTTCTTAGAGTGCGTTTCTCTTAGCTTATTTTATCCCTAATTTAATTTTGATATTCGATACGGTGTGTGTGTATGTGTGTTGGAGTGGTTTCCGATTTCCGATTTCACTTATAGTTATTATTTCTCTGTATGTGTGAGTTTGTTTCTGGAGATTTTTTGTATATATATATTTCCATTTGTGTGTGTGCGATTTAGGTTTTATTCAACTTTGGTTTAAATTTATCTATAAAATTCTTTTCCTTTATTTAAAGTCACGTGTAGTCGTTGGTTTGATATAGTGGCATTATTTTAAATTTACCTTGCCTACATTGGTATAGGTGTTTCGAAACATTTAATTTGTTATTTTCTTCTATTTTGATATTACTCCTGTGAAGTGATGTCCTTGTATTAAGGGCCTGTGTTGACCCTATGTGTATTTCTTTGCATTCGCTACATTCAATTATGTAGACTACGTTTTTTGAGTTGCAGCTTAAGGTTTTAATCATTTTGAATTTGGTTTCCGGATTTTTTAAAGGTATAGGATTTACCTTCTATAATTATATCACATATTTTGCGTCGTCTATTATTGCATTTGGTAACTCCTTGTGTTGTGTTTTCTCCGAATGTCGAAGACGTGAGCATTCTTTTAAGATTTTGGGTTGTCTCTGGCTTTTAACGATTTTTGTCAAGTATTTCTTTGATTTTGTCCTTGTTTTTAAGTTCTAGATTTTTCATTATTTCTGTGAATAGTTCTGGATTATTTTTGTTGTAGGTTGCGACGTATGCTATAGGTTTCTCGTTGTTAAGTTTTTTTCGGGTTCCTTAATTCTCATTGTGGTATTTTTTCTGCTAATTCCAACCCTTTATTTATTAGTGTTGTTGGGTATCCTCTCTAGTGTAGGGTTGTGTGTAGTTCTTTAAGGCGAGTTTTTAAAAAAATGTTTTTATCCGTGATTATTGTGGGTATTCTACGTTCTAGAGTATATGGGATGGATTTTATACAGTTTTTGGGGTGGTGGCTTTTGAAGTGGAGGTATTGTTCGATGTCTGTTGGTTTGTTGTAGATATCTGTGATAATTTGGCCATTTACGTTTTTTATAAGGATGTCTAAAGATGGTAATTCTTTTGAGCTGTGTTGCATGGTAAATTTTATTTTGGGGTGTAGGTTTTGTAGTTGGTTGTATAATTCGTTGATGTCACCCCATGGGCATTTCCAGAATATGAAGAAATCATCCAAATATCTTTTCCATGATTTGGGAAATTCTTCTTTTGTGTCGTTGCCGTATTTTTTACCTATTATTTCATATAGGTTTTCTTCTAAATATGCTAGGGTTAGGGTAGCGTATGTTGGCACCATTTTAGTCCCATAGCTGTTTCTAGTGTCTGGATATAGTTAATGTTATTAAATTGGAAAGGGTTATTATTAAGGATTATTTCTATACCCTCTATGATAATTTTTTTGTTAAATCTTGGGCGTAATGTGTCTGGGTATTTATCTATCCAAAATGAGATGGCTTATTTTCCTAATTCATGGGGGATATTGCTATATAGGTTTGTGACGTCAAATGTGGCTATGAGTGTGTTGGGATTAATTTTTACTGGTATGGAGTTTTAAAAATTTATGTTGTCCTTAATATAGCTTTTTATTTTATTTCGGAAAGGTTGTGGTAAAATGTCTATTAATTTGCTAAGTCTGCTAGTCGGGCTCATCAGGCCTGCTACAATGGGTCTAAATTTGAAGTCACTGGGGTTTGAGATTTCTATATATTCGGATTTATGTGTTTCTACGGCGTTTTTTTTTATTTGTTTGGACTTGTGAACTTTTGGTAGTCCATAGAAGTTACTGTTTATGGAAATATAGTTTATCAAGAAGTCTTTTTCTTTTTTGGTTAGTGATTTGTTGTGTATTTTGCAGAATTTTGTGATTTTTGATATTATATTATTGTCTATGTTTGTATCTGTTAGTTTTTAGTTGGTTTCATTTTTCAATATTTCTTGGATTTTTGTTTTGTAGTACGTTTTATCTAAGATGACTACAGCACTTCCCTTGTCTGCTTTTATAATTATTTTTTCATTTTCCTGTATACTTTTTAAGGCTTGTTTTTGTTTTAGTGAGTGGTTATTTTTTGTTGTTTTTTCTTTTAGGTTGATATTCCATAATTTCTCAAAGAATGTGTTTAGTTCACTATTGTTGTTTTGTCTGGGAAGAATTTGGTCTTATTCTTTACTAGGGAGTCATCTGTATCTTTTTTATTTTTGAATATTTCTACTAGTCTAAATTTCCTTTCAAATTCTTTGAGGTCTTTTTTTTAAGTTCTCCTATGTTGCTTCTTGGAGAGGGGCAACATTTAAGACCTAGTTTGAGTAAGTTTATGTGGTCTTTATTTAACTTGTATGTAGATAAGTTTATAACTTTCGGTTTAATGTTACTTTAGTTTTTCATATTGGTTTTTTCCTCCCGTTCGTTTTGTCAAAAAAATGGTTTTTGTTTGTATTTCTTAAAAAATTGTTATTTTTGTTTGTATTTTCTAAATAAAGATTTTTTTGTGTTGTCGCTTATAGGGTGGCTTCTTTTGCATATGAATGGGTTTGTTTTGTCTTTTCTAGTGTCGTATATGTAGTAGTTCGGCCATTTTTGTTAAGTGTAGGAGTTGTATGCGTAGTAGTTTGGTCAATTTTGTTGTATGTAGGAGCTGTACGCGTGGTAGTTTGGCCAATTTTGCTGTGTGTAGGAGTTGTATGCGTGGTAGTTTGGCCTATTTTGTTGTGTGTAATAGTTTATTAGGGGATTCTTTTTATTGTGTTTTTCATTTGGAAAGTATTTTTTACTGGGGGGGGGGTGCTTGTTCTTGGATGTTTTGGCCAATTTGTATGTATCTGGTATTTTGGAGCGTTATTTTTTCTTTTATATGTTGTTGTTTGTGTGTGGGGATTATATTTTATGTCGCTGTATTGTGTTTTTGGTTTGTTGTTTGTTTGTTTATGTTCTTTTTTGTTTTTTATTTTCCTTTTGTTCGTGTTTTTTTTTTCTTTTTCTTTCTCCTCTTTTTGAGATAGATTTTTTAGCCATGTAGTTTTTTTGTTCAGGATTTTTCTTCATCCTTTTTGCAATTTTTTCCCATAGTTTTTTTTAGGAATGGTTGTGTTTCTATGGGACAGAGTTCCCTAATTTCTGTAATTAGTTTGTAGTATCACCTCCCTTACTAAGGTCAGTAAATGGGCAGTCAATACTACCTTAACAGAAATCTTGGTCCTTACTTCCACCTCGGCCAAGGAATGCTATCCCAGAATCCATCGCCTCTCACTCTTCTCTCTTTCCTTCTCTCTCCTTTTCTCTCTCGCTCTCCCTCTACCTCTGGTCAATCAGCGGAGATAGTAGCAGTTGCCAAAGACGACCCAAAAACAGAAGAGGAAGCAGTTGCTGAAGAGATTCCAAACACTAAACACACGTGTTGACCGCCGGACATTTGCTAGCCAACACGTGGCGTTGTATACGAAGAATAAAATTCCTCTTTTAAAGTTAATATTTGTACTTCTCATTTATTATCTCAAATAACATTACCCAAGTACATATATTACAAGTTATTGGTCAATTTCCTGCAATTTGGTTTTATAATGGGTAGTTTTGTCTCCTAATATTTCTGTTTGTGCAGTTGGTTTCATGAGGTTAAGATTGGTTTTGGTTTTTTTCAGTTCTTCTGCGTCCTGTGGTGTTATTTTTTCTTTGAATTTTCTAGGGATGAATATTTCGTACTTTTTCATGAATTCCTTATAGATTTTTGCTATTTCCTCAATTTTTATAGCATTAAAGAAGACTATTTTTCGTTGGTTTAACAGGTTTCCCCACATTTTTATTTTTTTGTTTTTTATTCTGTATGCGTTCTCCTTTGTTTGGGTTTTGGCCATATTTCGTAGGTAATTGTAATTTTTTTCAAGGTACTTTATTATGGATTTTTTCGCCAATGATCCGGGAGACCGGAGTCCAATCCCAGGTCGAGTCATACCAAAGACTTAAAAAATGGTACTTGATACCTCCTTGCTTAACACTCAGCATTATAAGGTACGTATCAAGGGTAAAGTGGAGCAATCCAGGGAAAGGAGTTGCGCCCTCCCCTACTCATCGGTGTAGTAGCTATTGAAAAGGGAGCCTTCGGGTCGCCCTCGACTACAGTCGCTAACTTATATATATACGTATATATATATATATACATTTATGAATATATACATATATATTTATAAAAGTATATATATCATCATCATCATGTCATGCCGCCTGCACGGATATCCTTGACCCTCTCTCGCCACTTTTCCCTATCGTTCATCGCCTCCGGGAGGTCTTCTGGACTACATCCCATATCTTCACATAGCTGCTGTATGTATGCTCGAGGTGGTCGTTCTGCTTTTGCTCGGCCATAAGTGGGGGTCCATTGGAGTACATCACTTATGAGCTCGTCTCTGCTCCTCCAGCAGTGTCCTGCGTGCCTAGTTCGTCTAACTTGGATAATTTTCGTGATGGGAGGCAGGTGACCGTATATATATATATATATATATATATATGCATATATAAATATTAAAATATATATATATATATATATATATATAAAATTATATACATTTCCACGTATATAAATATATAAGGATAATAGGCGGGGAGATGCGTTTGATTATAATAATAATTTTTATTAGCTGTCTATGTTGTGTTAATGTTATATTACGTATACGTTATTGCAATATATGATGGTGTGTGCATGAGGGATATGTTGATTATTCTTTACGGAGACGTATTTCTAACACCCATGAAAACATGGTTAACATAATGTCAACAGTTTGTGAAAGTGCATGAAGATGGATACAAAGATTTAATGGAGGAAGATGGTATTTACGGTGCGTCGGATGTGTTATTTGGCGGAGGAAAGTGGTACTTATGGTGCATCGGGTGTGTTGTGGGGTTATTTGTGTGTGTATGGGGGGTTGTAGTGGAGGTTGTATAGGTAAAATGGATGGTTAATGTGTATGGGTCGAAATGTGAGAGTAAATGTTTGTTCTCATGTCTGCATTCGGATAGAATTTCTGATTTGTTGTTTAGCAGGGCGTTTTGTGATGGGTGGGTGATAATTGCTAGCTTCTCGGGGGAGCAAAGAAGGCATTTTTTATGTCTTGTTGTTGGCGGGTGCTAGTTTTTGTATTTCCCAGGTGATGGTGGGTGAAATGTTCATGTTTTTTCACTTATACATCCACGCACAATGATACGCAAATATACCCACCCCACACACAAAGAGTTGTACACAATTCTAACGTTCTTTTGACTGTATTTTTCGATTTTTTCAATTTCTCCAATATCAGTTGTTCTCTGCCTGATGATAGTCGTTTGTTTATAAGATGTCATGAAACTTTTGGTTGTTGACACGTTTTCATGCTATTAAATATATATAAAAACTAATATATATTTACTTATTATATATATATATATATATATATTAATGATGACTCTCTGGGTAGGGCTGTCGTGATCTGCCTAAAACGTAAACAAATCGGATCACTCAAAACCTTAAAAACATTACATCCGACCAAACCGGAAATGATGAAACCTTCCATAGCCCTGACCTGCTGTATCGGCTAAAAAAGGGAATAACTTATATTTTACAACATTATTATAGCCCATCTTTCAAAAGTAACTCTATTAAAATAAGGTGGATTATCTTTCGAAGCCTATCCCAGGCGAAAGTAAGACTGCATTTCCACGTTATTTTCATAGAGGAACTTTCTGTCTACGCGGCCCTATTAGTGTGATATAGCAATCATCCTGTATAGACAAGGCTACTATCATCAATCCGGCGACACGCACATTTCTCATGTGGCGTGACTCTTCAGCGTTTGAGTCACATTTCGGCCGGCCGTGTTGTGTGCTGCACGGTTCTGGTCGGATGTCTTTTCACTGGATTTACTTCTGGCCTCAGGGGGCCATCCCCTCAGGCGTTTACCCTCTTCGGAGGGATTAGGTTTATCGCCTGGCGCCTGAAGCGCCCCGTAAGGGAGAATGCCGACGGGACCTGAGGCATTTTTGGGACTGCCGGACGCATCTGGGCAACGCCCCTCTGACTGAACCCACCTAAAAATCAGCTTTGTGCCACACTCGTACGCTGGTGGGGCCTTATGACAAATATCGGCACGCATATTTCTCGTGTGGGGTGACTCTCCAATGTTTGAGTCACATTTCAGCCGGCCGTGTTGTGTGCCACACGAATCCGATCGAGTGTGGCTCTTCACTAGACATACCTCTGGCCTCAGGGGGCCGTCTCCCAGGCTTTAACTCTCTTCGGAGTGTTTGGTTCATCGCCTGGCGCCTGAGGCACCCCTTTTTAGGGGAATGCTGACGCATCTGGGCTATGACCCAGCGACCGGACCCACTTAAAAACGGCCTTGTGCCACACTCGTACACTGGTGAGGTGTATAACAAATATCAGCATGCACATTACTCGTGGTCACATTCGTCTTACCACAATATAGATATTCTTAAAGGTACTTTTAAGGACCACTAGAGGTTTCCTTCTTTGGGTTGGAGTATCTCTGATGGTTTTTATGAACATGTCGAAACAGATGGCCAGGAGGCAAATACGAAGAGGACTCTATGACCACCCGGTCTTAACCATTTCGGTCAGTTTCACTGCCCGTTTGTTCACTTGGTTGCGCAGTGCTAAGGCATGGTTAGCCTTAGCTATTGGTTCCCTGTCTGCGTAGCGCTAAGATACGGCAAATCTTAGCCACAGCTTCCTGGTCCGTTTGCTCGATTGTGTAGAGCTAAAGCACGGTTAAGCCTTGGCCACCATTCCTGGTTCGTTCGCTCAGCTCTGCAGAGCTAAAGCACGATCAAGCCTTAGCCATTGTTTCCCAGTTCATTCGCTTAGCTTCGCAGAGCTAAGACACGGTTAGCCTTAGCCATCGGTCCCCGGTCTGCTCAGCTTCACAGAGCTATGGCACGGTTAGCCTTAGCCATCGGTTTCCTGTTTGCTTGGTTTCGCATGCACTAAGGTATGGTAACCTTAGCTATTGGTTCCCTGTTCATTCGATTGACTTTACAGAGCTAAGGCAAGATAGTCTTAGTGCGCCAACAATGACGACACACCACTTACGACGACGACCATACCAGCTACTGACATCAATCATCTAGCTGTCTCTCTACCAACTATGACCATACCAACTACCCACATCAATCATCTAGCTGTCTCTCAACCAACTATGACCATTCCAGCTACTGATATCGAATATTCAGCTGACTACATCAACAACGACCATACACACCAATTACGATTCTGTAATCTACGACAAATGAATTGTCATTTTGTTATTCTGTTATCTCGTCTTTGTTTCCTTTGTTGTTCTTTGGCAGTCAATTACTCGCATACTTAACTCAAAAATAATTTACGGGGTCAACGTGCTTATTAGCTCTGCAACAGGGCTTTCTGGGTTCAGTAGGCAAAGCTATTCTCTCTCATCATCATATCATCATCATATCGCGCTAGTAGCACGGATATCCCTGATCCTCTCTCGCCACTCCTCCCTATCGTTCATCGCCCTAGGTAGGTCTTCAGGACAACATCCTGTATCCTCACATAGCTGCTGAATGTACGTTCGAGCTGGTCGTCCTGCTTTTGCGCGGCCATGTGTGGGGATCCATAAGAGTACATCTCTTATGAGTTCATCTCTGCTTCTCCAGCAGTGTCCTGCATGTCTGGTTCGTCTAACTTGAATAGTTTTCGTGATAGGGGGCAGGTGGCCGTACAGTTGGTGTCTTGTGGGGTGTTGCTGCCAGGACTTGTTCAGGATTGCACGCAGCATTCTTGTGTAATTGCCATCTAGCTTCTTCTCCAGCCGTTTTGTTAGCGTCTATGTAGTGCATCCATATAGCAGTATCGATGTGACCGCTGCCTGGAAGAAACTGCGTTTCATTTTATCGGTTAGGTCTGATTTCCATATAATCGATAGCCTATTGATAGCTGTCCATGCTTTCGTTAACCTCATTTCGATGTCCTTTTCGGTTGATGCGACGCTGCTTCCTAGGTACGTGAATTTGTCTGCTAGTTTAAGTGAGGTTCCTTCTAGAGTGGAGATGTCCCCCGTTTGGTTATAGCACATATATTCCGTTTTGTGTGCATTAACATAGAGGCCTATGCTTGCAGCTGCTCGTTCCAAACTATGCAGAAGTGTTTCGGCTTGGTCAGGTGTATTTGCCAGTATCGCTATGTCATCGGCGTAGTCAGCGTCGGTAATTGTTGTTGCGGGGTATCTTCTGCTTCTTTTCTTCGTCAGTTCGAAGCCATTCTCTTTGATTTTGTCAATCGATGTTCTAAGTACGTAGTCTAGACAAATGATAAAGAGGTACGGGGCCAGCGTGTCCCCTTGTAGTACTCCTGCAACAATGTCAAAGTATTCTGTGTCTCCATCCGGTGATCGTACTTTTACTTTAGTGTTTCTATAGAGAATAACTTCCTTTGGAATAAGACAGTTGTCTTTGACTTTAGTTGAACTTTGATCCTGACTTGGACCATCATGAATAATTATGTTAGCTAACTTTTATAACTTTTTTGATTTACTGCCAGAAAATGTTGATTTAGATAAATTTTGCTGACACTGTTCATAAAAAAAAGAGATTGTGTAGTTTGTTTTTTGTGGCCTATGAAGATCAGCCTGAAAGAACAAATGAAATCCTTCAAACAACATGACTCTGATCCATAGATTTTTTGCTGAAATAATAAAAATAATCTTTAAAATCTCAGATGGGTTTTACTCTGTTTTTCAATGAATATATTTTTTGTTTCAACTTAACAGCTCAATTTTGACAGTAAATAATTTTTTCTATCTATTATAATATTATATGTGGAAAACTTAATAACACGACATTGGGCTCAAAAGATTCAAGCACCATCTAAATTCTGTGCATGCTTGTGTGTGCTTTTGTGAGTCTGTGAGTCTATGAACTGTCCTGTTGACTAAGACACTGAGCAGTTAACATAAAAAGATTATAATGATGACAGACACAGGTACTTAACTTGAGTCCAAGGCATTTGTTTTGAAAAATACAAAAGATACAGAGAAAATATTGCTTTGTTTTTTGAAGAATGGTCAGTAGTCAAGTATCAACTGTGCAAAACTACACAGTTACAGAGATTCTATGAATGGTATTCAAAAAAATATAACTGGATAGTAAAATTTTTCTAATTGCCACAAATATGAATATATATATATATATATATATATATATATATATATAAAATCTTGAGAAATATGCATATCAACTCAAGGAATATATACACACACATTCATTTTCCCAAAAACCTAATAATTTGAATTATCAATCTTTAGGTAAAAGGTACTAAAACTTATGATTGATGCTTATATATATATATATATATATATATATATATATATATATATATAACCTCTTGAGAAATTTACATATCAACTCAAGGAACATATGCACACACATGCATTTCCCCTAAAACTTATTAATTTGAATTATTAATCTTTAGAAGGGAACTAAAACTTATGATTAATGCTTACTTAAATATATATATATATATATATATATATATGTCTGTATGTGTGTGTGCGTGTGTGAGTATGCATGTGTGTGTGTAAGTGTGTGTATATGGATATATTTAAATGTTGCATGGTTACTTTTATGACATATCAACCTTTGTTGGTTCGTTTTATGCCTAAGTCATTCTTTTTTTGTAATTATATGGTTCCAAGTAACTATTCTAATTTAATAATAATAATAATAATAATCATTTGTTTGCACACAGTTATGTAGTTTCAAGTATTTAGTCTGGTTGCTTATAGTACCCACTGTTACTAAGTGATTACTTATTTAAGACTGTACTGGCTTATTATCGCTTTACTTCAGGGATCTGATAAGAGCATCTAGCATGAAATGTTACCTATTGACTTCAATTAGAGAAGAGTAGCAAAAAAGCTTTGACAATTTTGATTTAGTTTTTCGCCTTATGATTAAGGAAATTTTTTAACTGTTGTGGCCTTGTTAGGGGCCAGAAATAAAGACACAAGAGAGTTAAACAAATACATTAACAAAGAACTGAAATACAACATATATAAATGAGAGGGTTACCAGCGAGATTATTCGGTCTGACTGTCAAGGCTGTCTGCTGGAATATTGCCTTCTGCCTAAGAGCAGTACCTGTGGCTATTTATAACTGGGAGAGTTCATGTATGTGTGGGTAAATTACCATAACACTAACATTAGACAACCCCCTAAAGAAGCAAACAAAAGAACTAAAAATGAAAACGATACAAACCATGAACAACTGTGAATTTAACAGGAAATCAGACTGTTTGTTTCACATAACATAAGACATGTTGCTAAGCTTGTATTTCTCATAAATATGATGATCAGAACAGTAATTATAAATAATGCATCACAGTTTAAAATATTTTTTAATAATTTATAAAGACTTAAAAAAATAAAATTTTGAATTAGTGTACAAAGCATGCTCAAATATTTTGATTTCTTCTAAAATATATTTTGGTCAAGAATAGGTTCAATTTCAGTTTCTTTGTTTAATGGTAAATCAACCTTCATGGGTTAAATGAATCTAAAGGCATCCTTGCAGAAAAGCAGTTGTGGCATTATTTAACCCATAGCAGTGGGGAGGATAAGGGGGTTTATACCTTCCCAAGAGTATGAGTCTGTAAGTGAACGTAATAGTTTGACTGGAATTTGAACTTGCTTACTTAAAGGCAGCAATCCACCACTTTGGCCATTACATCACAGGGATTCCCCCTTTGAGCAAAAACAATTTGGAAACTATTACTTCTGTGAATAGTGCAGGATTATTTTTGTTGTAGGTTGCGACGTATGCTATAGGTTTCTCGTTGTTATGTTTTTTTCGGGTTCATTAATTCTCATTGTGGTATTTTTTCTGCTAATTTCAACCCTTTATTTATTAGTGTTGTTGGGTATCCTCTCTAGTGTAGGGTTGTGTGTAGTTCTTTAAGGCGAGTTTTTAAAAAATGTTTTTATCCATGATTATTGTGGGTATTCTACGTTCTAGAGTATATGGGATGGATTTTATACAGTTTTTGGGGTGGTGGCTTTTGAAGTGGAGGTATTGTTCGATGTCTGTTGGTTTGTTGTAGATATCTGTGATAATTTGGCCATTTACGTTTTTTATAAGGATGTCTAAAGATGGTAATTCTTTTGAGCTGTGTTGCATGGTAAATTTTATTTTGGGGTGTAGGTTTTGTAGTTGGTTGTATAATTCGTTGATGTCACCCCATGGGCATTTCCAGAATATGAAGAAATCATCCAAATATTTTTTCCATGATTTGGGAAATTCTTCTTTTATGTCGTTGCCGTATTTTTTACCTATTATTTCACATAGGTTTTCTTCTAAATATGCTAGGGTTTGAACTTGCTTACTTCAAGGCAGCAATCCACCACTTTGGCCATTACATCACAGGGATTCCCCCTTTGAGCAAAAACAATTTGGAAACTATTATGTTGACATGTTTGTTTTATCTATATTGGAAACTTGGGCAGTATTGTGGTCGTGGGCCAAATTCAGTTCCTGGAGGAGGAGGCTTTTTACATTTCCCTGCAAAAGGCATAAATCCATCTCTTCCTCTAGATAAGGATATCTAGAAGAGTAAAGTGGGCTTTCTAACCAGGGTAGGTCAACCGATGTAAGAAAAAGAAAACTTGTAATTCAAACTCTTACTTGCATGTCAGGGTAACTTTTAATGGTGCAGTGGGGAAATCAGGAGGTGTACCTGAGACAGTTGGTTCAGCCTTGTTCTAGCAATCACCCTCTCTGAAGGAATTAGAATACATTGACTGTATTCTCTACAGAGTGGTTAGACCCCCACAAAAAGTGGTGTTCTGGGTATGACACTAAACTGCATCTAATGTTGTGAGTCCAGTTTTGGAGATCTGGGGAGTGTGGTATATCCCTTCATTGCTATTACTCCCAGGTCTACTCTGACTTGGAGTGGTAGTAACTGTTAATATCCCATCTATGGGTCAAATAGATTTGTTTTAAAAATCAGCTGTATATTCGTATTTGATGAACAGTTTGCAAAAAAAAAAAAATGCAAAATAGCTACAACAATGAAAAAAAAACTCTTAAGAAACAATTTCACCAAAAATGTAAATAAACAAGGAACACACTTACCTTCTGGGCATGAAATAACTCTAGACCGATTGACTTGTCATTAAAATCAATCAATCATTGTTCTTTCATTCCTGTGGTGACACTAATACCAAGTTGCATAGCACCATGCACTTCTTTTGTACAAACTTTTAAAAGAAAGAAAAAAAAATTTTTCTAGTTATTTAATGATTTAAATCTATTAAGAAAACATTTATTTAATTTTGAATAAGATTCTAGAAGAAAAAAAAATTATTTAACAATTTAATTCTATTAAAAAACATTAATTAATTCTGAATAAGATTTTTGGCATGGTTGAAATTTTTGGCATGGTCAAATTTTAATCTCTTGCACAATTTCCTGTGGATCATCTTTCCTTTCCAGTCATGCCTACTCTTGTATTCCTTTTATGCTAGTTTGTTGCATTTGATTATCATTATTTTTTCTTTTGAGAGTTTTTCACATCAATGTTAGCTGATGGTTTTTCACAGGAGGCTGAGTGACAGCAAGTCTTCTCAAGTCTCCAGGACTCTTCTCAGTATTTTTGCTGATCTCAACAATGCAGTAGTTTGGATAGTCTCCACTCATCCTCTAATTTCCAAGTCCTCCAGTCCCTGTACCAATCCTTTAGTATTAATATTATTATTAATTTTTACTTGTATTTTCTTTCATCCTTTAATTTTGATTTTTTTAAATAGTTTTTATCTTCATATCATTCATTTTTTATATTTTTTATTGCAACTCCCTTGAGTTGTCAGTCAATGACAACAAGAAACAGCACAGATTGAAAAAAATAATAAAAGATAATCTCCTGTGAGATTAAAATTTATGCTGCATTTTGCCTCAAGGAAGCCTGTTTAAACACACCAGCTGCTCTATTAAGAGAATAAGTTTGAAGAAGCTGAAGTTAAACCTATAACCCATAAATAAATAAATAAAAACTGACAAACAGTAGTTTTACTTATCATTTATTATTAGATTTCACTTCATGCAAATTTGTCATACCAGATTTGACTGGTGGTTTTTCACTGGAGTCTGAGTGACAATAACTTCCCTCAGATCTAAGTATTCTAGCTGATTTTAACAATGTTGTGGTCTGTATTGTCTTGATTCTTCCTCTGGTTTTCAATTCCTCCAGTTTTTTTTTTCAGAAATCATTCCAAGTGCACTAATTACAATTGGTAATATTGTCACCTTCATGTTCTATAGATTTTTCAGCTCTCTAGCAAGATCCAAGTGTTTGTCCATCTTTTTGCTTTTTTTAAAATTTTTACTCTATGGTCTGTTGGCAAAATCCACTATATGACAAATTCTTGCAGATGATTTCTCTCAAAAGCACTTTCCAACCAAATGCCTTATCCACTGTGGCATGTGTTCTTGTCAGGCAGTGTAATATAATGGCCGAGGGATTTCCTTTTATATATCTTGCCTTTCGGTTTAGTTAGGCTGAGAACCTTTCGCTTAGATCATGAGTTAGTTAGGTGCAACATGGCGGGGAGAATGTGTCATTCAGAGATGTCAAAATAAAAATCCCAGATAGAAAATATAACCGGGGGATGTAATTGACGTCATGCACCGGAAGTGTGCGCGGAGGATTTTGGGGAGTTGAGAAAACTGTGAATTGAGTTTTAGCGTCCGAAGAAGACGGTTGACTTTCAGGGCTCGCCGAGATCAGACCAGTAGTTTGCGGTGGGGTGTCGCGCGTGGTAGGGGGGCAGATGGAAAAGTCAGCCTAGAAAGATTGTGTATCACTCTCCTTATGTCGAATTACCTTTAACTCAAAGGTAATAAAAAGTTTCATACCTGAACTAAGAAGTCGTCAAGTGTTTTTTATGTTTCAGGATTCCTATGTGATCTATATGTGCATTATAAACATTCTATATCTATTTCACATATCAGTATCATGGGTATGTTACAGCAGTATCAATTTGCCATTAAACCAACCAACTGACTAACATTCATTTTCTCCTTCATTTTATCTTTATTTTTTTCTTGTTTGTTATTTCAAGCTCTTGTCCCATGACACATAAAATATGATCTAAGGGTGCTACTCATGTTGTATGTCTTAGGCAGGAATAGCCAAATGGAACACATCCCTCATCAGATCTACAACTGATTTGAATTTAGAGTTTTTTTTTTTCTTAGACTAGTTGTCATACCAAGACTAAAGAATCAGTTTCACTTACTATTTATTCATGGCTGGATTGGTTTTGTTTAGTTTCATGACATATCAACCATTGTTGGTTATTAAATGCTAAATCCATTTTATATGTATGTATTAGATATATATGATTTGTAAACATTAGTCAATTAAGTTAAATGGTTCCAAGTATTGCTATGTATCACTAACAATTCAGTTAAACATCTGTCATTTGTTTATGCACAGTTAAATGATCACAGTTCTATTTCAAACAATTTAATTTAGCAAAAGTCATTTGTTTGCTCACAGTTTAAATGTCACACAGGTCTATTTGATCCATAGATTGGACTATCAGGTCCTACTATTCTGGACCAGAGTGGACTTGGGAGTGAAGAAAATGAAGGGGTACTCTGTATTCCCCAAAGCTCCAGCATTACTGGAGTCTTGCTATCTGATTGTTTAGTATCATATCCAGTACACTCATTGGGTTGGGGTCATAGCCCTCTGCAGAGACGCAATCAATGTATTCTATAGCTCCATCATGGCTGGAGGGAGAAAAGTATGACTATTTAATGCATGCACACTTCGGACGCTAAAACTCAATTCACAGTTTTCTCAACTCCCCAAAATCCATCGCGCACACTTCCGGTGCATGACGTCATTTTTTTCCGGGTTATTAGTGCTGGCTGAAATATGGACAGTCTTGTTCAGGATTTGAACTCTACAGACTGCTAAAAAATGATAACTATTTGAGAAATGGAACTGGTATTATTTCTTTAAAACAATATCTGCTTGTTACCATTCTTATCAACACATTCTTGGAATCTCCTTTAAATCCCTTAGAAATATTTCTTTGGGTATTGCTAAAATCATATTGGCAACATTTTTCTTGTACCTATACATGAGTGTGCATGCATTAAATACATTTGTTCATATACATAGAGAAATATACATACATATATACATATGCTGACCTTAGTCGAGGGTGACCAGAAGGCTCCCTTTTCAATAGCTACTACACCAAGGTGTTGGGGAGGGCACTACTCTGAGCCATTGGCTAATGGAGTATTTGCCAATGGTCTGGGAGACCAGGGTTCAATCCCAGGTTGAGTCATACCAAAGGCTCAAAAAATGGTACTTGATGCTGCCTTGCTTAACACTCAGCATTATAAGGTAAGGATCAAGGGCAAAGTGGAGCAATCTAGGGAGTGGAGTAGCGCACTCCCCTATACCTCGGTGTAGTAGCTATTGAAAAGGGAGCCTTCGTGTCACCCTCAACTAAGGTCAACAACTATATACATATATCAAGCATTAACTGAAGTCAATAACCAAATGAAGGTTCAAAGCTTTGATTATTTGAGCATATATGAAAGTCTTATTGATACTTTGCTATTAAATGATGCTAGTGTTATAGCTGGTAATGTTTTAAATGGAGCTTGTCACACTAGTCACTTTCATGTTATATTTTTCTTTACCATTATTTCTCTCTCTCTCTCTCTTTATATATATATATATATATATACATATATATACAATAAATATTAAATGAAAAAAAAATGTTGATCAATAGATAAGTAGCAAGATGAAATTACTGAGGAAGTAATTATTTTTCTTGCATAAATATTTTACTGTTTCTCGCATGATCTTAGCTAGTCAAGTGACATTAATATATTTGTAAAAATGCTTGTTATTTATCAAAATGTGTCGTGATGTAAACTACTTATATATATAACTAGTTGAATGCAAACTGATGATTAATATATATATATATATATATATATATATATATATATATAAAACTCACTTTTCTTAAAATAATTTATCATTGTTATTAATATATATATATATATATATATATATATATATATATATATATATTAAATCACAATAATATATATATATTTGTTAAGTTATCTGACTGAAGTTGAGGGTGACCTGAAGGCTTCAATTTCAATAGTTACAATACCAAGGTGTAGGAGAGGGCACTACTCCTTTTCCTAGATTGTTCCACTAACCCTTAATCCATTAATTAGCAAGGGGACATCTGTACCATTTTTTGAGTCTTTGATATGACTTGACCGAGGATTGAAATCCTGTCTCCCAGACCACTCTAATCACTACAATGGGATGGTTATATATATATATATATATATATATATATATATATATATATATATATATATATATAGATAGATAGATAGATAGTTATTGTTCAAAAAGTTCTAAGCCTGACTATCAGTTTCATATGAATTGATCTCATTGATTCATATCATGAAGATTGATTCTTATGATGAAACTAATAGTTATACTAAAGTGCTTGTTATAAGCGAGGTCTTAAACATTTTTAAAATTTTATCTTAAAAGTTTTAAAAAGAAATTGGTCTGCATTTGATTTTATAGTGTCTCTAAGATATTGAGCACTGTAGAAAAACCAATTTATGATGTATTTATTTTTCGTATTGCATGTATATAATATATATATATATATATATATATATATATATGTGTGTGTGTATTTATTGACCTCAAAACCATGCCTGATCTCAGTCATTATCTGCAGAAGGCTTTATTAGCTGCACAGCTGGGTTTTTTTTTATTTTTTACAGCATCATGTGTAAACAAAATCATAATAACATTATATATAATACCAAAAATATGTGACCTCTGGGTGCAATATTTGAGTTTTAATGTAATAAAATATCATACTAAATTAGAAAGACTGACAAAAGTAAATAAGAAGTTATATAAAAAGATTATACTTATTTTCATTTTATTCTAATTGTTTTCTTGATAAAATTATACATAAGGAGAAAAAATTGATATAAAAATTGCATTTGATATTTTTTTAAATTAAATGACTATGTTAAACTTAAACAAAGGGGGTGTAAGCAAAGAATAGAACTGTTGGGATGCCAACTCTTGGCTTTCATTGCTAAATTTTATTAATTTAACTATTTAACTAAATTGAGTAGTAAAGAATCAAATTACAATAATTTTATTTTAATGGATTTCTTTTAAGATTTATTGATGGGACTTTTGCTCATATTTATTCAAATAAAATCAAACAATTAGAAATCAATAATAAAGTAAGTAAAGCTGGCGACCCTAGTCAAGAGAAACCAGAAGGCTTCCTTTTCATTAGCTACTACACCAAGGAGTAGGGGAAGGCATTACTCCTTTCCCTGGATTGCTCCACTTTACCCTCTATATGTACCGTATATTACCGAGTATTAAGCAAGGAGGTATCAAGTACCATTTTTAAAGTCTTTGGTATGACACAACCTGAAATTGAACCCAGGTCTCCTAGACCATTGGCAAACACTCTACCCACTAAACCAATAATACCATGAAAATATTTATCAAAATCAGATTTTAAAGATCGATATGCAAATTAGCCTTCCTGTTCACACTGTAAATTGTTATTTGGTTGCATGTATAAATACAATTGCATGTTATTAGAATGTAAATAAGGCAGTCAGTATTGATAATATAAAACAATTTTCTTAATAACTGAGATTTGAATAAAAATGAATTCATGATGAATTTGACATAAATAACTAAGGGAATTGTGATCTCAGTGGTGATGTACTTTTCCTTTCATTCAGGTAGACACCTTCTATTCATTATAAACTGATATATATATTGTCAATAATTCATTTGTTTAATTATATATTGATTGTCAACTGGAAATTTTTTTGTATAATTTATACTTGGAAATTTTTTCTGCAACAATATAACATGGTTAGCAGAAACTAAAACTATTGTTGTAAAGTGAGTTGAGTCATTGAGTTCTCTGCTTTTGTTGCCTTGTCAGACTAACCAAATCAATATATATATATATATATATATATATATATATATATATATATAGGGAGAGTCAGTGAATATACCCAGAACAAATTGCAATACAAGTGAACCAATATGTGTTTGGGAGGCCAACATGTACAGCATAACATGCTAAAAGTTTGCCAAAAAATATTGAGTGGAACAGATTCCATAAACCTGTTGTATGTTAGTGGTTTATACCCATCATCACCAATCTTCAACCTCTCAGTATGGCATACCAATGGATATACTGGAGACAAATTTGTTACCAAAATGAAACAAAGTGAGTTTGACAGACCCATATGCATTGCATAATATGTCTAAAGTTTACAAAAAAATATTGAGTGGAACAGGTCAGATAGTCTTTTGAACTTTGGTAATTTATACCCATTTTATCAGATCTTCAGCCTGCTCCCCAGAAACTCCCGGAAGTTATTTGATACACTGGCAGATCTAGTTGCAGTACCATGAGATGTTCTTGCTGGAAGCATGGTTTGGTTTGTTGCCCAACTTGCACTGTCTATAAAGGTTGATTTGGTTGGGTTCTATGGCATATGCCATTGTAGGTTAGTTAATGCCAGATTCTGTTTATATGCATATATTAGATATATAAGATTTGTAAACACATCTTGTTGATAACATTTTTAAATGAGCCTGAGCTGATTTTTTTTCCACACAGTTAAATGGTTTCAAGTATTGCTAATATGAATAATTCTATTTGCTATTAATCATTTGTTTGCACACAGTTAAATGGTTTCAAGTATTGCTATCAAGCATTAATTATTCTATTCATCATAACTCATTAGCTATGATTTACTAATAATCTAATGAAACAGTCATTTCTTAACATATAGTTACATGCCAAACAGTTCTACTTTTAACAATTCAATTTAGCATAAGTCATTCATTTGCTCACAGTTAAAATGTCAAACACTTCTATTTGACTCATAGATAGGACCCTTTCAGGTTCTACGACTCTGGCCTTGAGTTGACCAAGGAGCAATGGCAATGATGGAGTACTCTGCATTCCCCAAAGCTCCAGCATTACTGGATCCGCAGTATCAGATTGTTTAGTGTCATAATCAGGACACTCGTTGGTGTGTGTGGGGGGCTCTTACTCCTCTGCAGAGATACAGACAGTTTGCTCTACTGCCCTAGCTGACTGGATCATCAGTTTGTAAAGGTATTTTTGCCAACATAGAAAGTTTATCAGATGAGGCAAATTCTCAGTTTGTTTGTGACTGCCAGTGACAATATGGGCCATGCCAGTTGCAAAATGTTAAAACTGTAAAGTCTGATTGATTAAAACAAGTTTTTTATGTTTTGCTCAATGATTTTGCATGATTGGATTATTTGTGTATTATGGATGGCTGTTATGCAACAAAAAAAAAACGAACTTCATATGGCTAAAAAAAACCCAAACAATATATAGTCTGATTTTATAATGCATGTCACCAAAAGCTTTGCTGACAGCTTCGAAGGGCATGAAGTACAGTATATATATATATATATATATATATATATATATATATATATATATATGTATGTATATATATCATCATCATCGTCTTCATCCTCAAGTTGCTTTGACAGCATGGATTTCCCTGACTTTCTCCCTCCAATCAACCATCGGTCATACCAGGTCTTCCAAACTACATCCTGTGTCGAAAAATAAAAATACACACACACATACACACACACACACACACACACACACACACACACACACACACACACACACACACACACATATATATATATATATATATATATATAGTAAACATGAAAATAAACAATCATTCAAAAAGCATTTGCTAAATCAAAAAGTGCTCAAATGCTAACCAGCAGAGCAGTATAAAAACTCAAAGGAATTAGGATCTTACCCTCTTACTTTAGTTTTCAGACAATTATTTCCATATGAATAGAAGACACAATCATTAAGTGTAACTTTAAAATTCTATTTTCTAAAAGACATATGAAACCAATAGTCACAAAACTGAAATAAGAAAGTGAGATCCCAATTCCTTTAAGAGCATATATATATATATATATATGCATACCTATCCTAGCTTTTCTTTTTCTTAGGCCATTGCAGGACTTAGACCTTGGCAAAGGTTTGTAGGATATGGGAAATAGTGGACCTTACTCATCAATGTTGACCCATGACATGTGGGCAGGAGTTTTGAATTTAGTTTCCTTCTTTTAGATTGTTACCCTCCCAAGATAAGAGGCTCAGATTTTGAACCCAGTTTGCAGATTTCATTTTCCAACTTGATTATCATTTTCCACAGTGCATGCAATTTGAGACAATCTTAAAACAAGAAGAATGAGCATAATTTTTTTTAAAAATATACTTTTAGATTAATCAATTTACTAAAAAAATATGTCATAGTGTATGGATGTCATTTTCTTTTGTTAATCAATAATTTTCATACTAAGTTCAGCTGGCTGAGCCTTCAGTATTGTTTTCAAATTTATTGATTTTTTTTTATACAAATACTTTAATACAAAAAAGAAAAAATTAAGAAATGAGACTGTCGGGATACAATAAATAATAATCTTCCTTAGAGAATTGACATGTCTGTTAGAGTATCACATGACAATTCAGAATCCCATTCTCAACTTCTTTTTATCTCCAGTAGAGATATTGCATATGATCCTGCCTGTGAACAGTAAAGTTACATAGCTATATTACCTCAACATACCAAGCAAGCCTTTTTCTATGTTTCTATGTACACCCTCGTTCATAGAATAAGATTTATATAGTTCTAACAATTAAGAGATATTTGTGTATTTTTTCTTTTAATACCACTGCTATGTATATTGTATGTATCAAATGTTAAATGTTCTTATATATGTAAATGAGTTTATATTGTTTTTCATCCTGTTTTGTTTGGTGTTAGTATATCATGGATATACCCATGCTAATATTGGTCCTTGGTGTGTAGGAACTTAATGGAATACCTTTCCTCCCACTAATCATTCTAATAAGGTGAAGATTAAAGATACAACAATTTAATTGATCTCAATTCAAAGCAAGCAATATTTACTCTTATTTGCTGTTTGGTAAGTAATATATATTTATGTGAGATTCAGGGCTGGTCTTATGCCAATTAGACCAATTGCTCTTCAGGGCATCCCACATTAGAGTGCAATCTACTCTCAGCTCATCATGTACACACAACACATTGTGATACATATGTTCCCAATTGGGCCTCAAACCTCTTAAGGCTGAAGAAATCAGTCATTTAAATAATAAATGTCTGTAATTGTTATTTTTAATTAAATAATTGAATTATTGTTTAATTGTTTTACCTTGCATCTAAGAGTTTTATATTTCTTATGAAAGTATTCTGTATGAAAATGTGGTGCTTCTAGTGGGTAGAGTGTTCGCCAATGGTCCGGGAGACCTGGGTTCAATCCCAGGGCGCGTCATACCAAAGACTTTAAAAATGGTACTTGATACCTCCTTGCTTAACACTCAGCAATATAAGGTACATATCAAGGGTAAAGTAGAGGAATTCAGGGAAAGGTGTAGCACTCTCCCCTACACCTCGGTGTTGTAGCAATTGGAAAGGGAGTCTTCTGGTTGCCCTCAATTATGGTCGCCAACTATAATATTATTTTAATTTATAAGAATATATATAGAAAAATATAATACTTTTTAGTGATAAAAAGAAAGACATGAACCGCAATTTATAGTGTAAATTGAATTAAAAAAGAAAATGTACATGCTATTTATAGGTTATTAACCATTTGTAGAAAACTAATTTTTTGTAAAATAAAATTGACATTCTTCCAGGCTGTAGCTCTGTTGGTACTATTATAAAGCTGCACCACCTGGATTTTAACAAAGTGCTCGGAGAAAAAACTAGATGGGAACTACACCAGGATGCTGTATACTGTTTTGAACAGATCCAATATCCCACAAAACAGCAGCTGAACAGCCACTTACCTCCCATCTCACAAAACATCTGAGTAAGATGAACAAGATATGTTGGTGAAGTAAGGATGAACTCATCAGCAATGTTTTCCTATGGACATCTACCCATGGATGTGTCATTGTTGGCTGATCAGCAAAGACCTATATTTATCAGCCAGGTAGGAACACTTGATGGCATATACATGATCTGCTAGGAATGATGGCTGATAGAGATAGATGGTGAGAGAGAATCAAAGGAATCCATAATATTTGCACAATTTGATCATGATTTTCATGTCCATTAGAGGCCTCATGGTGTGTCACATGACTGAGTCAGTTCCAGAAGCTCTCTCTTGACCTTTTTCTGCATCTGTTCTTTGACTCTGCAAGGGAATGGTAAAGCCATATAGCTATCTTACCCACACTTATTAAATAAACCTTTTGCTATTTTGTATCCTTCTACATACTGGTTGTTTATGGAACAATATTCTGTGTTAGTGTATCACTGAGGTGCCCGTGGTGTAATGGTTATCGTCATAGGAAATGGACATGGCGACACAAGCTCAAATCCTGGCTGAGACTGATCGCAATTCACATAGCACTAATACCCTTGGGAAAGGTATGAATCCAATAATTATCCCTCCAGCTATGGGTAAATAGTAGGGCAGACTAGGTTCTTCAGACTTGGTGAGGCAACTAGTCTAGGAGAAGGAAAACTCTGAATTCAAACCTGTTAAACTCCGCTTAAAAATTGACCTTGTGTCATATCCTACCCGAGTGGAGGGGTTGGTAAATAGGGTATATCACTGATGTGAGTAAAGTAAGTAAAGTTGGTGACTTTAATCGAGGGTGTCCTGAAGGCTTGCTTTTCGATGGCTACTACATGAAGGTGTAGGGGAGGGCGCTACTCCTTTCCCTAGATTGCTCCACTTTACCCTTGATCCCTACCTTATATTGCTGAGTGTTGAGCAAGGAGGCATCAAGTACCATTTTTTGAGTCTTTGGTATCACTTGACCTGGGATTGAACCTAGGTCTCCTGGGGCATTGGCGATTGGTCTTTGGTGAATGGGGATTTGACTTAAATATCTTTCCTATTACCAAGCATACCAATACTTCCATTCACCATCCAGATAAGAGTGTCAGGATACAATGAATTATTATCTCCCCCAGAGAATTAGCATGTCCATTAGGGGCCCATAGGGTGTCATAACAATTATAGAATTTTCTTCTTGACCTCTATTACTTTTGTTCTTTGAACAGTGGAAATGTGGTCTCTGACCTTGCCAGGGAAAAGTAGAGTGACATGCCTATATTACCCACACTTGTCAAGTAAGCCTTTTGCTATTTAGTACCCCTTCCACATACTGCTACTTCATGGAACAGTTGCAGAACTCAGGTAAGAATGGGTTGATCCCTCGAACATGTTGTGTGTGTTGTGATAAACAAGGAACACCGTGGTGTAATGGTTATCGTCGTAGGAAATGGACACGGCGACACGAGTTCAAATCCTGGACGAGACTGATTGCATTTCACATAGCACTAATACCCTTGGGAAAGGTATGAATCCAATTATTCTCCCTCCAGCTATGGGTAAATAGTAGGGCAGACTAGGGTCTTCAGCCTTGGTGAGGCAACTAGTTTAGGAGAAGGAAAACTCTGAATTCAAACCTGTTAAACTCCGCTTAAAAATTGACCTTGTGTCATATCCTGTCCGAGCGGAGGGGTCGGTATTTATATGTAAACAAGGAACTGGACAAATGACAGTTACAAGTGGATAAGTTTAAATTTCTGGTTTTATTGAGCAAATCGTACACAAAAGATGTATGAGTGTAGAATTGTGGTTGCTGTATCACGTAGGTGTAGTCTCTGTTGGGTGTTGAAAGTCTTTGTTGTAGAAAGTCATAGACTCAGCTGTCAATTAATTTGTGATGACAGCACATCTAGAAGGTGAGGATGAGCTCTGTGCTTGGTGCAGATTGTTGTTGTAGCTGTATGTTCAGGTTGTAGATGTTACTAGAGACGGTCGATGATGTGGACGCATTGTTTGCAGAGGCTGGATGATCGATGTCTTGGTTTATTCAATTCTTGGTTGACCGGGTGTATGTGTCGATGTAGCCTCGAATGTTGGTGCTAGTCCGAGCAGTATGGTCGCCCGTGGACTAAGTGAGGCAGATGCTGGTTGATTGGTTTTACAGGAACAGCTGCTGGGTAAAACTGGCGCTGGTCTGTAGTTGGTGCTGGTTGCTTGGTTGCACAGGAACGGCAACCGAGTTAAGCAGGAGCTGGTCTGCCATTGGTGCTGGTTGTTGCATCGTCGTCTCATGGTATCAACCAGGAATATGTAGTGAGGAAACCAGAGGAGGTCTCAGAAGACTTTCTGAAGCTAGCTGTTAGAAGAGCTGTTTGAATGAGAAGAGCAGCAGTGATTGGTTAGTTGACTGTGCTGGGTCCGCGGCGGTGATTGGTTGGATTTCACGTTGTCTGCTTTGGCTGGTGGTAAGGAAACAGAACCCACATTCGGCAGCTTGGTTTGATGGTGCGGACAAAGATGCTGGAAGAGGAAGCTGATACCTCTCCAACGGGCTTGGACAAGCCCGGCTGCAAACATGATATTTGTCTCTGCTTCTCAGCAGACAGGACTTGACACCAGGTCAATGGCCCAAAGATCAGTTTATAGTGGGGGTTAAGGGAGGGGGTGTTCGGTCACGAGCCAAGGCTTGTGTTATATTCTCATATGCAGTATCATAACGACACAATAATAAAGACGCAGGAAGACTTCTTTATAAAAATATATACCTCTCACTTTATTGTAACGTTTGTATGTGCGAGGGAGCTAGAGACCAAACATAACTGCAATAAATTGACCCCCACTCTTATGGCCGTCTTTCCCGTTCTCCAGGGCTGCTCAACAAGAGGACCAGAGCCCACTCTGCTGGCTTTCTCTACTACATCTTATCAGTAACTTCTCTTCTTCTTCGGCCTGGCATGGCTTTCACTACCACATGTTATCTATAATTCCAACTCCAACTGTAACTCTTGACTTCTGTCTTGACTGAGTTATATAATAGTTCAACGCCCACCCGATCGCCCACACAATCTTTGGAATGGCATGTTTGATCGTCATCAAGCGGAAATAACTGTCATGCAGTTCACAGGTCACTCTCTTCCAGTGCATCACTATGAAGTGGGACCTTCACCTTGTCCCATATTATCAGCCGAGCTCACCTGCGCGATTTCCTCTCATAACTGCCATTGGAATGTGTCACTTCCTTCCGGTGCATCACTTTGAATGGCATTTTTTTGGCCGGGTCGAAGGTTAAAATACAACACTTGATCTATGCTGGACATCGGATCGCTTAGTGGAATGTGAACCTGATGAGCCCAGCTAGACATGGACTCAAACGTGAGGTGGCCCAGCCGAAGCCAGGAGTCATCCGGCCTCGAATCTGTCCTTGACTTTGGAGAGCGGAAGGTCGGTTTATAGTGGGGGTTAAGGAAGAGGGAGGTAGGACACAAGTTAAGGTTTTAGCCTTGCTAGATATTGGCTCACTTTGTGCAATGTAAGTCTGCAGCTTGACAAAGCTGGTCATCAGCTCACTTAGTGCAATGTGAGCTTAATAAGCCTGTGTTGTGCTTGGACTTACTTGATATATGCCTGTTTATAGCTTAAAATAGAGAGTCTAGAGCAATACAATGCTTGTCAATGATGTCGCCAGTAGGTGGCCCAGCCGAAGCCGGCGGCCATTCGGCCTCGAATCTGTCCTTGACCCGGAAGAGCGGGAGAGGAACAGGTCCCTCTTATCCGGCCTCCGGAGCGCGGCCGCTGATTTTATATTTGTCTCTGCCTCCCACTAGACAGGACTTGACACAATGTCAATGACCTGAAAGTACGGTTTATAGTGGGGGTTGAGGGAGGGAGAGGTCGGGGACGAACCGAGGCTCAAGCCCTGCTGGATTAAGCTGGTAATCAGCTCACTTAATGCAATATGAGCCTGTTGAACCTAGCTGACATGGACTCAACATGAGTCTAGGCACGGATGCCTGATTATTACTTATCTGGACCAAGAGGTCCACTGCTATACAATACTTGTCATGACACCATCGCCCACCTGAAAGTGGCCCAGCCGAAACTAGGATCCTCTCGGCCTCGTGTCTGCCATTGGCCTTGAGTCGCAGTGCTGAACCGAATCCCGACGGTATTTGTCACTGCCCTCCACCAGACAGGACTTGTCACAAGGTCAATCACCCGAAGGTCAATTAAGTGTGGATTGAAGGAAAGAGAGGTCGGGCTCGAACCGAGACTCGAACCCCGCTGGACTATGCTGGTTATCGGCTCACTTAGTGCAATGTAAATTTGATGAGCCTTACTGGACATGGACCCAAACATGGGTCCAGGCACGAATGCCTGATCATAGCTTAAACTGGACTAGGAGGTCCAGTGCTATACAATGCTGTTAAAGACATCATCGCCCACTGAAAGTTGGCCCAGCCGAAGCTGAGAGCCATTCAACCTCGAGTCTGTCTTTGACCTTGAACACTGCTCCGAGCCAAAGCCCGACTGCTGACTAGATTTTGATTACAGCGTGTTGTGTTTATATAGCGTCAGTCGCTACTACGCTGCTGGGCCGAGTGAAGTGTTTCTGTACACAGGAAGTTCCCTTATTAAATATAAATAATTATGAAATACTTCATTATACTTTGAAGAGGAACTTTTAAATATAATGTATTTTATCCTCTGGTTATAGATTTGTTTCCGAAAGGCCAGCATAATTAATCCTTTCAACAAATAGTTCGTGCCAGTAACAGAAGTTCGATTCGTGAACATGAGCATGTTGTTTTGTTGTCTGGCGTCATGGGTGACTCAGCGCTTTTCTCTAAACTAGGAATTTTTGGTTTCGTAGCCAGGGCAGCTACGATAGAAAAATATATGTATAATTCTATTTAGGGACGCATTTGTATATTCTTTCTTTCTAATGCTACCAACTTTTATAGTAAACATATGAAATATTAGATGTATGTATAATTGAGCTTACCTTGACTGCCTTCCGTTTTGTTCTGTGTTGGAATACTACGGATGTGCTAATGCTAATTTTCAAAAGTTGGAACTCAACAAAATATCTTCCTTAATACTAAGCATTCCAATAAGAATAAGTTTCAGTCATTTGTCTCATAGTTACAAAAATTACACATAAGTCATCGGCCATAACTCGACACTTCTTACTGTTTGGGAGAAGAAAAGATTAAAGAAATATGTATGGAGTTTCAAGGGTAATTTATCCTATTGTTTGCTATCTGACTCCATTCTGGGTTATTCTATTCTTACTCCACGTGTAAAATATTGACCCTCGGCCGAGCCGTCAATCAAGAGATGCACCTGTGTGAATAAGCGAAACAGGTGCATCTGGTCGAAGATATCGGAATATCATCTTGACTTGTGGACGTGGTTGAATTCGGTGCAGATGCGTACTCCCACAGGAAGCAGGTGGACGTAAAACAAAAATATAGCCAGGTGCCACAGACGGCTTGAGTCAGTTCGAGTTCCAGTTCCAGGTGGATTTGGAGTCATTTGGGGGACAAGATGCCAGCGTGAGAATCAGCTTGCAGACTGAGGGCTTGGGCCCTCAGTGACCCACGGTTGAGCAGCCCAGCCAGAATGAGGAAGAAGTGCTGCTATGGTCAGAAGAACTTTGGGTCAATATGTAGCAGTCTGTCTAGGTCTCCAACTTACCTCTTACACATAACCAACATCAACCCTTTCGCAACCCTATCGAGAATAAAGTGTGAGAGGTATATTTTTTTATAAAGAAGTGTGTTCGTTCGTTCATTGAAGTTCGTCATTATTGTTGACTATGTTTCCGCTTATATTATGTATATGTATATGTACGGTTGTGACTATACAACACACGTTATTATGCTTGTTTAACTTCTTGGATATGAAGGCTGTAAAGGAATTATATGAAAGAAGATAGTAAAAGATAGGAAATATTTTGCCTTTATTTCTGGGTTCAACAACCATTCAGTTGGTGGGAAATTCTTCCTGAATACAAATGAAATGGTTGAATCTCCCAGTCAAGGTGTTAAAATGTGTTAGTCAATCTTGGGTACATATATCCAAATTTGGTATTTAAAGCGTTAACAACGTGTTAGACGCTTTTGGGAGATATGTCTAAATCCGATGTTTTTAGTTGTAGTCATTTAGTCCGTTGTATGATGTCTTAATTGTGATTCTGACGAGTTCATTATTCGGTGTTTTTTAGTCATGCGTCATTAGTAAAAGAGGCGACTGCTAGTAGTAGAAAGTTTAGCCAACGCGTCGTCTAGAGACGAACGCATGGTGCCTTCCACCTCTAGCAAGAAAGATTTAGGTATTGTCACTCCACTGGTCATTGCTGAAATAGGCCGAGATTCTTTCTTTTGTCGGGACGATACCTTTTCTTTGCGCATGCGTCGCCCCTCTCCTGTCAGGGGCTTCTGGGAGTTTCTGCATATTTTCAATAATTATTTTTAATTTAATTTAATTTTTTCTATTCCCTACATATGGTCGATGGTTGAATGGTTGCCGCGGGAAATACTTGTAGGGTTTAACTGTTCAGTATAAAGCAAATGAGTGAAACTTACCATTATCTATATATATATATATGTAAGTATTAAATTTCTATAAAATTTGGTTTTACATAACCGTAGATTAACCGAAAGTATTCATGAGTGGGCTATTCCGTACAAATACAAAAAAAATGGGTTATAAATGCGAAAACAATACAGCTAGTTTGGCTTGCACGAAAAACTACATTCCAAACGGGACGACTGATTGTCGATTGAATTCTACTGAATTTGCTGCAAAATGATGGCTATTTGAAAATAAATTAAAAAAAAATAAAATAATGGTGTCAGACAGAAACATGACTTCCTTGGCGGAATTGATATTAAAAAAGAAAACAAAAAAAGAAAACAAAAAGTTTGTCGTGCTCCAGAAGAATTTAAGCTGACTAACGAAGATAAGATATCGGGATAAGTTATTAGTGGGGGTGCGTGGCTATTTAAGGATGGTCGTGAAGAAGGAGTAGGAGGTAGAGGTAGAGGTAAAGTTAGACAAAGATTTGCTATGAGCGACTGGAGAGTTGGAGACATGACGGGAAACGTAACGTTTGCATTTCGATGCTGTCCTGTCCTGAACTTATTTCACCCGACCTCTTTCATTACTTCTCTTTTCTCTCTCTCTCTCTCTCTCTCTCTCTCTCTTCTTCTTGTCTCATTCACTGTTCTTACATTAGCTACCAACCAGCACTGCCACCACCCCCTCCTGCCTTCCTAAATTTTCTTTAGCTCTACCGTGGCCGTCGCATTTTTCCCGCAATTTTTTTTTTTTTTTTTTTTACAAATAATCCTTTGTTCCCTGAAAACCCTTTTCTCATCTTCGAGTTCGCTTTTCTCTCGTTTCTGATCGGCGTCAATTAAACTTAAGGCTCTAGTCCCAGGACAGAAGACGAGGTAGCGCAAAGCGATAAAGATAAAAAAAAAACGGTATGCAGGACTTGTTTTTATCTACGGGAGGGGGGATTTATAAGTATTTAAATGAACTGATACTAACGAGAGAGAAAATCTAGAGCAAAAGCCCAGCTTAATAAAGTGTTGATCATTTAAAAAAAGGAGGGGGAGTGACTCTTTTCCCGGCACGTTGGAAGTTCCCGTGACCTAATGGCTAACTTACTAGACTGCAGCCTCGAAGTAATCGAGTTCGAACCCCAGTCATGCTACTGCATTCACTTTCGGACTAATGCTCATGGGAAAAATATGAACTTTCTTATCCTCCCACTACTGCTATTCTTCTATAAGGTTGAATTTGACATTGAATAAACTATGAAAGTTGACATGTCACAAAAGAAACTAAACCAAACCAAACCAAACCATGGGTAAATAGTCGGGCAGACTAGCCACTTTAAACTTGGAGTGGCAACTGGTCTAGGAGAAGGAAAACTTAATTCAAACAATTACTCCACTTAAGAACTGACTTTGAAATGGATCTTGCATTGGGTAAATATATGCTGATTTGAAGCAAGTATCATTAGGATACATCATCATCATCATCATATCGCGCTGGTAGCACGGATATCCCAGACCCTCTCTCGCCACTCCTCCCTATCGTTCATCGCCCTCGGTAGGTCTTCAGGACAACATCCCGCATCCTCACATAGCTGCTGAATGTATGTTCGTGCTGGTCGTCCTGCTTTTGCACGGCCATGTGTGGGGGTCCATAAGAGTACATCTCTTATGAGTTCGTCCCTGCTTCTCAATAATAACCCTGGGAAAGGGAGGAACATACTTATCTCTCCAGCTATGGGTTAAATAGTATCGCTGTTGTTCGTCTACAAGGGTGGCTTTGGCATTAAATAACCTATGAAAGTTGGTATACCATCAAACAAAAAACCCATACCAAACCACACACACACACACACACATGTTCTGCCTCCTCCTAATATACACATTTTTATCAATTGTATAGTTTTATTTTAATTGACCTTACAACTGGATAACTAAGCTAAGCTTAATTTGACACAAATACATAAATGTGGGTTACCTAGTGAAGATCGAACCAATGAGAATAATTTCTGAAACTAGCTCGCTAGCCACTGTTCTCTGTTAAGAACACGATAACAACAGAATTACTAATTATTATTATTATTTCTCATTTTCACTCTATGCAAGTTTTTCAGCGGAGGCTAAGTGACAGCAAGTTAATTCAGTTATCCAGAACTCTTCAAGTATTCAAGCTAATTTTAAATATGCTGTAGTTTGGATGGTCTCAATTCTTCCTCTGATCTGCAGTTCACTCAGTCTCCTTTACCAGGCCGTTGGAGACCATTTCCAGAGTACCAATTACAATTGGTATTACCGTCACCTTCAGGTTCCACAGCCCTCTGGTAAGATCCAAGTATTTGATTATCTCTCCACTTTCTTTAATGTTTAGTCCGTGGTCGGCCGGAATGGCAAAATGTATTAGTGGACAAGTTCTTTTCTTGTTAATTCACATTAGGTTTGGTCCTCTGGCTGAAATTGGGTGATCCATTTATATCTCCGTCCCAGAGAATTTTATGCATCTCATTTTCAAGGGGAGATGCTGGTTTGTGCATATACCATTTTTTCAACATGGTAAAATTTTTGTCGCTGGCACAATTTCCAGTCGACTATCTTTCCTATCCAGTCATGTTTACTCTTGCATTTCTTTTGTGCCAGTTTTCTGCATTCACTGATTATTATTAAGTCCAGTCGGCTGGGGCAGCAGAATACATCAACTGTATCTCTGTTGAGGGGTAAGACCACCCCCAACGAGTGTCCTAGATATGACATTAAACCATATGTAAATTTGTGGAATGTGGAATACCCCTTCATTGCTATTGCTTCCAGGTCCAGCACCAGATCGGTTCCTACTGGTACTACTGAAGCTGGGGTGTCCGTGTGGGGTGTCCTTGTGGTGTAACGGTTAAAGCGCAGGACTTGCAGAGTCGTAGTAAGCGAGTTCGAACTTCAGTCGTGCTATTACATTCCCTTTCTGACAAATACCTTTGGGAAAGGTATGAACCCTCTTATCCTTCGAGCTATGGGTTAAATAGCATCACTGCTGTTCTAAAAGGACGTTTTTGGTATTAGATAACCTACGAAGGTTGATATGCCATTAAAAAAAAGAAAGAAACTTCTTGAAGCTTAAATAAAACATAATTCTATCTTCGTTTTACATTGTCTCCCGATCTTTTGATGTCGTGTTTACCATTATTGTACACATTTCTGTTCCGAGTTAATTATCTAAAAAAAAAAAAAAAAAAAAAATGAATGAAAATGAAATATGCTATTGACGATACACGTGTATAAAAAATTATTTTATTTCTATTTTTATTTTTCTAGATAATTTATTAGGAATAGAAATGTGTTCTATAACAGATTGATTGATTTTAACGGCATATCAACCCATCCAGAATTATTTTGTGCCGAGAGGTTAATTAGTAAATCATGTTCATTGTATGTTCATATTGATATTTTTTGTGTTGTTGTTTCTTAAGATGTTTTTTTTACACACAGTCCTAGCAAATACGAATAATTTTTAAACAGACATATTTAACACATAGATTGGATTCTCACAAGTACTACCACTCCGTGTCAGAGTAGATCTGAGAGTAATGGCAATTAAGGGGTACCCTATACTCTCCCAGAACTCCATAGCTGGAACCTCGCTATCAGATGCAGTTTAGTGTCCAGAACACCCTTTTTTGGAGGTGGGGGTCTTACTCCTCTGCAGGGGGATACAGTCAGCATATTCTAAGCCCCACTGATTAGGCAGTCGAGAGACAGGGCAAAGGGATAGTAATGGATAGGATTATATTTTATTCTAGCTTCTACATCATCAGTGGCTCTAAAAATTCTTGTCAAAATCAATCCCCAAAGGTCTGGAAAAGAGACTGGGGGAACTGGAGATCAGAGGAAGAATCGAGTCCATCGAGACTACAGCACTGTAAAGATCAGCTTGAAAACTTAGAAAATTCCCAGAGATCTGAGGAAACTTGCTGTCGCTCAGAATTCAACGAAAAACCACAAATTAAAACTGGATTGAACCTGGATATGGCTAAGAAAAGGAAACTTTAAGAGAGAAACAGAATCTCTCCTAATGGCAGCACAAAACAGCACCATAAGAATCCATCAATCACATAATAAGCGAATGCTGTAAATTGGCACTGAAGGAGTACAAGGCGAGACACGGCTGGGTAGGCAAGGTGATCCACTGGGAAATGTGCAAGAAATTTAAATTTGACCATGCCAACAAATGGTATATGCACAACCCGGCCCCTGTCCTTGAAAATGACACACACAAACTCCTATGGGACTTTGACATACTAACGGATCACCTAGTCTCGGCCAGAAGACCAGACCTTATGATAATCAACAAAAAAAGAAAATCTGCAAAATTGTCGACTTTACTGTCCCGGCTGACCACAGAATAAAACTGGAAGAATGTGAAAAGAGAGACCTGGCTAGAGAATTGAAAAAAACTATGGAACATGAAGGTGACAATTATACCAATTGTGATTGGTTCTTTTGGCACGGTAACTAAAGGATTATTAAAGGGCCTGGAAGATTTGAAAGTTGGCGGCCGAATGGAGACCATTCAAACTACAGCATTATTGAAAACGGCCAGAATACTGAGAAGAGTCCTGGAGACTTGGGAAGACTAGCTGTCATTCAAACTCCAGTGAAAGACCATCAGCTTACGCTGATGTGAAAAACTCTAATGAGTAAATAATAATAATAATAATAATTTAAAGAAAAACAACTATATAGACATTTCAAGCAACAAACAAGCAAAATCTCAAACAAGAAGACTTGGACATGGCTACGAAAGGGGAACCTTAAGAGAGAAACTGTATCCCTTCTAATAAGTAAAGTAAGTAAAGTTGGCGACCTCAGTCGAGGGTGACCCGAATGCTCCCTTTTCAATAGCTACTACACCGAGGTGTAAGGGAGGGTGTTACTCCATTCCTTAGATTGCTACACTTTACTCCTTGATTCTTACCTTATAATGCTGAGTGTTAAGCAAAACGACATCAAGTACCATTTTTTGAGTCTTTGGTAACACTTAAACTGGGATTGAACCCCGGTTTCCCAGACCATTGGCGAACACTAAAGCAAAAATAGATAAGACGCAACAAAATAGCAATTATAGGTTATGTGGTGACAGAGACGAAACTATCAATCATATTATAAGCGAATGCAGTAAATTAGCACAGAAAGAGTATAAGACCAGACACGACAGTGTGGGGAAGGTAATCCACTGGATGTTTTGCAAAAGCTTAAAATTTGACTGCACAAAGAAGTGGTATATGCTCTAACCAGATTCCGTCTTGGAGAACAAGACGCGCAAAGTCCTCTGGGATTTTGAGATACAAACGGATCACCTAATCTCAGCCAGACGACCAGACCTAGTGATAGTCAACAAAAATAAATAAATGAATTAATAAAAATAAAAGATAAAAGAAGAGAAACTTTCACATAGTGGACTTTACTGTCCCGGCAGACCACAGAGTGAAAATAAAAGAAAGCAAAAAGAAAGATAAGTACATAGACCTAGATAGAGAACTAAAACAGGTATGGAACATGAAGGCGACGATGATATCAATTGTAGTTGGTGCACTAGGAACGGTCCCCAAAGGTTTGATGAAGGGACGGAAGACTTGGAAATAAGAGGTCAAGTAGAGACCATCCAGACTACAGCATTATTAAGATTGGCTGCAATACTAAAAAGAGTTCTGCGGACTTGAGGAGACTTGCTATCACTCAAATTTCAGTGAGAAACCATCAGATGGTGTGAAAAACTCTCAAAGGAGTAAATAACAATAATAGCAAGTGTAAGTTTTGTGGTGACAGAGATGAAACGATAATCACATAATAAGCGAATCTAGCAAAGTGGCATAAAAGGAATACAACACTAGGCACATCTGGATAGGAAAGGTGATCCCCTGGGAATTGTACAAAGGATTAGAATTTGACCATGCGGATAAATGGTATATTCACAAACCAGAAATTTGTCCTCGAAAATAAGATGCATAAAAATTCTCTGGAATTTTTGGATACAAACAAATCACTCAATCCGGGCCAGAAGATCGGTTCCAGTTCTGGAGTTTGGTTTTGTTTATTCGAGACGTGAGTTCTTTTCAGACATGCCGTCCACTGGGCTCTAGAGCCCAGCTTAAACATGGCAGTCACGTTCAGTCATTCGATAGAGAATACTTTTTCTCATTATCGCAATGCTTTTTGGTTATGGTATTATACTTGGTACAAATTTCGACAATAAGAAAAAAGCAATAAAGATATTTCATTCATGAAGTAAGAAAGAAACGTTAAGTGAAACTTTACAGCTAAGATCAGCGACTGGTTGGCTTGCAGATGCAGCTTCTGAAATGATCGCTTCTCGGCCTTTTGGCTGGGACGTCTGGCATTCGTGCCGGATGGGCGATCGAAACCAAGAGCAGACTCGGGGCCGAATAGGCCCCCAGCTTCGGCTGAGCAACCTTCGGGTGGGCGAGCTGCTTTTCAGATCCTTATGCACGCCTTGTATATCACTAGACCTCACGGTCTAGTTCAAGCTATATGCGGGCATACGTGCCCGGACCTAGATTTAGGTCCGTGATACGGCTTGACTCATTAGATCCACATTGCACTTAGTGGGTCAATGACAAGCAGGGTTCGAGTCTAGGCTCGTTCCCAACCCCCCCTTTATCCCCACTTTAATCGGCCTTCGGGCTTTTTACCTTGTGTCAAGTCCTGTCTGGTGGGAGGCAGTGACAAATATTATCGCTTCTGACTGGATATAGAATAAAATGGAATTTTCGAAATCGTCTTGAAAGGACCCATTGTGAGAAAGAACATTCCGTGTGACAAATTTTAGCTGTCACAATTTTATTTGCAAAAGACAGCGCTCCCGGTTGAAAAATGAGACTTGGTGGTAGAAGGAAGCGGTGTATGCGTCTAATAAAGGAACCCTGAGCTAATGTGAACAGCGAAGTCTGGGTTAATCACTCGGGACGAAACAGCAAGGGCTTTTATGAAGACTTGGCTTTGTCTTGACAAGAAAGTCTGCTCCGCTTAACAATAAACCTGGTTACCTCCCAACTGATCTTAGATGATCTTATAACAGAAGGCACTAGCTCAAATCGTTACACAAGCGAGTGATCTGAGTATGACTGTAAAAATTCATCCCATAATGAGGCCCCAGTCGTAGAGCTCTGAGGAGTGTTTGTTCTGACTCGGAGTTGTAATTCCTGTTTGGGGTCCATCTATGTTTTAAAAATATCTGTTTGAAGACTAATAGTATTAAATAGAAATAATCCAAACTATGTAACTATATACAAATTATTAGTATTAAGAAAAGTTACTTGAAGTTATGATTCTTTATAAAAGCTTGTTATTACTTACTTGAAACCATTAGATTGCTTACAAAAAGGCTGCAGCATTTAATAACCCAACAACACAAGGGTTGACATACTACAAAAGTAAGCAAGTAAGCAAGCAAGCAACCTACAAGAGAGGTGAACCAATTGAACGCTTTAGTGTAAAAAGAGAATCGACAATATATATATATAAGAAGTAAGCATATACAACTGAAAAAAAAATCGTTCGTCATTTTTCAGATGATTGCTTAAAACATCTAGTTTGGGTTCCTGTATCACCTTAAAATATTGTCACAAAGATGAAGACTAGACAAAAAATTTCCGATGCTATAAAATAAACTAAATCAATAAAAAAAAAGTGATGCAATATTGTAAATTAGATCCGAGTAAGAGAAGAGTTTCAAGCAAACTACATAATAACATGATTCAATATGTTTGGGGCGTTTGTGTAGTCATGTGCGCGCGCAAACGCATTTGGGTGCACGGAGGCATTTTTAGTGCCATCGAGTCTATCTTTGTTGAAAATTGAGTGCAGCAGAATTCGATTTAAATCCCATTCCTCACGAAAACCTCTCATAACTGATGACAGGCATTTCAAAAGTTTAAAAAAAAAAAAAAAAAAGAACGGAAAGAAAAAAAAAGGAAAGAATTAATTTTCTTTTGTTTCGTCAAAAATACAATTCTTGAATTTTTTATTTTCAGTGTTCAGAGAACAACTGACTATTGAACTGGGAGATGTGATATTCCTGTCCGAGCACTAGTTTGATGACACTTGTTAACATAATCTCACACAGAGAAAGAAAACCCAGTGTGATAGCGTTATTTCAGAATTAAATTTTACCCCTTTTCAGTTAAGAAATAAACACTCGTTGCATCACACATAAAAATGAACAAAAAAAAGTATGTGTGTGGACGTAGTTGGGAACAAAACATGTAATCTAGAACTTAACTTATTTACCAGACAAAACAAATTGTAAATTATCCCACTAAAGCTTTTGAGAAGTACTAAAAGTATAAAACCTTTGAATTTAGCAACTTGAGAAGAGTTCTTCACTTGCTGATCGAATTATGCAGATCACCTTTGTGCTCATTTGCATGTCTTCCCAGCTTCAAGACGCAGACCATCTTTGGACGACAGACAGTCAATCTAGAACTAATTGCAGACTATACAAACACACTCATTTGTCCTCGAAAATGAGATACATAAAAATTCTCTGGAATTTTTGGATACAAACAAATCACTCAATCCCGGTTCCAGTTCTGGAGTTTGGCTTTGTTTATTCGGGACGTGAGTTCTTTTCAGACATGCCGTTCTTTTCAGACATGTATCTTGAACATCAGAAAAATACGCCAATTTCTTTTAGTATTTGTGCATTAGATTTTTCATACTAGAATATATTTGACTCACTAAACACTTCAAACTTGAACTTTCAAACAAAGGCTGGTGTTGTAAAATACACCGAGGTAAGATTCCTCATCATTAAATCTCCTGGATATAACGCTAATCCATCTGATGGTGAGGCTCCAGTCCTGGAGCTTTGGAGAATGTGGGGGACTTATTCATTGCCATTACTCCCAGATCCACTCTTATCTGGAGGGATAATACCTGTTAAGGACCTATCTATGGGTCCAGTAGAATTATTTAATCATTTACGAAACTTAAACATTTACCGTTTAACTGTATGCAGACAAATGATTAATGTTAAATTGAATTATTAGTATTACGCAGCAGTGCTTGAAACCAATTAACTGTGTTCAAACGAATAAATATTGAACAGAATTATTGGCTTAAGAGAGCAATACTTGAAATCATTTACTTGTGATTACAAATAATATCATTGAAAATTTGTGTTAAAAAGCAATACTTGAAACCATATAATTGTATACAAATAGAACTATTAATGTTAGCAATACTTTAAACCATTTAACTATATGCAAACAACTGAACTCCAGCTCGGTTAAAAATAATGTTACAATCTACAAGAGTTGATATGCTAAAAAAACCCAACTCAACCAAACCAAACCAAACCAAAATCAACTCAAATTTATTGAACATGGTTATCCCAATCTGTAATAATATATAACTGATCCAGATATTACATGCAATCAGTGTAACAAGATAAGGTACAGTCAGCAGATTTTGGTCTCTTAAAGTGGGAATGGGAACGTTACTGTTTTAATTAGCAAAATTCCTTAACAAGATATGATATTGCTCGCGGGCGGAGGTGATGCTCATTGTCACAGTTGGGTTAACTTTAGTTATCCGATACACTTCTGGCGGTGGGATGAAAAAAGCCCTTTTCTTTCAAAGACAAACACGTGTTTTTTCACTTTTAAGGATAAGTCGACTGACTTCTCTTAAGGTCAAAGTGCCATGCTGGGAAAAGATTCACAACTAGTCAGTCTGCAACGAAAAGCCAGAGGAGATAGACATATATCTTCCATTCTGGAAAGTCACAAATCAACTTCGTTCTCTGATATCCTTCCAGTTCTCTTGTCCACCCGAGACGAGCCTGGATTAGCTGTTCCGGGTTTTAAATCGAGGTGAGGAAATAAAAAAAACAAAAACAAAACAAAATAAAACAAAAAGAAAAAAAAAACAAAACAAAAACAAAAACAAAAACAAAACAAAACAAAAACAAAACAAAACAAAATAAGCTTTATTTTATTCGACGTTTTTTTTTTTTGTTTTATCCACAACGTGCTGGTTTCTTCGATCACGACATTAAATTTGTAACAACACTATATTGTCATACCCTCCCATGTAAATTTACTTTGTATTCTCTTGTATAGACTTGGACTTATCCAGTAAGATTGTTTGGTTGATTGGGGGCGTGCCTCAGGTAGGAATAACCCGATGGAATGCATCTTTTTCCAGATTGGGTTTGGATTTAGAGTTTTCATTCTCCTAGACGAGTTGCCATACCATGTTTAAAGTGCCCAGCCTGCTCTGCTATATATCCATAGCTGGAGGGAGGATAGTTGAATTCATGTGAACTGCAAACAGCCTCGTTCAGGGTATTGAACTCGGGTAGACGAGTCCATTTACTACGGCGGTAACCGTTACGCCACAGCACTTAAATATTGCTTTTACATTTCGTTTCAGTTCTCTGTGGTCTGCCGCTAACTTAAAAAAATTACTATCACTTCTGGCTGGAAAAAAAACGTTGAGAGTAGAACTGATATCTCCTCTTGATCTACGTACATTTTCATTATCCTAGCAACCTTAAACAGTTGACTGCTGTTAAGTTAGTCAAATCCAATAAAAACCAAGCCCATATATTTATGCTAACTGATATATTAGTTTCGAATTGTCATAATGGATATTTACTTCACTTCTTCAGTAAAGACATGATGGGGGCTTAATGGCTAAAGTGCAGAACTGTGGCTTCTAAGAAAACGAGTTCGAATTTCAGCGGCACAATTGCATTCACCTTCATACTAATACCCTTGGGAAAAGTATGAACCGCATTATCCATCCAGCTATAAGTTAAATAGTTATCGTCGCAGGATGTGGACACGACGACACGAGTTCAAATCCTGGACGAGCCTGATTACATTTCACATAGCACTAATACCCTTGGGAAAGGTATGAATCCAGTTATTCTCCCTCCAGCTATGGGTAAATAGTAGGGCAGACTAGGTTCTTCAGCCTTGGTGAGGCGACTAGTTTAGGAGAAGGAAAACTCTGAATTCAAACCTGTTAAACTCCGCTTAAAAAAATTGACCTTGTGTCATATCCTGCCCGAGCGGAGGGGTTGGTAAATAGGATAGTTACACTGGTGTTCTTCTATAAGGATGGTTTTGGTTGATACGCTATCAAAAACACAGAAACACAGACTTAAGGCAGAGTGTGATACAAGGTCAAGTTTTAAGAGTTCGTCACGCGCATGGATTCACAAATAAGGTGGGGCTAAAAATAGCTCAGCTACATTCATTCCTTTTTTAAGGCATTTCAGGCGTCGGGTAATAAACCCAACTTTTACACTTTCACCCGAGGGGTGGCCCTGTCGGCTGGGGCTGCAGAATATACCGACTGCATCGCTGCAGAGGGGTAAGACTCCCTCAACGAGTGTCCTGGATATGACACTAAACAATCAGATGGTGAGGCTCCAGTAATGCTGAAGCTTTGGGGAATGTGGAGTATCACTACATTGCCATCGCTTCCAGGTTCACTCTGGCTCGGAGTTGTAGCACTTGATAGGATCCTATATATGGGTCAAATAGAACTAAACTGAGTGCTTATGCTAAACTGAATTGTTTGAAATAGAACTGTTTATATGTATAAAATGGATTTAGCATTAATAACGTACAATGGTTGATGTGTCAGATAACCAAACCGAACCAAAACAAAACATATAGAAGAAGGGACAGGTGCTACTTGGGAAGACAGGGTGGCATCTTCTCTTCTCAACTATTGAAATTGTGCTTAATTAAAGATGTTTCTTATTTCATTTTTACTAATATTATTAATTATTCAGTAACAGTTACTTCACTTCAGTTTTAATGACAGTAATGCCGCCATAGAGTAATGGCTATTAAGTTAGTCGGTGTTTGTCCAGAATAAACCAACCATAAAAAGTTCCGTTGATTCTGCTCTATTGTACAACATAATAATAATAATAATAATAATAATAATAATTACAAGGCGAGACACGACTAGGTCGGCAAGGTGATCCACTGGGAAATGTGCGGGAAATTTCAATTCGACCATACCAACAAATGGTATATGCACAACCCGGTACCTGTCCTAGAAAATGACTCGCATAAACTCCTATGGGACTTTAACATACAAACGGATCACTTAATCCCGGCCAGAAGACCAGACCTCATAATAATCAACAACAACAACAACAAAAAAAAAAAAAACGAGAATATGCAAAATTGACGACTTTGCTGTCCCGGCGGTCCACAGAATAAATCTGAAGGAAAGTGAAAAAAAAGGAAAAGTACCTCGAAAATTGCTAGAGAAATAAAAAAGCTGGGGAACATGAAAGTAACTATTGTGCCAATTGTGATTGGTGCGTTAGGCACAGTAACTAAAGGATTATTAAAAGGCCTGGAGGACTTGTTAGTTGGCGGACGGGTGGAGACTATCCAAACGACAGCATTGCTGAGGACGGCCAGAATACTGAGACGAGTCCTGGAGACTTGAGGAGACTTGCTGTCACTCAAACTCCAGTGAAAAACCATCAGCTAATACTGATGTGAAAAACTTTCCAAAGAATTATATAGAAATTTAAAACTTACATTTACCATTTGTTAGCGTCTGATTGGGTTGTATCTATGGTTTAAGTAGAACTAAACTGTGTACTTATGCTAAACTGATTTGTTTGAAATAGAACTGTTTTTGATATGTAAACTGTGTACTTATGTTTCACTGAACTGTTTGTAATAGAACTGTTTTGCCATTTAAACTGCGTCCTATTGTTAAACTGTATTGTTTGAAATAGAACTGTTTATATGTATAAAAATGGATTTGGTATTAAATAACCTACAACAGTTGATATGTCATAGAACCAAATCAATGCGTGTTTTGCACATCAGCTCTAACTGACTGTTTTTCACTTGAGTCTGAGTGACAACAAGTCTTCTCAGTTCCAGTGTACTTTCCTAAGCATCCTAGCCGATTTTAATTGTGTTATGGTTGAGATGGTTTCAATTCTTCCTTTAATCTCTAGTTCCTCCAGTCTCTTTTCCAGATTCTCAGGGGCCGTTTCAAGGACGCCAATCACAATTGGTATCATTGTCACTCTTATGTTCTATAACTTCTTTTGCTCTCAAGCAAGATCTTTGTGTTTGTCTAATTTTTTTTCAATTTTCTGTTTGTGGTACGTTGAAAAGGCAAAATCTACTAGACAGCGAGTTTTTCTTCTTGTTAATTAATTATTAAGTCTGGTCTTTTGGCTTGGATCTGGTGATCTGTCTGTATCTCAAAGTCCCTGAGAATCTTATGCGTCTCCTTTTCTAGGACAGATTCTGGTTTGTGCATATACTAACAGGCAGCATTGACAAATCTTAATCTCTTGCACAGTTCCCAGTGGACCACATTTCCAACCCAATCGTTCATATACATTTTAAGCCGATTTGCTGCATTCACTTATATAATTAAACGTTTTATCACAATCACCACAAAACTTACACTTGGTATTTTTCTGCGAATCATCAATTTTTGCTTCGATATTATTGGTCCTTATGAGATTATTTTGTGCTAATTGTTATGCATGATTAATCTTTTTAAAGTTTGTAAGCTGCATATATGTAACGGGTTATTTAGAACATTAGTAAAATCCTCATTATATATATATATATATATATATGGGATAGACAATTTACTAAAATTATCATTATATATTTAAATACATCTGGGATAGAACGAATGAAATAGCCGTCGTAAAGGCAAACTTACTTGAAGTTAACTTCAAAATTAAAACTGGAGAAGTAAGCTTCAGTATCAAACCTCCGCTGACTTGTAGGAATCCTTTGACACGAAAAGTCTAAGAGAAAGTACACCGAAATAAAACCTGCCGCTCGCAGAGTCACCAATTATCTTACTACGCTTGTCACTGGCCTGTAGCTATGTAGAGCCAGACAGTGGTATAAGTGTCGTACAAGCGTATCTCACTATAATTCCAATGATGTACAGATGTCTTACAACCTTATCATCTTACGCAACTTATATATTTTTCACAAGTTGAATTAGTTATTAATCAAGATGTCTGAGTTGTAATTTTGGTGGTAAAGACAGCTATCATCTGTCAAGATGTGGCAGTCATTATATATATATATATATATATATATATATATATATATATAGCGTAGAAACAGAATAATTTAATTGGTGCTTGATAACTGTTAGTTTCTCGCCTATGCAATTATCAGACCACGAGACTCCCGCGCGGTGGTTATTCCTTTATGTACTGTTACAACAGCAGATATATATATATATATATATATATATATATATATACATATATATCCGTTTTTGTAACAGTATATATATATATATATATATATATATATATATATATCGTTGTATCGTTATTTATGCAGCTATATTATAATAATTTTATTATATAATCTATTTACTCTCTTATGTTTAATAAATTATTTTAAGTTTATTATTTCTATTATTATTATTATTACTATTATTATCATTATTATTTCTATTATTACTCCTTGCGAATTTTTCACACCAGTTTTAATTGGTGATCTTTCACTGGAGACTGAGTGACAGCAAGTCTCCTCAGGTCTCCGGGATTCTTCCGAGATTTCTAGCCGATCTTAACAATGCTGTGGTCTGGATCGTCTCTATTTATCCTCTGATTTCCAACTCATTCAGGCCCCTTTTCAAGCCTTTCTAACTATTCCAAGCGCACCAATTACAATTGGCATCACCATCACCTTCATGTTTCATAGCTATTTTAGTTCTCTGGCAAGGTCCAAATACTTTTCTTTGGTTTTCACTCTCTGGTTTACCGGGACAGCAAAGTCCACTAAACAGCCGGTTCTCTGTTTTTCTTTTTTATTATCACTTGGTCTGGTCTTCTGGCTGGGATTAGGTGATCCGTTTGTATCTCGAAATCTCAAAGGACTTTGCGAATCTCATTCTCCAAGACAGATTCTGATTTTTGCTTATACCATTTGGTCAAATTTCAATTTCTTACTCAATTCCCAGTGGATCGCCTTCCCCACCTAGTCATGTCTAGTCTTATACTCCCGCTGCGCTAGTTTGCAGCATTCGCTTATTATGTGATTTATCGTTTCGTCTTTTTCACCACATAACCTACATTTGCTATTCTGTGGCGTCTTATCTATTTTTGCTTTAACATAATTGGTCCTTATGGCGTTGTTTTGTAGTGATATTAGAAGAGATTCAGTTTCTCTCTTAAGGTTTTCCCTTTCTTAGCCATGTCTAGGTCTTTTTGTTTGAGATTTCGTCAATTTGTCGCTTGAAATATCCATGCAGTTGTTTTTCTTCCCGTTTTTCTTTCTTTTTATTTTTTTTCTGTTTATCTTTATGTTGTCATTGCTGTTTCTAGCCGCCGTAATTAGTCTTTCTTTGCTCTTATTATTATTATTGTTATTATTATTATTAATTTTTACTTGTATTTTTTTCATCTTTATTTTTTCAGTATTCAAAAAAATATTGCACCTCCCTTGGGTCACCAGCCTATGACAATGAGACACAGGGCAGATTGGAAACTCTCGGTGAGACTCGAACTCACATCAATTTTTGCCTCAGAGAAGCTTGGTTAAACGCACCAGCTGCTTTATCAACTGAATAAAGGAGAAACATTTGGTTTGAAGAGGTTCAAGAAAACCTATAACCCATCCCTAAATAAATAGATGAATGAATATATAAATAGATATATAAATAAAAGTTGACAAACGGTAGTTTTATTTATTCATTTTTCATGTGGGTTATCTGGCTCACAACACAATACAGCACACAATACTAGGTCATTTTGCTTTTATGAAAGCCAAGAATAAATAAATGATTAAATAAATACCGCACCCCCCCAAATCAAGCCCAATGACTTATCTGACACGTTCCTGGAAGCCCAATTGTCTAAATAACCAATCCCTGATATGCAGGTGTGTTACATTTCATTTCTGACACTGAGAAACAAAAAAACAACAGAAAACCCGACTACTAAAGAAGAGAAGCTTTAAAAATGTAACTTTATGAAAAAGAAAGAAAAACGTCGAAATATTTTCAGTGTATCGTCAAAATCAACCTGGTTGTGAAGTGTTGTTAATTACTAAGCTTAGCATATAGTCTAGGAGCATTAGCTTTTAACCCAAGCCTAAATCTTAACATGCTGATTTTTTCCCCCAGAATAGCTTCATTGTATTGTATGGAATAACATATCAAAAGTCCCCAAGGTTCCACCTTGTGCTCTTTTAATAAGGCGTCCAAGATGGTCGCCAAATTGATTAAAATGTCTATTACTTCGAAACTATTTATTTTAGCTATGATTTTTCAACGGTTTATAATTGTATTAGATGTGTTTAAAAAGACATCAAAAGTTGATCATAATTCGACAATTGAAAAAGTGGTATTTTCAAGATTGCGTCCAAGATGGCTGACTGAAATCCTTAATAAAGCTCATAATTTGTTAATTAAACAAAAATGTTTAAGAATAGTAATTTGTAGAATTAAGTACGCTTAATAATATACTAGAGGTCTACTCAAGTTTGACTACTGGGAATTTTTTTATTTTCAAGATGGCGTCTCCTATATAGTTCAACTATTATATGATGTAATTTTAAAGCTTTCACAAAGTCAACGCGCTGATTTATTCAGAATATCTCTATTCAGTAGCGAGGAATAGCATATTAAAAATCCTCAAGTTTCAACCTTGTATTTTTTCAATATGGCGTCCAAAATGACAGCCAAATCCATTAAAATGTCCATTGCTCTTAAACTAATCATCGTATGTCAGGTTTCTCCACGGGTTTGAGTATTATTAGATGTGATTGATAACATATTAAAGGTTGATCACAATCCAACAATGGGGAATGTAGTATTTTTAAGATAGCGTCTAATATAGCTGACTGTGAAATCCTTAAAATCTTCAGTGTTTGTAAATTATTCACCCACTCGCGCCAAAATGTTTGAGAACGGTAATTTGTTGTATTAAGTATGTTTAATAACATACTGAAGGTCTACGAGAGTCTAATAAAAAATGTTTTACAAGATGACATTCACTACATTGTTGGGTTGGCTGAGGTCGGCAGTGTTGGTTGTGGTCGGATTGCAGCGTTGGTAGTACGTACAGCGTGGTGTCCACTTGAAGACTGGACGCTGGTAGACTAGTATGTGTCGTACGTCTCATCAACTGGACGAGTGTGGCACAAGGCTTTTTTAAAGATCGTTCCGGGCGCAGGGCCATTGCCCAAACACGCCTGTTGTCTCCAAAAATGTCTCCTGCGCCGTCGGCATTCCTTTAAAAAGAGGCGCTTCTGATCCCAGGTGATAAACCAAGCCTCTCCGAGGAGGGTTTGAGGAGAATGCCAATCTTGGATGCGTGATGCGAATGTTGGGCTCCTCTAGCACTCGCATCAGTCAGCCTAGACCGACCCCCGTCGCCATAGATACAACACACCTGTCCAGACATGTGCAGCTGGCCGCTGTGTATCGCGACTCTGGTCGACTAGACTTAACTGGTGTACTGCTATTGATAGCTGCTTATATATCTTCTATATGTGTGCTGTATGGTCATACTTGCATAGCACGTGTGTGAGCGTGCAAATATGCATATTTATAAGCCAGCGGTGTCACTTCATTAAAACTTCCCCGAATAACATTGGGGGGTGTCCTCGTGGTGTAATGGTTAAAGCGATGGACTGCGGAATCGTAGTACGCGAGTTCGTACTCCAGTCGCGCTATTACGGTCACTTTCGGGCAAATACCCTTGGGAAAGGTATGAACCCCCTTATCCTCCCAGCTATGGGTTAAATAGTACCACTACTGTTCTTCTAGGAGAATGGCTCTGGCATTAAATAACCTAAAAAGAGTTGATATGCCATTAAACAAAGAAACCAAACCAAACCGAATAACATTCTTCCATTACCATACATACATATTTTCAACTTCTTTATAAGGCATTTTTAATGCGTTCAAAAAAACTATTTGGTTGATTTTTTTTTCAAAATATCTCCCTTATGATGCGTAGGATAAGATATGTCGAAAGTTTCAAGGTTTTCATTTTATGTTTTTCTAATATGAGTTCCAAGATGATCGCCAAATCTTTAAAAATGCTCATTACTCATATATTATTTGTCGTAGGAAAAGTTTATCAAAGGTCTTAAATAATATTAGATGTGACTGATAACATATCAAACGTTGAACCCTATTTGACAATTGGAAAAGTAGTATTTCCAAAATAGTGTCCTGTATAGCTGATAGCCAAATCCTCATTACTTCTTCGTTAACGATCTTAAAGAAAACTTAAGCAAGTTTATTGGCCGATCGTAGTTGAGAGCGACTCGAAGGCTCCTTTTCAATAACTACTACACTGAGGTGTAGGGGAGGGCGCTACTCCTTTTCCTGGATTGCTTGATACGTACTTTATAATGCTGAGTTTAAGCAAGGAGGCATCAAGTACCATTTTTTTGAGTCTTTGGTATGACTTGACTTGCGATTGAACCCAGATCTTCCGGGCCATTAGCGAACACTCTAACCATATGCCAATGGGCCGGAAGTAAGACTTAAGAATAAAAATTCGTACGTTTAAGTATGCTTAACAACATAATAAAATTGCTTTTGTTAAGTTGAATTACTAAGTAACTCGTAGATTTTAATAACATAATGACGTAAATGAATAGTTCTTCAGCAGTCAGAAATCAGTACAGTATATTCTACTTCAAAAAAAGCTTGTTTTATTTCAAAATAAAAATAATAGATCATTTTGATGATTTATAAATAAGATTCAAAATGATCATTTACCATGGGAAATTCAAAATATGATACACAAAATGATTATTTAAAATGAAAAATTTATATAAGGAAGTCTCTCATAAATTTACTTCATTTCATAAGCGATAACATGAGTTTTTTTAATGAGCAATATCAGTACGTCTCTCGCACATATAATAGTTATACGTATCCAAGCAAACTATACCTGCTTTTCTGCAACCTAAAGTATTTCCACATCTTTTGTTCTGCCGCATCTAACAGCGTCTGAGGAGAAGGTGATTGGTCTTTAGCAGTCGTAATCAGGTTTGCCTTTTTCATTTTTCTGTAGAAGGTAAATGTCGACCCAACCATTGCTGCGTGGTGATGTTTGGTGGCCATATTGAATGTCATATTGGAAAGGCACGGGGTGCAAACTTGGGGACTTTTGATATCTTATTCCTCTCATCGAAAGGGAGCTTTTCTTAAAAAATCAACCTGTTTACCTTTTTGAAAGCATTAAACCTAACTTAAAAAATAGTTGAAAATATGTCGTGGGTGTGTTATGTTTTTACAAACAAAGAAAATATGTAAACAAAACTGAAAAGAGACGGACTCGTTGGTCTATAGCAAAACAATTAGGTTTATTAACCACAGGCAGAGGCATGTGTCTTTTGAATTGGAAAAGAAATGTTTTAACTTAGGGTAGACCAGTAAAATGAGCGTCTCGTATGTGTTATGGTGGATTCCAAGTCTCTTCTTATGTCTCACGTGTCTACATTCTCCCGGTCCCTACAATCCCACAATGCACCGTCAACGAGAGACAACTCGCTTTCTATCCCTCATGGGAATAACTTTGATACTTTCTTCGTTCGGTCTGATCCCTAACAGGGTGCCATTTTGAAAAAAAAATCTTACCAATGTAAGACTATGGTAGACCTTTAGTTTGTTTAGACAAATCTTAATTTCTGAGTTGAAAGTTGATAATCGTTATTACTTAGAATATTCGAACTATTGACCTTATCTTTATTGTTAGACCCACAACGTTGCAGTTGACCTTATCTTTATTGTTAGACCCACAACGTTGCAGTTGTCTTTCGGTCTTCTTCAGGTGTTTCATGTCGAACTTGGGAGTCCTCATAAAATCTCGAACTGAACACTTTATTTGAACTTCTGGGGTTGATTGCTTCAATTCTGTTAACCATGACCGGTTACAAGTGTTAAGTTATAGTAAGTATTCCTTGTTACCGGTTGTTGGCATTGAACCCGCAACCTCCCGATGATTTCACTCAGAAGTACTTTCAAACCAAACGCCTTATCAGCTGCGCCATGTGTCCTTGCTTTAGTATGCTATTAAGCACGCTTAATCCTAAAACTCACTCTTCCTAAACTTTGTTTAGGATGTATTATGAACAAATTATGAGCTTTATTAAGGATTTTGAAATCGGCCATCTTGGACGCCCGCTTGAAAATACTACTCAAGTAACAGTCGGATTATTGATCAAGTTTTGATAGATTATCAAGTACATCTAATGCTATAAGCAAACGTTGAGAAAGTTCAGGTTGGACAATTTGTTTTGCAGTAAATAGCATTTAAAGGGATTTGGGGTTCATCTTTAACGCCATCTTGGAAAAGCACAAAGTGGAAGCTTGGGGGCTTTTGATATGTTATTCCTTTACACACGAGGAAATTATTCCGAAAAAATCAGCTTGTTTGCATTTTTTTCCGTGTTTGGTAGTTTTTTTTTTTTTTACCAAATGCACTTGGACTAATAAGGTTAGCTATTTCTAAGTGGTCACCCATTTCAGAATTGAACCGGCTTTATTGCTACTTAACTTCGGTTATCTGTCAAGAAACGGAACATTCCAGCGTGATTTGACCGTAAGCAACCTGGTTTTAAAGTGTTGAGAGTCAGGGTGGACTTGGAAGTAATTGAAATAAAAAAGAGACCTCACACTACTCAGAATTTCAGAACTGGAGTCTCTATACTTGATGCATTTTAGTGACATACCAAGAAAATCTCCTTTTTTTGTTGTTTGGAAGTAGTTTTTTTATGCAGGGCGTGTAGTTGGGGTATTTAAAATCCCACTCAAGAGGAAATCTCTTAGAGACACACTTAGAGTGCTTACGAGAATAAAGATGAATTACTAAAATTAGGTTTTAGTCTCAACAAAGTGTGTATTTACCTAAACCTCTCCACCGCAGGCACTGTGTGAGACAAAGTCAATTTTTCAGAGGAGGAAAAGCTGGTTGGAATTTAGTGTTTTCTTTCTTATAGACTCGTTGCCTAACCAAGGCTTGTGCTCAATCTACCTTACTATTTACCCACAGATCGATTCATGCCTTTCCTAAATGCATTTGCGCGAATTGAAACGCAAGTAACCTCACCCAGTATTTGAACTCAGTTCACCGATTTCATTTTCTACGACCATAACCGTTAGGTTTAGTACGCTTCCTTCAGGAGAAACTTAACTAAAATTGATAATAATCTATTCTGGTTGTAACGTTGAGAAGAGTCATTAATATTCCATAAATTATAAGAAAAAAATGAACCTCTTGTTTGTATTCTTTGATGTTATCAACACAACGTTTCGTCCCATCTATTTTACAGCCCTTGTCAGTATAATGAGAGAGAGAGAGAGAGAGAGAGAGAGAGAGAGAGAGAGAGAGAGAGAGTTAAAACAGATAAAAGAAATTTCGGTCCTTGCTCTCGGATGACACAAAGTGTGAACAGAAGGAAATAGGAAAACCAACGATTTTGAGCCATGAATACGCGCTGATTGTCTGAAAGAATCACTTGAGCAGAAATATAGAAAGGAACGAGTCAGGGATTTTAGTGAGTTACAGTCAAACTACAGGAACAGACTGGCATGTTTCGAGGATCTTGACGTTTAGAAACCAATCAGTTGAGACTCTAACAGAATTTTTCTTCTCTACAAATGACGATGTGAAAAGTAACCCTTGCTTAAAGCCCACTTTGATACAAACGTTTAATAATAAACACAGCAATTAAAAATAACAAAACGTGTTTTTGAGTGTTTTTCGTCACCCAGAGAGAAATGAAGATCGACAGTTTTTGAGTCTTGTCCGGGAGGGAACAAGGCACGTCTATAAACATAAGGATCTGTCTCATTACTTTCTCGTCTGATTTCCTTTAAAGAGAGGGAAGGGCTTGAGACAAAATAAAGACAAAGACAGATTTGCCAATTGGACTATCAAGAGAAAAAAAGATGTAAAACTGAAATGCGAGTCAACGGGAGTACCTGTGGCGTAATGGCTTAAGTGCTGCACTTCGGTCTCGAAGTAATCGAGTTCGAATTCTAGTCACGATATTACGTTTACTTGTTGGGGTCCAATCTGTGATTCACACAGATCTGTTTGAAAATTATTTGTATTTAACAGGAACACTTGATTCCATATCTGTGAATTATCTGTTTAAAAATAATTACTTGAAGCTATAATTGTTAACTAAGGATTATTATTAGTTACTTGAAACCACGTAAAGTTGACGTCTGTCGTCTCGAAGGCTCCATTTTCAATAGCTAGTACACCAAGGTGTAGGGGAAGGCGTTACTCCTTTCCCAGGATTGACCCACTTTACCCTTGATCCGTACCTTATAAGGCTGAGTATTAAGCATCAGGTACCATTTGTTTTTAGTTTTTGGCATGACTCGACCTGGGATTGAACCCAGATCTCCCGGACTATTGGCGAACGCTCTAACCATTCTGCCAATAACTGTGTGTAAACAAATTATTATTAAAAAGAAATAATTACTTAAAACCATAAAACTGTGTATAAATTATTAGATAGGAATACTTGAAACCACACAATGTGTGCAAATTATTTGTGATAGATATACTGTAAATATAGACGTTCAGTGTATACGATACCCAAACCTCTTGGCATAAAATGACCCGAGGTGAGTTGACATGCGGTTAAAACCAATCAATCATTTATTTGATCCATAGGATAATTAATTGTTATCAAATGTTTTGGTTCCTCCACCCTCCGACATTTCTTTAGTGTCTGTCGTATTCTACAACTTACGAGAATTTCAAATTTTTGATTTATCAAGAGAGTAGATCAGGGCACACCTGGGGTTGTGTTTGGTTTGGTTTGGTTTGGTTTTATGGCATATCAACCATTGCAGTTTATTTAATGCCAAATACTTATTATACATATATGTTAAATATATGATTACTAAACACATTTCGTATATAATATTTTAAAATGATCCTGAGCTCATTTTTTCGCGCACAGTTAAATGGTTTCACTTATTTCTATTTAATACGAATTATTCTATTTTCAATTAATCATTTGTTTGCACACAGTTAAATGTTTCAAAGTGTTTCTATTTAACACTGACAATTCAATTCAAGATTAGTCATTTGTTTACACACGGTTCAATGATCAAACAGTTCTATTTCAAACAACTCAGTTTCGCATAAATAAACAGTTTAAATGTCAAAACAGTTCTATTTGACCCATAGATAGGACCCTATCAGGTGCTACCGCTCCAAGGCAGAGTAGACCTGGGAGCGATGACAATAAAGGATTACTCCACACCCTCCTAAGCTCCAGCATTACTGAAGCCTCACCATCAGATTGTTTAGTGTCATATCCAGGACACTCGTTGGGGGAGTCTTACTCCTCTGCAGAGATGTAGTCAATATATTCGACAGCCCCAGCCGACTGCCCCAGTACACCTGGGGTTGGCATCGTTTGGGCTATTGTAAGTTGATCACCTGGTCCCAAGGAGCTTTCTCCACCAAGGCAATACCGGCTTGGTGGGATTGAGTTTATCACTTGGCGCTTGAGGCACCTCAAAATGAGGAATTTCTGAAGGAATAAAACATTTTTATGACAGTCACGCATGAGTCTCGATTCTTGCGTGGTCCCCCACTATAAAATTTCATGTTTGATTTGACTTGGTGGAAAGTTGGATAAAGACTAATTGTAGTGAAAGATATTTTACTCTGTCTTTTTTTCACTTTTTCTTTTTTCACCTCTCTATTCTCTTATTATTTTATTTTTCTTTCATTCTCACAATTTTGGCCTCTAGTTTGAAAAGATTGGAGACTTTTCAAGATGAGTGCAAAACAGTCAGGTACGCATGCGCAGATAAGACTTTTGTGTCCAGACAAGAAGCCATTTTTTCCTACTTGACGAGTATATTAGATTGCAGCGAAAAGAAGCAATAATAAAAAGAATACGGTGTTGTTGTGCTTTTTGATTTTATTGAACTAGCCGAGATAATATTAAATATATTTGTCTGTCACTAGTGCATTCCGGAATACCGTTATCATCTTGAGAGATAGTGTGATCTCAGTCCAAAGTCAAGATGAGGTGTCGGATAGGACACCGTATATGCGCTCTGGAGAACGCTCTTTTTCACGAACACATATTTTTCTGGCTCCTGTCCAGGTTGATAATGGGTGTAGCAGCTATTTATTGATACAACTGCGATAAAGTAATTGACTGAGATGTTTGTTTAAATTCTTATTCATTTTCTTTTCCTTCAACCACCATGCCATACAAGTGATGGGACATTTTTGTCAAGATACCCGTCGATTGGATAAAGTGCTGATAGAAGTAGATTCATGCCTTTCCCAAGGACCATACTGCTAAGAGAAAATAAAAAGTCTCAGCAGGAATTCGAACTTGGTAGGCCGATTCCGTTTGTCGTGTTTGTCGCCATTTACTAAAGTAAACCTAGTGTAGTGCAAGACCAGCCGCATTGTGAGAATCTAAGAAGCTTAACTCGTTGACCGTTACATCACATGAGACGCCCCAATTTTTCATGATAGTAACGATTAAGCTACCACACATTTGTGACGCACTAATATGTAGCGTGATACAAAAGTAACAGAGTATTCAATATGACACAATACAAAACGACCCATGTAGGAATTATTCACAAAATACACGCTTATATGTTGATCAGTAACCTCGTAAATACAATATGCGTAATTAATTCCTCTCTCCGAAGAAAAGGTAAAAAGAAAAAAAACTACTATCACTGTTGTTGGTTGGTTGATTTTACGATATGTCAATCGTTGTGTTATTTAATGTAAAATTTAAACTTTCTTTGTAATTATGTATTTTCTTATAACTAATGATACTAATAATTTGTAAACAACTATATCTTCAAGTAAGTATTCTTAATACAAATAGTTTGCACACAGTTATCTGGTTTCAAATAATATAATTTTATACTAATAATTTGTACACAATTAGACGGTTGCAAGTAACTCTGTCAATTCAATAATGATAATGATTAGGAATATTGGAAGTAGACACCATCAAACAAACGAAGATGAAAGAAAAAAAATTGAAAAAGAATACCCCAGGAAAACGAGAAAACTACTCGAAACCAAACTAAATAGCAGAAATCTCATCAAAGGGATAAGAATACATGGGCTTTTCTCTTCGTAAGATACTTGGGACCATTCTTAAGGTGGATGAGAGAAGAACTTCAACAAATAGACCCAAGAACAAGAAAACTCATGACGATTTATACGATCTTACATCCCAGAGATGACGTAGACAGACTATATGTAACGGGAAAAGAAAGAGGAAGAGCATTCAAAGGTAACGTTGATGCATCGATACAACAACTAGAAGACTACTTAAAAAAGCGCAGAAGACTGATTATAGAGACTAGAAACAATACAGACAACATAAGTGTGACGGCAAATTGACTAAAATCCCAAAACGGGACATTATTTTCGCACGTGTGAAGACGGGGCAGGTTGGCACTTGATCCCCTATAGAATAAGTCCTCGTTCACAGTTTTTCTCTCTGGCATATAAGAACTGGCATATTACGTGAGGGATCAATTTAGAGCCAGACTGACCGCCGCTGGCAAAGGGGTTCCAAATCTCACACTATCACACACCCACCAGGCCGCTAAACTTCTTCCCCCCAGACAAACAGAAGATATGAGCCTATAGGTCTTAGTCGTAATAATATTATATTGTAGTAGTCGGCAACTCCGGTTTCCCGTGTGATATTTTTAAGGAATTAATAGGACAATTCTAAGCAAGATAACATAAGGCGAATAGAAGCTAAAAAGGAAATATGACAACAAAAAAAATAAGCAGAAAACAAGAATGGGAAGAAAAAACTGTATGGATATTCCAAAATTCTCTGGGATTTTGAGGTACAAACTTGTCATCTAATCTCAAATCAGACGATCAGACCTTGTGATAGTCAACAAAAAAAAAAAAAAAAAAGAAAAAAAGAAAAAAGAGAACCTGCAGAATAGTGAACTTTGCCGTTCCGGCTGACCACAGGGTAAAACTGAAAGAAAGCAAAAAGAGAGATAAGTACATAGACCTTGCTAGAGAACTGGACCCCACCAAAGCTATAGAACATGAAACTATTTAACTGTGTGCAAAATAATGTTGAAGAGAATCATTTGTTGAATATTTTTCTTTTTTAAGTAGAGGAATTATATTGTGAATTGAATTACCATGACCAGAAAATCCAGCGAACTCTTACGCACGACATACGGAAACAGTGCACAGCTCTTTCGACCTCATTAGGTCTCGTCAGCAGAGTATACCGTGGTACCCACCACTGGAGATCGAACCAGTGACCACAGACTGCAATGTCGAAACTCTACAACTGAGCCAACAGTCCATATCGCACACAAGTGACACCAAATTGTACATATCTTACCTTTCGGTTTAGTTAGGCTGAGAACCTTTCGCTTAGCGCATGGGTTAGTTAGGTGCAGCATGAGCGCAGGTGTTCACGCGCGTGCGGGGAGGATGTGTCATTCAGAGATGTCAAAATAAAAATCCCAGATAGAAAATCTGATCGGGGGATGTGAATGACGTCATGCACCGGAAGCGTGCGCGGAGGATTTGGGGGATTTGAGAAAAGTCAGTTAGTTGAGTTCCCACCTCGGAAGAAGAAGGTTGACTTTCAGAGCTGGGCGAAGCCAGACAACTTTGTGAGCTACGGGCGCCGCGCGTTGGTTGGGTTAAGAGCTGACGATGTAAAAGCAGTCAGCATAGAAAGATTGTGTCTCTCTCTCCTCATGTCGAAAAACCTTTAAACTAAAAAAGGTGAATAAAAGTTTCGTACCTGAACTAAGAAGTCGTCAAGTGTTTTTCGTGTTTCGGGATTCCTATATTCTATATATATGAGTATGAACATTCTATGTACGTTTCACATATCCGTATCATGGGTATGTTACACCGTTTGACTGTGTGCAAACAAATGACAATACTAAACGGAAGTATGTGTAGAGATCGCAATAATTTGAAACCATTTAAATATGTAGAAACAATAGCAATACTTGTGTGCAAACAAATTAGTTGTAACTCAATTAAAAATAAAGTTACCTTCCAACTATTAACTCACAAATGATATATGTACAACTGCAGTTAATTGTGTAAAAACAATTAACTGATGTTAAATTAAATTGTTTGTGTTATATAACAATATTTGAAATCATTTAACTGTGTGCAAACAAATAATTAATTGTAAATAGAATTATTCGTGTTAGAAATACTTGAAACCATTTAATTGTATGCGAAAGAATGAACTCGAGCTCGTTTAAAAATATTATCTAGTGTGTTTTGAAATCATTTATATTTGATAGAGAGATATATGTACAAAGAAGATTTGGCATTAAATAACCTACAATTGTTGATATGCCATAAAACCAAACGAAACTAATGTCATAGGCAAATTTTCAGTGGACCAGTGTGTGATTTGAATTAAACGTTTGATATTTTTCTTCTCTTTGACCGGTTGCCTTATCTAGGTTAAAGTGCCAAGTCTATCCAATTATTAAATAGGTGGAGAAAAGATGAATTCATGCCTTTGCAAGATAATTAGAGTGAAGTGAAACGTAAACAACCTAATCCAGAATTTGAACTCCGATCGCCGTATCCATTTTGTTAAGTTGCCCAGTCGGCTGGGGCTGTAGAATACACTGACTGCACCTCTGCAGAGGGGTAAGACCCCCACCAACGAGTCTTCTGGATATGACACTAAACAGTCTTGGGGAATATAGAGCACCCCTTCATTGCCATTGCTCCCAGGTCCACTCTGGTCCAGAGTGGTAGCACCTAATAGGGCCCTATCTATGGGTTAAATAGAACTAACGACTTACTTACGCTAAACTGAATTGTTTGATTAAACTAAATAGTTTGAAATAGAAATGATTTTGACAATTAAACCGTACTTACATTTAAGTGCTTATGCTAAACTGAATTATTTGAAATAGAACTGTTTTTTTGTTATATAGTCATCTACATCATCATTCAACATCACAACGACACAATATCAAAGACAGACGCATGAATAAACGACGCATGAAGGAAGACGCAGGAAGACTTCTTTACAATTATATTCACCTCTCAATTTATTGCAAGGGTTCGAAAGGGTTGTTTAAGGTTTGCATGTGAGAGGGTGCTGGAGACCGAACATAAACTTCATATTTTGACCCCACTGTTATGACCGTCACATTGTTTCTTTCTTGTTCTCCTGATGTTGGGGTCCACTCCATCGGGGGTTTCCGAGGACCCCCTCGGTCGGGTGTGGCTTTCCCTACCACATCTAGTCTCTAGCTGTCTGGAATTCTACTGGCAACTGCTTTGGCACCCAACTCAACTCAATTATATAATAATTCAACGCCCACACGATCGCCCACTGGATCTTTGAAATCGAATGTTTAATCGTCATCAAGCGGAAATAACTGTCATGCAGTTCAGAGGTTACTCTCTTCCGGTGCATCACTGTAGTGGCACAATTGGACCTTCACCTTGTCCCATATCATAAGCCTTAATCCGCCCACGCGATCTCTTTCGATTACTGGCCATTGGAATGCGTCACTTCCTTCCGGTGTATCACCTTGGTGTAATATCCTAACTAACAAAAGGGAAAAAACCTCTGATGCCACAGGGGTTACGGCCCCTACCACATCCGGGGGATTTGATCAATAAAGGAATGTACCAGGCATAGCAGCAGATGTTCGTTCTCGCTCTGTCTTTAATCACCATCCATCCTATCGATTCATCTTGGTAATCGTCCATACCTAGCAAGTATCCATTACCTCAGATATAAAGACTTTACATTGGCGACGAAGAAAGAGTCGTTTACTCACCAATAACAAAAAAAAAAAAAAAGAAAAGAACAAACCTGCCCACGTGCTGAAAAAAAGCAAACTAACATGGCCGCTTTACCACATTACCCAGAATTTAACCACGAATCAAAAAACAAAGCCGCAAAATGGACAAAATATGTCAACAGACTGAGAAATTACTTCACTGCATACAACATAGAAGACGATGAACGAAAAAAAGCTATGCTTTTAACTTTTGTTGGCAAAGAAGTAAATGATATTATTGACGAACTACCGTCTGATCAAACCACACCAGAAAAAAAAAACGAAACACACTCCTGGCTGTGCAAAACCACTTCAACCCAGAAAACAACACTGAGTATAACAGATTTATATTCCGAAAAAAAAAAACCCCACCCCAAACATAGAGGACTTTCATCGGGAATTAAAAGAGGCAGCAGCTATGTACCGTTTCACAGACAGAAATGCAGAAATAAAATCCCAGCTAATAACGGGCTGTTTATCAGAAAAAGTTCGCCAAAAGGGACTAATGAACCCAAACATGCTCCTAGGCGATCTAATAAACTATGCCAAAATGACAGAAACCATATCCAAACAAATGGAACAGATGCGCTTAGAAGATACCAACTCTACTACAAAACCTACCACATCCGTTAATGCAGTAGCCAACAAAGTCACGCATGAACAACAATGGCCACGCAAACGCCCCCAGCAAAACCGGTGCAGAAATTGCAATGGGAAATACCCACATGAACGGGGACCGATATCCTGCCCTGCATTCCAGAACCAGTGTGCCTATTGCCGGAGATGGGGACACTTCGCCTCTGTTTCAGAAAACTAAATGACGAGGACAGACGGCGAAGAACAAATCGCCCCCCACGCCCACAAGCTCAAACCAGTCAACGACCGGTAAACTACATTGAGGACCATCAACGAGACTCAAACAGCGGCAGTGGCACGGAATATGTATTCCATACAGGTAAAGTGAAAAACCTTCCTTACTTTGACTTATCTTTTGGTGATGGCCATCAAATGTTCAATGTGTTAGCTGACTCTGGCGCCACCATAAACATTTTGTCTGAGGCAGATTACAAATCCCTAAGACCAACGCCCCTCCTCCGACCCACAAAAACCGTAATATCTGGATTCGGTGTCAAGGAAGCCACCCCACTCCTAGGTCAATTCAGAACACTTCTAAAGTTTAGAGGCATCTACTGCCAAGCGGACATACATGTTATAAAGAACCCAGAAAAACCCATTATTGGCTGGGAAACATGTAAAAGGCTCAAACTACTGTCAGCAAACACTCATTCAGTCAACCACATCAGTAACTCTGATGCACAGACCCCACTCCCCACTCTTAAACTTCTAGAGGACTACGCAGACCTATTCAATGGTCTGGGTAAACTCAAAGAAAAAAAATTTCACCTACACATAGATGAAAACATACCACCCATCGCTCAGAGATACCGCAAGGTCCCCTTTCACGTAAGGAAGGATATACAAGTGTTAATAGCCAAAGATGAGAAACTGGGAGTGATTGAAAAGGCAGACGGACCAACCCCATGGGTATCTCCTATTGTTGTAGTACCCAAAAAGGGTCAAAATAAAATCAGGATTTGCATCGACATGAGGGCGGCAAACAAAGCTATCAAAAGGAAACGACACCCAACCCCCACACTCAATGAACTGAAAACTATTCTATCAGGAGCTAATGTTTTCAGCAAATTGGATCTTAACCAAGGCTACAACCAATTGGAACTAGCTGAAGAATCCCGATATATAACCACCTTTGCAACACACCTGGGCCTGTACAGATATAAAAGACTCTTTTTTGGTGTCAACTCCGCAAGTGAGATATTCCAGGAAGAAATTAGTCAAGCACTTACAGGGATCAAGGGAGCCATCAACATCAGTGACGACATCCTTTGCTTCGGATCAGACCAGCAAGACCACGACCAAAACCTCCACGCGATATTCAGACGACTTCGCGATAAAGGGCTCACCCTAAATGGCAGCAAATGTGAGTACAACAAGAGGGCACTGGAGTTCCTTGGACACACCTTCGGTAATGAAGGCATCAGCCCAAGCGACTTCAAAATAAAAGCAATCCTTGGATTACCCGACCCTAAAAACGCATCAGAAGTCAGAAGCTTGTTGGGGATGACTAACTTGTGTGGGGCAGAATTCATTCCAAACTATGCAACCCTCACCCATGAACTACGTCAACTAACAAAAAAACAAAAACACACAGTGGTCCTGGACTGAACGCCACACTGAATGTCTAAAAAACATTAAGGAGGCACTGAGCAGAGCATACTCACTTGCCTACTTTGACCCGAACAAACACACTGAAATACATACGGATGCCAGTCCGGTAGGCATTTCTGCCGTGCTGTCACAAAATGGACGGATAGTACAATTTGCAAGTCGTGCCCTATCCGCAGTTGAACAGAGATACTCCCAAACAGAACGTGAAGCACTCGCCATCACATGGGCGTGTGAACACTTTCACATATATATCTTTGGAGCTCCATTCACTGTCTTTACAGACCACAAACCCCTAACATCCATTTTTAACAACACCCGCTCCCAACTATCAGCACGCATTGAACGCTGGGTTTTGAGAACGCTGGGTTTTGAGAACGCTGGGTTTTGAGAACGCGACCATACGACATGACCGTCATATACAGACCAGGCCATGACAACCCAGCTGACTATCTCAGCCGCCATCCAACGCACCTACCACCAAGCGACAGAGAACAAAAAATAGCAGAGGAATATATAAACTACATCCTCTCAACCTCAACCCCCAAAGCAATGACAATTGATGAAGTTGCAACGGAAACGGCAAAAGACAAGACACTCACCACCGTCATCCAAGCCATCCTTACCAAAAAATGGCATGGTGTCGAGGATGGCATAAACAAAGCAACATTCCACACTCTGCACGCCAATCGTGCCGAACTATCACTTGCACACAAGGATAGCATCATCCTAAAAAGGGCATCGGATAGTACTGTCTGAAGCACTACAAAACAGAGCTGTCAAAATAGCACATGCTGGACACCAAGGCATTGTGAAAACCATGGCTCTCCTCCGAGAAAAGGTCTGGTTCAAAAACATGCAGCCTCTAGTGGAAGAAAACATCAAGAACTGCCACACCTGTCAGATCAGTACCCATAAACCGACAAGAGAGCCACTGCAAATGTCCCCACTACCAGCAGCCCCATGGGCAGAAGTCAGTGCTGACTTTGGACACCTCCAAAATGAAAAGTACCTCCTCGTTGTCACAGACGAATACTCACGCTATGTTGTTGTCGACATCCTGGACTCCATCTCAACAACATCAGTCATACCCCACCTAGACAAGATATTCGCCGAATTTGGTGTGCCAGTCTCCCTCAAAACGGACAATGGCCCACCATTCAACAGCCACGAATTCAAAACCTATGCCTCCATCACTGGATTCAGACACAGGAGAATAACACCCCTATGGCCCCAGGCTAACGGGGAAACAGAACGCTTCATGCGCACTGTAAAAAAGTCCATTAAAGCTGCCTTAAATAAAGGTCGAAGCTGGAAGCAGGAATTATTCAAATTCCTGCTGGACTACCGGACGACACCACATTGCACCACCGGCGCACCCTCAGCCACAATCCTATTTGGCCGGACCATAAAAAACCGCCTGCCACACCTGATCACACCCATTGCTGAAGACCCCAGCATTAGGGAGCGTGACACCGAAGCCAAGAGAAAAATAAAGCAATACGCTGATAGAAAAGCGTACGTGAAACCCAATGATCTCAGGGTGGGTGATACAGTCATTGTAAAAAGCGACAACACCTCAAAGGCTCTCACACCTTACCAGCCTAACCCAATGACTATTATAAAGAAAAAGGGATCCATGATCACCGCCACACCCAAAGGTAGCCAAACTACAAGAAATTCCAGCTTCTTCAAAAAAATCCCTAAGCCAACAACAAACCATGCACATAACCTACTGGATTACCCCTCATCTGAAGATGAAAGCTACACACATACGACAACACCACCAGAATACAAAGACAACTCTAAACCTCAGGCGTTCAAGTAGAACAAAACGGCCACCCAAAAGATTTGACCACTAACAAAAAAATAAAAAAAAATAACAATAAACATACCCGTACACAATAGTCTGAACCATCATCATTTTCTTTTCTCTCATTCAGGTTAACAGACATCTCCTCCGACATAGAGTCCGAGCCATCTGTTCAAGCATCCCAATCACTTCACAGACTGAATGAACTCCCTCACCAGATAATTATTACCACCACTGTCATTGTTGTTATCATTATTTAAAAAAAAAAAAAAGAAAAAGAAAAAAAGAAGAGCATTGTAATATCCTAACTAACAAAAGGGAAATAACCTCTGATGCCACAGGGGTTACGGCCCCTACCACATCCGGAGGATTTGGTTGGTCAATAAAGGAATGTACCAGGCATAGCAGCAGATGTTCGTTCTCGCTCTGTCTTTAATCACCATCCATCCTATCGATTCATCTTGGTAATAGTCCATACCTAGCAAGTATCCATTACCTCAGATATAAAGACTTTACACTTCGAATAGCATTTTTGGGCCGGGGCGAGGGTCAAAATATAACATTTTGACGTTGAAACTATTTACACTAAACTGAATTGTTTAACATAGAACTGTTTTGAATATTAACTCTGTGTAAGCAAAATCTGTACTTATACTAAACTGAATTAGCTGAATTAGAACTGCTTGACAAAACTGAATTGCTAGAAATGTTTTTCACAATTAAAATGTAGTTACATTTAAACTGTGTACTTATGCTAAACTGAATTGCTTGAAATTGAACTGTTTTTGACAGTGAAACTGTACTTACACTAAACTGAATTGTTATATATAACTGCTGGAATAATTTGAAATGGAAATGTTTTTGACAATTAAACTGTGTACTTATGTTAAACTGAATTGTTTTAAATAGAACTGATTATTTACATAAAAACGTATCTGGCGTTAAATAACATACAAAGGTTGATATGCCATAAAACCCAACAAACCAAACCATTTGGTTTAAGTATTCCTATTTAATGCTAAGAATTTGTATACAATTATATGTTTTTATATAACTAATAATAATGATAATCCTTTGTAAACAATTGTAGCTTCAGGTAACTATTCTTAATACAAATAATTTACAAACCATTATATGGTATCACGTATTCCTATCCAATACAAATTTGGCCAAGTCGGCTGGGGCTGTAGAATACACCGACTGCATCTCTGCAGAGGGATGACTCCATATGACTCCATCAACGAGTGTCCTGATATGACACTAAACAATCTGAGGGTGAGGCTCCAGTAATGCTGGAGCCTTGGGGAATGCAGAGTACCCCTTCATTTCCATCGCTCCCAGGTCTACTCTGGTTCGGAGTGGTAGCCCTTGATATGGTCCTATCTATGGGTCAAATAGAATAAACTGTGTGCTAATGCTAAACTGATTTATTTAAAATAGAACTGTTTTGGCATTTAAACTGCGTACTTATGCTAAACTGAATTGTTCGAAATATAACTGTATAAGTGTCTTAAAATAGATTTGGAATTAAATAACCTGCAATAGTTGATATGCCATAAAACCAAACCAAAATAAAACTAAAACCAATACTAATAAATTTCAAAACTTTCAAACATATATATTTGACCCCTTGATAGAATCCAAACAGATACTGCCACTCTGGGTCAGAGTGGACCTAAGAGTAATAACAATGAAGAGGTATTACAAACTTATCAGATCTCCAGAATTGGAGCCTCACCATCAGATAGAGTTTAGTGTTATACCCAGGATGCTCACAGTCATGATTTCAAGTATTCTAATCTATTACTAATAATTTGAAAACAGATAAATCAAACTTATTTGTTTCAAACAGGTTCTACCACTTTGTCATATCTTGAACACTATCACAGTTTGTATTAAAAAATTGTGTATGTGACATTCAATAATTACGACAAGAGTTCTCTTTGAAACTATATGGTGTTGACAGAACAGAGAGTTTCAAAAATTTATTTAAAAACATCAACAACAAAAAAACTATTCAAGATATTGACATTTATGATAAAGTTTTGTATAGAAACACTTGAAGTTTATGACTTACGCTCAAGGCAAGCTGAAAGCACTCGTTTCCACCAGATCACCGCAGTTAAGCAGCGATGATCCGGCTCACTACTTAGATGGATGACCAATTAGGCAATAGCAGATCCTATAAGTAATCGGAGGATTGTGTGCCAGACTAAACGAAGATTAGCAAATAACACTTGAATTTTATTACTTCAACTTCGCCGTAGCGTAGTTGCTAACGTGCTGAACTGCAACATCATAGTAAGCGAGTCCGAACTCCATTTGCGCTATTACGTTCTGTTTCCGACTAATATTCTATAAAAAAGTAAAAGTAAAGTCGACAACCTTTGTCGAGGGTGACCCGAATGCTCCATTTTCAATAGCTACAACACCGAGATGTAAGGGAGGGCGTAACCCCATTCCCTAGATTGCTCTACTTTATCCTTGATCCTTACCTTATAATGTTGAGTGTTAAGCAAGGCAGTATCAATTACCATTTTTCTGGTCTTTGGTATGAGTGGATCTGGGATTGAACCCCGGTCTCCCGAACTATTGGCGAACTTTCTACTCATTTGACGAATGGCCCGGTCCTCCAGCTGTAGGTTAAATAGTACCTAGATTGTTTTTCTACAAGGTTGGATTAGGCATTAAATAACCCCTGAAGGTTAATATACCATTAAAAAAAGAAGGCAACCAAACCAAATTCTCGACATAATGGCGATAATTATGGAATGCTAATTAGAATTTTTCACTTCTTCTTGAATTGAAGTATCAAAATCATCATGGACTGGGCCCATGGGTCGCCTATTTATTATTATTATTATTATGTTGCGATGGAATAGGCTCTTTCCATGCCATTCTATGCCAGAAAGGAAATTCCATCTTGTTAGTTTCTTTATACTTACCCACCCAACACTTGTGGTCTGTTTTCCCAAGGGGAAAGGAAGCATTTTTTTTTACTCATATTTTACTTTCACATATCAAGAGAAGAATTGTGGAGTGTTTGAAGTGTGAAGTCGCTTCTCAATCAACCGGAACTCGAAGAGGATCAGTGCCAAAAAAGAACGGACGATAGAAACCGATGCCAACCATTCCTGGACGGACCAGACAACCAGATAGCAATGCCTACGAAAAAAAAAAAAATTGTTATAACTCCCTCCTTCTCTGTTTTATTTCTTAGCACCACTCTTCTCAACAAATACGTATTTTATTTGCTCTCTCCATTTTAGAGAAATTCTTATGACGTTCTCTCTTTCCATCGTTTTCAGCATTCTTTTTTTCCCCAACGTTTTTTTGTTTCTACTAAGATGATCACATCATCTCTTTCTTTCTTTCCCAGTTTTATTCGCTTCTTTCTTTCTTTCTTTCTACTTCATTTTTTATTGTTTTTAGCATTCTTTTTTCCCAACGTCCTTTTGTTTCTACTTAGATGATCATATCATCACTTTCTTTCTTTCTTTCTTTCTTTCACTTAACATTTTTTCTTAATTTTTTCTTGTTCTCTTCCATTTTTTCTTTTCTTGATGTTTTCATCATCACTTGCCGACATATTTTCCATCCACCATTTATTTAAAAATCAATCTTCGCTTTTTTTTCCTTGCAGAAATTCTTCGTCCTCTTTTTCGTTCTTTTCTTCTGTAGACCCACCTTTTTTCTTTTCTATTTTCTTTTAATTTTCGGTATCAGCTGTTGTTCTTGGAGCATATTATCAAGTCTTTGTACCTGAGGTCCTATTCTAAGGTCAGTGATTTCTAACATTTTATAACTGCGGAAACCTTAAAATATGTTTTCATGTTCAAAGAACCGTTAACCAATGTAGATGTATATATGAATATATCATCATGATATTGCTTTGCGTTACTAGCACGGATTTCCCTGACTCTCTCGCCATTCGTCTCTATCATCCATCACTTCTGGCAGGTCTTCCTGACGACAACCTGTGTCCGTACAGAGCTGTTGTAGGTAAGTTCTTGTTGGTCGGCCAACACTTGCACGTCTGTGTGAAGTGATCCAGAGGAGAACGTCACTTATGAGTTCGTCTTTGCTTCTCCAGCAGTGTCCCACAAGTCTTGTTTGTCTTTTTCGGACAGTTTTAAAGATGAGGGGTAGGTGGCCGTACAGCTACTGTTTCGTGGGATGTTGCTTCCAGGATTTGTTCGATATAGCCCGTAACATTCTTGTGCAGTTACCGTCTATATTTTTTCTGTACGCTTAGTCAGCGTCCATATGGCGCCTCCATCTATACAAAGAATGGAAGATATTCAATATTCTAACTCTGCGCTCACTGTACGTTGGTGCATCATTAAATCTGCAGTCTAAAGATAAAAGATGAATTTATTTCATTAAAAAATATTTTTATACATAATCCTCTCCCTTGTCAGTACATTAATTCAATTGTCAATAGTTGGTTGGTCGGGTTTTATGGCACATCAACCTTTGTAGGTTATTTAACGTCAAATCCATTTTTATGTAAATAATCAGTAATATTTCAAACAATTCAGTTTAGCATGAGTACACAGTTTAATTGTGAAAAACATTTCTATTTCAAGCTATTCAGTTTAGTCAAGCAGTTCTAATTCAGCTAATCCAGTAAGTATTTGTACAGATTTTGTTTACACACAGTTAAATGTCAAAACAGTTCTATGATAAACAATTCAGTTTAGAGTAAATACAGTTTCAACGTCAAAAACAATTCGATTTCAAATAATTCAGTTTAGCATAAGCACGCAGTTTAAAATGTAAGTACGGTTTCAGTTTAGCATAAGTATCCCGTTAGTTCTATTTAACCCTTAGATTAGGCCCCATCAGGTGCTACCACGCCGGGCCAGAGTGGACCTTGGAGCGATGGCAATTAATGGGTACTCTGCATTCCCCAAAGTTCCGGCATTACTGGAACCTCACCATCAGATTGTTTAGTGTCATATCCAGGATACTCGTTGTGGGGGGTCTTACCCCTCTGCAGAGGTGCAGTCAGTGTATTCTACAGACCCAGCCGACTGGGCAATTGTCAATAGTAATCGCATACAAAATCGTCCCAAAATAAGTACACTCCTAACACTTTTTTTTAAGTTAAAAGGTATTTTTTTTCAGAACCAAAGATGTCCAGGTTTTATTATTTTCGTAGGAACATAACAGAACCAAAACGGATATTATCGGGAATTATTTTTACCAAACCCTAACGGCATTGAAATTCTGTAACTAAAAATATGAATATGTAGTACTCCGAAAATAAGTACATCCCTTATACGTAAAGAAAAAAGGAACGTAACTCAAAAAGGCAACACACACACACACACACACACACACACATATATATATATATATATATATATACGCTGAATAAAGAAAATCGAAAGAAAAATACATATAAATAGATGAGAAAAATTTTATTAATTAGTTCCACCAATGCGTTTTGATATGGAATATTTAAAATATGAAATTGCGAAAATTTCAGGTAGAAAGTGTTTTTTGTCATCTTCAGGATAGGAAAGTGTTTTTTGTCATCTTCAGGATGGGAATTATGAATAAAAAAAATTGAATATATATAGGTATCATACAATAACTGATGTTTGTACAACAGCATTGCTTCCAACAAAGCCTTCATCAGATGATGACTCTGGGTTCAGGCATGGTTTCGGGGCCGAAGCATCATATATACACGCACACATATATATAATCTGCCATTGATATTGATCACTCTTTATTTATAAATATAGTAAATCACACACACACACACACATATATATGATGTACTCCTATGGACCCCCACATATGGCCGGGCAAAAGCAGGACGACCAGCACGATCATACATTCAGCAGCTATGTGAGGATACGGGATGAAGCCCTGAAGACCTACCAGAGGCGATGAACGATAGGGAAAAGTGGCGAGAGAGGGTCAGGTTTATCCGTGCTAGTGGCACGACGTGAGGATGATGATGATATATATATATATATATATATGTAAGGATGCTTTTTTGATATCAATAGCAATTTCCTTTTTCTTTTTTGTTTCAACTTATAGCAATTGGAAATCTTAAAATTGATCTGCTTGGTTTGAAGAATGTTCTTTCGATTCATTTCTAATGTATGTAGGTTGTAAGGTCGATGCTCTGAAGCTGAGAAATACTGTCCTTGCATCGCGACTACGCTATCAACTGAACGACCATCAACTCCATTCCTTCTTTCCTGCAATCTTGCCTTTCTTAACATGGCGGATGGACTGGCGCAGATTACTTTGCAAAACAGATAAATCTGATATTGAAATATACACTGCTGCAAAGCTGTGGATTTGTTTGCACTTGATTAAAAATTAATTGGTTTGCGTACAGTTTTATTTACGAATGATACAACACACACACACACACATATATATATATATATATATATATATAGATGGCTGTGTAAAATTGAAAGGGGAAATTGAATGAAATTTTCGCGGGAGAAGAAAGAGGAAAAAGAAAACAGTGACAACAGACCGAAAAGGAAGAAATCTGGTAAAGAAATACATTGGAGAAAGAAATGATGACCAAAAGAAGAGATATAATCGAAATAAATGAATAGAGAAATTTGATTGATTGATGTAGTTTAACGGCATGACAACCCGTGTAGGGTTATTTTATGTCTAGAGATTAGAAAACCGCATATAGTGTACATTTATATTTAAATTTTTCGTGGAGCTGTTTCTCAAGAGTTTTTAGGCAGTTATATGATATCAAATATTTCTATCTAATATAAATGATTTGCACACAATTGTATGGTTTCAAGTATTCCTATCTTATACAAATAATCATATGGTTTCAAGTAATTATTTCTATTTAATAATAGTCATTTTTTGCACACAGTAATGTGGTTTCAAGTAACTAATAATAATCCTTAGTAAACAATTATAGCTTTAAGTAACTATTCTTTAAACAAATAATTACTTTTATATAAAATCAAGTATTTCTATCGATTGATTGATTTTAATGGCATGTCAAACTGTCGGAGGTTATTTTGTTCCAAAAGGTTAGAGAATGAAGTACATATATACGTTTATATTTACATTTTTTGTGTATTTTCTTGTGTTTTTTTTGTACACTGTTATATGGTTTCAAGTATTCTTATCTAATACAAATAATTTTCAAACAGTTGAAGGATTTCAAGTATTCTTATCAAATATAAAAATTTTATGCGCAATTATATGGTTTTAAGTTATTATTTCTATTTGATAATAATCATTTGTTCATATACAGTTATATAGTTTTAAGTAACTGATAATAATCCCAAGTATACAATTATATCTTCAAGTAACTAATTTCAATATAAATAAGTAAAAGTAAAGTTGGTGACAATAGTCGAGGGAGATCCGAAGGCTCTCTTTTCGATAGCTACCACACCAAGTTGTAGGGGAGGGCGCTACTCCTTTCCCCGAATTGCTCCACTTTACCCTTGATCCGTACCTTATAATGCTGAGTGTTAAGCAAGGAGGCATCATCAATACAAATAACTTAATTTGCTGTTATATGATATCAAGTATTCCTATCGAATATAAATTATTTTTAAAAAGGTCTTTTTGGGCCATATATGGGGCCCTATCATGTTCTACCAGTCCATTTGATCGATCGATCGATCGATTGATTAATTTTTAGGACATGTCAACCATTTGGTTTTATTTTAAGTTAGTAAATCACGTTCATTGGGCGTTTATATTTACGTTTAGATTTTTTCTAAAAAAATTTTTTATTTCGTTTTAGTTATATGTCAAAATACTCTGGGATTGTTTTCTAATAGATGAAGATTGTGCAGGAAAGTTAGACAGCAACAGAAAAACGATGTGGAGAAAGAGAAACGAAGAGAGAGAGATTAACAAAAAAAAAAAAAAAAAAAAAGGAGAAAAAAAAACTGAAGTGATAGAATCGAAAGAAACGGATATGACGTGACATCGCCGACTGGAAAGATTTCACTTCATCAACGTCGTCCTCGCCCATGTTGTGTTGAAAGATGCGCCGAAAAGATGTTGACGAAGTTGTCATTTAACTTTAAGTATGGAGGAACCCCGTAAGAATCGAACTCACAATTATCTGCCAGTGTAACCTGCTCAATATTAATCCACATGGATGTCTTATCGTGCAAGCAAGCTAGACTGACAGACCATTACTTGTGAGTTGAGTCTCCCTGAGAAACATTATACATCTAGCTTTGTGCCACAACTAAGCAAAGCTAAGTAAATCACTAACCACTACTCTACAGAGGTATCCCATTTGTGGATTTGCCTTGGTGTAATGGTTACCGTCGTAAGTAAATGGACACGGCGACACGAGTTCAAACCTTTGTCGAGACTGTTTGCATTTCACATAGCGCTAAAACCTTTTGGTAAAGGTATGAATCCAATTATTCTCCCTCTAGCTATGTGTAAATTATTGGGTAGACTGGGTTTTTTAACCTTGTTTCGAAACCCAGTCTAGGAGAAGGAAAACTCTGAACTCAAACCTGTTAAACTTCGCTTAGGATTGACCTTGTGTCACATCCTGCCCACGCGGAGGGGTTAGGTAAATACATTCATAGGTGTCCTATTGTGGTGCAACGGTAAACAAGCCAGTCTCGTGGATTTATTGCTACTGAATAGTTTATTCGATCCTTACTGGGAGCTCCATACATGCAGCCTTGAGCCAAATCTATGCTTTTTTTTATAGATGCGCACTCAGAGTAACGTTTATCGTCGTTAGAAATAGGAGCTCTTCTCTTTCTCTTGCTATGGGTAAATAGTAATACAGACGGTTCTTTAGGCTTGTTTAAGCAACCAGAGTAGGAGAAGGAAAGCACTGAGTTTAAAATATCTGTACTCCGCTTAAAATTGTCCATGTATTAAATCTTGCTCGCAACAGAGGAATTGTGTTGGAGGCGTGCTTAGTGTAATGGTTATCGTCGTAGGAAATGGAATCGGTAACCCGAGTTCAAATCTCGGACAAGGCTGTTTTGATTTCACTTTGCGCTAATGCTCTTAGAAAATGCATGAATCAATGTGTTCTTCCAGCTATGGGTCAATAGTAGGAAATACTGGATTCTTTAGCTTATTCAAAGCAACCCATGTAGGAGAAGAAAAACCCTGAAATCAAATCAGCTATACCCCGTTTAAAACATTCATCTTGTATCACATCTAGCTCGTGGTGGAGGGGTTTGTTAAATTCATACTTGAGGCATTTTTTTAAAAACTAAGCAAGGAGGAAGTCCTTGTGCCCTTGCACCAAATACTATCTATCTATCTATCTATCGTGCTGGACTGCGAGATCGTAGTATGCAAGTTCGAAATCCACTCACGTTATTAAGTTCCCTTTCAGACTAATAGCTTTGGGAAAAGCATCAACCTCCTTATTTACCCAACTATGGATTGAATAGTACCCACACTGTTTTTCTATAATTGTGGCTTTCGCATTAAATAACTCATGAAGGTTGATATGCCAATAAGGATAAAGAAGAAGAAAAGGCAACAAATATGAGGCATCCAGTGGAATCAGGAGCAATGGGTCTTGGAGACTAGCTTGCCAACCATTTCACCACAATGTGATATCCCAGGATGATGGCAGAATTAGAAACTATTAGTAGCTGACCTGGTCCGGTCAGAAAGTAAAGTCACTCGTATTGTTGGTAAATTTAAAGACTGCAAAGGAAGCACTATTGAAAAGTTGAATAAGTTAATCTGTGCAACTTCCAAATCCCAACCGGAGTGAAGCAATGCACAACGTGTCAGCGCACCAACTACCACGATACTCCTAACCACAGCGGGTACTTACCACAGCTTGAATAGCTACGGTTATGTGATATACGCCCTGCAAACTAGCATGTACTAAAATATTGCCAAACTTTTAACTAAGCTTTGTATTAATAATTTAGACCTAGTATTATCCTTCATCTTTTGGTAGTAATAATGATGATTGACAGATCTTCATCAAAGTGGATATATATTTTATGTCTTTTAATCAGCGAGGTTACAATGTTCAGGTGAGTCTCTTTAACAGGACTAGCATCTTCAAATCGTGATTATCAGAGTAGCAGGGGTAAGTTACAGGGAACAACGGTGTTAAGCCTGTAGATATTGACGGGTAGCTCATCTTCTTTCGGGTCTGGACTATAACTTCAATATTTCGCTTGACCCGACCCGGAATGAGCCGGTTATCCTTTTTGACAGGTTTTACGACACTGGTCAGTGCACGTTCTTGTAAACTTTCTGATTCTCATTCAGTTTGGATCCTTATGTCACATTTACAGACAAGAGTATCCAGTCTATGATTGGTCGGCTGTGACTTAACTTAAAAAAAAAAAATCAAGCCAGTTTAATAGCATTTTCAATTTAGGCAATAAAATAATACCGAGGGGATAATATAACGGAAAATGTTTCAATTTGAAAAAAAAATTAAACGGTCCACAAAATTGAAATGATGACAGTGTGCCAGTTCGCTTGAACATTGTTTATATTACCCTTTAACTAAAGACGAGCTGTAAAATTCTGCCGGGTGGAATTTGATTGATTGCTTTTATCAACTATATGAAATTTTTCCATTTTAACAGCATTAGCATTCTGTTCGATTTTTATAGCAATATAAAGAAAATTTCAACTCGGGTAAATGTAATATGACAATGAAATCTTCAGTGACTATTCTAGTGTCTTACACACTGGAATTAGAAAAACCTAAGTTAAAATAATATTTCACACGACCATAGTGTCTATCCAGTGGAAAGTTTTACAATCCAACAAGGAAGGAGCCTGGAGACTAAAAAAGAATGACTTTTTACAAAGAATATTGTTTATCAGGAATTTTGAAATGAGTGAAATATTCTTTTCAGTAGATTCATTAATTTATTCGATCTATTTGGTTTTATTGTCTGAGTATATATACATATGTGTATGTGTATGTGTTGTATAAAACTATTTAGATATTTAACTCATCAATAAAATATTGAAATCTCCTAATCCTTACTGGTTGTTTCTAATCAGACCTTGGAATTTCCTAGGGTTCAGGCAGTCAATGATAATTGACAATACTTTAATAATAACAATAATAATAATAATGATAAAGATTTATTTCTCGCTAACAAGCCATGGATTGTTCCCTGAGAAACAGAAAGGATGTAGAGGCATAGGAGAACTACTCTACATTGATCAGCGCATTCTCAACGAGATCAAGGCCGGATGGAAAAATCTAGCTACGGCCTGGATTGACTACAAAAAGACATATATGGTCCCGCAAAGGTAGATAATAAACTGCCTAAAAATGTACAAAATATCAGATGAAGTCATAAACTTTATCGAAAAAAACATGAAAACCTGGAGAGTGGAATTGACAACAGGAGGGAAAAACTTAGCTGAAACGAAAATCCAAAGTGGTATATTCCAAGGTGATGGACTATCACCATTACTATTTATAATTGCGATGATGGCACTTAACCACATACTCAGAAAATGCACAGTCAGATACAAACTCAGTAAGTCGCAGGAAAAGATCAATCACCTAATGTACATGGATAGCATCAAACTGTTTGCAATAAATTAAAAAGAATTGGAAACTCTTATACACGTAGTGAGAATATACAGTCAGGACACAGGAATGGAATTTTTCATAGAAAAATGCGCCATGCTAGTAATGAAAAGCGGCAAACGACACCTGACGGATGGAATGGAACTACGAAATCAAGAAAAAAATTAGAATGTTCGGAGAAAAGGAAACCTACAAATACTTGGGGATCTTGGAAGCTGACACCATCAAACAAGTGGAGATGAAAGAAAAAATTAAGAAAAAGGATCTCAGGAGAACCAGAAAGCTACTTGAAATATTCGGGACCATTCTTGAAGTGGACCAGAGAAGAACTTAAACAAATGGACCAAAGAACAAGAAAAATAATTATCATACATCCCAGAGATGACGTTGACAGACTATATGTATCAAGAAAAGAAGGAGGAAGAAGACTTACCAGCATTGAAGACAGCGTTGACACATCCATACAACGTCTTGAAGATTACATAGAAAAGCGCGAAGAAAGACTGATAACAGCCACTATAAGCAATACTGGCAACACGAGAACCAACAGAACGACAATAACCAGAAAACAAAAAATGAGAAGAAAGCAACTATATGGACGTTTTAAACGATTAATAAACAACATCACACACGAGAAAACAAAGAGGTGGCTAGAAAGGGAAATCTTAAGAGAGAAACTGAATCTCTCTCCGTAGCAGCACAAAACAAGGCAATAAGAACCAATCCTATCAAAGCAAGAATAGATAAGACAGCAAAACAGTAAATGTAGATTATGTGGTGATAGAGACGAAACGGTCAATCACATAATAAGCGAATGCAGCAAATTAGCACAGAAAGAGCATGAGACTAGACACGACTGGATGGGCAAGGTGATCCACTGGGAATTGTGCAAGAAATTTAAATTTGACTATACGAACAAATGGTACATGCACAACCCAGCAGCTGTCCTAGAGAATGAGACACATAAATTCCCGTTGGATTTTTACATACAAACGGATCGTCTAATCTCGACCAGACGACCAGATCTTATAATAATAAAAAAAAGAATTTGTAAAAATTCCTGTTCCGGCTGACCACAGAGTAAAATTGAAAGAAAGAGAAAAGAAAGATAAGTACCTTGACTTTGCTTGGAAACTGAAAAATATACCAATTATAATTGGTGTTCTTGGTATTGTCACTGAAAGGTTATTAACCAAACTGGAGGAATTGGAAATAAGAGGACGAAGAGACCATCCAAACAACTGCATTATTGAATACTGAGAAGAGTCCTGGAGACTTGAGGAGACTTTCTGTCACTCAAACTTCAGTGAAAGACCACCAGCTAACGTTGATGTGACAAAACTTTCAAGGTGTAAATATTAATAACGATAATAACAATAGGGATGAGACGGATGCCGCAAACTAGCACGAAAAGAGTATAACACTAAACACGAGAGGGTAGGAAAAGTGATCTACTGAGAACTGTGCAAGAGATTAAAATTTGACCATGCTACCGAATTCTAATTCAGAAACCGAAATCTATCCAAGAGAATGAAATGCATAAAATTCTCAGTGAATTTTGAAATAAAAACGGGTCGCCTAATCTCGACCAGAAGACCAGACCCAGTAATAGTTAACAAGAAAAAATAACTTGCCATTGAGTGAATTTTGCCTTTCCGGCTGAGTGAAAAAAAAAAAGAAAGCGAAAAGATAAACACACGGATCTTGCCAGAGAGCTACCTCCCCACCAAAAAAACACACACACTGAAACATGAGGGTAACTGTGGTACCAATGGTAGTTGGTGCGCTCGGAACGGTTCCCAATGGTTTGGAGAGGAGATTGGAAGAATTAGAAATCAGGGAGATCATCCAGACAACAGCACAGTTAAGATCGGCTAGAATAATACGTAATAAGAGTTCTAGAGGCTTGAGAAGACTTGCCGTTGCTCAAACTTCAGTGAATTATCTCCAGCTAACGAACGTGTGAAAAACTTGTAAGAAGTAGAATAATAATAATAATAATAACACCATTGTGAATTGTGTAAGAAATTGAAGTTTGACCATACTAACAAATAGTATACGCACAACCCGGAGTCCATTCTGGTGAATGAGACGCACAAAATTCTCTGGGATTTTGAGATACGAACGGATCATCAAATCTCGGCCCGACGACCAGACCAAGTGATAGTGAAAAAAAAAAACAAAAAAAAAAAACGAGAACCTGGTCAATAGTGAAATTTGCTGTTCCAGCTGATCAAAGGGTAAATCTGAAAGAAAGTGAAAAGAACGATAAGTACCTCGACCTTACTAGAGAACTGAAAGAACTATTGAACATGAAAGTAATGGTGATAGCAACAGTAATCGGTGCACTTGGTACAGTCAACAAAGGATTAATAATGGGACTGGAGAATTTGAAAATAAGAGGAGGAGTGGAGACCATTCAAACAACAGCATTGTTGAGATCGGCAAGAATACTAAGTCCTGAAGATTTGAGAAGACTTACTGTCATTCAAGACCATCAGCTAAAGCTGGTGTAAAAAACTCTCAATGGAGTAATAATAATAATATTAATAACCCAATCCGGGCCAGAAGACCATTTTTTATTTGCTAAAATATATATATATATATATATATATATATATATATATATATACACAAGCCAAAATCTTTCTTGAAAATGAAATGCATAAAATTCTCTGGAACTTCGAGATTCAAACGGAACGCCCAATCCTGGTCAGAAGACCCGACTTAGTATAATTTATTAAGCACAAAGGAACTTAGCATCTGGTGGATTTTGGTGTTCCAGTGGGCCAAAGATTGAAAATGAAGACAAAAAGCTGGATAAATACTTGAATCTTGTCAGAGAGCTGAAAAATTTGCAGTGATAGCAATCGTAGTTGGAGCCATTGGAACCGTCCCAAAGAATCTTGAAAATAGACTGGCTGTACTGGAGATTAGCGGAATAATCTAGAACATTCAGAGCTCACCGGAACACAGCACGACTATAATCAGCTAGATTACTTAGAAGAGTCCTGGAGATCTGAGGAGACTTGCTGTCACTCAGACTCCAGTGAAAACCGCCAGTTGGAGCTAGCGTGAAAAACTGGCAAAGATAATAATGTTGATAATAATAATGATAATAAATAACAGCACAAAACAACGCCATACGGCCCAACTATTTTAAAGCCAAAATATATAAGACGCAATAAAATAGCAAATGTAACTTATAAAGTGATAGAGACGAAATGATCAATCACATTATAAGTGAATGCAGCAAATTAGCGCAAAAAGAGTGTAAGACTAGATACAACTCGGTGGGGAGGGAAGATGATCGACAGGGAATTGTGCAAGAAGTTTTAATTTGACCATACGAACAACTGGTATATGCACAACCCAGAATCCGTCCTGGAGATGCATAAAATTCCCGAGTATATTGAGACACAAAGGGATCACCGGGTGATAATTAACAAAAAAAAAAAAAAAAAAAAAAAAAAAAAGAAAGAAAAAAGAAAAAAAAAGAAAAAAAAAGAGAGCTTGCCGTCAAATGGATTTTGCCGTCCCGTCGGACCACAGAGTGAAAATCAAAGAAAGTGAAAAGAGAGACAACTACTTAGACCTTGTCAGAGAACTAAAAAAAGTTGTGAAACGGTAGTACCGATTATAATTGGCACTCTTGGAACGGTCCCCAAAGGCTTGGAAATCGTAGGACGAATCGAGACGATCCAGACATCATTGTCAAGATCAACTAGAATATTCAGAAAAATATCGAAAGACTCGAGGAGACTTGCTGTCACTGAGACTGGTGAAATACCACCCGCTAACGCTGGTGTGAAGAACTCGCAAGGGGTGAAATATTAAAGCATGGAAGTTTTGGTTGTTTGGGTTTTATGGCATATCAACCTATGTAAGTTATTTAATGCTAAATCCATTTTTATACAAATAATCAGTTCTGTTTAAAACAATTCGGTTGAGCATGAGCACACAGTTTAATTGTCAAAAACACTTCTATTTCGAGCTATTCAGTTTAGAATAAATATAGATTTTGTTTACACACAGTTAAATGTCAAAAAAGTTCTATTTCAAACAATTCAGTTGAGCATACAAAAACGGTTCTACTTCAAACAATTCAGTTTACCATAATTACGCAGTTTAGTTCTATTTAACCTATAGATAGAGCCCTATCAGGTGCTATCACTCCAGGCTATAATGGACCTGGGAGCAATGACAATGAAGGGATACTCCCCATTCCCCAAAACTCCAGCGTTACTGGAACATCGCCATCGGATTTTTTAGTGTCATAATTAGGACACTCGTTCGGGGGAGAGTCTTACCCCTCTGCAGAGGTGCAGTCGGTGTTGTCTACAGCCCCAGCTGACAAAAGCATGGAAGTAATGATGGCTCTGTGTTAGCTGGTCGTTGAAGATAAGGAATGGCTATAGGGTTAAATTTAAATGCATTTCTGTCTGAAGGCACCATGGCCTAATCAGCAAAGCCGCTTTCAGGTTGAAATAAGCTCCTTGATTAAAAAAAAAAAACGATTTCGAGTCTCGAAAGACACATATTTTTTTTTTTTTTATCTTCGATTCGTGTTGATTGTAATTAAAAAGCACTGGAATCAAGAAGAAAGAAAGGAACTTTGAAATATTGATAATAAATTTCAATAAAATCCATGTAATTTAAATTCAAGTACTCCTGTTGTGTAAAGCAATTTCTGTATATATTCATGTATAAGTCGAATTCTGAAGACCTATTTTTAGTAAAAAAATAGTATTGATGAATAATAATTTTGTAAAGTTGAAATTCAAATATTTGCGGAAATATCAAGGAACAATCCTTAGCTTCACAATAAAATGACTCATTAACTTTTCATCGAAATAAAAAAATATCATAAATAAAAGCAAATTACTTAAAAAATCTGATGATAGGCGCTTTGACTTTCAACTGCTATGATTAAAATACTTTGATCTCTCCGATAAAATGAAACAGGAATTCTTACAAGCTGTAGCTGTGTCAGTACTGTTGTATGGTTGCACGACTTGAACTCTAACGAAACGCCGGGAGAAAAAGCTTTATGGGAACTACACAAGAATGCTACCTGCTGTCTTGAACAAATCCGGGAAGCAGTGCTCTACAAAATAGCATATGTACAGCCACTTACCTCCCATCTCACTAACCATCCAAGTAAGACGAGCTGAGATCTGTCGGAGAAGAAGAAACGAACTCATTAATGACGTACTCATATGTACTCCTATATAAGGATACTCCAGTGTTGCCAACCAACAAAAACTTACATTCATCAGCTCTGTACAGTCACTGGATGTCGTCTAGAGGACTTTTCATGAGTGAACAGATGGGGAGAGAGAGAGAGAGTCAAGAAAATCCATGCTGTTTGAACGCCTTGATAATAATGACTTGGTGTAGTTGGGTCGCAGACGATTGTTAGTGAGTTCGTCTCTCACTGTGTGCACTATACTTCTGGTCTTGTGCCAAACTAAGCTAAGCTTAGTAAGTAAATACAATGAGAAAAAACGCATTTAATAGTTATGTGTCACGTTTACTGGCTGACGTCACCCCGAGGGCCTATGTGGGCGTTGTCTACCATCTTCACCTTGCAAGAGGATTTATTCGGTAAATAAATATATATAAAAAAAAAGTAAAAGGGAATAGTTTTCTTTTTCTATTTTCTTTGCCTTTTCATTTTAATGGAGGCTTAGATTCCTTGGTGGGTAGACGAAAGTAGACACTTTAAAAAAATTGTTTATTTTCTTTTTCTTCTTTCCCTTCCAATAAATATTTTCAAATGCGAGATAATATCGTCTGTTTTCGTATTTGTCTCCGAATTTCGTTACCAAGGCTCGCTAAGAAGACAATACTCTTTGTCACCCCCACACCCAACCAGCAGCAGAAATATTTGAATTATCTCGATCAGAAATTTAAAAGCAGCTGTTTAATTCAAAAAAAAAAAATTGTTTCTTCCTATTTTTAATAAAATAAATAAATAAATAAATAAATCTAAAAATCGTTTTTTTTTTCGAAGTTTTAATCTTTTTAAAAAATTTCTTTTAAAAAATTCTCTCGCCATTTCAAATTAATTAATTAATCAATTATTTTTAATTAATAAATGGGTTGTTTGTTTCTCCGGCAGTGGTTACGTCTCATGATTAGTCCTTAGTTATTTGAAGTGACTGCAATCCTGTAATTGAAACAAGCAGTTTATTTATATCTATTTTAATTTTTCATTCTTTACTCAAAGTAAGCGGTGCCATTGAGCTGGACTCACTTTTGGACCTTCTACCGCAACTAAAAACAGGATATGAACTTCAACATTAATTTTTATACAATGTGCAGTGACTAGATTCGTGAAGGTCCGGTTATGGGAACCTTGGAGACTATAAAAATTAATGGCACTAACACACTGGGTTAGAGTGGATCTGGGAGTAATGATGGAAGATGAGATATATTGAACGGTAAAACAATTTATAGAAAATAAACTTGTGAAAAAGGTTTAGTTCCAGTAAACACACAAACGATTGGTATCAAGACTCTAATCAATAAAGATTATATAATTCAGTTTAGTATTAAATCCAGAAAGGGTAAAGTTCGGAATTGGTTAATCCAAATTGTAAATCCTACATCGACAAGATTTTCTTTTCTTTTTAATGGCTAACATGAGTTAGTTTTTTGATATTAATTAGAAGATTCATTTTTCACAGAATGGAATGTCGATGGTTATTTGAAGGAGGAAGTTGTTCATGGCTTATACCATGAAAATAATCCAACCGCAGAGAAGGCGTATCCATACTCTTCCGAGCTCCAGAAATGAAGCCATTACAATCGGATGCAAGTTAGTGCCATACTCATGACATGGAAGAGAAAAAGAAAAAGAAAATAATGATAGATGTCAAATAATGATGCCGTAAAAATAGAGATACTTTTATTTAATGAAGCGATATGTTATTTTTTAATTTCTTTTCCTCTTGCGACTTTGGCATGATTTTATATTCCAGATTTTAATTTGAAGATTATGTAATGACATTACTTAGCCTATTATACACTTACCTTCATCATTTTAAAATATCAGATTATAAACTGAAATTTTTGAAAATTTTCTCTTGGTTTAACTGTTTTTGATTACTGTAGCTGCTGAAAGGTCACCTTTGGTGGTGTAATGGTTAGCAAGCTTGACTAGCAAAACTACACGAATGAGTTCGAGTCTTATTGGGTGGCCCATTCATTCGGCCTTGTGCCACATCGAAGCAAAGAGCTTCGTAAATTAAAGGGTACCTCTGGTGGTGTAACGGTTAGCAAGCTAGACTAGCAAACCTACACGAGTGAGTTCGAATCTCATTGGGCGCCCGATTCATTCGGCCTTGTGCCACATCGAAGCAAAGAGCTTTGTAAATTACTACTGAAGCTGCTGAAATCGAAATTTCAAATTGAGAAAAATCTATACCTGGAGTTATCTCTTTTCGTCGGATATTTAAACATAGAAGAATTGGATCATTGCCAGTTTTGCGCGAAAGGTAATCCTGCTCATTATATTGACTTATTCTGTCATAATTGTTTCATTCTCTAAGTGTGGATGGTGTAACGTTCATCAATAGAGAAAGCAGAAATGGCAAACAGTGTTCGAGTAGGTCTACTTGTGTTCACTTTGCATTAATATTTTTAGGAAAGGTATGTTCTTCTATCACCTATTATAGGCCTAATTGGGATCTCTCGTAGTTGTGGTAGGCATCCAGTCTAGGAGAAGCACAGTAACAAATTGATAACAACGGTACACCCGATCCAACTATCTGTTCTTTTGTAAGATAATAGTTAGGAGATGATTAATTATATGGAAGCGAGATTGGAATATTGTGTATTCTATCTCATGGGTTACCATTTGTACAAGATTATGAAACATTTATTGCCAACAATTCAGAGCTCACAATTCATATCCAGAGACAGTTTATCTCAAACAATTTGTTCCCAGACCCGCCGTTTAATTGTGACGAACACGACAAACACACTTTCTTCCTTTTCTCTTTTTTACATGGGTGAGAACTATTATGCTGGAGGAAAGGAAGAGCACTTTGACACCGATTTTCTAAAAGAAAGTGGACGGCTTAACAAGAAACAGCAGTAAAAAAGGCCCGTTTTAGGAACAGTATGAAAGTGCAAGTTGTTGAGGCGAGATGCAGAAGAAACAGCAGGACAAAAATAAACAGTTTAACACTCAAGTAAGTGATACCCTTTTGTTGAGTGTAACTGAACTTTGTTGGAGTGTGTTCAATTTTTTTGTTTCTTGTCTTACATTTACTTTTGGATTCATAACACGTGCGTCTACGTAGTTCCTGTGTCATCTTTGGTTTTGAAACCCTACTGTTAACTGCATTTTGGACTGTCGAACAGGGTTCTCCCACTTCAAAAATAAGGGCTAGAAGGTTTCTTTCCTTCCTGTTCTTTAGCTTTATTTTCTGGTCTATATGTTATTAAAATTGTTGCTGCTTGTGGTTGTTCTTAATTTTGCCTGTTTGATTTTTTTCGTCTACAATCATTTGTTTGTACACGGCTACAATTTTTCAAGTATTCCTATCTAAAACTAATAATTAAAACAATATAATTATCATTTGTTTATGGTTTCAATTAGCGAAAGCATGGACAGCTATTAATAGGCTATCGATTATATGGAAATCATACCTAACCGATAAAATGAAACGCAGTTTCTTCCAAGCAGCGGTCACATCGATACTGATATATGGCTGCACTACATGGACGCTAACAAAACGGCTGGAGAAGAAGCTAGACGGCAATTACACAAGAATGCTACGTGCAATCTTAAACAAGTCCTGGCGGCAACACCCCACAAGACACCAACTGTACGGCCACCTGCCCCCTATCACGAAAACTATTCAAGTTAGACGAACCAGACATGCAGGACACTGCTGGAGAAGCAGGGACGAACTCATAAGAGATGTACTCTTATGGACCCCCACACATGGCCGTGCAAAAGCAGGACGACCAGCACGAACATACATTCAGCAGCTATGTGAGGATACGGGATGTTGTCCTGAAGACCTACCTAGGGCGATGAACGATAGGGAGGAGTGGCGAGAGAGGGTCAGGGATATCCGTGCTACCAGCGCGATATGATGATGATGATGATGAATAATACAAGAGCCTCATCATCAGATACAGACAATTATTCCTGGGAGGGGTCGTACCCCTCTGCAAGAGACTGTCCAAATATTCAAAGTCTCGTCAACAGGATGCACGGATATCGGATGATGTTTATGAATTTTGGAAGAATACTATAAGGATGCATTAACTTCCCGATTATCTCTCTGATCATGCAGTCGAAGTCCTTCCCAGAATCTATGAATGATACTGTACCGTCTCCGCTGACATTCGACCGTTTTGGGGAAGTGCGTGCATTATCTTTGACAGTAAGCTAAACACCTTTCAACAATTAAAACTCTAAAGAATAAGTTAGGGCTTGTCGATAGATTTATTAACCCCCAGAAAAGAGTGAAATTGAAAAAGAACAAAATGCAGTTTGATAAGCGTGTGAGTGAAACAATGCATAGAAACATCAGTAAAAGCTCGAAGCCCAATATTAACTTAAGGAACAGTGGTCTAATTATGGTCTTTATAAACGCATACTAGCAGACTGTTCTTTGAGAAAAGGGGGTTTATTCAAGTGAAAAAAAAAGAAAAACAGCGCTAAAAAGTGAAAAATAGAATTGCTTTTTGCACCAGCCGAGTTAAGGAAGTTAAGCAGTGTTAAGTCAAACACGTATTAAAAAGTCACTAATAAATAGAGTATACAAAAGGTAAATACTACAAAGTGGCAAATAATTACGAAAGTAATGTGTTTCAAAAAGAGAAAGACAATCCAATTGGTATAATGGTTAGTGTGTTGGCTAGTGGTCCGGGAGACCGGGGTTTAATCCCAGGTCGAGTCAGAACAAAGACTCAAAAGAAGGTACTTGATGTCTCCTTGCTTAACATTCAACGTTATAAAGTACGGATCAAGGGTAAGTGGAGCAGTCCAGGGAAAGGAGTAACACTCTCTCTTACACCTCAGTGTAGTAGCTTTTAAAAAAATGTGCCTTCGAGTCGCCCTCGACAACGGTCGGCCAACAACGTACTTATGCGCGAAAAAACCGACTATTTAAAGAAGGATTGAAATAGCGAAGCTCCGAGCCCTTTCTTCAATAAGGGAATGAAACCGGAACCCATCAACCGGTGACAAGTCTAAAAAGTGTAACCAATAACGAAAGGACTTGGGAATTAAATGTATGATGTAACACAGTCGATGCACAGAGTAACGATGTGGTAGATACATCATCAATACAAATGAAATCTTGCTTTTTCTGATTTTAGCTTCCTGCTCAAGACCGCCTTCAGCCTCTCTAGGATAACTCACGTCTAGATCTTGCTGAGGACGAACGGGCGCACAATTCCTCGCGAATTGCCGAATTTGGACAGGCCATTCTTCTTAGGTAGAGAACCTTAAATACGTGAATAATTATTTTGCTACAAGCAGGTTTTGTAGGAGTTAAATCACTCCTTTTTTTCTATGGAGCTTTGCTTAGCTTAGCACAAGGTCACGAATTGCTTAAATTGCCTGATGTTTCTTAGCGCTGATCTATCTAAGCACCCATTAGGCTTGACTCCGGAGCTCAAACCGGAAGCTGTGCTTTCAGCGTCATTGGCTTGCAAGTCATGTCTTAATCTTTCATTAAACAGATAGATAGAGATAGATAGATAGATAGATAGATAGAGAGAGAGAGAGAGAGAAATACACATAGACACAAGCACACAGAGAGAAACACACAGAGACATACACACTGACGGAAACACACATACATACGGACATATACACACAGCCAAACAAATAGACAAACGCACATTCATATTCATATCGACTAAAAATAAGTAAAATTGCACCTTACTATCGTTTTATTACTATAATTTTCATTTATCCTCCGTAGAATTTAAGACGCGATCATCTGATGAAATTCTAAATAAAGTTTAAATAAAATTTCATCTGGTAATTGTGTCTTCTTTTCTATAATTGATACATAAAACTTATTGTAATGAAACGTTAGTAAATGAGATTTTACTCAATTTTGATTATAATGCTCTACTGTAGCACTTTCGATTTGTCAAATGTTCATTTTAAATGATGATTTATTCTCTCTCTCTCTCTCTGACTCTCTCTCTCTCACACACACACACACACACACACATATATATATATATATATATATGTCTGCTACTTGAGGTCTGTTACTTGAAGTTTCGAATGATGTACATAATCAACACACACACACACACACACATATATATATATATATATATATATATTGTGCTCACTACACATGCACCAACGTTTTTATTTTGAAATTCACTTTTTTTCGTTAATTTTAAAATCTGTTTTGAAGAAGTCACTTTACTATATATATATATATATATATATATACACACACACATATATATATATATATATTGAAATCCATCTGGTGAGCTTTGATAAGCGAAATGTACTCATTATGGAATACAATTTCAAAATGTCTTGTTTATTAACAATATATATATATATATATATATACACATGCACACAAACACACACACACACACACACACACATATATATATATATATATATATATTCTTATTGATACTAACAATACTACTACTATTACCACTACTACTAATAATAACAACAATTTCACTACCTCTACTTTCAAAAAACCTTCTTATAACAACTCCTGTAACATCAACTTTAAAAGTGAATGCCCCTTCTGATATAAAAAAAAGTAATTATTAATAACTTAATATCTCGTGCAAAACTAATCTCCTCCTCCAAAACAATATTTTATAAAGAAATAAAAAATATAAAGCAAACTCTCATCAATAATGAGTTCCCTTACAATATTGTTGATGAACAAATTAAAGGTATAATTAAATGTGTTAGCCAACAAAATAAACACTCTAACACACCACCCAATCAACAAGCATTTTTCAAACTTTTTTTTTACCGCAACCAAATGCACTACAATTATAAATTAGATGAAAATATATTTAAAAAAATTGATTAAAAAAATATACTCTCCAATGATCCTGATAAAAAATAAAACTTATTTAAAACCTCCAACTTAGTCATTAATCATAATTCCTCTCCTTCGATTGGAGTTTCGCACAAAACTAACGTTATATACCTATTCAAATGTCCTCTAGGAGATTGTATCTCTAAAACAGCAATATATACGTTGGTTTAACCTCAACTACCTTATCGAGAAGACTTACAATGCGCCATTCTGATACAAGTTTCATACCACAACATATAAAAAAACATTCATGCCCGACAACTGAATTTCGGAAAATTCTTACCGAAAACACAACAATATTAGAACAACAAAATAACAAGCAAAATCCACAGATTCTCGAAACACTACATATTAGGAATATACAACCCAAACTTAATAGGATGAATTTTGAAAGCAGTGCTAATATGCTTAAATGTCTTTAGCTACTGACGCTATTTATAGAAACAAATTTGAAAAGTAAACGCTATACACAATACACCAGTATAAACGCTCATTCTTACAAAGTAGTAACGAATATACAAAAGTTACATCCCTTTTGTAATACATCCTCTCCTGATGATGACCCCAGGTTGGGAAATAACACATATGGAATGTTTATCAACGAATTCCTGCCGAATATCATAAGATCGATACGGCATCTCGAAAGGATTAACAAAAAATATGTAGACAAAAATGTCTATAATGTTAAATCAAATATGTATCAAAGAAGAAATGCTGCCAAAACACACACACACACACACACACACACACACACACACACACACACACACACACATATATATATATATATATATATTAAGGCAAGTTTTATTATAGACGATGAACACTTATTTTTAATTGTAATTTTTCAAGTTTTATTATTTTTCAAGTGTCGGGATCTAGATGGCAAAGGAATTGTCCCATATCTTCTGCCCACGCGCTTTCGACCATACTATTAGTCGTCATCAGGGGTAGTGTTGTGTGAGTTGACAGTTTAAGTTTTTATTGTTTTAATTATTTGAAGCGTTTTGTTTTGAAGTTGTCAATTGGAACGTTTTCAGCGTTTTGTTTTAAAACGTTCGGCTGGAAAGGTTTGACTAATAGAGTCAGTGATTTTAGTTATTAAAACTATTTAATATGTTGGTGCCTGTATTAAATGCTATTTCATCTATGTTTGGTATTTTATTCTTTATGCATATTGCTTCAAGGATTTGTAATCGTTTATTATTATTATTTTTTATATATGATTATTGTATTATCTATGAGAATCTTCCTTACATATGTGTGTACGTGTGTGCGCGTGCGTGTGTGTGCATTTACCAACCCTTCCACACGAGAATGCTACGCAAGGCAAATTTTTAACAGGAGTTTAACATGTTTACATATATATATATATATATATATATATATGTATATATATATGTATATAATGGAGTGCCTTTAATTTTAATGAATCGGTTATGACCGACTAAATTTCTCAATTTTCACACACTCATCTGTCTCGTGTACAAAAAGCAAAAACAAACAGCAACAACAATAACAAAATTCGATACTCACTGAAACTTTCACAGTCGGTAAAGTAAAAGCAGAAATATATTTTCTACAATTTACAGACGTTTGGCTTTTATAATCCACTCACACGAGTAAAAAGAAAAAAAATTCCTCGGCCAAATCTGTAAACCGGAAGTCATGTCTACAAGTAATTTGAGTGTTGGTTATATAAATAGTCAGTACACAGACTTATCACCATTTGTGAAGTGTCACCACGTGATCCGTGGCCAGTCTCCGTCCATTGAATAAAGTAACACTACCAATCACAACGGTCACACGGTTCCATTTGGGCCGTTACTAAGCGTAAACTACAGCTCACTATGAAGTGGGTGAGGGGAGTCTCCGTGGCGTAGTGGCAAACGCGCAGGACTGCGACATTGTTGTAAGGGAGTTTGAGCCCCCGTTGCAAAAGTTGGGAAAAGTATCAACCCCCAAATCTCCCCAGCTAGTGATTAAATTGTACCACTGCTGTTCTACATGGATAGCTTTGGCATTGGATAACCCTGTAAAGTTGATATGCCACTAAAATCAAGGAAACTGGGGAAAGCAATCACTATGGTGCACGTAGCGTTTCTAACTGTTGATATTTGCTTTTCTCAAATTGAGAGAAATCATAGACTTTTATCATTTAATTTTTATTTTCTATTATTTGTTTGTACATCCTTGTCACATTTTGTTCCTGGTTATGTTGCTGCGACCTGCTCACAAACATAAACAGATCGGATTACTCGTTCGCCCCCCCCGCCAAATTACATCCGGGTACGGCCGGAAATGACGAAGCCCTTTTCGACCCTAACCTGCCGTTACAGCTAAGAAAAGGGAATAAATAACATTTAACAACATTTACAAAACACTTCTGCCAGAAATAACTCTATAAAAATGGAATTAATCATCTTCGCTAGCCTATATCAAGCTAAAGAAGGTCTTATTTTCTACGTCCATTTTTTATAGAAGAACTTTCTATTTACGTGGCGTGGCAGAGTGGAATTCGTTCCCTTAATATAAACCAGGCTTCGGCGGCGAAAAATTCAGAGGTCCCCACGACGCTCTCAGGAGCCGCTCTCCGAGCGCGGCTCCGTAAGGCTGAATCCTACATCTTGTCGTTACATTCGCCTTACACACTGGCATGTTCCTTTTTTTCCCAACGAATTGCCTTGCTTCAAGGCTGAATCCCACTTGTGGTTGCATTTATTTTTCCATCTCACTGATATGCACAAAAGGTACTTTTAAGGGCCATTAGAGGTCACCTTCTGCGGGTTGGAGCATCTCTGACGGTCCTTACCGACTAGACGAAGTAGACATCCCGGAGGCAAATACGAAGAGGACTCTAAGACCATCTGGTCTTAACGATTTCAATCAGTTCCGCTCGTTCGCTTGGCTGCGTAGCGCTAAAGGCACGGGTTACCCTTTAGCTATCGCTTCGTTATCTGTGCAGCGCTAAGATAACGCCAATCTTAGCCGCGGCTTCCTGGCCTGTTCGCTCGACAGTGCAGAGATTTGGCACCGCAAAGCCTTAGCTACCGTCCTGATACATCGGCACAGCTTTGGCACGGCAAAGCCATAGCTACCGTCTCCGAATCGTCCGCACAGTTTTGGCGCGACACAGCACTAGCTACCGTCAACTATACGCCCGCACAGCTAGGAGCACGACAAAGCCCTAGCTTCACCGATTCACTCGCGTGACTTCGTATATGCTAAGGCCTGGCAAACCTTTGCCACGGTTTCCCCGTCCGTTCACTTGGTCCGTAGTATTAAGTCACGGCTCAGTCTTTGTCACCAGCTCGCTCGACTCTACATGACCAAGCTGCCAACACCGACTTCGACCACAACGCTCCAGCAATTCAGCATCCAGTCCACGTACGACTCGCTGTTACAGACTGCCCTAGCATTGCAACAACTAGCCTATGTTCGACTCGCTGCACGGGCTAGCAACCAGATCGACACACACCCGGTTAACCCAACGTACTGTCAAAACCGGGACATCGTTTTACCAACCACGGCCGACCTCAGCTACCCGCAACGATCGTCCAGCCGCATTCAACAACTCGACCGACCTCAGCTGCCCGCAACGATCGTCCAGCTGCATTCTACAACTCGACCGATCTCAGCTTCCTGCAACGATCATCCAGCTGCATTCTACGACTCGACCGTCCTCAGCTTCCTGCAACGATCGTCCAGCTGCATTCTACAACTCGACCGACCTCAGCTGCCCGCAATGATCATCCAGCTGCATTCTACAACTCAACCGACAGCTACCTGCATCGAACATCTAGCTGTATCTCCACGACTCGACCTACACCAGCTACCCTCATCAAACATCCAGCTGCGCACATCTACGATTCGACCAATCCAGCTATCTACATCACCCATCTAGCTGAAGATCCAAATACAACCGCCACGGACTTTACACACACGCTTGTAAACACGACAATAAATTGTCATCTTTCTTATATTTGTTACCTCACCTTTGTTTCCTTCATTGTCTTTGGCTGTCATTACTCGCACGCAATTAACTTAAAACATTTACGGGGTCGACGAGTTTAATGGCTCCGCAACTATGTATCTTATGTTATATGTATTTTCTTTTACAAATTTACGAAATATTAGATATTCTTTAATATATTGCTATGTACACATTTATGTTGCTTTTCACAAAATTGTCCTAATCTGCGTTGAAGATTCTGAGAACCCAAGAACCTGCAAAGGAAAGAACATAGAAACTGCTACATGTGAATAATATATTACAAGAAAGTATACGTCACCGAAAAAACTCGTCACGTGACCATTATCCATGTAGGATATAGACTCGACGAGGCGTGTTCAAATCCTGGACGAAGCTGCTTGCATTTTACTTAGCATTAATGCCATAAGAAAAGGCATGAAACAATCTCTTCCTTCTGCATTAGGGGTGTTAAACAGTTGGGTCGCCTGGATTCCTTAGTTATAGTACTGCAACCAGTCTAGGAGAAGGAAAACTCAGAATTCGGCCCACTTGTACTCTACTCATGAAAAAATAATAATAATGAGCTGAATGCGAATATTAGAACATAAAATAGACGGAAAAAATTTGTAGCAAAAAGAGCAATGTTATTTTTCAAAGTTTAGTTAGATGCAGGACATGCTAGTAAAAATAGCTATTTTGCACCACTATAATTATATTTATTTGTTTATTTTCTTGTAATATATTCTTGTGTTGTGTTTTTAAATATTTTAGAATTATTATCACATTCTGTGCGTACGTATTTTCTTACAGATTATATATATATATATATATATTATATATACACGAATACCTAAAGAGTCAGAAGTAATTTCCTTAGGTTTTACCAAACCGGATTATCAGTATAATTCTGAAGTTACTTTACTATATATATATATATATATATATATAGTAAAATGACTTTTTTAAAATCAAATTGAAAATAAACCGAAAAACGCAACTTTGAAATATAAACATATATAAAGCTGTTTATATGTTTGCCTTTTAAAAATTCGTCTTTAAATTCGATTTTGAAATCATTTCACAATACGAATAGCTTTATCTTGTGTACAGAGCACCGTTGCGGAAAAGACTGCCAGGCGACCGTGGGTTGTTATATATATATATATATATATCTGTGTGTGTGTGGGGGGATTTTTTCTTGTTTTCGAAGATTTACAAAGTTTCGTTCAGTTTTATACAAAAGCAGCAAACGTTGGAGTCCGTTTTAAAAGTCAGCACCAATTCCATTGTTAGCAATATCATGGACACATGACAGTGTATATTTCAATACTGTTGCGTAACAAAACGTTATTAGAAAATCTTGTGGATTTGTGTGTATGTGTATAATGATTCTGTACGGAAATCCGTAACCGGCCGGAAATTCAATGTCAAACATTGGGCAATGTTTTACTATGTCATTAGAACAAAGTAAGAACTTTAAGAATATAAAAATTGATAAAGTCTTTTACCGACAAAATCTTCGTCGGTTTTCATTTGAAAGCTGCGCAGTTGATAAATGCATGCAGATTCCAATGAGACAAGATTAACCTTTGAGCCATATCATGGAAATGTAAGGTCTAATGATTCATACGCATGTGCACAGTTCACAAATCATTCTGACGAAATGGTGGGGGGAGAAAAGATCGCTTGGGACATAGACACATGAACCTGGAACGATTTGCTTAACCAATTTCTCATTAAATTTCAAAAAGCTATTTAAGAAGCAGGCGGAGTTTGGAGAACATCCAAGTAAAAGTGAATGACATCCTACCACCCAACTACTCAATCCCCTATCTATCTATCTATCTATCTATCTATATATATATATATATATATGTGTGTGTGTGGGTGTGTTTGTGTGTGTGTGCGTATATGTATATGTTTGTGCCATTTGCCAAGCGACTATTGTTCTTTTTTCAAACGTATGCTTATACCAGTGTAATTAACTGAAGTCACTAGTGTAATTTGTTTAAGATTGCAATTTCAGAAGGAAAGATCTTGAAACGATTACAATGCAGATTTTAATAAACCTTTCCGAAGTTCAATTAAACTGCATGCAGAGTATTTGAAAGAGAGAAATATTGTATTTAGCGTTCTTTGCGTTATTTCTTGTAAAGTTTTTTTGGATGCCTTCTTTTTCCCCAAATCAAACATCAAGATTGTACGTATTTGTAAATAATTTTCATTCATGTTTATTGTTGGGGATTTTACGTAAGATCGTCCACAGAGAGCATGAGACATTTTCGTGAATGCTTTGTGAATGAATGAAAGAGTTATTAAAGCATGAATTGATTATGAATGTATCTACTTTAGAGTAAGATACAGAGTAAGATACGGGAATGTATTGTTCTAATTCTGTTACCCATGACCAGGTACAAGTGTTAAGCTATTGTAAGTTTTCCCTATTATTTATACCTGTGATTGGGATTGAACCTGCCACCTCCATATGATTTCACTCTGAAGCACTTTTCAACCAAACACCTTATTAATTGCGCCACGTGTTCTGCAGGACATAAATAAAGGGTTCAGTTTGAGATTCTGTGTAGGCTCCAGAGTTCAACATAAAAAAAAACCTGGAGAAGGCTGAAAGACATATCGGCCGAAACGTTGTGAGTATACAAATGAAGATGAAGACAATAGACTGAATATTCTAAGAGATAAATAATCTTACTTACCAACACCTCCACTCGGGCAGGATATGACACAAGGTCAATTTTTAAGCGGAGTTTAACAGGTTTGAATTCAAAGTTTTCCTTCTCCTAGACTAGTTGCTTCAACAAGGCTAAAGAACTCAGTCTTTCCTACTATTTACCCATAACTGGAGGGAGATAAATAATACATATCATGAAGTAGTGCAGATAGCACGGCTGGAACTAGCAGCAGGAGGCATTGGTCCCTTTGTGAATGTAAATAAAACAAAGTCCATGTGTTTTAAACAAGCATAAGCCATCTCCACTTTAAGTAGCAAGTCTCTGAATTTAGTTGACCTGTGCAAATACCTCGACGGTAATATCTCATCTACTGTAAGTGATGTCAGCATATGCGTAGGGAAGACGAGAACAGTTGTTGATAGGTTATCGATCATATGGGTATCTGATCGCTCCGATAAAATAAAACTGAATTTCTTCTAAGCTGTGGCTGTGGCAGTACTACTGTTTGAAAGCACCATCTAGACTCAAACGAAATGCATGGAGAAAAAGTTGGATGAGAACGATACTAGAATGCTCCGTGCTATTTTGAACAAATCCTTGAAGCAACACCCCACAAAACAACAGCTGTACGGCCACTTATCTCCCATCTATTAAACCATCCAAGTAAGACGAACAAGACAAAGTGAACTCTGCTAAAGAAGTAAGGACGAACTCATAAGCGACGTTGGTAGTAGTGGTTATGTGATTTAGTTAAATTCTTACCATTCTAAAAATCTCACATTCTTCTTCTTCTTCTTCTTCTTCTTCTTCTTCTTCTTCTTTAACAAATGAACCACTGCTATTTATATCGAAATTCCCTAATGTTTGGTTTTACTGGTTTTACAAAACGTATTTCGGCTATCAAGAGCGTCTTCAGGTAAACTATTTGTAAGAAACTAAAACGACTTGCCTTTAACAAATAGTCACCATGATAACGCTCTTGATATCCAAATTACATGTTGCTAAACCAAATGTAATAAATATCAAAACTTGATATATTTGCAAATCTTATAAATTCGTTATTTCTCGTAAGGATGTACACAGTTACGTCTCTACACGACTTTTCCGCCCTCTCCGCTAGGGCAGTAGAATACGCATACTGCATCTTTGTAGAGGGTTAAGACGTCTCCGACGAAGGTACCTGATGGCCTTTGGTGGTCACCCGTAATACTTGAGGACAGGAGCCTAGTGGCTGAGCAGTCCGCAACCTGGCAATCACAGTGGTCAAATGATTTGTAACACTCCACTTTGGCCCTTACTTGGTCAGATGAGCAGTCAGAGGGGCTAGATCCGATCAATCGACTGGTAATGTCAAAGTTCTATCCCCAATATCATTTTCATAACCGTATTCTTTAAATTGTTCTTGTGGTAATAGTACCCAACCGTATGTTATCTTTAAGGTGGTTGAACGGGGTGGATGAGATAGTAATAGTTGAAACCATTTAAACTATGTGCAAGCAAATGATTAATACTAAATAGAATTAATCGTATTTGATATTAATACTTAAAATCATTTAACTGTATACAAACAATGGATTAATATTAAACAGAATTATTAGTATTGTTTGGTTTGGTTTGATTTGGTTTTATGGCATATCGACCATCGTAGGTTTTTTATGGCCAAATCCGTTCATAAACGCAGTTTAGTTCTATTCAACTGATAGATAAAACCCTATCAGGTGCTACCACTCTGGGCCAGAGTGGACCTGGGAGCGATGGCAATGATGGGGCACTCTGTATTCCCCAAAGCTCCAGCATTACCAGAGCCGCACCATCAGATTGTTTATTGTCATATCAGGACACACGATGGGGGGGGGGAGTCTTACCCCTGTTCAGTAATGTGATCAGTGTATTCTATAGTCCCAGCCAAATGGGCCACATTAGTATTGGATTGTAAACAAATGATCTCGTTTAAAAATAAAGTTAATAACAAGCTATTTGCTGACAAATAATAGGCATGCACACACACATGCACACACACATACGCACACATACATACATATATATACATACATATTCATGTATATATGTGTGTGTCTATATATATAATGTATATATATAAGTGTGTAAAAATAAAAATATATACATAACAGCGGTCGTGTCGATACTGCTATATGGATGCACTACTTGGACACTAACAAAACGGCTGGAGAAAAAGCTAGACGGCAATTTCACAAGAATGCTGCGAGCAATATTGAACAAGTCCTGGAGGCAACATCCCACAAGGCACAAACTATACGACCATCTACCTCCCATAACGAAAACTATCCAAGTTAGACGAACCAGACATACAGGACACTGCTGGAGGAGCAGGGACGAGCTCATAAGTAATGTACTCCAATGGACCCCCACATATAGCCGAGCAAAAGCAGGACGAACAGCTCGAACATACATACAGCAGCTATGTGAAGATACGGGACGTAGACCTGAAGACCTGCCAGAGGCGATAAACGATAGGGAGAAGTGGCGAAAGAGGGTCAGGGATATCCGTGCTGGCGGCACGACATGATGATGATGATGATATATATACATGTATATTTATGTATATATATATATATATATGTGTGTGTATATATATGTATATATGTATATGCATGTGTTTATATATATATATATATATGTATGTATGCATGAACGGCATTTAGCATGGGCGCATCCGGTGGTGTAATGGTTTGCGAGCTAGATGAGCAATTTTTTACAAGTCAGTTCGAGTCTCTTTGGGTGCTCAATTCCAACGACCTTGTATAATATCTAAGTAAAAAGCTTAGTAAATCACTAAACAAGATTTGGCATTAAATAACCCACAAAGTTTGATATGTCACAAAGTTTGATATGAACCAAATCACTTAAACTAATCTAGAAAACACCAACTACATTCCCTGTAGAGAGGTAAGACCCACCTTCACAAATAAAAAAAGAGATGACCTGGATATGATACTATACTCCATCCAGTGGAGTGGAGTGGAGTTCTGGGGAGTGTGGAATCACCCTTTCGTTGCCAGGCTCTCTCTGACTCGAAGTAGAGTGGTGGAAGTAGCTGTGGTGTTGTGGCTAACGTGCTGTACTACGACAGCGTAGTCAACGAGTTCGAACACCAGCTTTAGGGAATGTGGAGTACTCCTTTATGGCCACTGTTTCCAGTTCCTCTCAGACCCGGTGTGGTTGCACCTGATTGGGTTCTATCTATGGGTCGAATAGAACTGTTTGACATTCAAACTGTGTAATCAAATGATTGATGTATAATTGAATTGTTAGTGATACATAACAATACTTGAAAAAAATTAACAGTGTGCAAACCAATGAGTAATGTTGAATAAAATTATTAGTGTTGGTAGCCAATACTTGAATATTTTTGACTGTGTGCCTAAATTTACATAGCGATGCTTGAAACAATGCAAATAATACTATCTCTGTTTGATAACAATATTTGAAACCTTTTTAGTGAGGATAAACAAGTGATTAATACCAAATAAAAGTATTCGTATTAGAATATTTGGAATTATTTAACTGTGTGCAATACAATTAATACTTGAATATAAACAAATTAGCTTTCACTCATTAAAAAAAAAAGATTACTTACAAACTACCGACTTTCAAATCAAATCTATAACCATTTAACTGTATGCAAACAAATGAGCTTAGACTCATTTAAAAATAAGATTACCAAAAAAAAAAAAAAAATACCGACTTTTAAATTTATGCAAACAAATGAGTTCAGGCTCGTTTTAAAATGTTATCTACAAACTATGCGTTTACAAATCCTTTAAGTATTTGGCATTAAATAACCTACAATGGTTGATATGCCACAAAACCTAATCCAACCCAACCCAACCCAACTCAACCCAACCAAACTAAACCCTATAATTGAATAATCCAACTAGGGTTGACATGCCGAAAACTTAATCAACAAAACCATATTTTGATATTTGATGATCTGAAGTGACCTCAAATCGCCTCATAGGTCAACCTCACATAGTTTATGTTCGAAATTTCCATTTGGCCGTGATCCTTGTACACACACACACACGAATGCACAAATGTCGACATAGTAGAATAGGTAGATAGATAGATATGAACAAACCGAGATAGATAGATAGATAGATAGATATGAACAAACTGGAATAGATTGCTTGATAGATGTGAACAGACTGAAATAGTTAGATCGATAGATAGATGTGAAAAGACTGAGATAGATAGATAGATAGATTGATAGGTAGATATTTACACAAACCCTCCGCATAGGATGTGACACAAGGTTAATTTTTAAGCTGAGTGAACCTGGTTTGAATTCAGTTTTCCTTATCTGAGACCAGTTGTTATACCAAGGTTAGATAGCCCAGTCTGCTTAACTTATTTACCCATAGCTGTATGGAGAATAATTGGATAGATAGATAAATAATGAAAAGACTGAGAGAGAGAGAGAGAGAGAGAGAGAGAGAGAGAGAGAGATAGAGAAAGAGAGAGAGAGATTGGTAAATAGATAGATTGATATGAACAGACTAAGATTGATCGATAGACAGATAAGAAAAAAGATAGCACGAACAGATCAATATAGATAGATCTGAACAGAATGATATATATATATATATATATATATATATATATCAGGGTTGTTGATGTGTACACCTTACGTATGTCTTCCGGATTGCATGCTGTGTCGAGTCCATCCAATAATTGTAAGAAAAAATTACGTTACTCAGACGTGAAAATAAACCTTTTGGTCTTACCTCTTTGGAGACAAGCAACCACACGATCTGCGCTTTCAAACCACCCCAGAATACAAATTCTTTGTGTGAGCTAAATCCCATTAAAAATATCATTGACTATCGATCACCTAATATAAGCAGTAAGTAAACATTGATACGTATGATTATTTCCTGACAAAGACTTGAATTGATCGGGTGCACTCCTAGGCTGGGTGAACAATCATTTCTGGACTTCAGCGAACAGAAATGTAACAAATAAAGTCTGTAAGGGTTGTGAGTATTCGCCTGTATTTCTTTTACTTTTTCTTTTAAAGAAACTATTACATTATTGAAAGAAGAAATTTGTATGTATGTATGAGTGTATTTGTGTGTATGTGTGTGAATGTTTTTTTATAACCTACTAGTTACTCTTCTTTAAACGTTACGGTTATCGTCTTTCGAAATGGACTCGGAGACCCGAGTTCAAATCCCGGACGAGCGAGTTTGCATTTCACTTTAGCGCTAATGACCTTATGAAAGGCATGAATCTACCTCTTCTCACTCAAGCTAAGGGTAAATAATCGAATAGTTTGGACCGTTTAATCTTGATACGAAAAAAAAAAAAAAACTATTCAGGAGAAGGAAAACATTGAATTCAGACCAGACAGATATCGCTTATAGAATTAACCATGTATCACAATCCAGCCAGAGCAGGTGGGGTTGAGCAAATACATACACTTCTTGGTCTCACAATAGGTTACTTGTCTCTATTCATTTCTCTTTAGTTCACTTGGTTCTACACATCTCTCATTAGGTCACTAACCTCTACCCATCTCTCATTTGGTCACTTGGCTCTACCCATCTATCAATAGGTCACTTGGCTCTGCCCATCTCTCATTTGGTCACTTGGCTCTACCCCTCTCTCTATAGGTCACTTGGCTCTACCCATCTGTCATTTGGTCACTTAGCTCTACCCATCTGTCATTCGGTCACTTGGCTATACCCATCCCTCATTTGGTCACTTGGCTCTACCCATCTGTCATTTGGTCACTTGGCTATACCCATCCCCCATTCGGTCACTTGGCTCTACCCATCTCTCATTTGCTCACTTGGCTCTAACCATCTCTCTTTAGGTCACTTGGCTCTACCTATCTCCTCTCCAATTAAAAGGAGACAGATTGAACTCGATTGCTTTGTAACAAGAAACATTCTCTCACCGAATCAAAAATATGTGTGCGTGAGTCGTTCAATAAATATAATGAAACTAGTTGGCAGTAGGAAGCATTATTTACAGTTGCACCTTTTTCAAGGAAATCAATAGCGATGGATCCTTTCATGTCCATCTTTACTGGCCGCAACGCCCGTAAATTTTCTTTTAGCAGAGAGTGAGGATGTTTCCTCTCCATGGACTCTTTTTTCGACTCGGGCTTCTAATGATAATGTTTAACCCATTTGGAAACATTATTTTTTAACAAACCATGCTTTTATACACGTCACGCATTCTTCTGTAAATTTCTCATGGTTTGCACTTCTCAGCTACAAAAAATTTGATGACAGACCTCTGTTCAAGCCTTTAGTACTCTGTTTAATTTTGAATAGCCTCAAAGCAAATATTTTTGCGGGATTAGAATAATTTTTGCTATAAACCAATTCGAAAAAATGCAGAGTTTAAATTTATCGAAAAAATTCTGAAAAAAATGTATTTTGCTTTAAAAAATTCCTTATTTGTTGAATGAACTTCTTATATATATCGGGAAGGCGTGCTGATACCATGGATTCCCTTGACTCTCACCCTCCATACAATCAGCCATCGCACTTGGTAGTTCGTGTAGACGGCATCTGATGTCCGCTCAGAGCTGATTGTCCTTACTTATCCAACAATGCTCGACTTACTAGGATGCTTTGGGAGATGGCCGTACACCTGGTGTTTTGTAGGTTGCTGCTTCCTGGATTTGTTGAAAATAGCATACAGTATCCCTGAGTAGTTCCCATCAAACTTTTTCTACAATCATTTCCAAAGAGTCCAAGTAGTGCAACCATACAGCAGTACAGACACGACTACAGAAGCCTAACAAGAATCCAAATCTAACGAAAGTAAATGCATATCTTTAAAAACATTTTAGTTCAGTAAGTTCAAATCTTGAAAGAGAGTAGTTGACTTTTTGACCTAAAGAAAGTGGGGTGCTAGGCTTGGCCGAGTTGGGGTTCTTCACCTTCCGACCGTGTAGTCAGAGATTGTCTGACTTAGGCTACCCCAGATTGGTTCAAGAGAAGCTATAAGTCATTAAAACACGACGATACAACTCTGCTCTCGACTTCCTTACAAAAATAAAGATATGCTACTAAAATTAGAAGGTTTTAGTTTTTGCAAAGTAGTTCCAGAACGGTCCATCTTGACAAAACCAGAAAAAAACATCTTTTGTAGATTGATATCCACAATTGATAGCAGTTGGGTATCTTTAGTTTTTGTTTTCAAATTTTTGACTATCACGATCTCGGCTTGCAATGCACTAAATTAATATCGATCATCTTGCTCGATATTTCCCCAAACTGACAGATACCTGGATGGAAGTGGAGTTATATTTCTCCGGGTTTAATTTAGTTTCTTCTCTTACGCGCAAGTACACAAGTTAGCAAAGGAGAGTGACTTTTTCGCCAATAATGGTATCTGAGACTTCCTGGCACTAGGTGCCAGTCTCTAGCACTGAACCGAAACCAAAAATGATCATGTTATTTAGCATAAGTTATCGTGCAATTTTCAGCGAAATAAAATACCTCCAAAATGCCTCATTTCTAACATCTGCTTTAAAGTCTTGGGGCAGGAATTTTAAAATTCTTGACGTCTCTCATTTCCTTAAAAATTTATCTCTAGACTTCTAAACGAAATAAGTTAATTTTGTAAACACGGTAAAGAACTGATATATATGTATATATAAAGTGTATGAGAGAGAGAGAGAGAGAGAGAGAGAGAGAGAGAGAAAGAAAGAAAGAAAGGATGAGAGAGAGAGGGAGAGAAAGAGAGAGAGAGAAAAAGAGAGAGAGAGAGCGAGGGACAGAGAGAAAAGGTGGGAGAGAAAAAGAGGAAGAGAGGATAAGTGAGGGAGAAAGGGAGAGAGAGAGAAAGAGAGAGGGAGGGGGGATAAGTCCGTAGTCTAATCATTAAAAAACATTTATTTTACGTGACATAAAAAAGATTTCTTAAAAAATAATTTCCTTCCTCGTCCGTTTTCCTTGAATACATGCATTAGATATTATACATGCATTGGACATTATACAATGAAAATTTCAGGCAAAAATTCAGTTAATTACGTGCCGAGTAACAAACTAATAGAGTCACACTTGTGTATGTGTGAGTATGTGTGTATGAATGTATATGTATGTGTATATGTGTGTGTGTGTCGAGGCAACATTTTTTTTCTTTTAAGCATATCTGATTGAATACAACAGACACTTCATTTCTGCCTATTTTATCTTTGATCCGTTCAAATTTTCGTGTGAGTCATTTGACTACAGGATAGAACGAATTCTGGAAGGTGCCATATTTTCCCAAGTACTTTCGCCCCCGCCTAGAGCCATCTTCGAGGGAACGAATAATGAAATGACGAACACAATGATGAGTCATATACATTTTTATAAAAAGTTCAAGGAAGAAAAATATGTACAAAAACAGAAAAATTCTTCTGAAAGCACCTCCATATTACACAAAGAAAAATAATCAAACAAAAACTCCAAATTCTTGAAACTCTGTATATAAAGATTAACAAAACTTTCTTTAACAAGATTAACTCCGAATATAGCAGCCTCATTCTAAAATATCTTTTACACTTTTCCCGCCAATTCTTCCTCTTACCCCCAGTAAAATACCTTTTCGTAAATTCCCCTGTGTCTGTATTTTTAATCACACACACACACACACACACACACACACACACACACACATATATATATATATATATATATATATATATACAAGGGGGTGCACATAGTGTAATGGTCTTAGAAAATGGACTCGGCGACACGAGCTTAAATCCTGGAAGAAGGTGATTGCATTCCACATAGTACTAATACCGTTGGGATAGGTATGAACCCAACTGTTAAAATTGGCATTCTGCAGTGGAAAAAAAAGGATTAGGAATTGACAGACTCGAACAAAAGAAAACAAGACACGTGCGTCACGTTGTGAGTTGAAAGCTTTATTAAGGGCTTATGGGATAGAAAATGGATAAACAAAGGAGAGATAATTGTAAGAGTTATCGGACTTGTATGGTACTCTTCCAATACCATATTAATAGGTTTAGCTAAAGTCCGAATAAAAGTCCTCTGTTTTTTTTTCTTTAGTTGTGGTTTTTGTCATAATGTCTGCGAGCATAGCGGCTGTAGGACAGAATGTTTATATTGTCGTTGTGCAGGGCGTCCCTGATAAAGTGATATTTTATGTCTATATGTTTACATCTTTGTCAGTGTTCAGGGTACCTGGAAAGTGCTATTGTACCCCGGTTGTCACCGAATATTGTAGAGGTCCCATCTCATTTCCTTCTTCGGCGTTTGTTACAGAGTCCCCCAAGTGACGAGAATGGCTATCCTCTTTGGTATTAGTTTGTTTGCCGACGCTAAGTTGCTTGTTTAAAAATTCTTCTGATTTGGGATTTTTCATCAAATCTCTTTGGGGAAAATCATCGTCGTCATCATTTGGTTGGTAGGTTTGGGTTTGCTGTTTGGCAAGGTTGTCGGAATAGCAACGACGCAGAAATTTTATGCCACGTGTGGAAATCGTAGCATCCTCGGAAACGGCCCTCTTTATTATTATTATCATCCTCTGTTTGGTTTGGTTTCTTTGGTTTTATGGCATATCAACCATTGTAGGTTATTTAACGCCAAATCCATTTTTATGTAAATAATCTGTTCTATTGAAAACAGTTCAGTTTAGCATAAGTACACAGTTTAATTGTCAAAAACATTTCCATTTCAAACTATTCAAGCAGTTATATGTAATAATTCAGTTAAGTGTAAATACAGTTTTAATGTCGAAAAACAGTTCTATTTGAAATAATTCAGTTAAGCATAAGCACGCAGTTTAAATGTAAGTACGGTTTAATTGTCAAAAACGTTTCTGTTTCAAGCAATTTAGTTTACTCAATTAATTTTAGCTTAAGTATGCTGTTAGTTCTATTTAACCCATAGATAGGACCCTATCAGGTGCTACCACTCCGGGCCAGAGTGGACCTGGGAGCGATGGCAATGAAGGGGTACTCCGCATTCCCCAAAGCTCCAGCACTGCTGGAACCTCACCATCAGATTGTTTAGTGTCATATCCAGGACACTCGTTAGGTGGGGTCTTACCCCTATGCAGAGGTGCAGTCAGTGTATTCTACAGCCCCAGTCGACTGGGCAATTATTATCCTCTGCAGTCATTAAGTAATACAGTCTTTTGTGGACGTGTATTTTAAATTTTGTGTCGCTTTTATGTCTGAGTTCGTTTAATTTTCTTTAAAAATAACTCTCGCTCCATTTGTACTTGCAACTTTTACAGAAAATGTCATGCGGGTGGGAGGAGATGAATTGTGCGTTTTTGAGAGTGACCACCACCCAGTTTCCATCTGCATCTAGTAGGAATACTTCGGTGTCTCCTTTTTCAAAGCTACACCGCTGTTTATTGTTCTATCTGTATTGGTTCTCTGGCTGTAACGTTTGGTCATGATTTCTAAATTTCTTCGCGTCTTTAATGATGTGTGAGGTAACTCCAGCGTCGACTAGCAGTTCCGTTGGTACTGCAGTCTTTCTTTGGTAGTTGTCGTCTATTTTGAATGCGAACGATCTTTCTTCCATGTCTGCTACTTTTTTCATTGTGTCCCTTCGTTTATTGCGACAGGATTCTCTTTTGTGGATATTGCTTTTACAATAGCGACACTACAGTTTTCGTCTTTTATTGCAGTTGTAGGAACAGATTTTAGCCTGGTGTCCCTTTCTATAACATGTAAAACATGAGACGTTTCGTCTGTCGCGTCTCTCATTTTTCATAGCCTAAGAAAATGAAGAAGTTAACTTCATGTCGTCAGCACTACTAAAGTAGTCTTTGTGTTTTAGTGTTTCCTCGAAGCTGTGAAATACGGTTTTGAATTCCAAGAACGTCAACTCCTTGTTGCTGTTACGTAGATGGAAAAAAGGTCGAAGTGCATTGGCAAGCCTTTCAATATCATAGCGATGATCAAAGCATCGTCTACTGTTTATCCGGCGCTTCTCAGGGCTGTTAAAATGGTTTCTGTCATTATTATGTAGTCCGTCACGCTTTATTTTTCTATCCTTTTAGAGAGAAGTTAATTGGGTGTACAACGAGATAACTCTCGGTTTTCCTTTTCCTGCGTAGTGTCCGCGTAATATTTTGGGGGCTTTTTATCCGTCGTCAACTTCTCTCATTACTAATGACAAGCGTTTGTCATTTAGGAACTGTACAAGTTCCACATAGGCTTCTTCGTTCCTCTCATTATATTCTCCAGTGAGGTTTACGCCTAAGATGGCGTCTTAAGGCCGAGTGACCGTAGATGGCCTGAGAACTTTTCCAAATTTTATATTTTTCTTCATCTCCGTCGAATAGGTATCTATTTCAGTGACATCCATTACCTCTTCTGGGATCATAACCTGTTAAAGTTGAAATTCTTTTGTGGTAAAGGGATTAGGATTTGACAGACTCGAACAAAAGAAAACAAGACACGTGCATCACGTTGTGAGGAGAAAACTTTATCAAGGGCTTATGAAATAGAAAATGGATAAACAAAGGAGAGGTAATTGTAAGAGTTATCGGACTTGTATGGTACTCTTCCAACACCAACTATTCTCCTTTTAGCTATGGGTAAATGGTAGGGCAGACTGGTTTCTTTAGCCTTGGTTAGGCAACCAGTCTTGGACGAAGAAAACTTTGAATTCAAACCTATTAAACTTCGTTTAAAAATTGACCTTGCGTCACATCCTGTCCAAGCGAAGGGGTTGGTAAACACATACACATACACATATGTGTATGTGTGTGTGCATGTTCGTGTGGAGATAAATAAATAGATAGGCAGACAGACATATAGATAGATAAAAAAGATTAATGACCTTCCACTTTGTGAAAATGTTGGTATTTCAACAATTAAAAAAGCGTAATTATTTTGATTTAATTATCTTAGGTTGAATGATGAAAGAGACAGAATTTTTATACTAAAATTATCGAATAATGTTTAGAATATATCTGCTATGGTCTCCTTTCTTTCTCTCTTGAGCTAAAATACATTTGAATATTTGTAAATACAGTCCTTATTAAAAGCATGGATATATAAAGTTGTCTGCTAATTTTTCGTTGTTTCTTTTGTGGTATATCAATTCTTAAAAAAAATTCGTTCTTCTAGCGATAACCTAAGTTGGAAATTAGTTTAGAATAGCTAAAATGTAAAGAAATATAGAGAAATATTATTTCTATTTATTTTAACAAATAATACATTTTGTTCACTAGCATGGTGAATTAGCTCACAAAATATTGTGGTTAAGGTGATATAAAATAAAAGTTAGTTACAGGAAGAACATGGCACACAACTTGGAAGTTTCAAAGAATATTATATTGTATATATTATATTAAACATATATAGCAAACAGTACTTTTTCAAGCATTTCAGTTTAATACATTTTGTATATATTTATTTTTTGATATATTTCTAAATATATTCTTAATATACTATTTAATATATTTTTTAATATATTCATTTTTATATTATAAGAATATTATATATAAAGAAAAATACAGTTTGTATCAATATTCAGTTGGCAAGAAATTGTTCTGTTAGCGGTTATATTATATTATATCAAAAATAAAACATATATTAGTCGACTTTAAAGAAATTTCAAAGGATAAAATAAAATTTCAAAATAAATGATAAAATTTGATATGAAGTGAGTGACACTAAAGTCAAGTTTAGTATTTAACTGGATAAGGTTTTTAGGGTGGATTAAGTGTGCAATATTAAACAGTAATTCAAACAGTAAGTTTAAACAGTAAGTTCCGCAGCTTTCTAGTTCGGATACTGATTCGAAAAGATAGCACAGACAATAAAGTTTTTAAAAAGGAATTTTATACAAAGGAAACAAGAAAGAAAGGGATAGAAAGATAAAGTGTTGCAAATTTCAGTTCAATTTGCTGGAACTTATCTGAGAGAGTGTCCAGGAAACGAAGTTCATTGAATTTGAGTATTTTTATTTCTTTTTTATTTTGTAGAAATGTTTCAGAGTTCATTAGATTACGAGTCTTCTTTAAAATTCTTTTCAGCAGAATTCTTGGTTGAATTTTCTCTCAGTTGTTTAACTGGGTAGAATTTCAATAGACAACTTTCGTTTAATTTTACTTTTATTTCATGGGAAGCTTCAGCCTGTTTAAAATATGTTCCGTTTTTTCAAGAAGCGAGTGACGAAACCCACCTACTGGCTAATTTTTCCTGCCTAAACAGTTCGGTCCCCGAATTCGTACTGAGGGTCTGAATAGTAGTTCTCGACAAAAAGATGAAGTAGCTTTTTGGTGCCGCACTGTCTGGGAATACTTCTCCCTTTTCCACGCTTGCCAAATCAAGTCCGCACGTGGTCGGCTTGAATTTTTTCTTAGAAATAAATTTTCATAACATAACTGAAATCCTTGGCAACGTTGTTGAATATGTAAATGTTTTACGTACTTTCATACAGCTCTCCACGTTTTCGCGGCTGAGATAATTTTAACTTCCATTTCCTTTCATATATCGGTGGAAAGATAGCTATACATATTTTTTGAAATCTGGCGCCGACATATACGGGCCAGTGACTGGTTTGTTTGAAACGTGTATCGGCCAATTAAATATGTTATGCTTGGCATTTAGAGAGTGGAATCGATCAAGGGAGACAACACACCAACCTTAGATACGTGGGGCCTTCAATAAGTTTCTAGCCTTTTTTTGTACAGGCATTTAAAATTGTCGTAGACTCTTGCAAATTCACTATGTTATTGCTATATATCTTATGAGATGACTGACCAATTCTTATGATTTCAACTTCAAATGAACAGCTACAACAGCAATTGGAATACACCCTACTATAGCCTCATTGTCACAGCTGGTGAATTTCAAAAATCCAATCTGACACTTTAGAAGAAGGATATGCAATAAAATTCTGTTTTAAACTTGGAAAAAATGCCACAGAAACGTATGGAATACTTCAGACTGCTTTTAGAGCATCTTGCATGAATCGAGCATCAGTTTTTGAGTGGCATAAGAGATTCAAGGAAGGCAGGGAGTCTGTTAGGGATAATGAGAGGTTTGGGAGGAGTAAGGAAGTCAATATACCAGAGTTGATTGGCCAAAGGGTTAGGGTTAGGGTTACTATGTTAAGGTTTTAAGGAAGAGATTCCGTCGGAAGATGCCAGCACTCTTCAAATCGGGTCAGTAGCATTTCCACCAGGACAATGCACCAGTCCACAACTCCATCCTTGTCACAGACTATTTGACCAAGATGGGCATCAAGACAGTTCCTCACCCTCCCTATAGTCGAGACCTTGCTTCCTGTGACTTTTGCTTATTCCCTAAGCTCAGAGGCTGTCGTTATGAGACAATTGAGGAGATAAAAGAGGCTGTGACGAAGGTCATTGATACGCTCACACAAGAGGACTTCCATTGGGCCTTCCAGAAGTTGTTGGAATGGTACAACAAGTTCATTGCAGCCGGAGGAGATTACTTCGAAGGGAACTAGAGTTTCATGTGTGTACTATCAATAAAAGTGCCCATACGAAAAAAGTCTGGAAACTTATTTAATGATCCTCGTATATATTTTTTTATACTGCATATATAGGGTTTTATACTGCATATGTAGTGTTGGATAATTGCCCGGGGTACCAGGGTTCAATCCCAGGTTGGTTTGTTTGAAAAGTGTATCGACCAATTAAATATGTAATACGATGCGTTAAGAGAGATATGAATCGATCAAGGGAGATAACCCACCAACCTTATATATATATATATTTTTATTCCATATATATAGTGTTTTATACTAAATATATAGTGTTTGCCAATAGCCCGTGAGACCAGGGTTCAATCCCAGGTCAAGTCAAAAAATGGTACATGATACCTCCTTGCTTAACACTCAGCATTTTAAGGTACATATTAAGGGTAAAGTGAACCTGTCAAGGGAAAGGAGTAACGCCCTCCCCTACACCTCGGTGATGATGCTATTGAAAAGGGAGCCTTCGGGTCGCCTTCGGGTCGCCTTCGGGTACGGTCGCCAACTTTACTTATTTGTATTATTTATACAAGTTTGGTTAAATACTACGAAACTTTCCTTTTTTATTTTCTTACTATGCCTTTTCTCCGGCTTTCTTGCTATTTTCTTTGTATCAGGATCCAGCTAATTGAGAAGTTACCCTAGATTCTTCTCACAACCACTTTCGATCATATCGATTGATCGTCTTGAGGAGAGTCATTTTTTGTCGCTATTATTTGTTTTTATTTAAGTTGGGTTGCAATATTTATTTTATTGGGAGGGTTTATTATTGGTCGGTGTGCTTTGGTTAGCATGTCAATCGTTGAAGATAGATTTTTTCTAAGCTCTAATTCAAAACAAACAAATGAAAAGAATAAATAAATGAATTAATTAATTTAGAAGAAATGTATCATAGAAGAGATTTCTTAATGTATTGTAATTCTTACATTTTTTTTGTGTGTGATGTTATTCCCTCTACCCGAGTAAAAACGTGTAGCACTTCTAGTTTATTTCAAACTTTACCTATTTCCCTGTAAGTAAGAGAATATGAAATCTAAATAGATAACTAAACAAACGTTCGGATTTCACGTAATTTCTCACATCAGGATAAGGAAACTTTTTGCTATCAGAAACGTATAATTAGATTGTATCTAAATCTTGCTCTCATATGGATAATGTTTTTACTTAGATATTTTCAAAAAGTGTCGAGACTGAAGCTGTACTTACAAAGATAGAAATGATCAATGAATAAAACATAGATTTTCTTCAAAACATGAAATGTGTTCAAAAAGTGTCGAGACTGAAGTAGTATTTACAAAGATAGAAATGATCAATGAATAAAACGTTGTCTTCAAATGGAGCAGATAGGACTCGATGTAAATATCCTGCGGAAATATATCAATCTGATGAGCTTTAATTAGCGAAATAAATTCATTATGGAATACAATTTCTAAATTTCTTGTATTTTTTTTAACCAATATATATATATATATATAGATAAAGAAATAAAAATTAGGATTGCTTATCAGTGATGCGCTCCCGGATCATCGAAAATTATTAGTTGTAGTTGTATTATATCTCACTAGGGCAACTCATCCCGATCTTTAAGAAGATAGAAATGATCAATGAATAAAATGTCTTTAAAATAGGAGTTTGGTTGAAAAAGTATTGCGCCTGAAGCCGTATTTACCAAAACAGATATAAACAATGAATGAAATGTTAATTTTCTTCAAAATAGAACCCTTTTGATAACACCACGTGTACGTAAGCTGGCCATTAAACCTACCGCTATTTTTTGGACTTGGTTAGATATTGGTTGGGAAGGGGATAATTTAAGGGTTTTATGTGGCTTCTCATCAAGTAGCTACTTTTGTTAAGTGTACGCCTCTTGCCATTTCTGACAAACCAAGTTTCGGCTTCACCTTCGCCACAAAAAAAAAAAGTTCATTAGAAGGTCAAAATAATCCCTTGTGTCCAATTAGTTTTCATCTCGAGTGTTTGTGCGCGATGGGAGGTTGAAGGCTATTAGGTGCTTATCCACCCGTTTAACAATCAAATGTAGACTATACGTAGACTGTATGTTTTGATGGAAGAAAAGACAAATTATCAATTTGTCATTTTTATTTCCTTCAAGGAAAAGAGTTGCGAGAAATAATTTAAAAATAGACATGCGCGAATTAGTTTCTCATTGAAGTTGCGATCGATGATGATATTGATGCTTCTGTTTAGGAAGGAGTGAAAGTTTCTAATTGAAATTTCATAGTTATCTTCGTTATATTGACAATATGCATGATTAAAAAATGATGTTTAAAACGAATAAAAATCTCCACAAAAATATAATTTTCTTGCAAATTGGATTATTCTGAAATTTAATCCACCATGTTGGCGTGGCTTAGAAATGCTATGAGTTTTTTTTTTTTACACCAGGCTCTTTGATTGGAATCTGAGTGACAACAAATCCTCTTAGGTCTACAGGAATCTCCGCAGTATTTTAGTCGATATCGGCAATGCTATAGTTTGGATGGTTTCGATTCTTCCACTGATTTCCAATTCCTCTAGTCGCTTCTCCAGGCTTCAAGAGGCCGTTTCGAGTGCACTAAATATAATTGGTATTACCTTGACCATCATGTTCCATTGCTTTTTTATGTTCTCTGACTATGTCCAAGTATCTGTCTATCATTTCTTTTTTTTATTATCGCTCTGTGGTCTGCTGGAGCGGCAAAGTCCACAAGACGAAAAATTCTTTTTTTTTGTTAATTAACGTTAGACCTGGTCTTTTGGTTGGGATTAAGTGGTCCGTCTGTATCTCAACATCCCTGAGAATTTTATGTGTCTCATTCTCTAGGACTGATTCTGGTTTGTGCATATACCATTTGGCAGTATGGTCAAGTTTCAATTTCTTGTACAATTCCGAGTGGATCACTTTCCCCACCAAGTCGTGTCTATTCTTCTACTCTTTTTATGCTAGTTTGCGGCATCCGATTATCATGTGATTAACCGTTTCATATTTTTCTCCACATTGTTATTTTACTGCATCTCTCCGATTTTCGCTTATGATCCTTTTGGCGTTGTCTTCTGTTGCTATTAGAAGAGAGTCAATTTCTCTCTGAAGGTTTCCCTTTCATTGTCATGTCCAGGTATTCTTGCGTGCAATTTTGTCAGTTTGTCGCTTGAAATCTGCATACATTTGTTTTTCTTCCCATTTCTGTTTCTTTATTTTTTCTGTCTAGTTTTACGTTGCCAATGTTGTTACTGGCTGCTGTGATTAGTCTTTCTTTGCTCTTTTTTATGTAGTCCTTATATTGACGCGTCTACACGGCCCACAATGCAGGCGAATCCTCTTCCTCCTTCTTTTCTTGAGACATACAGTCTGTCTATGTAATTTCTCAGATGTACCACCGTGTTAATAGTCATCAACTTCCTTGTCGTCTGGTCCATTTGTTTGAGTTCCTCCTATAAGGATGGCCCAGTGTACCATACAAGAGCTCTGTCCGGTTTTTTTCTTTTGAAAAGATTTCCACTGCAGAGATGGTTTCGAGTAGTTTTCTTGTTCCGATTTTTTCCAGATTTTCTATTCCATTATTATCATCATTATTATAAGTTTTTGGTCTTTCACTGGAGTCTGAATGACAGCGAGTCTCCTCAAGTCTCCCGGACTCTTCTCAGTATTCTGGCCGATCTTCTTCTTCTTCTTCTTCTTCTTCTTCTTCTTCTTCTTCTTCTTCTTCTTCTTCTTCTTCTTCTTCTTCTTATTATTATTATTATTATTATTATTATTATTATTATTTACCATTAGAGTTTTTCACATCTGTTTTAGCTGATGGTCTTTCACTGGAGTTTGAGTGACAGCAAGTTTCCTTAAGTCTCCAGGACTCTTCTCAGTATTCTGGCCGTTCGCAATAATGTAGTAGTTTGGATGGTCTCCAATCGTCAGCCAACTTCCAAGTACTTCAGTCCCTTTAGTAATCCTTTAGTTACTGTTCCAAACGCACCAATTACAATTGGTATAATTGTCACCTGCATGTTCCATAGTTTTTTCAATTCCCTAGCAAGGTCGAGGTACTTACCCTTCTTTTCACATTCTTTCAGTTTTATTCTGTGGTCAGCCGGGACAGCAAAGTCACCAATTTTGCAAGTTCTCTTTTTTTTGTGGATTATTATTAGGTCTGGTCTTCTGGCAAGATTAGGTGATCCGTGTGTATGTCAAAGTCCCATAGGAGTTTATGTGTGTCATTTTCTAGGACAGGTGCTGGGTTGAGCATATGCCATTTGTTTGTATGGTCAAATTTAAATTACTTGCACATCTCCCAGTGGATCACCTTGCCGACCCAGTCGTATCTAGTCTTATATTCCTTCTGCGCTAATTTGCCTCATTCGCTTATTATGTGATTGATGGTTTCATCTCTGTCACCGCATAGCCTACATTTGCTATTTTGTTGCGTCTTATCAATTCTCGCTTTGATATGATTGGTTCTTACGGCGTTGTCCTGTGCTGCTATTAGGAGAGATTCTGTTTCTCTCTTAAAGTTTCCTTTTCTTAGCCAGGTCCAGGTTTTGTCGTGTGAGATGTTGTTTATTAGTCATTTAAAACGCCCATAGAATTGTTTTCCTTCCCATTATTGTTTCCTACTAATTTTTATTCTGTTGTCCATCGTGTTATCAGTATCATTTCTGACGGCTGTAATGAGTCCTCCATGGTGTTTTTGTATATAGTCTTCGAGTCGTTGTATCAATGCGTCAATGCTGTCTTCAATGCCGGGAAGTCCTCTTCCTCCTTCTTTTCTTGATTCATATAGTCTCTCAACGTCGTCTCTGGGATTTAATACCTTATGCATGATCATAAGTTTTCTTGTTCTTTGGTCCATTTGTTTACGTTCATCTCTGCTCCACTTCAGAAAGGGCCCGGAATATCTAACGAGGGATACAGCCCAGGTATTTATTCCTTTGATAAGGTTTCTGCTAGAGAGTTTTGTCTCTAGTAGTTTTCTAGTTCCCCGGAGATATTCTTTTTGAATTTTGTTTTTCATTTCCACTTGTTTGATGGTGTAAGCCTCCAAGATCCCCAAGCATTTGTAGGTTTCGTTTTCTGTGAGCGTTCTAATCTTGTCTTGATTTGGTAGTTACATTCCGTTAGTTAGATGTCGTCTGCCACTTTTCATTACAAGCATGGCACATTTTTTATGCAAAATTCCATTCCTATGTCCTGACTGTATATTCTAACAGCGTGTATTAGAGTTTCCAGTTTTTTTCTTTTTTTGCAAATAGTTTGATGTCATTAAGTGATTGATCCTTTCCTGCGATCTACTAAGTTTGTATCCAGCTGTGCATTTTCTGAGTATGTGGTTAAGTGGCATCATGACAATTATGAATAGTAAGGTTGATAGAGTATCTCCTTGGAAAATACCTCTTTGGATCTTTATTTCGGCTAAGCTCCTTCCTCCTGCTATCAGCACTCTCCAAGTTTTTATGGTTTTTTTCGATAAAGTTTATGAATTCTCGTGATATTTGATACATTTTGAGACAGTTTATTATCCAGCTTTGTGGAACCATGTCATATGCCATTTTGTTGTCAATCCAGGCCATAGCTAGATTTTTCCGTCTGGTCTTGCTCTCATTTAGGATGTGTTGATCTCTGTAAAATGATTCTGCTGTACCTCTGGATCCTTTGCGGCATCCTTTCTGTTCGTCAGGTAACAATCCGCGGCTTGTTAGTGAGTAGTAAATCTTTTCCCTTATTTGTGCTGTTGTGTTTTCCACATCATTGGTAGGCAAGTTATCGGTCCGTAATTGTTTGGAGTAGTTCCTTTGCTTGGCTTCTTTTGGATCAATGTGGTCTTTCCTTTGGTCATCCAGTCTGGTACCTGTGCTTCTTGTAAGCATCTGTTCATTTCTAGTGCCGTAAGCATCTGTTCATTTTTACTGCCGTAAATGGAGGTGAATTTCTTGAACCAGAAACCATGTATTCTATCGTGGCCTGGCGTTTTCCAGATTGGTATTCTCTTTAGTGTCGTTTTGAGTAAATCGATGTGTATTTCCATTTTGGGGCCTTCTTCAAGTCCTTTTAGTTATCTTGTAATATTGTTTGTCCATTCAACCCTTTCGTCATGTTTTTTTTGTTGCCATATTTTAGTCCAAAATCGTTTGGTTTCTTTGACATCTGGTTGTTGCTATGTTTTCATGTCATCCCATCCTAATTGTTGATTATTATTATTATTATTATTATTATTATTATTATTATTATTATTATTATTATGTCACGTGGTATCCCACTGAGACGATAGAAATAAAATTACTACTATCCTCGTGTTCGAATTAACAGTAGCAAGCCGTCAAAGAATGACCGTTAAGAACAGATGTTTGTACTCGGTGACCTCCCTCGGGTCGCCTGACACGGGAAGGAAGAAGAGAGAAGCCAAACGATTGGCTGGGACCCTGAAACAGAAGTGGGGACTCCTTCCCGTCAGCGGAAATAAACAATAAAAAATCAGTTATTGGACAGGGTTCGTGGCGGACGGAACCCAAAGCCGGGTAAAAGAAGACGAAAAAAAAAAATCTCGGACAAGAAGAAGCCGTATCTTCAAGCCAGTACTAAAAATAAGATAAAGTCTATTAGCCCGTAAAAGAATAAAGATTCTCCACAGGAATCCATCTAAATAAGATAAGTAATTTTGGGACTGTTTCTCCTTATACCCAATTTCATATACCCCCCCTCTCTCTCTCTCTCAATTTGAATGAAAACGAAAGAAAAGAAAAGAAGAAAGACATTTATGTTCATGGACTATTCATTTATGATATATTTGACACGTTGAAGGTGTATATCTATGCGTAGTAAAAGATTGATATATTTTAATGTTCCCCCGTGGTCGAAGTTGTTATTTGCAGTGTCTTCTACGAGTTTGTTATGTCATATTTCTTTTCTAGCTTCTATTCGCCTTATGTTATCTTGCTTAAAATTGTCCGATTAATTCCTTTAAAATATCCCACGGGAAACCGGAACTGCCGACTACTAGAATTAATATTATTACGTCTAAACCTAGAGGTCCATATCTTCCATTGTTCTAGAGAAGGAGGACTAGTGGCCTTGGTGGGTGTGTGTATAGTGTGAAATCTGGAACCCCTTGCCAGCGGCGATCAGTCTGGCCATAAATTAATCACCCACATAATATGCCAGCTCTTATATGCCTGAGAAAATAACTCCTAAGAGGACTTATTCTACAAGGGATCAAGTGCCAACCTGCCCCGTCTTCACACGTGCAAAAATAAAGTCCCGTTTTGGGATTTTAAAGAATTTGCCGTCACAATTATCTGACTTTTTCAGGGGTTCTATTCCATTATCATAATTATCAAAGTGATACCACAAATAATCTGCTTGTGTAGGGAGTTCAATATTCACTTGGTGACCATTGCAATCGATTAATAACAGCTAAATAATTGATTGATCGAAATTCAATTAAATTCAGTTAATTACGCGCCGGGTTACTGACTTCTTGATACAACCTTGTATATATATATATAAACATTTAGGGGAATCTAAATATCCAAACGCACACACACACATAAATGTAGACATATATATATATATATATATATATAGAGAGAGAGAGAGAGAGAAGCAAGCAGACAGATAGACAGACAAGGAAGGAAAGAAAGAACTGATTGATTTTTACGGTATGTCAATCCGTCAAGAGATATTGTATGCCAAAAAGTTAGAGAATCATTATTTATATTTATATTTTTTGTGCTGTTGTTTTTTAAAAGAATGTTTTTTTGCCCAAGGTGATGTGATATCAAGTATTCCTATCTAATAAAATTTGCACTCAGTTGTATGGTTTCTTGTACCTAACTCTACTACTACTACTACTGCTAATAATAATAATTCCCAGCAGATCACAGAATAGAATTAAAAGAAAGCGAAAAGTGAGATGTCTATACCTTGTAAGAGGATACCCCCCCCAAAAAAAAAACAATGGAACATGAAGGTGACTGTGATACCAGTTGTAACTGGTGAACTTGGAACAATCCTCAAGGATTGGTAAAGGGACTGGAAGACTTGGAAATAAGTGAAAGAGTGGAGAGAATCCAGAATACAGCATCATTAAAATCAGCCAGAATACTGAGAAGAGTTCTGGAGACTTGAGGAAACTCGCTGTCACTCAAACTCCAGTAAGAAAACATCAGCTAACACTAGTGAAAAAAACTCTCAAAGGAGTAAAATAATAATAATAATAATAATAATCTTTTGTAAACAATCATAACTTCGGATATTTATTTTTAATACAAATAATTTTCGATTATATAGTATCCAGTTTTCTTACCAAATATGAATGATTTTCAAATTCTTCTATATGACCCACCTAACAGTTACTACTGCTCCGGGTCAGTGGACCCGGGAGTAATGACAGTGAAGGGGTACTCCACACTTCCCAGATCTCTAGAACCATCAGATACCGTTTGGTGTCATAACTAGAACACAATAGTTGCTAAAATCTTTATTAGATGAGCCACGTCACCGCTAGACGATTGAGCCTACATACATACCAGCATGTAATATGTGTCGTCTGTGGGTGTTAGGTCGAATCTCAATGAGGTCAGATTAAGCGAAAATTCATCATATTTTCGCGATCCACTAAGATAGACCTCGCCTGTTTTGTGTCTGGCTTTTTCTTTGTTCTTTTCGACTTCCGCACGCAATGGTGACGTCAACGACGTGGTGTTTTGAGTCTGACACAAGACAACAAAGTTAGCGTTTGGCAAAGAGCATCATGGGAAGGAGGACAGATATTTTTTTTGTCAAGGTTTTTTTCCGCGTTTCTTTTTTGGGTCTGAATGAGAGGCTCTAATTTCTGTCTTTACGAACTCATTTTTCTTTCTTTCTTAGAGGCAATGAAATATAATGACTGCCAATTGTCTTCTGTACACATTTTTCATTTTTTTTTCTAATTTCGTCTTTTTTTTCTATTACTACTGATTTATTTCCCAACAGCACTTTCCTTTCTTTTTACTGAAATAGCTTCCATCTTCAAAAATCATTAACGTTGGGGTGGTGGCTAACGTGCTGGACTACGACATCGTAATAAGTGAGTTCGAATTCCCGTCATGCTATTACGTTTACTTTCGTACTAATACACTTGGGAAAGGCATGAACCTCTTTATTCCGTCAACCATAGGTTAAATAGTACCACTACAGTCCTTCTAAAAGAATAGATTCTGACATTAAATTGCTCACGAAGGTTGATATGCCATAAAACAAAGAATTCAAACCTCAAACCATCAGCTTAACAATTTCTTTTTGCTTTACTACTATTACGATTATTATTACTAATTTTATCATTATTCATTAAGTCTTTCATTTCTTCTGAAGTTTTGAAAAATACAATTTGATTATGTGGTCATCATTGACAAAAGATATAGCAGTCTTGACAATATTTCGCTTGTGCACTTCTAAAAACAACGTCTTCTCTCGGTTCGCATTCTCTTAATTCTTGACCACTGACTGTCCTTTTCTTCCTGATTTCCCTGCATAGTACACGGATTGAATGCCATAAGTTGGTCAAATAAAATTTAGCTTAAAAATGGCAAAATTCAAGGTTAAATATGAAACATGAGTCGGGAGTTTTTATCCCGTTTTATATCGTATTTTATACTCGGAATATATTGTGATATTGCTCTGCATTTTTGCATATTGAGCACTAGGAATATTTTACGGATGTAAAACGCTTTTAGCATTAAACTTAAATCATAATTGCACACACACACACACACACACACACACACACACACACACACACACACACACACATACACACTGGCCCAGTCGGTTTGGGCTGTAGAATATACAATCTGCATTTCTGCAGAAAGGTAAGACCTACACTGTGTGTCCTGAATATGACACTAAACAATCTGATGGTGAGGCTCCAGTCCTGGAACTTTAGGGAATGTGGAGTACACCTTTACTGGCATTGCACCCAGGCTTATTTTTACCCAGAGTGATAGCACCAGATAGGATCCTATCTATGGGTCAAATAGAACTCTTTGACATTTAAACGATTTGCAACCAAATGACTTGTGCTAAATTGAATTGTTAGTGATACATAGCAATACTTGGAACAATTCAACTGTGTACAAACGATTGAATAATGTTGTATAGTAGAATGATAACTGTTAAATAGCACTTGTAACCACTTCACTGTGTGCAAACGAATGATGAATATAGAATAGAATTATTAGTGTTAGGCAACAATAATTGAGACCATTTAACTGTGTAGAAACAATAGCAATACTAGTGCGCAAACAACTTAGTTGTAACTCATTTAAAGATTAAATTATCTACAAACTATGTATGCAAAGAAATAATTGATGTTAAATTGTGACTGTTGGGAATACTTGAAACCATTTAACTATTTAAAAAAAGGCATGTTTAAAAATATTATCTACAAAATGTGTTGATAAAACATATATATTTGATATATATATAAATACAGTAATTATTTAATAACCTACAATGATTGATATGTCATAAAACCCAACGAAACTAAACACACAGATACACATATATAAATTGTGGAGGCGCTCGTGGTGTAAAGGTTATTGTCACGTGGTATCCCACTGAGAAGATAGAAATAAGATTACTACTATCCTCGTGTTTGAATTAACAGTGGCAAGCCGTCAGAGAATGACCGTTAAGACATCATAGTATTGTAGGTCAAACCCAAAGTAACAAACCCAGGTCAGAATGGAAAAACAGATGTTTGTACTTGGGGACCGGATGGATAAAGAATGGGATACGGGGTGACATCTAGTAGCCCTAAGGAGTCGCCTGACACGAGAAGGAAGAAGGTAGAAGCCAAATGATTGGCTGGGACCCTAAGACGGAAGTGGCACCTTCTTCCCGTCAGCGAAAAACGATAATAAGAAAGTTAGTTGTTGGACAGGGTTCGTGGCGGACGGAACCAAAGCCAAGTACTCCGGGTAGAAGAAGATAAAAAAATATCTCGGACACGAAGAAGCCATTTCTTCAAGCCAGTACTAAAAATAGCATAAAGTCTATTAGCCCGTAAAAGAGGAAATATTCTCCACAGGAACTCCGTCGAAAAAAAAAAAAAGATAAGTAAACTTTGAGACTGTTTCTCCTTATACCCAGTTTTATATATCCCCCCTCTCTCTCTCAATTTGAAGAAAAACGAAAGAAAAGAAAAGAAGAAAGACATTTATGTTCATGGACTATTCATTTATGATATATTTGACACGTTGAAGGTGTATATATATGTGTAGTAAAAGATTGATATATTTTAATGTTCCCACGTGCTTGAAGTTGTTATTTGCAGCGTCTGCTACGAATTTGTTATTTTATGTTTCTTTTCCAGCTTCACGTCGCCTTATGTTTTCTTGCTTAAAATTGACCTATTAATTCCTTTAAAATATCACACGGGAAACCGGAATTGCCGACTACTATAACTAATATTATTACGTCTAAACCTAGAGGTCCATATCTTCCATTGTTCTGGGGGAGGAAGACTAGTGGTCTTGGTGGGTGTGTGTATAGTGTGAAAATTGGAACCCATTGCCAGCGGCGGTCAGTCTAGCCCTAAATTAATCCCCTACATAATATGCCAGTTCTTATGTCCCCGAGAATAAACTCTGAACGAGGACTTATTCTAGAAGTGATCAAGTGCCAGTCTGCCCCGTCTTCACACGCGCAAAAATAAAATCCCGTTTTAGGGATTTTAAAGAATTTGCCGTCACATTATTGTTAGAAATAGAGACAGCAAGCAGAGTTAAAAACCTGGGCAAGGCTGTTTGGGTTTCACATAGTGCTAAACCCTTCGGAAAGGTATAGTTCTAACTCTTCTTCCTTCAGCTATAGGTAAATAGTAAGGAATACTGGGCTCTTTAACCGTGATATATATATAAAATCAGAACGTTTGGAGAGAAGGAAAGCTACAAGTAATTTGTAATATTGGAAGTGGACACCATCAAACAAGCGGAGATGAAAGAAAAAATTTTTAAAAAGACGAACGAGAAAACTTCTTGAAACCAATCTCGGCAGCAGAAATCTTATCAAAGGGATAAACACTTGGGCAATTTTTCTTGTAAGGTATTCTAGATCATCCTTAAAATGGACAAAGGAGGAACTCAAACAAATCATACATACATATATATATATATATATATATAAGTAAAGTTGGCGACCGTAGTCGAGGGCGACCAGAAGGCTCCCTTTTCAATAGTTACTACACCGAGGTGTACTCCTTTCCCTGTATTACTCCACTTTACCCTTGTTACGCACCTTATATTACTGAATGTTAAGCAAGGAGGTATCAAGTACCATTTTTAAAGTCTTTGGTATGACGCGACCTGGGATTGAACCTAGGTCTCCCAGACCATTGGTGAAAACTCTACCTACCGAGTGCCCCTTCTTCACAGAAGAAAGTCCTCACATCGATTCGCTAAGTGTACCTTTGGGAAGATGTGCGACTCCTTAGGTCAAATATATCCTTGCAACCCCCTTGACACGTATGACAAATGGGTTAGCTATCTCTTCCTTCGACATTGCCCCTCATATGAGTTCTCAAACCTGCTGCAGACCTACATAATTTGTCACAGTATTGAAATGAGTTTCCAGTGAGTTGCTGCTGAAGGACTTTTGTAAAACGAGTTTTCGATTGTTTGCTGTCATGTGATCTCGTATGACTAACAAGTCTGGCTTTGGACTAACAGACCCTACACTGTTGATGCTACAAACATGTTCAGACTGTAAAGTATCAGGGACCGATATCGAGTCGTGTTTCCGAGGGTCTAGTTTCAGCCCGGAGTTTTCGATTTGACGCGCTTCAACCGCTTTGCAGTCTTCGTAGACCACTTTCTTCCAAGTTGATTGATTTACCGTCATCTGCTGCTAGTCTCCAATGTCTATATTGAGAGCCCTGGGGTTGTTTTTAATGGAATCCTTAAAACGTTTCTTGGGTTTATGTCAATCGTGTTGCAACTCTCCAAACAATAGTTGTTTGGGTAACTTAACGCCCTCTATCAGACTAAGCTACCCAGCCTAACGAATCTTATATTTGAGAAGCATCTCAATACTAGATGCATTGACTCGTCGGAGAATAATTGTGTCTGGTGTTAGAGACTGCCATTTAAGCTTTAGGATCCACCTAAGACAAATTTGATAGACTCTTTCCAAGTGTTTGATGTGATGGCGATATGTAGTCGAGGTCTCAGAAGACGATGAATGGACAGATAAAATATGCGTTAAGCTTGATTCTAATAGTGATACTTCTGTTAGACCACACACGGCTTTTGAGTTGGCTTATATATATATATATATATATATATATATATATATATATATATATATATATAATGTACAAGTAGTGTAGCAAATCCATCTCTTCTCTTATAGTATATCAACATCTTGAAAATACTTTAAAAACATTTTTAAAAAACTTTTTTTCCTTTCTTTTTTTTTCCACGAAATTTTTTTTTTCTCCTGACGAAGACCTAAGGTCGAAAAATTTGACAACAATAAAAAATAAACAACGAAAACCAATATTCCTATCTGTCTTATCACATTTATTCATATATATATATATAGTGCAATTCAATGGAGACTCAAACTCGGTTAAGCCGTCATAATAAATTTATTTCGGCGGAGAATATTGTTGGTATATTCTCCGTCTCGTCGGATGACTCTTTACATGCTCTGTATTGTCCCAGAGATGTGATGCGAATGAGGAGTTACAGTTCGTATTCAGAAGATAAATAGGAAAATTAAAGAAATTAAAAATACATTAAAAATCAGAAAACAAGGATAGAGATAAGAATAAAACAAAAACAAAAAAGCACTCTCATAGATTTATATGATTACCCTCATATATTCTATGTAAAACAATAATCCACACACACTGTCCTTGGACACTAACTGGATAATTTATATATATATATATATATATATATATATATATATATATATATGTTGAAGTTTGTGTATGAGACGTGGTCGTGTGTTTATATTTGTTTATATTGGTTGTATTGATCAGAAGAACTCAAAATTAAAACCCTACATTAGGACACGAGAAGATGAACCCTAATACGAGCAGATTATTTCTAAAGCTTTTCTTGAAGAAATAACGAAATGTATTAGCGTAATGGATAGATCAAAACGGTTGGGATCCTGTGTTATGAACAAATTCTATTCCTACAGTCCATGGAAATTTATTCCCATTACGGTTCATTTTCCGTTTTTATTGTGCAACACTTATTAGCTCGAGTGAATCTGTGGGTGCAGAGAGAGAAAAGGGAAAATGTATAATAGAGAGAGAGAGAGAGGGAGGGATTGGGGGGGGGTAAAAAGGCGAGAATATATTGTGTCATGGTATATATCACAGGAAATTAAGGACCAGCTTGGGTAGTCACCCATCTCCAAGGATGTCTTACGAGTGGCCATTGCGAAAGAATGCATACGAAAGCAGCGAGAAATGATAGAATGGAGAAGCGAAATAATGTCGTATCTATCTATCTATCTATCTATCCCTGTCGGTTCATATCTTTCTTAATCATATTGATACTATTTCCGATAGATTCTTTTTATTTATCTGTAAATTATACATAAATGTGGCACGTGTCCGAAAATGATTAGTAAAGGTAAAATTATACTGACTATATCTGAGATTTTCTTTAAAGCATTGGACGACTCCTTCCTTTATATATATATATATATATATTGCATATTGCGATATTCATAAATAAAGAGTGCTTCATGTCGGTAATAGGCCATATGTAGATCTAAGCTTTGCGTAGACACTGAGTCTACGGCGCTTGTAACTGGTGGTTTCGCTCTGATGGGATCGTCCTAGCTAGAGTTCTTGGGCTAATGATTGCATAAGCAAAAAACTGACAATCATGAAGCACAAACCTAACGTAGATGTACATATGGTCTATCACCGATATAGAGCACTCTTTATTTATAAAGTGCATAATATATATATATATATATAGATAGATAGATATAGAGAGAGATACATTTGACCATCTAAAAAGTTAAATTCTTTGGAGTAACAAATAGAGGGCAGTTGAGATGGATAACATTTCACTATAAGTTCAGAGTAATTTCCTATTAGAAATAAATATAACAAAAATAAAAATATCTTTATCTTTCTTTATTCAAAAGTTGTTCAATTTTTAAAATGGTCAGTAACTTTTGTGCTGCACACACACACACAGACACACACACACACATACATACGCATGTACATATATATATATATATATATATATATATATATATATATATATAATATTCGACGACATACTGCTCCGACACTGTAATGCCGTATATAATTAAAACCCTATAGACAGATGGACGAAGGGATGCATCCTCTCCTTCTTCCCGGATTAGCCAAGAACTAACGAGGTATAACCCTTACATCCATAGCGGCCAAGGTATACAGTGCTCTACTACGCAACTGCATAGAACCCAAAATTGAGAACATACTTTGGAAGAATCAAAATGGCTTCTGGAGGAATAGATCCACGGCGTCACAAATTTTGACAATCCGTCGAATTCTTGAAGGTGTACAGAGAGAAGATGGAACAAATTCTACTAGCATAAGGCATACCAAAAGAGACCGTTGCAGCAATAACGATTCTCTATAGAAACACCAAAATGAAAGTACGTTCTCCGGATGGAGACACAGACTACTTCAACATAGTAGCAGGAGTACTGCAAGGAGACACATTAGTTCCATACCTCTTTATCATCTGTCTAGACTACGCGCTTAGAACATCGATTGATAAAATCAAAGAAAACAGTTTCAAGCTAACAAAGGAAAGAAGCAGAAGGTACCCAACACAAAGAATTACCGACGCCGACTACGCCGATGACATAGCGCTTCTGGCAAATGCACCCGCCCAAACCGAAACCCTGCTACATAGTCTGGAACGAGCAGCTGCAGACATTGGCCTCCATGTCAATGCACACAAGACGGAATATATGTGCTTTAATCAAAGAGACGACATCTCCACACTAAACGTTAGCTCTTTGAAACTAGTAGACAAGTTCACCTACCTAGGAAGCAGTGTCTCATCAACCGAGAAAGACATCAACACGCGACTAGTAAAGGCATGGACAGCTATCGATAGCCTATCGGACATATGGATGTCAGACCTGACCGATAAAATAAAACGCAGTTTCTTTCAAGCAGTGATCGTGTTGATACTGCTGTATGGATGCACTGCATGGACGCTAACTAAACGTATGGAGAAAAAGCTTGATGGCAACTACACAAGAATGCAATATTGAACAAGTCATGGAGGCAACACCTCACAAAGCAGCAGCTGTACGGCGACTTACCACCCATCACGAAAACTATCCAAGTTACGAACCAGACACGCGACACACACGCGGGACACTGCTGGAGAAGTAAGGACGAACTCATAAGGGATGTACTCCTATGGACACCTTCACATGGACCAGCAAAGGCTGGACGACCAACTAGAACCGACATACAACAGTTCTGTGCCGATACGGGATGCAGCTCTGAAGACCTGCCGGAAGCAATGGACGATAGAGAAGGGTGGTGAGAGAGGGTCAGGGATATCCGTACTGATGGTGTAACATGATGATGATGATATATATACCCAACCCTTCCGGACGAGCAGGATGCTAAACCAGTTCAATTACTAAACGTAGTTCAACAGGTTTGGATCCAGAGTTCTCCTTCTCTAAGATTGGTTGTCTTACCGAATTTAAAGAGCCCAGTCTGCCTTACTATTTACCCATTGCTGGAGGGAGAATCGTTGGATTCATTCTTTTCCCAAGGATATTAGCTCTATGTAAAATGCAAACAGTTTTGCTCAAGATTAGAACTCAGATTGCCTTGTCCACTTCCTTCGACGCAAACAATTACATCACGAACGATTGCCTGCTTCCTTTCTCTCTCTCTCTCTCTCTCTCTCTCTCTCTCTCCACACACACACACACACACAGAGGGTGAATGAAATACAACTCTATTAATAGGGAGTAACTTTTCAATCTCCTTGTATGTGTGTTTCTGTGCTTTCTCTCTCCCGGAATGGCATGGCCGTCTTAACCGATGTTTTGATTGAGGTGATGCACTATTTTCCTCAAACGTCAAAGTTAGAACATATATTTCAGAAACATTTTAGGATTAAATTGGTCCTACATTAGAGTTGGTGAGTGCTTTTGTACGCACAGAAATTTACCAAGAAATAATAGAATGAGAAGGATGAGATGAAAGCCCTGGGTCATCGGTAGTCATCGAGGGAAAAAAAAAATAAGGAAAAGAAAAAAAATAGAGAAAGAAAGAAAGGTTTAACGAAAAGAGTAACGATTGAAAGGAAATTAACGAAAGTTGAAAATGAGGAAGAAAAGATATTGAAAAACGCACTTTAACAATATTGGCATTGTCCACTAAAAACAAATCCTGCCTCTTTCCCTTAAGATGTTGGGTGATTGCCTTGGTTTTATGGCATATCAACCCTTGTAGGTTATTCAATGCCACATTCTGTTTGTACACACACATACACACACACACACACATATAGAGGGTGCGGAAGCTAAATATGAAATAATTTTTAAAACGTTATTTTAGTCTGATTCGTCCAATTTTCGAAAAAAAAATGTGATAAATGTAGATTTTCATAGTAAACACTATTATTCATGCACTTTTTAAAATTAAAATTAAGCCCAATATGAGTGAGTAAGAAAATAACAATAAAGAATCAATGATTTTCTTACGTCGAAAACAAGCCAAAGTTTCTTTGTCTACCGTATACAAAGCAAAGAAAAAAAATTTTTTTTCAGGAAAACAGTTTTTTAAGGAAAAGGGTTAAGCAGAAAACGAAAAGAAGGCTTTTTAACTCCTCTCGATACGGCGATTAAGTAGGACCCCACAAAGTCAATAAGAAAACACGCTAATGAATTGACAGTCCACGAGAAAACTGTGAGGACAGCAATTAAACAAGATTTAAGCCCAGACTTTAACCCTTTTGATTACGTTATATGAGGCGTTTTAGAAAACAAAACAAATACAACTTTCTATCCTAATATTAGTTCGCTTAAAGCTGCTATTGAGGAGGAATGGAATAAAATGTCTGAAGAATATATTTTGAAGGCATGCACTTCATTCGAAGGCGAGTTGATAAAATAATTGAAAAAAAATTGTGGCCATACTGAGTAAATTTACTGTTTTGTGTCTATCATCTTATCTTGTTATTTATTTTTTAAAGATTAAAATCAAACTTGTTTTATAATAGTGTCGTTCATTATTATACAAGAATATTCATAATTTTGCTTTCGCATTCTATATATATATAATTTGTAAACGAATAGTTTGTTGGTAACATTATTTTAAAACTAGCCAGAGCTCATTTATTTGTAGATTGTAAAATGGTTTCAAGTATTGCTATTGAATGCTTGCACACAGTTAAATGGTTTTAAGTATTGCTATTAACACTAAAAAATTATTTATGGTCAAAATTCAATTTCTTGCAAAATTCCCAGTGGATCACCAACGAATTGTGCAAGAAATTGAATTTTTACCATTCTACCAAATTGTATATGTCCAAATCAGAATCTGTCCTATGAAATTGGACGCATGAAAATCTTTATGATTTTGTGATATAAACGAATCTTCAGGTAATGACTGGAAGACCAGACCTAGAGCTAATTAACACACACACACACACACACACACACACACACACACACACACACACACACACACAGAGAACTTGTCGTCTTGTGGATTTTGCTGTTTCAGCGGACCACTGAATGAAAATAAAGGAAAGTGAAATGATTAACAAATACTTGGACCGAACCAGAGAACAAAAAAAAAAAAAAAATTAAATCTGTGGAATATGTGGGTGATGGGGATACGAATTGTAGTTGGTGTACTTGAAATGGTCCTCCAAAAGATTGGGACGGTCCTCAAGGTATTTGAACAGTTGATAATCGGAGGAAGATTAGAGATTATTCAAATTACAACATTGTTGAGCTCTTCCGGAATAATGAGAAGAGTCCTGTTGATTTGCTGTCACTCAACACTCCTGTGAAAGCCCACCAGCTAACGCTGGTGTGAAAAAATCACAATAAATGAAATACTACTACTACTATTACTGTACCATAGCCATGATATGGCTATGTGTGAAACGTACATCGAATGTCCATAAAGATAGAACATAGGAATCTCGAAATTCGAAAAACACATAACGACTTCTTAGTCTAGGTACGAAATTTTTTATTACCTTTGAATTTAAAGGTTCTTCGACATATGGAGACAGATGCACACTCTTTCTATTCTGGCTTTTTCATCTGCCCCCCATCTCGTGCGACACCTGCCCAAGGCCTCTGCGAGCAAGCGAAAGTCAACCCTTCTCGTTCGGTGTCTAGTTCTCAACTCTACTAACTTTCTTCAAATTCCCCAAATCCTCTGCGCGCTTCCGGTGCGTGACGTCATTCGCACTTGCTAGCCCTGTTTCCCATCTCGGGCTATTGTGACATCTCTGAGTGACACGTCTGCTCCGCCCGCGCGCGCGCGTGAACACCTGCGTTAATGTTGCACCTAAGTAACCCATGCACTGAGCCGAAAGGTTCTCAGCCTAACTAAACCAAAAGGCATAAAACGAAATCCCTCAGCCATTATATTACATTACTACTACTAATAATAATCTGAATGCCCGTGGAAAAGAAAACTTACAAATATTAAGGAATATATATTGGAAGCAGACACCATCAAACCAATGGAGATGAAGGACAAAATAAGAATAAAAAAGAGTATCACTGGAAAACGAGATAACTACTTGAAACCAAACTATATAGCAAAAATCTCATCAAAGGACTAAACACTTGGGCTATTCCTTTGTAAAATACTTGGGACCATTTTTGAAATAGACGAGGGAGGAACTTCAACAAATGGACCAGAAAACTTATGCCAATCCGTAAGGCCTTACATTCTAGAGATAACGTAGACAGACTATGTATCAAGAAAAGGACGAGGAAGAGGACTCGCCAATATTCAAGATTGTGTCGATGAATCGATACAAAGACTCGAAGATTACATTAAAAAGCGCAAAGGAAGATTTATTACTGCGAACAGAAACAATACAAACAACACAAACATCAACAGAATAAAAATAATCAGAAAACAAGAATGGAAAGAGCAACAACTGTATGGATATTTCAAGCGACAAACAAGTAGAATCTCACACGAGAAAACATAGTCATGGCTGAGAAAGAGAAGCCTTAAGAGAGTAATTGAATCTCTTCTGATAGCAGCATAGAACAACGCCATAAGGACAATAAAAATAGACATCGCCATAAGGACTATAAAAATAGACAAGTCTTAACAGAATAGCAGATGTTAGTTATGAGGTGATAGAGATGAAACGAACAAATCACATAATAAACGAATGCAGTAAGCTAGCGCAAAAAGACAGGGTAAGAAAGGAGATCCACTGGGAATGTTGCAAGAAGCTTTAATTTGACCATACGAATAAATGGTATATGTGCAACCCAGAATCCGTCCTGGAAAATGAGACGAACAAAGTTTTCTGGGATTT